>CM069925.1:18819217-19419217 GCA_036172225.1 Cryptocoryne crispatula var. balansae | reverse complement strand
GGGCGTCCCGTCGAACGGATGACAAAGACGCAGCTCCTTCTCACTCCTCGGTGATGATGACGAGGAGAGGACAATGTATACCGACGCAGCCCATCGGCCAGTCACCCGATTCACGGTTTCGAAGCCGTATTACACGCCTGGATGAGCGGACACCGCATTCTTATATTATGGAGCCACGATCCGCATTTGGCCGCTGTGTCGACCCACAATGGATTACACCACTCGCCCGTCCACCATCCTGCTACGTCCCGGTCGTCCCGCAGTCCGATCCATACGAGACTCGATGGCATGGCATCGGCATTATTTTCATACGGATATGGTCCCGGACGGTATACAAGACCGAGCACGATGGAGGAGCGTCACGAGCAACAGGGAGAGGAGGACGACCCACATCTTTATCCTAGATATTGGTAGTGATTGATACGATGTAATTTTTTTTTACGATGTATCAACTCTTTGATATTCGAATAAATGGAATTGGAATATGTACTTAACTTCAAGTCTTCA
Source organism: Cryptocoryne crispatula var. balansae (assembly GCA_036172225.1). Classification (NCBI taxonomy): domain Eukaryota; kingdom Viridiplantae; phylum Streptophyta; class Magnoliopsida; order Alismatales; family Araceae; genus Cryptocoryne; species Cryptocoryne crispatula. Next base: position 19,418,710 of record CM069925.1, on the reverse strand, counting down.
AGTCTTCAATTGGTGTTCATTAGTATTTGTATGATGTGGTCTTGTGGATATCATGCATTGGTTATTTTTTAAAATGTTTCTAACTCATTTCCTATTTTTTAGAATTTTTTCTGAATTTTTTGAATTTTTTTGACGAAAAAAAAAATCAAAAAAAAAACGATTCCGGACCGATCCGGAACCGATTCCGGCCGATTCCTGGAATCGGAATCGGAATCGGTCCCAACCGATTCCGATTCCGATTCCGATTCCGGAATCCTTGGTTCGGGTTGATTGCAAGTTTGTGACTTCAAAAAAAAAAAACTTTAATCCTCGGCTGCAGGTTCAAACCACAGATTTTTATTTGAGGGTTTTAATCTCAAATTCTGGATTTTACACTTTCAGGTTCTGACATCTGATTTTTCAAGTCTTGTTCCAGATTTCAAATTTGTGCACGTTTCAGATTTTCCAGATTCTGTATTTGTTCATCTTATACAGACTTCATGTTTGTTTGATTTTTTTATTTGCTCTCCGGTCATTTCATGGGGTCGTTGATCTCCCTTTTCCATTGAATTGCACCGAACATAATCTGCCACATTGTTTGAAATACAATATCATGACACTCATTCCATCAACTCGGAATCAATCTGTCAGTCTTCTGATCAACTTGAATTTTTGCTGTCTTGAACATGTTCCAGCCTTTGATAGGCATCCGAAATTTGTCCTGCCAGTTTGGCATTTAAGCATAGTCCTGCCTTTGATAGGCACATGCAATCTTCTCCCAACCGGTCCAAGGTTGAGCATACCCTGCTTTTGATAAGCTTATGGGCGCTCATCCCATGGTTGGTCTGCCTTGTTAGCTCATAGCTTGGCATTTGGCATGTTGATTATGCACAGCCTCCCCATGGCATAATGGGCAAAACAACTCCCTCTTGGGGTATGGTAAGACATTGGGGTCTTTTAAATAGACCTTTGCATGTCTACCTTAAAAAGAGGGTCAGGAGGTGGGTTTAGAACCGGCCACCTGGTTTCCCTTTGTTTTGGATTCCTTTAAGTTAAGCCGAAGCCATGAGGTGGGTTTAGAACCGGCCTTATGTTTGCCTTGGTTTGTTTGAATTAAATGGATTTTTATTTATTTTAAGTTGATTGTTTATTTTATTTTTATTATTTTTGGAATTAATCATGGGTCAGGAGGTGGGTTTAGAACCGGCCTCCTGGTTTCCCAATTGTTTTCTTTTAAGTTATGCCGAAGTCATGAGGTGGGTTTAGAACCGGCCTTATGCTTGCCTCGGTTTGTTTAAATTAAATCGATTTGAAAATTTAAATTTCAATGTCATAGCACTGTTCATCCGCAGGAGCATTTGGGCCCCGAAGGCCCACTACGGCCTGGCCCCCGCGGGGGCTTCGCCCAGCCGCGCGGCTCTTCCCCTCTTTTTTTTTTTGAACCATCTTAACTGGTGGGCCCCACCGTCCTGTTGACCCGAGGGTCAACAGCCCTTACACGGGCACCCGCGCTCGCGGCCGCGGAGTCTCTGATGCGGGCCCCCCCTCCGTTGTATGTCCAGCTTGGACGTAAGTCGGAGGACAAATAAACCCCCGACCTCCTTCTTTTCCTCCGACGGCAACGGTGACGGCGGAGCAGAGTTTCGACGGCGGCAGGACCTCGACGACGAGAGAAGGTGCCGGCGGTCCCAACCTTGAGGGCAGATGATCCCGACGGGAGGAGAAGAAGGAAACCTTGACGACGGTGCTGGGAGAAGCATGGCGGCTCGACGGCGGTGCAAACGGGAGAAGGCAGCTCGACGGCGGTGTCCGGTGGAGAAGGCAGCTTGACGGCGGTGTAGGAAGAAGGAGAAGGCAGCTTGACGGTGCGTCCGGGAGAGGTAAATCTCTGTCCTACCTTCTTCGTCTCCCGCGATCTCACTCTCTCTCTCCCTATTGATCGGTCTCACAGCAACTCCCTTCTGTCTCCTCTCTCTTGCGCGACTGCCTCCGAGGGGTTTTATAGGCCCCTCGGTTCTTCTTCTCCCGTTGGGGAGCTTACCGAACAGGGTTTCCGGCCTTGAGCAGGACTCGGAAAGGTCCGAGATTTATGGGATTGACTCCCCTCTCCTGCCGATTCTCCCTTTTCTCCTTGGTGCTCGATGATTACAGCCAGCTTCATAGCGGCGGTATCCGCCGTGAGTTGGGAACCTCCCGTAACTAGGTGTCTTGCTCCAAGCAGGACTCGTACAAGTCCGAAACCTGCGGGATTTAGCCCCCCCGCCCCTTAGTGGCTCCGGAGATCTCGTTTAAACAGTTTGTCCCATCCTTGGATGAGTCCGACCCTGCGTAAAGACTGCTCAGAGACTCATTCGGCCATCAAGGCCTCTGTTTTTCCTCACTTTCTTTCTTCACATCGAGGGGGTCTGACCCTTCCCGTTTTCTCACTGTCCGACAGATCTTTTCATCACTTCTAGGCTTCATGCTGCTGCTGCCATTGCCGTGACATCAAAGGGGTCACTCCATCGGAGGACCACCTGATCCATCTGTAGACTCCTTATTATCGGTATTTAACTGTCACCTTGGTTGGCTTAATGACTTTATTGACTTTGATAAAAAATGATTCCCTTGCACTAGTCGAATGAATAAGCTGCATTCGATTCTCCCCAAATTTTTAGTTCTATGTTATGGGGAAATGAACCCTCATTCTTTGGCGAGTATGGGTGTCAACAATCGTCTACCGAGAACTCAGCAAAAACCTCGGCAAGAAAATCTTAAATCAAAGTTGATATGTGATTTTCTAATTCCTTAGACAAGAACCATGGTTTTCAAGGCGTTGCCTAGGCAACAAGTCACTGGAAGATATGTTGGGCATCCTCATGCCTGGGCGAACATGACAAAAAAGCAATGACCTAGACTGCCTTGGCATTGCTCGACCCACCTTATGGTGCCCGGCCAGAGTAGACATAAGACTGGCCCACCTTGATGTTGGACCAGCTGGTCTGCCTCACCATTGAACCACCATGCCTTGATATAAACAAGCTTCAGGGTTCAGACTCCTCGCATCGAATGGCAAGACTCTTCATCTCCAACTTCTCTTTGGACATTCGGTCTCCCACCATTTAATGACACCGACCGAGAGAAGAGATAGGATCTTTGACAACGAGACAGCAACAGTGACAGAACCCATTCTAGTGTTCTTCCAAGATAACAACAGCGATGTACGAAACATCAAAGAACATCATTTACATTGCCTGCACAGGTTCTCCTCGTCATCCTCTTCTCTTTCTGGTGCCCCCCACACAACGGCAACACCATCTTCTCCAGTTCTCCTATCCCCAATGACCCCATGCAACAGTGACACCACCTTCTCCTATTCTCCTCTCCCCAAAGACCCCCACGTGACACCAACACCATCTTCTCCTTCTCTCCTTAACTCCCCCCCAACGTGACCCACTCTTCTTCTTCTCTCCCTGATGATGCGGGACAATCAACGGACCGAGAGAAAAGGACATGCAATTACTATAGCTCACTAGAATCACCCACAAATCTATTTAATCGTCAATTTTAGAGTTCAAAATCAGTTTTAAAATGTTATTACTAGAAATTGGACCAGTAGCTTTACCCAAAAAGATTAACCAAAGAAATCTTAAAACAAGCTCACTCTCTACCAACGTGGTTATCAAATCCTCAGTTAACGAAATTGATTTAAGTAGTTTCCAAGAATTTAGGTCACTCAAAGGTACTCGCACATCACGCCAACTTCTTAAAGATAAACGGGCTAGGAACCTACTCGCAGCTGAGCATGGCGTTCAACGCATAAAAGTGAACAAAGTAAACATCCAAGGTTGGGGTAAGAGAATGTACCTCCACGTCGAAACGTGGGTGTCGGCTCGGCTGGCTATGAACACCCGACCTTATACACTTGAGAGATTAAAAGATTTACAAATACTCAAATAAAACTAAGATCCACGTCTCGCAGGACGGTATAGGATCAACAAATCAAATGTGGTGGGTATTCACAGCCAGGTTGACGAGCTGCCAACAACAAAATCCGGTCCATATGAATCAACAGCAAGAGAAGAACGCACATAGCACGAGCTGACCAGCAGATGGTTAAACTGGTTGGGATCAGTACCCTGACTTCCAGGGTGGTGCTAACTTGACGTCAACCGGCAGCTCCAAAGAGGCACACAGCAAGATCGTCAAGAGATAAACCAAAATGACAGAAATCGCTACCAGCAATCAGGGGACTACGTCCACGCTGAAGGGCAACCACTGGAGAGGGACCAGTGTAGTGAAAACACTAGATATATGTTATCAGAAACCGCTACCAGCTTCAGGTGACTAGCCCTCACTGAGGGGCAACCACTGGAGAAGGACCAGTGTAGAAGACTTATTCTAGAAATCTGTCATCGATATATCCGAGCCAGAATCATAGAAGACTCATTTAGAACAGCACCAAACATCATTTCCCGGTTCAGGGAGGGACTCACGAACATAAACTGAAGGGAGGGACATTCAGATCACTGATCATTAGGATCTCATCCAGCACTGATGTCATAGCTCAGTGAGCTCGTCAATAGGTTGCGGCCAAACAAACAAGTTCAAATCACCAATAATCGACTGTAATTGACCACAGGACTAGTTCGGGATTAGTCTCCAGCCCATTGTCAAGGCGGACATTCCTCTGAACTAGAGAAGCGATGATAAACCACGGATCTGACTGAAAATCGGACCAGTTCTAAATAGCCATTCCGACAGAGCTTGCGCCAAGGCCGGTCAGCTATAGATCTGGAGGAACTTGCGAACAGAACTGGAACCAGAAGCACTCGAACAATCACAGAATTCCAGGAAGAGTCGTAGACTTATCTGAGCGTCGACCAGTAGGAATCGTAAAGAAGTCGGATCCAAGAAGGAGTTTCTGGAGCTAAGGATGCAGAACAGCAACTGCGGTATGAATGAACTGGTTCAGCTCCGTGGAATGAGCTGTTGCAATAATACGCCTCGGTTGGAACAGGGGGGAACCGTGGATCATAGCAGACGATGAAGCCGTCTTCAGGAACTCGTAGCGGAAGTCGAGCTTGTGGACATCACCAGCTCCATCAACGAAATGTTGAAGACGTGAATAAGAAAGAGGAAGAGAAGCTACGCCATAGAGGAGGAACAACTAGGGCTATGCTACTGTGAAGGAAGCTGGAGAGCCGCCATCGCCAAGGAAGAACTAGGGTTCGCTCGCGGAGTTCACTCGCGGGACGGAATGAAGAAGAAGGCACTCGCCAGAGAGAGAGATAACAGTCGACGCTATAAACTAGCTAGCTAAGGGTAAATCCGAAAAAGACAATACAACGGGAAAGCAATACGAAATTCATTTCTTCTCTTCCATCATCTCTGTAAGTGAACCATATACAAAGTATTTATAGGAGAAAAGAATTAAAAGAAAGCAATGGTAAAGCGTATTGGACCCCGAACTCCCATAAAGCCCAATACGCAAGTAGCGTAATGGACCCCGAATTCCTCAAGGTGTGTCACCCTCCTGCGCAGGAGGCTTAAACCCAATAACGGCACACTGTTTGGCCCACTCCAGAAGCCCAGTCTTGCTACGAAGTGTAGCTTAAATGTTATTTCCAAAATCTCCCAACCATAAATTGTCCTTCCGACGGCTATAGACTTTACCATATCGATTTTGAAATCGGGTGTCCCCACCACCTGACATCCCCGAACACCACAGACCTGTGACGTCTTCTCTATTGAATCGGGCGTTGATTTCATCTTCTTCTTCAGTAGGCAGCATTGAGACTTCCAACATAGACTTTCTATCTGCAGCAGTGCAACATCTATCAGTCTCTGCCGCAACGAAGACCAGAAGATAGAAGCGTAAAATCATTTCGGCAGTTGGAACTGCAACGGCATAAGCCCACTCCTCTGTTTTTCACTGTTTAGGACTTGTTTCTGCATAACATTAACACTAAAGAAAAGTATTGAGTTATTATACACTTTGTTAACAGTTTACTGAGTATGTTGTTGCCTGCATAGTGCTCTCGGGATCTTCTACATATCAGTTAGAAGTATCCTGCGTAATATTATAATTTAATGAGTGATGACAATTTGATATTGTCACAGATGCATTAAAAAGAAAGATTCCTCCTAACATAAAATGGTGAGAATTAAAAAGGATGAAACAACAAACACCTAAGAATGAACTAAATAAAATAAATGATTAAAAGTCAAATGTAAACGCTGATTTTATGTAGATGAACATAACTACAAAGATTAAGAGATCACTAGAAAAGTACTTGGAGAGTCTACGGGACATGGTCCACCTAAAGATGATACTTGGTGGTGGAAGAGGAAGCACAAAAAGTGATTAAGAATAAGATAAATTGGTATAAAAGATTGTCTAAATGTGATTAGAATAAAGCATATGAATAATACATGATAGCAAAAAAAGAATAAAAAAGACTATTAGAAGAGCAAGAGATAAGATTTTTAAACAGACGTAGGAAAAACATAGAATTACGTGAAATATATATATTAACAAGGATGACCGAGAAAGTCTCAAGATCTTAATTAAGTCAAATGTATCCAGAATAAAAGAGAAAAAGTATTGATAACAAATGATATTAAAGAAATATAAAAATTTTATTTTGATACTCTTTTTAATGACAACTTTGGTAAAAATATAGAAGACAGATAATGTAACAAAGTTTAATTTCATTATATTAAGAAATTTAAATTTTTAAAGTCAAATAAATATTAAAGATGATGAAAACAAGTAAGTCATATGGTCCAGATAACATCTCTATTAAAATATGAATTGTTTAAAAGATTTAGGGGTGGATTAGTTAACTTGATTTTTAACAAGATCTTAATCTCTAAGAAAATACTGAATGAATGGAGAAAGAGCATCATCGTACCCATTTAAAAAAAAGATACAAAATTGTGCAAATTATATAGGCATCAAGCTCGTGAGTCATACTATGAAATTATGGAAAAGAATTATCGAGCAGCAATTATAAACTTGTACAAATATTTTAGTAAACTAATTTGGATTTATGTCTGGTAGATTGTTGGCACAGAAATTTTCATAAATAAAGAAAGTGGTGTGATTTAAATAAAAGAGGACACTACAAGCAAGCCCAATTCCCAAAATATTTTGGTTATTCTCTCTTAGATTAGGATCAAGGCTGATTTAATCCCCAATTAACCCATATTATCCAATTTTCGAATGTAGACCATTAATTGAAGCCCACTCACATGTTAATCCAATAAGATTTGACCCTTCCAATGTTAATTTCTCCGCCTATCCCTCCCTCACTCAATGGGTTGCATCTTTGATTAAAATATGGACCTGTCAAATGCTAATTTCACAGCACAGTAATATCCCACATATTGGGATGTACTTTGTCCATTCTAGCAATTGTGACCCACAATTCCTTGTGTGATCTCTCCCGCATCCGCAAGCATATTCGATACATGTTCTCGCTATTTTTTAAAAGGACAAGAACATGTCTTAAACAAGGCTCAAGAAATCAGCCAGCAACCAGATCTCCAACAAAATAACCGAGAGGACTGATCCGGTGAAAAGCTTATCGGAGGCAAGAAATCTCCCACAAAATAGTTAGGAGGACTAAACATAACAAATATCAGAACTGCTAAGATTTAGGTTGCTATCTAAAGACCAGGGCTGCTGGACCTCTCGATACAGAAGCCGATGGCTTCGGAGGATCCGTGATTCTTGTCAAGCATCATAATTGCTGCCAGTAGGATCTACGCACACAGGACTTCCTCCCGATTGCCGAAGGCATATAAACCGCCCCGTGGCGTCGCGCAGGAGGAGAGAGAAGGAAGAAGAAAGAAGGGCGGAGAGGGACATGCGGGGATAGGAGAAGGGCGGAGAAGGGCGGGGAAGACAGCCGCCGCGGCCGTAGGGCCGCCGCGGCAATTTTTCCGGTCGGTTCAGGCGAGAAATCGCCGGAATCATTCCGGAATCTACCAATTCGGACAATTATGGCCCCGAATCAGACCAAACAGTCCGATTCCGACAGATATTTTATCTGGATCGGTGGTTCCACCGAGAATCAGATCGGCCATGGCCGATCCGATCCAAGAATTGGCCGATCCAATACAAGAATCGGCCGATCCCGATCCGGATCGGCCGATTCTGCAATCTATGGTTGCCAGCAATTCTTACCTTTGACAATGACCGTCAATAACCCTTCTGGAAGAAGACTATTGCCAATTGGCTCTTATTTTGACAATGGCCAATGGTGGCCACTCTGAACAAGACCATCGCCATCCGGTTCTTATTTGGCAATGGCGGTGTTGGTAGTGCTTGGATCAGGGAGAAATCATTGGACCAGCCCATCAATTCAATAAGAAACCCTTGGTGACACTTAATTGACCATATGGCCAGGAGCCAGCCTCCATGCATCATGTAGATCTATGTGATTATAAATCATTGAACTTAATGTCTTTTGTTATTTGCATCAGCCTGTTTTGGCTAAACTCAAGTTGTTTGATTCTGTCATGTTTCACACACATAAAACAAGTGCTTTGTCGCCCATTTCCATTTCTTCCACTGAAACTTCAGATATATCTTTATCTTAAAAAACAGCAATCTGTAGCAGTAGAATCCTCTTTAATATGACTTATTTCTTGTGCTTCATCCACTGCAGTAGCCAACAAATGAACAAAAATTCAAGCAGTGATGTAACAAAATGTTTGGGATAAACAACAGATAAGCAAGTCAAACATTGGATCAACTTTCTTGTTAATTGCCTTTATCGTACATTTTTCATAGACCATTCAACACATCAAACAACAGATAAGCGAGGCGCAGACATTTCTCAGGCCCTCAATAACTCTCTTCAACCATGTCTATAATCTTGAAACAGAACGCCAGTAAAATTTACTCTCCCCTTTATAAAACATTTTATCACGTAAAAATGTGTTTTTCCAAATGTATTGACGAAGACTTCTCTGGAAAGAAAGTGAAGTAGCAGTATAACCTGTATCAACAAAAATCTTCATGTCCATCAGGTTGCGGACTCGAGGATCATGGAAAACCAAGATACCCTCCAAAATGATGACATCGGATGCATTGACCTGGAAAGAAAGTAATAAGAACGAATACGGACTTTCTGAATGTAAGGAAAAAAAAATGATTGAAGAGTAACAGGATTATTAAATCATATTTTCAAGAGAATTTAATAAAGCTTAGATGGTATAATAAGACATTACGAAGTTGGATGTTATGGCACATTTCATAAGGTATCATCATTTTTTTAATTAAGGCTGAAAACACACAAGCAACATGATGAATCAATGTAATGTAAAAGGAAGAAAAATAATGACAAACCAAGTAACATTCTTACTTCTAACGGCCATTGTACACATTTATGGCTGAACTTGACCTGAGTCCTATCAAGGGAACGTTCTCCCAATTTCTGGGTTTAGCCACAGCAACTGTCCTATTTTATGGATGAGTTAAGTCCTGAATCCTGATATGCTATGAAATGGTTTGAACGCTTACACTTCTAGAGCTGATCTTAACCATATTTTATCGTCACAGGTTGATCCCAATTTTCTGTGTTCAACCCATGGAATGTCATCTCACGAAATTCTTGGTCTCACTTGCCCCCACGAGATCTGAAACACCCAAAATCAGCTGTTTTGGAGGTCCGAGGGCCGGCACCTGTTGCGAGACAGCGAAGCTGCTGCAGCAGCTCCGTTGTGTCTCTTCCCCACCCTATCGGGCAACAAAGCGCAGCATGAAGCTGCTGCGGTGGTGGCTCTGCCTCGGCACAGATTCCTACACCAATGGATTGAATCAGACCCTTAAGTCCATAGAAACCTATCTGTGGGTTTATTCTTATGTTTTATGTGTTTTCTTGATTATATTTTTAAGTAATGTATACCCCTAAGTAAAAAAATTCGAGATCTGATCTCCCGAGATTTCTTCGAGAATCACATAAAATCTCTTCTATTTCACCCTTTAGAGATGAAGTGGAGATCCGAGACAGCAATCCTTGGTTCAACCATCCAAAACATGTCATTGCTCGATGTAAAGATAGTCAGACTTTATTCTATGTAAAGATACTCTCCCACATGAAACATGACTTATTCTATGTAAAGATAGTCAGACTTTATAATCTCAATTCACTTATTACAACTTTTTGTCTTTCGGGTGCCTGACAATCTTGGCCTGACATGTAAAGACTTTCATATACATATATATTAAAGTTCTTGGAAATTTTATACACTGAAACTCTAAGGCTTATTGTTAGTGTGCAATTTACACGGGTATCAAGTACTGTTAGTCAATACAAAATTCCTTAAAGGTTTTATGTAATAATAAGCATGAGATGACTGTTAACTTCTAGTCCCCACATTAAAACTTAAGAATTACTACCTCAACTCCTACAAATAGAGGGTTTCATCATATCTCCACCTACCACCCATCTCCCCATATCAACAAATATCTTAATGCCCAGTGAGTAGTCCGGTTCTTGACTTTCGTCATTCAGTTTTGATTGATACTAAAATCATGAAATCTAAAAGAATCGTTGTTTCTGCTGCACCAAAACTTTTAAGACGATTTCTTACCGTGGTATCAAAGCAGGTTGAAGTCTCGGTCTAAACTGATGTAGAATCGACATTATTTTATGCATATTACGCATTCCCAAAATTATACGAACCTTTGTCTTAACGAAACAACCATAAACCGTATATAATGCAATTTTGAGAATGATTGGCTTCCTATAAATCTCGTGACATAGGGCTTTTAACCCCGCTATCCATTTGAACTTTGGATTACCATAGAGTCCGAATAGACGCCGGAAAGATAGAAATTTGATCTATAACACGTCGACCTCTGAAATTGGGAATTTCGCAAATACTCCTTCCATAGAGGCGATGGAGGCCTTGTAAAAGCTTGGGAGGAAGAAAAATATGATTTCTCATCTTTTCCCTATGATTCCCAACTTCTAAAGGCGGTGGAGATAGCAAATGTGAGATTTTTTCAACAAGTTAAACCTCCATGGTGGCAACATCTTCTTCCCACTATTCCCAGTGAAAGTCACTATTTTTGGGGATAAATCCAACAGAATCGGTATCCTTGTTGGACAAGAATGTATTTCCTTATTTTTATAGATTTTTTTAGATCCTAGATGTCAAGATTTGGAAGCAAAATCCACTGCATCCGTTTTTACCCTATGTTGTGCCCTTATCAAGTTGGGCAGATCCTGGGTTTAACCGCGTGTGGTCAACTCTTGGTTTGACCAAGGCGAGTGCAGGTGCGCACGCAAACATGAGAGGCACGATTGCGGTGAGCGGTGCGATGCCCGCGCATGGCACCTTGTGCGCTGCTGAGTTAAAAAAAGAAGAATTTTTAAATAGTTTAAAATTCTAGTAAACCAGAAAAAAATTTCAAAAATTTTGTGAATTTTCTGAAAAAACTAAATAATAGATTATTAAAGAGTTTAATGGACTGTTATATTATTTCAAACCCTGTTGTCATAGAATCATTTACAATTAAGTTTTAAAATTGTTTTAAAATCTTAACTTGTGTAATTAATGTCTAAATTAATTATATCAAATGTGATTTTATAGAATGCAGGCTTTTGTGTGTTTGTCAGGGATGTGGAACCTATCATCTTGGCCTTGACTCCCTTCTTAATCTTACTTGTGTAATTAACTATGATTTTCTTTATTTTAACAAATACCATAATCTTTAACCACTTTCACAAAAAAAGAAAATAGGGCATTTAACCACAGAAAGAAGAGCAATTCAAGCCATGTGCATTGGGCCGAACCTTACGGAAATTCTCAGAGCACCGTCTATGATACTTAAAATCATAAATAGGAACATTAACAGATTGTCCACTTCTAAGCTGCTCAATGCATTCAACAAGCTGTTCCGTGTCAAAGGCATCTGCAATCAAATTACCCAGTAATTACCATCTCTTGTGCTGTTAAAAGAACAAAAAAATGGACAATAATTCATAAGTGAAACGAAAGAAATGCCATTCTAACCAAAATTCCATTGATCAATGCTTGAAAAAGCCAAGTTATGCCAGGACGTTACCAGGATGATCAAAGTTATACTCATGAACATGTTCTGATTCTTCATCTGTCAGGCCTCGATAAAATGAATCCTGTGAAATACCATATTTACAAGGAAATGAGGAAAGGATCAACTTAGAGTAGAAATAGGTGCTCACTCTTTCATAAACTCATGATTACTCAATGCACATCCAATGATTTCCATAATAACTACGGGAAGCATTTCTACAAAGTATCACATGAGAAGTATGACGATGTGGCATAGAAAGTAATGTTAAAATGCATGCGGGTTACTTTTCTGGTTCTAGAGACTAGAGAGATTATTATTATAGCTTTGTAATGTCAACAACCTCTTGATAGAATGACACAAACAAATGCACTTTTCATGCGTGTGTATATAATAATTAAACAAACTAACCCCGTGAATAGGCCTCATACCTGTGATGCAAAGAAAAAAAATTATAAATTAACATGTAGCAGTGATTTCCACTTTTGCCACAACTCCCTTTCTCGTTCATGACAGTCCCCTTTCTCTTCCCATAACCTGTATGTTTCTACCAGATCCCTCTCTCAACAAAAGATGGTGGAATTGCATGTATGCCTCTTGTCTCCAGCACAACGCTTCATCTTTGCTGGCCCACTCACGGCTCTCAGCAAAACAGCAGAATTGCCTATATTAGTCCGATGTTTGAGTGGTCATTACAGTCACGAAAACAGGAGTTCTTGATGTTGAAGAACTCAGCGAGCAGCACTGGCTTGTTGAGCAACAGCATTACTCATTTCCATCTGAGCCATTTGATTGCCAATTCTAGTTTGTTCAGTGATCATACATGTCTTTTCGTATTTCAAAATGCATGATTGAGTTCTCTGCAACTAAAAGAGAATAAATGGGAAGCAGCCAGAAATGTGCATTTAAAAACTACCTTGAATATAATCACCCATTTTTTCTGTTTCTGGAGAGATTATTGAGATAGTTTTACAATGTTAACAACTCAACTCTACCCTTAGTATAAAATTATTTAGAGTCGGCCATATGAATTCTCTTTCTCCACTCACATCGATTTTAGTTACTTCTTGGAAGATTAAAACATCCAAATCATATTAGATTACTCTTCTCTAAGTTACGTTGAGTCTACCATGTCTTTTTTTATTTATATTATTTTGATATTTTTTACTTTTCTAACTAGAGTTTTCTTAAGTTTACATTTACTATGCCCAAATCATCTCAATCTCCCTTTTATCAACTTTTCTACATTGCCACAACACCTACATTTTCTCTAAGATATTCATTTCTTATTATATTTAATCTAGTACGACCACTCATCCTTCTTAACATTCACATTTCAGTAACACTTATTTTATAGACATTTTATCCTCTTTTTTTGTCCAACATTCACGATCACACAAGATTACAAGTCTTAAAGTTATATGATAAAAATTTTCTTTTAACTTAAATGAAATCCTACAATCAATACCCCCCAATAAGTTTTAACATCCTCATCACATTCTTCACCTTTTTAAATCATTGATATAAAATATTTGAATTAAATATTTTGAGATAATTTTACCCCATCGAAACTAACTCCCTCATCTTCTTCTATTTAGTTTCCATTAAACTTATAATACATATATTTTGTATTTGTTCTTCTTGAAAGCCATAGTCTCTTAAAGTATTTATCCATATTTCTAACTTTATATTCATGCATTCTTATGTCTCGTGTATCGATACAATATCATTTGCAAACATCGTATATCATGGTATATCTTGTATAGTCTTTATTAATTCATCGATAATTAATAAAAAAAGATAAAGACTTATTGTAAACTCTTGATGTAGACCAACTAAAATAGAAAGTCATTTAATTCTCTACCAAGTGTACATATAATATTGGTTGCTTCATCATATATAACTTTTTATCATTTGTGTGTACCTATCAAACATCATCTTTAGCTCTAACGCCCATTATAAAATAACTTTTGACTTTTGGAACTGTCATAAAACCATTCTTCACATCTTAATATTTTTTTATCAAGATTCTAATAAGAAAAATATCTTCAATTGTAAATCAACCATGTACAAATCAAAATTGATTAGTTGACATATTTGTACAATTTCTTGATTATTGTTCCAAAACTTTTTGATACAGGACCAATCGGGTGCCAAACTATGCTAACAACGAACAATAATAACAACGCAAAAAATACTAGAATTGAGCTAAGTAGATCCAAAATAGTGGCTATGTGCTACCATAAACAAGCCTCAAAAACAGTCCCTCGAAATGGAAAGGCCAAAAAATGTGAAGGCACTACTAAGTTAAGATACTCCAATATTCAAAAGAAACTGATCTAGCAGTTCCGAAATAGGACAACACAACTTGTGCCAACAACAACAATAAACAAGCTAGGTGCCTACTAGTACAGTTGACATGGCAAATTAACAAGCCAAGTACAAAGTATGCCTCCACACTTTGGCGTGGGAGTCATCCACAAGAGGCCCCAGTGAGCAGGTGATCCGCGAGCTGATCCTACGTACGGAAGTGGTCAACGGCTACCGGCGGGGTCCTACTAAAGCGGGGTCCTACTAAAGCATCAGAGCATGTGCGTCTTCAAAAGTTGCTACTAGCAAAGGCAAACATCATAGCAAACCTCGAAGGTTACAGCATGGCCCAGTTACTGAGGATTTTGTTAGGGTTCGGTGGCATTCCCAAGTAATGTCCGATGGTACGTGTGATGTTGGTGCATGCACTTAGGCATATGTAAGAGGAGGCCAATGCACACATGGTCCTGTGGTGCCATCCGACGCTGAACCGGCAAGGCCGTGGCAGCCCCAAGTTACTGCCAAGCTAGGTTGGGGATGGCTGCAGAAGGATGGCCCGCGCAAAGGTCCCCAATTACCACTATATCTCTCATATGGAGCTATGAAAAATCTTCTCCGTGGCACTAGTAAAGTCATACATGGAACAGGGGAGCTACCACAGCAGAGCTGTAGGGGTATGGATGCAGTAAGAATAGGTCCAGAAGGTGGGGGAGCCTTGAAAGATGTGTGAGACACTACACCCCTCTGAATGATTCAAATGAAGGGGGTAGAAACCCCAATGATGAGGTTGACTTCCAAGATAGCCGAAACAAGAGATGATTCTAGAGGGTGGGGGTTGGAAGATGGTGTGGAGACTGGTCCATAAGCGCTTAGGGGCCGTGAGTAGAACTAGGGCTATGGGAGGGGGAACCGATCAGATGTGGAAGGAATGCAAGGATCTAGGACGCAGTGAAATTCTGGGTTAACTATATTAGACATTGAGTGAACATGGGGTTATCGGTGCTGAATGAGTTGCGAGGTGGATGAACAGTGGGTTGGAAGGAGACGACGGAGCCCGGAATGGCAGGTTATCGGCGATGGGGAAGGTCGATGGGAACCTAAGAACCAGCGACCAGGAAGGGTAAGGATAACATGAATGGCACGGAGGCCGCAATAGGAGAGGGAAGACGTTGAAGCTAGCCTATGCCAGGGGTGGAGTCGAAAACCTCCCTTTTGATGGGGTGGAGAGTTGGCCAACCTTCTATCGTGGGCAAAGCAGACTCCAAAGAGCCTTCAATCGTCAGATGCCATAGGTGTTGTCGGGAACCCATCACCTCCGATGCACCCAAAAATTTTGCTACCATAGACTTGTCCTCCCAGAGTAAAGACCTAACATAAAGAGAGGGAAACCGAGAAGGATGCATAGATACCAAAATGTGCATTCCATTGCGAATGATGAGGACTAGGTCAAATCTGACAAACAAGAAGGACAGAGACATTGCCCTTCAAGTTTCCAAAAGGCATCACATTTTTATTTTCTTATTTAAAAGTATTATAGTTAATTCTCGGCATTTCTTTCAATATCTAGAGTTACTTTTGAGTTGTTGTCTTTACATTTCAATCTATTAGGGGGTTTGCTTGTATGTAGTCATTTTGAGGTCCTTTTCTGTAAAAGTTGCTCTCTATATAAGAGCCCACATTCCTCATGTGAATGCAAGAACATGAGTAGAATTTTTTGAAAGAAGGTCTTGCATAGGGGGATGGCTTCATAGGTACCCTCACTCCTTGCGTGAAAGCATTACCATGAGTAGAATTTTTGGAAACAAGGCTTTGCGTAGGGGGCTGGCCTCGTAGTTACCCTCACCACCGAGAGATCCTAACTCTCCGCTCACAACTCTTGCACCGGCCGGCTTCTAATCACCCCCGGCATCAGCTGGCTCTAACAAGCTCTCATTTCCTTCCTTCTGGGCTTTGTGGTATTCACCTCTACTTCCTCTTCCTGATTATGCCGCCGCCATTGTCTTCAACACCTGCAAACCAGTGCCCAACGTCACCAACTTTGGAGCACTGTCCAATGATCCCCAAATTCCTCCAGCAGTTTGCCTTCATCCTCGATAGCCTCCCCTCTTGTCATCATTTGACCCCCCCCCCAATAGCCCCTTCCCTTCTCCTCCTAACCCTTTCTTCACTCCTGACCCCTCTTGTCAATTCCCCCTACTCCCTGACTTACAATGGTGAAGGAAAAAAAGGAAGGAGAAGATATTTGGAAGAGACGAAGCCAACGGCGTCAAAGCTATCATAGGGAAGCCCGCTACGAGCCCTCTCCACTCCCTCTGGCACCTCCTCCCTTCCGCAAAAGGATGGCTCCTGCTCCCCCGTACTCTTCGTCATCCGAACGACAACACAACGATAAAGACACCACAACGACAATGCAAAAGAAATCCTCACAAGGAGATCTATCGCGACCCTTTACGGGCCTTCTTCACCCATCCTCATTCACCGCGGACACCACGACACAGCCACAATCTCCCTGGCAAGGTCCTTCATCTTGTGCCCTACACGCCTCCACGTGCCCCCCATCATCGGGGGCCTCTTCACCAAATGGGGACTCTCTCGGCCCGCCACAACCACCACCAAGGAGGATCCTCCTCACACGCACGTAGGTGCCTCCGCGACACCACAACCTCCCGATGAGGTTCCTTGCCAAGCGGCCATGACCCCTAGATGAGGGCCGTCAACTGGGGGCTCATGAACAGATCAGTCCACGGCCTGGGTTGGGCCAAAAGCCGGTTAACAGGCTCTTAGTCGGTCCAACCGATTTTCTAGCTAGTTCACCAAATCTAAAGCCGGTTCACGCCAGTTCAAGGGCAATTCACTCCGGCTCAATGATCTAGGCCTTGTTCAAAGTTGGTTCAATGCTCCTCAGTCCGGTTCAAGCCAATTTCAAATGGGTTCACCCTAGCTTACGGCATTACAAGGCCGATTTAATGGCTTTTAGCTTGGTCCAAGGCGAATCTAGCCTGGTAACCTGGTTTACCTTGATTGAGCTCATCCAGACCCAGTTCAATGAGTATTAAACCCTGTTCAGCGGGTTTTCAGCCTGGTCCAAGCTCGGCCAGTCCATTTTGAGCCTGATCTAAATTATTCCAACTTATTCAGGCCCGTCAACCCATCCAGATGGCAGTGCCCTATTCTTGTCCCATATCAGTTTGGTATCAAAGTTGATACCAACTTGTTTCAACGAGCCAAGATCCTTATCTTGCATGGGACATCAATACTTCAGGTTTGAGGTCACATCGCCCTTAGAGGTATCGCTGCAATGTTTTTGTTCAGCTATTTAGGTAGTTGTATCTCCCATTCCTTTCTTGAGTTGATTGCACCAATGTTTCAGATGATCGAAAATGATTTAGTTTATATCCAATTTGTTTGTATTGTAAAAGGCCGATTTAAATCATGAACTGTGTGATACATAGAGGACGCATGATGCGAGATAGTTCCCCACATAGTTGTCAAGGCGCCCGCCTAGGCGGCGCTTAGGCGGCAAGGCGCCTTTCCAAGGGCGCCTTGCCAGGGCGCCTTGTCTGGGGCCAAAAAGGCGCCCAAGGCGCCCGCCAAGGCGGCCAAGGCGCCAGCCTAGGCGCCCAAGGCGCCCAAGCAAGGCGTCTTGGGTATTTTTACATCATTAAAAAAAGTTTTTGAGGGATTTCTCCCTTGATACCTCTCACAAGGGATACTTATTTAATGATAGTTTCAATATATTAATATATTGTATTATCACTTATACTATCATACATATTTAAGATTTATGATTATAAACATATATTATATACTTAATTAAGTTCTTTTTCAACTCTTTCCCCTCTCTCTCTCTGTCTCACTTATACTATTACATACTTTTTTTGCGCCTCCCATTTAATAATATTATAACAATATTTTACCATCACTTATACTATTGCACATATATAAATTTTATAATCATAAATGAGTTATATACTTAAATTTTATAAATATTAATTTAACTTTCTTCTCTTTCACACACACATCATATTTACTTATGTGCATTGATAAAACACTCATATTCAATTATAACATAACAAATATAATTATATTTATGTTTTTTTATATATAACAACCTCCCGACTCAACCTTCCTTGAATACCGCCTTGACCGCCTAGGCGACGCCTAAGCGGCCGCCTTGTCGCCTAAGCGGAATCGGTACCCTTCAACGCCTTGGGCGCCTTGTCGCCTTGACAACTATGGTTCCCCACCACCATTATCTTATCTTGGGATCTAATTAGTTAGTTGATCGACAAGCTAACTTGGACATAGATGCTCGAAGGCTAACTTTGCAGCCTAAAGAGTATAGATCACTGGGAGAGCCAATATACATTGACAACACTTGTTCCCAGTAGCCGATTATCGAGGAACGGGCTGACATGCCTATCGAGATCATTTGTGAGGCCATGAGAGAACTTGACATAGAATATGAGCATCAGCATGCCATGGAGGCTGAAACTGATAGAGCCATCGAAGCCTAGTTGATTGAGTAACTTATCAAGCAACTGACTGTGCTGATGAACAAGCAGTAGTACCTTGCGGAGGAGCAGTACCTTGCGGAGGCTGAGACCAACATAGTTATTATGAGCAAGTTGACTGGATGGATCACCGAGTTGCTGATGGAGTTGACCGCCATACCCAAGGCACCGACTACTGAGAATATGCTCAAACAAACCCTGACAAAGTACCTAGACCTGGAACTTGATAAATGCTATGACACCCCCTAGGTCACGTTTTGCGATCACTTCAGAGCTTGTGGGTTGTGTGTCCTCATCATATCGGTTGTGCCATCGTCACCCTCAGCACTAAACATGATTTTACGGATCGTACTGTACAGCACTATAAAACTTAGAGGAGGAATTTTTTGTAACTGAGAAATAGTGATGAGGACTGGGTCAGATCGGACGGACAAGAAGGTATGGGATGTCGCTATTCGAGTTTCCAGGAGGCGTAACATTTTTTTTCTTATTTAGAAGTATTGTAGTTAATTCCCTACATTCCTTTTAATATCTAGAGTTACTTTTAAGTTTTTTATTTACATTTCAGTCCATTAAAGGGTATGTTTATAATAGGTCATTGTAAGTTCCTTTTTTGTAAAAGGCTCTTTATATAAGAGCCCACACTCCTGATGTGAATGCAAGAACATGACTACAATTCTTAGAAAGGTCTTGTATAAGGGGTTAGCTCCGTAGATACCCTCACCGCCAGGAGATCCCGGCTCTCCCTTTACATCTCTAGCACTGGTCAGCCTTTAATCACCCTTGCTGCTAGCCAGCTCCAACAAGCTCTCCTCCTCTCCTTCGTTCCAGACTACGTGTTCCATTTCCTGATTACAATGTCGCCATCATCTTCAGCACCTGCATTCAACACCAACATCATCGGCTTCGGAGCTCTATCCAACGATCCCCAAACTCATTCAGCAGCTTGCCTTCATCCCTGATAGCTTCCCTTCTCTGATCCCATCCCATCATGGTCCAAGCCCCCCAATAGCCCCTTACCCTTCCCTCCAAACCCCCGTTCCCCTCTCCTCCGGACCCCCTTCTCTACTCCTTATCCCTCCTGCCAAATCCCCCCTACTCCCTGCGACAACGAAGGACAAAGAGAAAGAAGAAGACATTCAAAGTAGACGAAGCCAACAGCATTGAAGCTGCCACAAAAAAGTCCACCATGAACCTATCCACTCCCTCAACACCTCCTCCCTTTTGTGAAATGATTACTCCTGCTCCCTGTAGTTCGGACAACAATGCGACGACAATGACTGCATGACAACGACACGAAAGAAACCCTCGCGAGGGAGAACTATCGCAACCCTCCACGAACATAGATTGCAGAATCCCCGGAATCGGATCGGTCGATTCCGATCCCATTCCATGCGGAAGGGCCAATTCCAAGGTGAATTTCGCTGGAATCGGTCGGAATCGATCCGATTCTGGTGATTCAGCCTGGACTCGGTCGATCCGACCGATTCTGCCAAAGACCGGTCTGACTGGTTTGGTCCGATTCCCGGTTCGATTCCGGACCAGGAATCGAACCGATTCTGTCCCTAAAAGGGCCGGAATCGACCGCTGCTGGTCGATTCCTACGATCCAGCAGCGGTGACGTATTCAGCAGACGATTTCGAGCTCGATCAACCCTCGGAATCGAGGATTCCAGTGATTCCAAGCTCGATCCCAGCTCCATGCGCCGATTCCGATGTGATTCCAACAGCGATTCCGGTGATTCCGATGGCGATTCCAGCAATTTCGACGATTTTGGCCAATTCCTTCAAGGGATTCCACCGATCCAAGCTCCGATCGGCCTCGATTCAACCTCTTCTTCGATCCTTGAAAGATTATTGATAAGATTTCTTCGCCGAAAACCCCGTACGCTCATTCTTACGCGTTTCCGACAACTCCGAGCGTGATTAAACTCGGTGATTTCCGACCGAACAACTCCATTTAAGTTCTAAACTAATCGATTGGATGTTCTTTGTACGGAAAAAATTCCGAATACCCCGTACGCCTATTCTTACGCATTTCCGATGACTTCGAGCATGGTTAAACTCTGTGATTTTTAATCGAACAACTTCGTTCAAGTTCTAAGAACATCGATTGAATGTTCTTTGTACGGAAAAAATTCTAGATACCTCGTACGTCGATTTACGGCCATTTTCGGCAAATACGTAACCCTCTAAACATGCCGAATAGTTTGTTCGACGGGTTGTCTGCTTTCCGAATAGCCCCTAAAGCAATTTTTATGTTGTCTAATAATTTTTCATGCATTGTTTACAATTTTTGCAGATATAAGCAATGGCCGATCAGGATGATGCAGCACCAGCACGTCCTTCTAACGTGGGTTGGGAACACGGGCATATGGTAGACCCGGTCAAAAAGAGAGTGCAATGCAAGTGGTGTGGGAAAGAAATGAACGGGGGGTGTTCCGGCTGTAACAACATATTACCAGAACAGGTGAAAATGTAAAAAAATGTGATAAGATGCCGAGGGAGAAGAGTAAGGAGATGAGAGGCTACATGACAGGTAGAGTCTCTCAACGGACTGTTAGGATTTAGCAGAGTGAGGAGTTGTACAACCAGCTACTTGAGAGGAGGAGAGACCGAGATTTGCCTACTTGGAAAGGGAAAGACAAGGGGAAGGCACCAGCCTAGCCGGAGCTAGAGAGTGAGGACGACTCCACGGACTCCGAGCTTAAACATGTTAGACACGCTAGCAAGCGTACATCTACTACAGAGGAGGACAGGAAGAGGGAAGCAGGAGGGTCAGGGTCCAGAGCTGACCCAATTCTTGGCCGATCAGCATCGGCTCGCCCTACTCGGGACCGGGAGACTGAGGGATGGAGACAGGAGCCACACCGCCATTCTGCCAGTACTCGGTTTACACCGAGTGATGAGTATTTATTTAGAAAATAGAGTGCTGAGCAGATGGGGATCAAACAAGCTATGAAAGGGGTGAAGGCAACAGAAATGGCTGCAAAGAGAGCCGTTCGCCACATTGTGAAGTGGTTTTTGCATGCAAGTATCACTTTTAAAATGGCATTTATATGTGTTTTATTTAGTTAAGCTTAATTTTTGCCTGATCCAATTTTTTTTAACTTGATGTAGGCATCCCAGCACATGCAGCCACTAGCCCGTACTTCCAGACGATGGTGGATGTCGTGGGTGAGGTTGGACCGGGAATGCAAGTCCCGACCAGCAGGCATATATATGGCGCTGGGCTGGATGAGGAGGTGCATAAGTTGAGGGAGTGGATGGATGGATACAAATTAGTGTGGAAGGAGAGGGGTTGCACGATTATATGTGATGGGTGGACAGGTATCACCAAGAGAAGTATGATAAACTTCTTGGTGTATTGTTCTGAGGGGACCACGTTTTTTAAGTCGGTGGATGCTTCTGGGAAGATTAAAAATGCCGACTTCATTTTTTATTTAATAGATGCGGTGGTGGAGGAGATTGGGGAGGATATTGTGGTTCAAGTTGTCACTGACAACGAACCTTCGTATAAAGCGGTTGGGAAGAAGTTGATGGAGAAGAGGCAGCACATGTTTTGGGTGCCCTGTGCGGCACATTCTATTGATCTCATACTAGAGGATATAGGCAAGGAGGAGAGTGTATCCACCCTTGTCAGGCAGGTGCAGACGATCACGTTATTTATTTATTTGCATCCCCGTCTGCTACATATTATGAGATCACACACGTGGGGGCACGATCTTGTCAGGCCCGGTCCTACACGTTTTGCCACGAACTTCATTGCACTGGAGAGTTTACACCGGCATAGCCGCACAGGCATGCACTGATTAGGTTCACGCAATCCGAGGAATACTATAATTATATAGTGGACCACCAGTATAACAAGCAAGATCAGCTGGAAATTCTTGTCGAGTCTGAAAAGCAGATCACTGACAAGAGATTTTGGGAGAGGATTGCCTACTACTTGGCAATCATTGAGCCGTTGGTAGTTGTCTTAAAGTTGGTAGACTCAGATGACAGGAACCAGATGGGCACGCTGTACAATGTCATGTACTGGGCAAAATTGAAAATAAAAGAGAAGAATCTCAGAGGTTACAAAAAGTGGTGGAAGATCATAAATGACCGATGGGACAAGACTTTGCACCACGATGTCCATACTACAGGTTAGTAGGTTAAAAAAGTATTTGTGCTTACCTACTTTAAGTTTAGTCAATAATTGTCTTATTCATAATATTAATTATTAAATTCTTGCAGAATATTTTTTTAACCCCCGCATCCAATATAGAGGACAGGTGGTGAACGACAATGAGGTGATGCGGGGTACACTAGCTGTTATTCAACATCTTTGCCGATCTCAGCAGGACAAGATAGAGACTGAGATAGAAGTAAGTTGAAATTTATTCAATACTTTGGAGTAGCTAATTATTAGACAATTAATAAATTTTTTAAAAATTTTTTCAAATGCAAAAGTATAAGATAAGAGTCGGGATATACTCAGATGTTAATCTGAGATATTCATGCAACAAAGTGTCACCTGGTATACTTATTTATAATGAAGATTTTATTTTCTTGTCTTCTAAGTTATTGAAGATGATGGGCTGACTGTTGGTCTTTTCTCTCTCTTTTTTTGCAGCTGAGTGGTGGGTTCAGGTGAACACTAGGAGCGGATGGAATTCACTTGTTGTCATTGGTATCAGGATACTCAGTCAAAGCACTAGTTTCTCTCATTGTGAGAGGAACTGGAGTACATTCAACCTGATACATACAAAGAGGAGGAACATGTTGACCTTAAACCAACTGGAAAAGCTGATCTTCTGTCATTACAATATGAGGTTGCGCATCAAGAATATCAAGGATCGACAGAAGATCAGTGATGAGCGATTTGCACGGTTCGCAAGTGGCCCAGACGAGCACAGGCATACCTCTGCCACACCACCATCTGAAGAGGTGGGCATAGATCAGATATTCCAAGAGAAGCATGCACTTGTCTCCTGGATAGAGGAAAGGGCAGCCAGGGATCATCCAGCTGAGTTTGATCCCGATGATCGTGCATAGGCTGAAAGAGATTTGGATGGTGTTGAAGCCGAGGAGGATGCTCCAGCTCCACCTCCACCTACTTCTCAGCCTCAGGCAGGGCCTTCTTCTGCCCCAGCAGCTATGGAGCAGCCACCTACAGCTTTAGCCCCAGCTCCAGCCCCAGCCACCGCTACCCAGTCCATTCGTAGTCCAGGGAAAACAAAAACAAAAGTGACTGCATAAAAAATGGGCGAATTTGCAAAGCTAAAAAAAACTTGGGGTAGTGGAAATTCAAAGATGGTTGAAGAGGTGAAGAGAAGGAAGCTGGAGATCAGGCGTCCTGTGAGCCCAGATGACAGCACGCAGGCTCCTTCTCACTCCTCAGTTAATGATGGCGAGGAGTGCATACCAGTGACGCAGCCATCAACAGCCTAGCCACCTGATTCACGGCGGCCAAAGCCGTATTACACGCTGGATGAGCAGACATCACAACATCATTTTATAGAGTCACAATATCCAACATTTGGCGAGGCTCAAGAGCAGTGGATTCCTCCACCACCACCACCAGAGTCTACCTACGTCCCACAGTCCGATGCCTACGACTTTGATAGCATGGCATTGGCATTATTTTCATATGGACATGGTCCCAGACAATATAAAAGACTAGGCACAATTCAAGAGCATCGACAGCAGCAGAAAGAGGAGGAAGGCCAATATTCATATCATGGATATTGGTATTAAATTGATATCATGTATATTTCTATTTTTTATGTTTTTATGTTGTATCAATTAATTAGTTTTTGCATATGAAAATGTACTTAACTTCATTTCATGTTCATTAGTAATTATTCTATGTGGATGCATGCTAATCTTATTTTTAGAATTTTTTCTAAATCATTTCCTATTTTTAGGAATTTTTTATGATTTGTTTAAATTTTTTTGATGAAAAAAAAATTCAAAAAAAATTGATCCTGGCCGATTCCTAGATCAATTCCCTTCCCAAGAATCGGCCGATTCCAACCGATTCCTGGGAATCGGAATCGGATCACATCGATTTCGATTCTGATTCCGATTCCGGAATCCTTGTCCACGAGTCTTCTTCACTTGTCATCACACGCCGCAGGCACCACGACACGGTCATGATCTTGCATCTTGCACACCTCCACCTCACCCCCCCCCCCAATCGGGGGACTCTTCTTCACACAAATGGGGTCAATCTCAATCTACTACGACCGCCCTCGAGGGGGATCCTCCTCACGTGAGCAACCACCTTCACAACACCACAACCACCTATCGAGGTTCCTCGCCAAGTAGCCATGACCCCCAGACAAGGGTCATCAGCAGGGCAGCTCATGAAAAGATTGGTACATGGCCCAAGCCTGGCCAAAAGCTAGTCCAATCGACTCTCAGTCGATACAGTCAGTTTTTTGTCTGGTTCACCCGATCTAAAGTCAGTTTATGCTAGTTCGAGGGCAGTTCACTCTGACTCAGTGGTCCAGACCTAGTTCAAAGCCGGTTCAACACTCCTTAGGCCGGTTCAAGCCAATTTTAGACCAATTCAACTTGGTTTACTGCATTTTAGGGCCTGTTCGACAGCTTTTAGCTGGGTCTAGAGTAGTTTTGGCCCAGTTCACTTCAAGTCAGCTCATATAAATCTAGTTCAAGGTTCTAGGCCAATTCAGTAAGTTTTCAACTTGGTTCAAGAATGGACAATCCATTTTGAGCCAGATCTAAATTATTCTAACTTACTCAGGCCCAATTCTTGTCTAGTATCAATTTTTCCCATAGTTTTAAAGTAAGACTAATAAGCTTTATCCTGTGTAATTTTGTATATCTCTTTTTTTCTTAAAAATATATATATAATGATATTATTTCTCCATTCATTCGACATTTTTTAAAGATAAAGATTTTGTTAAAAATTGAGTTAACCATTCTATCCCTTAATCTTTCAAACATTTACAAACTTTAATAGGGATGCCATCTGGATCATATACTTTACTTGTTTTTATCATCTTCAATATTTCTTTAACTTCTAAAAATTTAATTATCATCGTACAATTCAAATTAAACATTCATTTTGTCTTCTATGTTTCTAACAAAGTTGATGTTAAAAATAGAATCAAATTAACATTTTCCATCTTTCTTTGTCATCATCTTTGATTAAAACTCTTCTTTCTTTATCCTTGTTACATCTAACTTGGTTAAGGTCTCGTCTTTGTCATCATCTTTGATTAAAACTCTTCTTTCCTTATCCTTGTTACATCGAACTTGGTTAAGATCTCGCCTTCTTTATTTCAAAATTTCTCATATATTTTTTTGAAAACCTCATCTGTTATTTGTCTAATAGTCGCTTTTTTACTTTTCTTTTCACTATCTTATACTATTCACAAATTTTATTATTATCGCACTAAGGTAATCTCTTATGCCAATCTTTCTTATTATGTATCACGTTTTGCGCTTCCCCATTCCACCATCAAGTCTTTATGTGAACCATGTCATTTAAACTCTTCGCATACTTTTTTAGTAATTTCTCTATTCTTTGCAACCATGTTCATCCACGTTACATTAGCTTTTACATCTCACTTTAAATCATTTATCTAAAAAAAGTTCACTCTTAAATTTTTTTTCATCCCTTTGAATTCTCACCTTTTTATTTTAAAATAAATATTTATTTTAAATGTGGTTGTTTGTCTTTTGATCTTAACATCTAAAATCATTAACTTGTTAAAGTTTCACTAAGAATAATATTACAATCAGTTTCACTAAGAATAATTTTACAATCCTTGCAAAGGCCACAATTAATCTTTCTTGCAAGAATGAAAATGATTTGGCTTTTTAAATGGTATTAGGTGAAATTCTTTTTTCATAAAGTGAGAATTTGTTAGTGTAAAATCATAACCAAGAAAATATTTATGATACTTTTCCCTTCTTCATTTAAAATATCATATTTGAAACCTCCATAGACTTTCAATGTTTTATCAGTAATGATATCTGCCACATTTCTTCTTTCTATCATTTCCTTATAACATAGTTTATAGCAAGGATTCCGGAATCGGAATCGGAATCGGAATCGGCCGATTCCTGGGAAGGGAATCGATTCCGGATCGGTCCGGAATCGTTTTTTTTTTTTTTGATTTTTTTTTCGTCAAAAAAATTCAAAAAATTCAGAAAAAATTCTAAAAAAATAGGAAATGAGTTAGAAACATTTTAAAAAATAACCAATGCATGATATCCACAAGACCACATCATACAAATACTAATGAACACCAATTGAAGACTTGAAGACTTGAATTTAAGTACGTATTCCAATTCCATTTATTCGAAATATCAAAGAGTTGATACATCGTGAAAAAAAAATACATCGTATCAATCTACTACCGATATCTAGGATAAAGATGTGGGTCGTCCTCCTCTCCCTGCTTGCTCGTGACGCTCCTCCTCGTGCTCGGTCTTGTATCTTGTCCGGGACCATATCCGTATGAAAATAATGCCGATGCCATGCCATCGGGTCGTATGGATCGGACTGCAGGACGACCGGGACGTAAGCAGAGGATGGTGGAGCTGGTGGTGTAATCCCCGCTGGTCGGCCCCCGGCCAAACGAATGCGGATCTTGTGGCTCCATAATATACGAATGCGGTGTCTGCTCATCCGGCGTGTAATACGGCTTTGAAACCGTGAATCGAGGTGGACTCGGTGCTGGCGATGGTCGTCCGTTGGTATACACTCCTCGTCGTCATCACGAGGAGTGAGAAGGAGCACAACGTCTTGTCATCTGTCGACGGGACGCCGACCTCGCTTCCTTCTTCTTTACCTCTTCGGACCATCTCTCGAACTACCGAGAAAGTCCGAAACCCAAAGTTTTTTCAACTTTGCAAATCCTCATTTCCGTGCGGTCACCTTTGTTTGCGTTCTCCCCGGGACTGCGAATGGGCTGGTAGCGGCCGCCTATTCGGGAGGCGGGCTAAAGCCGCGGTGGGCGCTCGCATTTCTTCGGGGCGAGAAGAAGGCCACTCGCTCGAGCTCGAGTAGATGGAGGTGGAGTGGAGCATCCTCGCCGGCTTCAACACCATCCAACTCTCCTTACGCCGGTGCGCGGTCATCGGGATCAAACTCACCGCGTGATCACGGCTTCCTCTCCCTCTGTCCAGGGGAGGCAAGTACGTGCTCCTCCGGAAAATCGGTCGTGTCACCTCCCTCGCCGGTGGTGGTGTGGCGGAGGAATGCCTCGCTCGTACGGGCCACTGCGAACCGTCGCAAATCG
Organism: Cryptocoryne crispatula var. balansae; assembly: GCA_036172225.1. Lineage (NCBI taxonomy): Eukaryota > Viridiplantae > Streptophyta > Magnoliopsida > Alismatales > Araceae > Cryptocoryne > Cryptocoryne crispatula. The sequence goes on along the minus strand of CM069925.1, from coordinate 19,390,593 downwards.
CTCCTCGCCGATCTTACGCCGATCCTTGATGTTCTTTACGCGCGACCTCACGTGTTATAATGACAGAAGACCGGCCTTCTCGGCCCGGTCCGAGGTCAACCTCCTTTTGGTATGTATCGGGTTGAATGTACTCGATTCCTCTCGCGGTGGGAGGAGCGGGTGCTCAACTCGCATCCCGATACCAATGACGCAGTGGATTCCATCCACTCTCGGTGTTCACCCGAACCCACCACTCCAGTACAACGCAAGAAACACGAAGAGAAAAGGAAAACAATTAGCCCATCATCACCATAACTTATATGAAAAGAAAAGAAATTGTAAACAATGCACTTAAATGATTAGATAACATACAAATTGTTTTAGACGTTGTTCGGGTAGCAGACAACCCAAGAAACACACCATTCGGTATGTTTGCTGGGTTACGTACTTGCCGGAAATCAACGTACGGGGTATCCGAAATTTTTCCCGTACAAAGAACATCCGATCGATGTTCGAAACAAACTTTGAGCGAGTTATTCGATCACAAATCACCGAGTTTAACTCTACTCGGAGTCGTCGGAAACGTGTAAAAATAGGCGTACGGGACGGCCGGAATTTTTCCCGTGCAAAATGGACATATCCGGATAGTTCAAAACTTAAACGAACTTGTTCGGAAAGAAATCGTAAAGTTTAAGGAACTTAGAATCGTCGGAAACGCGTAAGAATGGACGTACGAAGTTTTGGCGAAGAAATCTTACCAAAAACCTTACAAAGATCGAAGCTGAGGTTGATTCGATGCCGATCCGAGCTTGAATCGGCGGAATCCTTTGAAGAACGACCTTGGAATCGCCGGAATCGCTTTGAATCGCCTCGGAATCGCCGGAATCGGTCGACCGGGCCGGAATCGACCGAATCGGTGGAATCGGCCGGAATCGACGGTGGATCGACGGAATCGACGCCGGAATCGCCGGAATCGCGCCGGAATCGCGCCGGAATCGCTGCGCGCTTCCTCCTTCCGCCGCGGGATCGACCAAGCTCGGCTACGCGGGTCGATTCCGGCCCTAAAAGGCGGAATCGATTCGATTCCCGGTCAGAGTGAACCGGGAATCGACCCGGGGCCGGGTCAACCCGGCCTTCCGAAGAATCGGTCGGATCGACCGATTCCACATGGAATCGGTCGGAATAGGATCGATTCCGACCGATTCCAGGCGATTCAGACCGATTCCGCGGGATTCTTCCCGGAATCGGTCCTTCCGCCGGGATTCCGACCGATCCGATTCCGGAATCGGTCGGAATCGGACCGATTCCGCCGATTCTGCAATCAATGGTTTATAGCCTATGTTACCTTTTTTTACACTTCTCCCATATCCATTTGGTTTCTTGAATGCAATCCCTCCCTACTATCAACAAGCTTCATATGTTTTCCTGTGAGGGGCCCAATATTCTAAGTATCTATTCTTATCCTTCTTTCAATTGTTTCTTTCTTAGATTTCTTTCTATGATAATGTCTATTTGTTGTTAAGTTTTACATTGTTAACAAAGCCAGTAATTTACTAGGATACTTATGTGATTTAATTTTTTTGGAGAGAAATTAGTGAAATGTACTGACCTTGCGCCTCAATTCTAATGCTCGCTTTTTTCTGACCCATTATCTCCCTCCCTCTTTCTTTAACCTCTTCATCTTCTTTTAGATCCCCTCTCAGAAAATCATGGTGGAAATCCTGTAGGCCCACCATCTCTTCCTCGTTTCTTATCCATGTTCCTCCATCTTTCTGTCTCCATATCCCTCTTGTTAGCTGGTCCCATCAGCAGTGGCGCATGGAGGTACCAGCATTAGCTGTGTAGCAACACATCGTCTCAGTCACAGGTTACAATAAACCTACAGTTTTGTCTCCTAGTTCAGTTGTCTCAATGAAGTTTGCACTGACAAGAATAGCAGATCTTGAAAAACTCATAAAGCAATAACACTGGCTCTTGGCAGTGTGGGCGCTCTCATCGTCCTACATCCCGTCCCAGATTCTTTTGTTTCCTCATCTTAAGTAAATAGCTGACTGATTGCAGCTTGCTCTTCTTTATTGACTATGACATTGGCGATTAGCCATATTTAAGTTCTAGGGATCTGACAGTACTCTTGATTATCAAAAACCCAACTTCAGCACGTAATGTATCAATTGTTCTACTGTTTATTAGTGATTCAGTTTTACTAACAAGCTTTTGTGGTACCACATAGCTCCATCCACCCTAGAATCCTGAAATTCTGAGAATCTTCAGAAAATTTGATTACCCAGATTCACGCGTCTATTACAATTTCTAGTGCGTACATGTAATTTCATCCTCATGAAGGCATAGCATTAATATGAGGAGCTCAACTAGGTAGAGTTGTTCACTAAACTGCTCAATCCAAGAACTCAAAAAAAAAAAAAAAAACAGCCAGTTCAGTGTTAGAACAAAACAAGCCAACTAGGTGGAGCTGTTCACTAAACTATTCAATTCAAGAACTAAAACAGACACAGACAGTTCAGTGTTAGAAGAAAACAAGCCAAGATTCTGGGTCATCCGAAAGGAATCAAAGTGCAGAGAACAGTTGCTTGATTCCTAATGCCATGGTATCCAACGAAACTTACTAACAGACAAAGGTAAGAAATTAAATTTGCGAAGTATAGGATCAATAAAATCGTAAATTTTGATGATACTAGGTTTCTGGGTCCTACCTCCTCCCAATGATGTTGAACTTAAGCAAGTTCCAACTGCTGATCACGAATTGCAACTTTCCAAGTCTCCTTGGTGGTAATGTTGCAAACCTGCAAGTGCAAAACTGGACAGCTGGTGCATGCTGCAGCACCATAACCACATAGCCTCATTGGTGACGGTGGAACAACACCATTGGAAGCACGTATTTACATGAGTAAGGGTGATGAAAATTGGCAAGGTCAAGTTGGCATGTATCTCCCCTCTCTTTCTCACAAACTCTTCTCAAACGATGGAGGAAGACTGTCAAAAACACTCAAATGCTCTTTATTGTCCGGGGTCCCAGCAAAAGTTAGAGGCCTGATTCCACGATGTCTGACAACACAAATGCCAGTGAGGTCAATGCAAAGATCGCAGGATCAAAATCGGCCACCAGATCGATGGGCGCCAAATATGATCCCTATCCCAATGGGATAAGGAAAATCGCCAGATCCAACGAGAGAAAAACTGATACAGAATTGGTTCTTCGAGACGCCATGCCAATTAAAAGAAATCACAAAAGCGGCACCTAAATTAAATTCTGCTCTGATCCAACCTTTTCTGGGCCAAAATCAGCACCAAAATGTAGCCAATGAAGTCCACGGCGGTGCAGCAACCCGGCAGCATCTTCTCACCCAACACCGCATACCATGTCCTACCTATGTTATCAAAGGCGATCGCCTCAAGTGCCTAGGTGTTGAGACGAGGCGAGGCAAGGCAAGGCAAGGCGCCCTCGCCTCAATTCGCCAACAACCTATTGAGGTGGTCGCATAGTTGTCAAGGCGTGCGCCTAAGCGGCGCCTAGGCGCCGCTTAGGCGCAAAGGCGTCTTTTGGATGAACGCCTGGGTTGAGCGCCATGCTCAACCCAAACAAGGCGTACGCCTTGACCGCCAAGGCGGCCAAGGCGTACGCCTTGGCCGCTTAGCCGCCCGGCTTAGTCGCCCGGGCCGGTTTTTTTTTTCCCCCTGAACCGGAGCCGGTCTGTTTTAAGTTGGTGCGCCCCCACCCGATGCCCCACCCGATGCCCTCGGCCCCGCCTGGTGTTCGCCGTAAGCTGCTGCGCCTGGTGTTCGCCGTAAGCCGGAGGAGGAGGACGTGCGGAGCCGAGGACCGCCTACCATCGCCGGAGCCGAAGGAGGCTTCAACCGGAGTCGCCGCCGCCGCCCTCAGTGGTCGCCGCCGCCGCCTGTAAGCACCCGTTCTAGGGTTATTTAGTTGTTCTCTCGGCAGCTTCCTCATTACGTACAGAGTTAGGTTTTTCGTTTTTTTATTTTTTCATGAATATCTTCTCATTTCTTCCTTGAAGTTGAACCTTACAACATATATTACAATGTCTTTATACTTCGTCTACATCTCGGTTGTTTAAATATTGAAGATAATGATATTTTAACGTCTCCGGTTTGTCGATAACTTCCGAACTTGTCCAATATCGTTTTTTTTTCTTCAAACAGTATTTTAGCTAATCAAATTAGTGGATATGTCATTTAAAATCTGTTTTGTATAGTTTAAATAACGTTTTGATGATTTTGAGTCCTTTGACTGATTTAAAATCTGATTAGTGCATCTTTTTTATACCATTTTGACTCTTTGCACTGTGCCTAACATAATTGCTCAGTTGCTTACAAGAATTGTTATGTTTTCAGCCCGTGCATCTTACGTTGGGGTTGTGTTGTTAATGGAATCAGGATCGGGGTCAGTTAACATGGCGGTTGAAAAGAAGAGAGCCAAGTCAAAGGATCCAGGTTGGAAATATGCATATTGGCCTGATGACAATGACAAGAATAGAGTTAAATGTGAGTTGTGTGGATTGGTGACAAATGGTGGGATTAAGAGACAAAAAGAACATCTGATTGGAGGGTATAGCGATGTCAAGAAATGTCCGAAGACAACGAAAGAAATTGCTGATGAGATGTTAGCTTGGTTGAACAAAAATAAAAAGAGAAAAATGACATCTTCCACAACAATAGACACTGAAGTTGATTCTTCCCAAAGTGATGAAGAGGCCCAACATTGTGGCAAACAACAATCAGAGAAAGGAAGTTCTAAAACTACATCTTTAGTTCTTCTTTCCGAAAAATGTAGGAAAAATAAAGGTCCAATGGATGCTATTGTACATGTTATTAGATTTTTTACATGTTATTAGATTTTTTACATGTTATGGTCATTCAAATTTAGATCTTGTACATCTTGTACATGTTATTAGATTTTTTACATGTTATGGTCATTCAAATTTACCTTGCCTACATACCCCGCCTTACCACCTAGGCGACGCCTAGGCGGACGCCTTGTCGCCTAAGCAGAATTGGCACTCTGCAACGCCTTGGACGCCTTGTCGCCTTGACAACTATGGGTGGTCGCCTTATCCACCTCAGCCACCAAGGCGCTTGAGGCGGGGCAACGTGTTGAGGCATTCCCCTCAGCACTATCAGATCCGGGCATGGCCCAGATCCAAAATAACTTAAAACCCCCGCAGGGGTCTTTCTCTCTCCCACCCTTGATTCTCTACACCCTGACACCCCCCAACGGCAGCCCCTAAGAGCTCCCCCGCCCACCTGTTGCCGGAGACGACGCCGGCACTGCCTGTGCCGGAGAAGGCTCGACCACTGCCACATGTCGCTGGAGAAGCTACCAGGACTGCCAGAACAAGTGCAGTTTAAAGTTTTTTCAATTTTTTTTCATTTTTTCATTTTGTCTTGGTTTCTTTTGTGTCCATCATCCTTCTTCTAATACAAGATTCTTATTTTATGTTTTAGTGTGTTCTTTCTTGATGTAATTTATGGGACGGCCATATTTAGCCGAAGAAGATATCCTTTGACTTATTTTCTCTCTTTTTCGATTTGTATTATAACGTAATTAAATTCTTGTTATCAACATCCTTAAATTTTTCGGACAACATTTTTATTGTTCTTTCGGTAGTTATTTTTGCTTTTATTTTTTGTTTTAGTTTAACTTTGATTTTTTTATTTTTAACTTTGCTTTTAATTTTAGTTTAGTTTCGATATGTTTTAGTTTATATTAACATGTCTATTTGTTTAAATAACATATTGGCCATTGCTGTTTGTTTAAACTTAAAATTGTCTTGTTTATTTTTTTTTATTAAGATGTCTCAAAGTGGGGCGTAAGATCATGCTTTGGGGACGGGATCAAACACCAAAACAACTTCAACAGACCCTATGATTTCAAGACATCCTCCTAAATTGAAAAATGTTGGATGGAAGTATGAAATTTTAGTGAATCCAAAAAATAGGGATCTTGTTAGATGTATGTTTTATAACAAGGATTGCAAGGGTGGGATATATAGATTGAAGCAATACATAGCCAATCTATCATCAAATGTCACAACTTATAAGATGGCTACACCATAGATGAAAGAAGAGATTAAGCAACACATGGAGCAAGTTAAACAAGCTTGCTTTGAAAAGGTTGCAATGATAAAGAAAATCGAAGGAAGACAATCTACTTGGAATCATTCCTTCAGAGACAAACACTGAAGACAAAGAGGACACAATTTGTTAGTGATTCGGCATTTGTGCCCCCTCGTTTGAAAGGTCCTATGGATCAATTTATGAGACAAAATCCAGAAGTTTCCAAAAAGAAAAGTGTGAAGAATAAGAAGCATTTGAAGGAAGAAAGAGAGAGAGAAAGTTGTGCAATACATTGCTCGATAGATCTACCAAGCAAGTATTCCTTTCAACACTGTACGTTTGAATAGTTTTCAGATCATATTAGAAACTATTGGTTAATTTGATCCAGGTTTGAAAGTTCCATCATATCATAAAGTCCGTGAAAATTTACTTGTAAAAGAGAATGAAACAACTCGGGAATTAGTTGAAAAAGAAAAAAGGAGTTGGATGAAATATGGATGCACTATAATGCCAGATGCCTAGATAGATAAAATGGAGAGAACATTGATAAATTTTTTAGTCAACACCTATAGGCACAGTGTTTCTAAAATCCATGGATGCATCTTCACAAGTCGAAGATGCAAGATTTTTGGCTGAATTTTTGGATAAGGTTGTGGTCAAAGTTGGCGAAAAAAATGTCATACAAATTGTAACGGATAATGAGGCCAGTTAAATAGCAACAAGGAGAATTTTGATGTCCATGCATCGTCATTTATTTTGGACATCATCTGCAGCCCGTTACATTGATTTAATGTTAAAAGTTATCTCTCAATTGCCAAGCATCAAGTCCACAATCAAACATAACAAGTATGTCAAGACATTTATTTATGGTCATACAAAAATTCTTAACATGATGAGGAAGTTCACCAATGGAAGAAATTTATGTATGACAGCTATCACAAGATAATATCTCAAATTAAAGTGTCATTTCATGATGTTTCATTTCGGTTTGTAAATTGTGACAATCAATAATATTTTAATTTTTTTTGTACAAGGTTTGTAACAAACTACCTAAATCTAGAGAGGATACACAACTTAAAGGATGAAATGAGAAGAATGTTTACATATGAAGATTGGACTGCTTCTAACAATAGATGAGATAAGCAAACTGAGGGGAAGAAGTCATGTGAGATCATTTTAAAAACCACTTTCTAGAGAGGTGTGGCATATGTTCTATCAATTTTCAAGCCTCTTGTCCTTGTCTTACGCCTGGTTGATGGTGAGAAGTCAAGTATGAGTTACATTTATGAAACAATGGACCGTGCAAAGGAAGGCATTAAGAGTGCCTTGAATGACAAGTTCAACAAATATGGTCCCATTTTGTACATTGTTAATAGGAGGTAGGACAATCAACTCCATCGTCCATTACATGTAGTGGGGTATTATCTTAACCCCAAATTCTTCTACTCAAACCCTGATGTTGAGAGTGATGGAGAAATAAAACAAGGACTATATGATAGCATTGAAAAGCTAATTGAAAGTCCTGATAAGCAAAATTTGATTACTAAACAATTGAATATATAGAGAGATGTTGAGGGCCTCTTTGGCAAAGATATGGCCATTAGACAGAAAAACATCCATTCCGAGTTGGCATTCTCATTTTAAAAATTTAATTTCTACATTTCACATTTCACATGATCATTTTTTATTTGATTAATTGTTCTTTTCCTTATAGTAAATTGATGAAAAAATGGGGGAAGTAAGGTTCCTCAATTGCAAAAATTCGCCATCAGGATATTAAGCCTCACTTGTAATCCATCTAGTTGTAAGCGCAACTGGTATACCTTTGAACAGGTATGCATTAGAAATATTCATTTTTTTCATAATGTTTCATTTAAAAATTTAAATTAATTTTCAGTCTTGTATCACAGGTGCACACAAAGAAAAAAAATAGGTTAGAACAAAAAAGGCTAAACGATCCTATCTATGTCCAATATGATCAAAGACTTCAAGATCGTCATTTTATGAAGAAATTCAATCATAACCCTATTTCTTTGGATGACATTGATAAGGCCGATGAGTGAATTACTAGGGATGAGAACTATGTGCACGAAGGAGAGGAGCTCACATGGAGGGAAGTCGAGGTAACAACCAACGCTGAAGAAAAGGAAAATATATCCTCCATAGCAGCAGTCTCTAAAAGGCATAGACTTAAGAAGGGAAAGAGCATGGCACTAATGAAGATATCTCAGAATTGGATGGGGAAATTCATGTTAATTTTACTGATGATTCTTCCAACTGAAATTCATGTTAATCGGATAGAGAGATTATTCGAATGTACTTTTTAATGGTGTTTTGAACTTGTGGTTATTGATATACTTCCATGCTTGTTTTACAATTATTGTTCAAATGTTTTCCATTTGACATATTAATGTACTCTCTCTTGATGTATTTATTTTTCTCACAATCCGATAGAAATGAGACTAGAAAAGGTACGTCTTTCTTGAATTTTTTATGCATTTATTTTCTACATTTGTAGATATATTATCTACATTTTTAGATATATTTCCTGCATTATTATATATTTTTCTTCATTTTTGATGTATTTCTGGCATTTTTAGATATATTTCCTATTATATATATATTCCCTGCTTTTTAAATAAATAAAAAGAAATGTCACCTCAGGCGCCCGCCTCATGTATCTGAGGCGAGGCGAGGGGTATCTCACCTTAGTCACCTCTCGCTTCTAACTACATAGTGTCCTACAAGATCTTATGACACTGGACGAGACCGTATAGCATATCCAGAAGATATAGTCACCAGATCATGTGCGTACCTGGTATGCCATTCTCGATCGGGGAAGAGACACTAGGGAGGTGGCAATATACTCCAGTGAGTAGTCACTGGAATCGACCGATTCGAGCATATTTTCTGTATAATGGAGATATTTTCGAGAATATTTTCACTAGAATGGCAAAAAATATTTTTAGATATATTTTCTGCATTTTTAAATATATTTCCTGTATTATTATATATTTCCTTCATTTTTATGTATTTTTTGCATTTTTAGATATATTTCCTATTTATATATATTCCCTACTTTTTAAATAAATAAATAATAAATAAATATCACCTCAGGCGCCCGCCTCAGGTACCTGAGGCGAGGCGAGGGGTATCTCACCTCAGTCACCTCTCGCATATGAGTACATAGTGTCCTACGGGATCCTATGACAATGGACGAGACCGTATATGGCAAATCCGGAAGATATAGTCACCAGATCATGTGCGTACCTGGTATGCCATTCTCGATCAGGGAAGAGACACTAGGGAGGTGGTAGTATACTCTAGTGAGTAGTCACTGGAATCGACTGATTCGAGCCATTAACTCCCAATCTCTTCCCAATTTGTTGCATCGAACTCAATTCAGGTCCAATTCATAGTTTATTTTTTTCCTATAGGGATCACCTAGATCAGCCAATTTTGGTACTAGCCCTCCCCCATATAAGATGGGCATATGCCGATCCAATCGTAGAATCAGCCAATTCCACAACCATGGATCAATGGTAAGAAGTCCTCTCACTATACCACTCTCTTGGATTCTCCTTTTATTTTCCAGTTTGGTAAGGTGACCAGATCTGCCATGCATTTTGAGACTAGATGCACTTATCTTCTTTCTCTCTCAACCGGTAAAATGTTAGGCCTTGCTCTCTCTATTTTATCTTCTATAGCATCAATGAGAGAATAGATGCTTGTAGGGCTGTAAATGGGTCAGATTTAGTAACGAAATCACCAAAATCCAATACTGATTTCGATAGGGGTTAAGGTATTTCGATTCCGATTATAATAATTTTCAAAATCACTACATCCGATTCCGATTCTGTTAATAGAATAAGAACCAAATCTGACAATTTTTCAAAATACAAATTAAATATTATTTTTATTCAAAAATGAGTTAATAATTCACTTATTATTGCTATAAATTGATATAATTACTTTGAAACTTTATTTTTATCATTTTACTGATTTATGTATCCTATTGTATAGTTTATTTAAATTTAATCAAATTAATTGTACTTATATTATTTATTTGATATTGTTATCGAAAATAATAAACGGAAATGAAATCAACTAATTTCGATTTTGATTCCAATTCCGATAACTTATAAGATACAAAAATATGTTTTAAAGCCGTTAATTTTTATCGGAATCGAATTGGAATTTCAAAATATCGAACTTCGTTTACACCCTAGATGATAATAATGGAAGAGCTTATGAAATGAAGAACTTACAATTACTGTTTTCTGATAGTTACAGACTTTTCGGTGAACTGTTATCTAGAGTGATAAATTATGTATATAAAAATTTATATATAATTGATGTCATTTTAATGAATTAGCATGTTTCTCATTTTAGTTGAAATTTAATCTTAGTTGTTTGAGACAATTGCTAAACAAATATTGTTTTAAGTATATGAAACCATGTGTTTTTCAGGTAAATGATTGAAGCAATAAACAATAGGAGAAATGAAAAAGTATTTAAAGGAATGCTTCAATTGTAGGTATTTAGTGGTGACTAGCATTTGTAGTCAACTTTCCATTGTCCAAAAAACATTTTATATTAGAATTTGATGTATCTCAGAGTCAGAAATCTGTATAATGCAGATGTACAAAATTTATGTAAATGGAATCTTTTATGTGTGAGGTGATAAAAAAATTTCGAGCCATGTATTATTAGCGATAACATGGTTATGACAAGCTTCGTTCTGGAAACAAGCCACCTTATGAATCTATATCCAAATTTTTACAGATGGAAGAGGATAGATGAAGTTTCTATATTCATTACTTAAGGAAAACGGATCCTTCCACATAGGATACATTTGTCGTTCTCTACTAAAAAAATTCTCGATAAAAAGCAACAACCTTGAAGAGCAGATGGTTAACCCTCCGTAGAATAACATAGTATCATTTCACAATATCCTTTTCTGCACCTTTTTGATAATAGAAATATTTTGAAAAAATTATGCATTTCTATCACCCTTTCCAAACCACTGTTTGCTTGATTTACACTTCCACTATTGCCCTTCAAGCCATTTTATATGTGTTTATTTAAGTAGATAGACAGATTGTTTCAAGTGAGTGCCGAACATTAAAATCCTCTTTAGATAAACAACTGTACTGTTTACTAATCTATTTCATGTCAGAGCATCGGCATCCTTTACATATATGAGATTACAACACTCTAAAATTCAGTTTATTGTCACGGTATTCTGTTCATGGGGATATCATCAATACAACGGGAACTAGTAATTAGGATCTACTTTTCATTCATCACATTGCACAACAGACACATTCAAAGCACTTAGTTTACAATAACGCGCTGTCGTGCACAATGCATTTATTCAGGGAAATCAGATTTACCTGGTTGACGAGCACCACGCGGTGATCGTGCAACTGCTGAATGATCATGTCGCACACCGTCGTCTTGCCGGAAGCCGTACCTCCCGATACCCCTAAAAGAACATTTTAAATCATCAAAAAGAGGTGCGCAAAACACAGAAGAAAAAGAAGATTTAGGAGATAATCAGAATAGGGCTTATAGCGGGATGGAAAGAGGGAGTCAAGGCAAGTACCTATGACGAAAGGTTGTCGGGGGCCGTCATCCGCGCGAGGCGTTCCGGCAGGTGAGGCGATGACGTGAGAGGACGGCAGGAACATGGACTTGGAAGCGGCAGCCGTGGGGGAGGGGGCCTCTGATGAGGCGGAGGGGGTGGGCGGGGAGGTGGAGAGGAGGTGGAGGCCGTCGTTGGAGGCGACGCGGAGGCCGCTGAAGTGGGCGCGCGACGCGACCTCCATGACATAGTCCATCGGCATCTCTCCCTCGGTCCTCCCGCTTCTTCTGCCTTTTATGTCCTCCTACGTAGGCGCTGCGGGAACGATGGTGGTGGAGCTGGGAGGAAGCAGCGAAAGGGCGATTTAGATGCCTCCCATCATCGACAGGAGCAAAGAAGGCGCGAAGGAAACGCAAGCCAGCGAGTGGCCACGACGAGGGAATTTAGAAAGAGGAATCCTTGTCCTCATCGGACTGTGCTGTTCTGGGTTGTTTCATTCCCTCCTCAGGTTTATACGTCGAATTTAGCCATCGTGCGGAGAATAAAATCGTTCACAGAGGGAAGCATTCGTAATCCAAAGAGAGAATTACCTCAATGTCTCGAGAAAAAAAAAACTGTCTTCGTTGACGAGGTGTTTGGTTGCATTTTATTATTTTTTATATGATTTCATGACAAAAAATGATATCGCACATTGAAACTTGACAAATTTTAAAATTAAAAATTAAAAAATATAATATTTGACAAAAACATTATCATTTTTAGAAACGATGGTAAGGTGTTTGGTGCATAAATGAAAAGTCACTTATGTAACACATGAGTTAGGCTCGTGGACCATGTGCATTGGTTGTGCCCTTTTGAAAAAAAAAATGTTCACTACCTCTTTTTTTCTCCATCACGTGGAGGGAGGAAGGTGAAAAAACTTTTAAGATAAAAAATTGTAACACATGTCGAACATTTTTAAAATAAATTTTTACTATAATTTTTAAAAATTAAAATAAAAATACTCATTATCATGCAACCAAACACCCCCTAAGCAATGTCCACCTAATTACCCCGTTTAAGATAATCCGCCGAATTTATCTCAATACATGAAAGGTGCCTTTGGCAAGTTAACTAGAGTCCTTCTTCGCGGAGTATTTTTTAAAAAAAGTACTTTAATTAAAAGATCTTCTTTTTTATTGATGCGAAAGTTGTTTGAATAAATTTTTTGGTAAACGAAGAAGCCATTCCCATGCTGGCACGGGGAGTAGCTCGCAGGGAGGACTCGTCAACGGCGGAAGGGTGGGTTCGCGGAGAGAAGGGTGCTTGCGAGTGAGGGAGGGGGCTCGCCGGTGAGAGAGGAGGCACGTGCACGCACAACTAGGTGCACGCAAGGGGGAGGGAGGGACTCTTGCAATAACTTTGTTATTTATTAATAAATTGGACATATAACTACTAATTCTTTGCCCACTACAAAATAGTGCATAGAGTTATTTATCTGTATATATAATTATTAAATTGTACAAATAATTATTGATTCGTGCGTATAATTATTAAAATATGCATGTAATGATTGAATTGTACATAGTTTCTAAATTGTGTCTATAATTACCATACGAAGTATTTAATAATTATACGAGTGATTTAGTACGTGTAAGTGTGAGTTATTGAGTCGAGAAATTAGTGATTATATAAATGATTTAATATATATGCGCATATAATAACAACTATACGAGCAATTCAACAAGTATACATTCGTGTTAGTATTTTTTTCAAATGATTAATAAATATATAGACGTGTTAATAAGTATACATGTGGATTAATAAGTTGGGAGGTTAATGATTATATAAATGATTTGATAAATTTACATCAAGTTAGGAGGTTAGTAATTATAAAAATGATGAAGTAAGTATGCACGTTGTTTAATAAATTGGGAGCTTAATAACTGTAAAGTTGTTTAGTAAGTATATGCCGTGTTATTTTTTTAATGAATGATTAGTAAGTATCCATGAGTTGGTAATTCGGAATGTTACTAACTATACAAGAGATTTAACCAGTATGCATTCGCATTAGTATATTTTTTTAGATGATTAGTAAATATATACACAATTTAATATGCATGTATGCGAGTTAATAAGTTGAGAGATTGGTAACTGTAGGAGCAATTATTAACAAATAAAAAAAAATACTAACCCACTTTTTCATCTTCCGGAAATGATGTAACAGAACATCTTAAATGAAGATGACTCCCTGTTTGATTGGGCTTAATCAACCACTTATCTCTGATTCGATCAGAGATAAGATATTTGACAATGTTTGATAAAATCACTGAAGTGGTGTCTGAAAGAAGATCTAATCTCTTAAAATGATCTGAGTGATTCAGATCCGTGAACTAGCTTTTTGGGGTTCAGACGTTGCCCAGCCTCCGCGACGCCATCTCTTCCTACTCATCGTCCGCGCAGTTGCTCCCCCGCACCATGCGCAAGTGGCAGGCTGCTGCAGCGCACAGAGGAGCCGGCGGTGAGGCGGGTGACCATCGCCGCGGGGGGGGAGCTCCAGGGAGGGAGCTCGAGCTCCGCGGAGGGGGCGCCGCGAGGGGGAGCTCCGCGGAGGGAAATCCGCGCGGGGGGGGGGGGGGGAGCTCCGCGGAGGGGGGTGAAGGGGGGCGCCGCGGGTGAAGGGGGGTGGCGCGGGGGGAGCTCCGCGGAGGGAAATCCGCGCGCGGGGGGGGGGGGAGCTCCGCGGAGGGGGGTGAAGGGGGGCACCACGGGGGGAGCTCCGGGAGGGAGCTCCGGGGGAGCCCGCGGAGGGAAATCCGCGCGGGGGGGGGGGGGGGGAGCTCCGCGGAGGGGGGCGTCGCGGGGGGAGCCCGGGGAGGGAGCTCCGCGGAGGGAAATCCGCACGGGGGGGGGGGGGGGTGAAGGGGGCGCCGCGGGGGGAAATCCGTGCGGGGGGGGGAGCTCCGGGGGCGGGGGCGGTGCCCCGAGGCGGGGGGGAGCGCCGGGAAGGAAGGGGGAGCGGGGGAACGGGGGGCGTCCGCCGAGGAGGGGGGTGTCCGCGGGAGGGGGGAGCTCCGGGGGCGGGGGCGGTGCCGCGGGCGGGGGGAGCGCCGGGGAAGGAAGGGGGAGCGGGGGGAACGGGGGGCGTCCGCCGAGGAGGGGGGTGTCCGCGGGAGGGGGGGCGGACCGCCGGGAAGGAAGGTGGGGGGGGAGGGGGGCGCGCGGGGAGCTCCGGAGAGGGAGCTCTGGGAAGGAAGGGGGAGCGGGGGGAAGGGGGGTGTCTGCGGGAGGGGGGGGGCATGCCCCTCTGTCTCTTCGCGACGCTAGTACACTTATTTTAATTCAGATTTTTTTTATCAAACAACATAAATCACTTATCTCTTACTCAAATTCAGCACTTTTTCACCACTGGTTAAGAGGTTAGATGTGAAATTAAGAGTTAAGATTTTCAGATTAAGTCTAATCAAACACCACCTAAGACTGTGTTTGATAACACTGAACGAACATCTGAAATTTGATTCGGTCAGATTTCAGATTTTTTATGTTGTTGGTGATTTGTCTTACTTAATCTTTGACGGAATGTCTTATCTCTGAAAATGATCTGAGCCATTCAGATATAAAATGAAGCTTTTTCTACTTCAGGCGTTTCACCATTGCATTGCGAGCGTTTCGTCCTTGCATTGTTCCAGAAGGTGAAATACACGGGACGTTAAAAGTTTATTTCAGGAGAAAATTTTGACATGTAAATAAATCTAATTTATATTTAATAAAATATATAATGGTGCAATAAATTTTATTTTTATCATAAATATATTTTAAAATAAATTTGGTTAAAAGATTATTTAACGATTATTAGCAATAAATATTTTAATAATATTTTTGTCAAAAAAATCACTTATATCTTAATCGAGTTAAGTACTTTATATCACTAATTAAGATATTAATCATAAAAGTAAGAGTTTAAATTTTTAGATTAAGTTAAATCAAATGTCATTTAAGTAGATAATTTAGATTTTTTATCAAATAATATAAATCATTTATATCTTAATCAAATTAAGTACTTTTTTACCAATTATTGAGATGTTAGACATGAAATGAATAGTTAAGATTTTTAGATTAAGTCTAATCAAACACCACCTATGTAACCATTGATAATTGGAGACTGAGGGAGTTGTTTTCTCCCGACGACTGTGATGATCTGCTCCCCAAATCCGTGACACCTGGAGATTCTGTAACGTCAATGATAATTTTTAATATTAAATAATAGTTATTATAATTAATATGTGATTAATTAAATTTAATTTACGTTTATCTTTCTCTCTCCTTCTGTTTTTCTCTCCTCTCGATTACCCTACCGAAACCGTCGATCACCGTTTCTTTCCTCCATTTCATCGCCGATTTCCCTCCCTCGATCGCTCTCTTCCCCCCTCCCGCTCGTCGCTCCGCAGACTCCGCGCGCCGGCCGGCCGCGGGATGCCGACGCTTGGCCCCTCGCGACATCCGGGTCCCTCGCGCACCAAGCCGCCGGACGTCGCCGCGCCGCCACCGCTGCCGGCGCTCTCTCCGCCAGCCGCCGCGCGACGGCCGCCGCTGCCGTCGACCTCCCGCGTGCAACACCGGACGCCCACCACCGCCGCCATCTTTCCCGCCGAGCCACCCCCCCCCCCGCGTGCACCGCGTGCACCGCGCGCACCGGCCAACACCCGCGCCAACCGGCCAACACCCCGCGCGGCCGCCGCTCCCCACGCGCCCGTGCGCATCGCCACCGCCACCCGCGGCCGCCGCCCCGCGCAGCCCCATCGCCCGCCACCCGCGGCCGCCGCGCGCAGCCCTTCGGCCAGCCACCGCGGCCGCCGCCCGGCGCGGTGCCGCCGCCCTCCGCCGCGCACAGCGCCGCGTGTCCGCCACGCCAAGAGCGCCGCCTCCTCGCTTCCGTGCGCCCGCCCCCGCACCCGGCCACGCGGCCCCGCCTCCGTGCGCCTCCGTGCGCCGGCCTCTCTCTCTCCCGCCGCGGTATATCATCCTCTCTCCTATCGCTCTTTATCCTATCATCTTCTATCAAGCTCCCTAATTTATTATTTCCCTTCTACCGACAGATTTTAGGAACACCTACTCGACTCGATTTTCCGTCGCCGACGCAACCGCGGCAGTTTCGTCGCCAAATTCTAATTCCTTGGAATTCCGTGCGCCGTTCGTCGTCGCCGTTAAGGTAGGCGTCTCGGCTATTCTTAGCATCTTTATATGATCGATTAAACCGTTAAAATATATTTAGATCACTATGATTAGAATGATTTAATTAGTGGGTTGTTTTTGTTTTATTAGCATGATTAAATAGAGTTAGATTAGCTTGTTCAATTATGCATAGTTAGGTTGATTTAATTATCCATGTACGTTAGTCGGCATGATAGGTTTTTATATGTTTTAACCTAGTTAGTTTAGATGATTGCATCGCGATAATCTTTAACATGTATATCCCGATTTGATAAAAGCCGATGTAAAGTATAGGCATAGTGGTGGTAGAGGTTAGTTTATTTTCTTTTATGTGATAGATAGTCCCGTTTTTAAGTATGTAATTGAGGTGTTTAGGTTGTAGCTTGCATGATCCTATTTAGATGCATCATATGATAGATCGGTTCTTGTTTATGCTAAATTACGGTGTGGTATGCAAATAATAGGGGTGCATAGAACCATGAGTGTGCATCTATGTATTTCATGTTTGATTTGCCAATTAAATGTTTATGTTAACTGCCCGAGTTAATTATATGCTTGCATGGTGTGGAATGTGGTTAGTGCAAGATTGTGATGGAAATGTACTTCACGACTATAATTCGGTCTTGTGGGTTAGGATGAATTAGAACAACTGAGCATCCGTCGATCCCGGGATACTGCGGTTTATCTTAAGTACTCCCCTGCCTATGGGGTACTATGAGATTTAGCTTACTATATGTTACTTCCTACTATATGGTAAATGCGGTGCTAGTTTTGTGATGTATTTCGTATTTATCGGATGGAGCATGGAATTTACTCGGACAGGTGTCTAGTTGTGTGGTTTGGCATAGATGGTAGTGTTATAGATGTGTCATTGGTTTTATGTCAGGTTAGGTGTGTTATGAGCATACCTAGAGTAGTTTAATGTGTAGGTTATGTTGGTTTTTAATGCATATAGAATCTAGTTATCATATGGGGTAATAGAATGACCTTTGTAATCAATTAATTAAAGATATATGATTAGTTAAATCCTATGTATTAAATCTGATTTTTAGGTTTATTATGTATTGTATACCACTAGAATCATTATTATAATGGGGTAGTTCTGGGTGTAAGTCCTCTTTGAGTTCCGTGGTGACTCACCCCTTCCGTTGTTAATATTTTCGGGATTGCGGTGTTTAGCGCAAGAGCGTAGTGGTGTTTTGGAGTCCGAGGAGCTAGTGGAGTACTTGTTCATTGTTGGTATTATTTAGATTGTAATTTCATAGTGATAATTAGATAGAATATTGGAATCGTTTATTTGGATTGTGATTTTGGTCTTAATTGGTTCCGCATCGATATTCTTCCCCGTTACGTCGGGATTATCTTCCCATTGTGCATGTTAAAAATCCGGTCCGGATAACAGTATCGTAGCATTAACTCGGCCTGAATGTCTATATTGACATGCCCGGGTTTATGATATCGGTTTGGATTAGATGGAATTGATATTTGGAAGAAAAGAATCATGAGTGTGAAGAGTTATTTAGATTGTCTATTAGATTACGAATTTTATTGGCATAGAAATTTGATATCAGATTATTAGATATCTACATTGGATAATTACATGTATCATTTTATGATGATTCAACTTTCAGATTTAGTGGATTTTGGAGTTTAGATTAATGATCATGGGATAAGACTATCACTTTAGATTTGTTGGATTTTAATATTAGATAGTGATTGGGTGATTAGAGATTGGATTGAATAACTAAAATTGCAATGACCAATTTTCAGATTGGGTGGATATTGTGGATTTATTTGATGAAGAATTATTTTCACTAATCTTAAGACATCATCAAGATATACATATTGGATTATCAAATGTTTGATAGGTGATGGTTGATCATTGTCATGTTGATTTATAGTTTGAGGAGAAAATTTCCAGATTTAGTATTTTTAGTAATTTAGATTGATGGTGAATTTAATAAGTATGATTAGAATCTTGATAATATCATATGAGTAGTAGATAGATTGGTGAATCTTTTGAAGGATTTAGTTGAATGACATATGTGAAATCATTAGAATGATTCATTTTGAGATTAAATCTGATTTATTTATGAGATGATTGGGAGGATACTTATGGATGGTATAAGGATAGGATGAGATAGGTTAGTTAGAATTTGGCATTGTGCCTATCCTAGACATGAAATGAAATGATGATTGAATTATTATTTGAGTATATGGTTTTAAATGAAAAAGGAATGTGATATAAGAATGAGATTATGAATATAAAATTTTAGAGTAAGGTTAATATAATTTTAGTATGTTTTGAATAAGTGGTATTTTTGTGCTATCAAGGATAGAATTTAGATCAAGTGCAAGTTTTGAGGAGAGATATTTAGTTGATATATTATGAGTTTAAGAATTAGAGTTAGTGTGAGTTGTATTATAGTAAGGTGCTATCTATTATTTGATTGTATTATTATGCTCTCACCGATCACAATCTTTGATCTTCATTATCCAATTTTGAACTCAATTATCTCTCCATATCTTGTCTAGTCAATTTAGTCAAATCTTGATTGTGGATGATTTTAGTTATATGTTATGTCTAAGCATAGGTTGATCATATGTGGAGTTTGAACCTTAGTTCATTAGACGTGATCTTTTACATTGGAATGAGATAAGATGTGAATCTTTCTAGTTATTTGGAAATGATTAGAATATGAAATTATAAATTTATTTTAAGGAAGAAATGAGAACGTATTTTGCAAGAGTGGTAGAGATTTAAATATATTTGAAAAGTATGAGAGAGAATAGAAGACTTAAGAACTCATTGAGAATGAGAATCATTTGCTATTTATATGTGATTACAATTAGATATTATTCATATGATGGAATTTAGAGATAAATTTCTTTGATGATAATTTGATAGCAAGTACTTTAGATAAAGAGATAATGTGATTGATACGATTGATTAAAGTTTGAATGAAAATGAAAATAAGAGAATGATTATTGTTTAAGTGATTTTAAAAATGTTAGGAGTAGTTGACTCATTAGAAATATTTTGTTGGAAGTTAGAGATTTGATAATCTTGTGAACATATATCATATAGATGGTATGAGTTGGTTATATTTAAGATCATATGTATATGAAGGATATAGAGGCTAAGAACGATTGCATTGATTGGATAGGTGAATTACAATAAGCTTGGGATATACTTCATCTTAAGGCATCATTCTTTTGTGAGGTTTAACTATGAGGTGGAATAGGAATTGTAGTAGCCTTAATGAGAAGACATCATATTTAAGGTAAATTATCAATAAGAATTTTGGAATAGATTTATGAAAATAGATATTATCGTAAGGTTGTAATCTTTTGATATTGAAGATGAGATGTTTAGAAGATTAGATAGTAATCTTAGAGATAAGGCAATTATTTAGATAGGCCTATTATTAGTTTATATTTTTGGCAATTTGATTTAGATCATGATCATATCATCCAGATTATCCTCCATTATCTATTGATCTAGAGCTCTAGTCTTATTCTTTCTATCCGATCTGAATTGTCTTATCCGTTTGAGTACTCAATCTCTCTTCGAATTGTGATTTGCAAATTTTAATTAGGACTAGACTTTGTATGCTTGGATTTATACTTGAGTTGATTGTGATGGATTAATTTTTGGATTGTGATTTGATCTCAACTTATTAGAAATGGTCTTTAGATAGAGGAATAGTTAAAGAATTTTCTATCTTTTATTTGTGGATAAGATCAATACCTATAATCCTATGATGATATACATTTAGATTTTTGTGGATCAAGTCATTCGGAGTGATGATCTTTAAATAAGATATTGATCAATTAAATTTGATATTTAGATTATGATTAGATCATCAATTAGATGATTATATTGAGTCATTGATGGCATTTGATATGTTATGATGTTAAATTTTCAGATTTAGTATGTTTGAAATTTTAGATAGATGATGAAGTTTATCAAACTTAGACATGATTATTAAGTTCGTATCATGTAGGGACTATTGGATTATTAAATTTTTTTGTGAAGGATATTGATCCATATCATAATGGTCTACAAAATTTTTAGATTTGGTATATTGATAATTTGGATTAAGGATCATTAGAGTTAAAGATGAGAGGTTATTTGGTTGGATGACATAGATGTTATATAGATAATTTAGATTGCCTATTAGATTGAGAATCTTAGATAGCATTGAAGATTGATATTAGATAGATTAGAATGATATAGATGGATAGATAATAGGTGGGTAGATTGAGGAAGGAATTGTTAGTTAGTGTGTTAGTTTGTTAGATAATTTGATAGATTGATGATACATAGATATGTAGATAGAAAGATGTGTTTAGGAAAAGTGGTAGATGAGGAGTAGATTAGATGGAGGAGAATAGTTAGATAGATTGAAGGATACAATTGTTCGGTGAGTCCGGTTGAATTTTCGAGGACGAAAATTTTTTGTTAGGAGGATAGATTGTAACGTCAATGATAATTTTTAATATTAAATAATAGTTATTATAATTAATATGTGATTAATTAAATTTAATTTACGTTTATCTTTCTCTCTCCTTCTGTTTTTCTCTCCTCTCGATTACCCTACCGAAACCGTCGATCACCGTTTCTTTCCCCCCTTTCATCGCCGATTTCCCTCCCTCGATCGCTCTCTTCCCCCCTCCACCGTCGCTCCGCAGACTCCCGCGCGCCGCCGCCGCCGTCGGGATGCCGACGCCTCGGCCCCTCGCGACATCCGGGTCCCCGCGCACCAAGCCGCGTGACGTCGCCGCGTCACCGCCGCCGGCGCTCTCTCTCCGCCGGGGCCCGCCGCGCGGCCGCCGTCGGCCTCCCGCGTGCAACACCGGACGCCCACCACCGCCGCCATCTTTCCCGCCGGAGCCACCCCCCCGCGTGCACCGCGTGCACCGCGCACACCGGCCAACACCCGGCGCCAACCGGCCAACACCCGGCCGCAGCCGCCTCCCCACGCGCCCGTCGCGCATCGCCACCGCCACCCGCGGCCGCCGCCCGCGCAGCCCCCGCCGCCCGCCACCCGCGGCCGCCGCCCCGCGCAGCCCCGCCACCCGCGGCCGCCGCCCTCCGCCGCGCACACGCGCCGCCGCGTGTCCGCCATGCCGCAGCCGCCCTCTCCTCGCTCCGTGCGCCCGCCCCCGCACCCGGCCGCGCGGCGCCACCGCTCTCCGTGCGCCGTGCGCCGGCCTCCTCTCTCTCCAGCGCGGTATATCATCCTCTCTCCTATCGCTCTTTATCCTATCATCTTCTATCAAGCTCCCTAATTTATTATTTCCCTTCTACCGACAGATTTTAGGAACACCTACTCGACTCGATTTTCCGTCGCCGACGCAACCGCGGCAGTTTCGTCGCCAAATTCTAATTCCTTGGAATTCCGTTCGCCGTTCGTCGTCGCCGTTAAGGTAGGCGTCTCGGCTATTCTTAGCATCTTTATATGATCGATTAAACCGTTAAAATATATTTAGATCACTATGATTAGAATGATTTAATTAGTGGGTTGTTTTTTTTTATTAGCATGATTAAATAGAGTTAGATTAGCTTGTTCAATTATGCATAGTTAGGTTGATTTAATTATCCATGTACGTTAGTCGGCATGATAGGTTTTTATATGTTTTAACCTAGTTAGTTTAGATGATTGCATCGCGATAATCTTTAACATGTATATCCCGATTTGATAAAAAGCCGATGTAAAGTATAGGCATAGTGGTGGTAGAGGTTAGTTTATTTTCTTTTATGTGATAGATAGTCCTGTTTAAGTATGTAATTGAGGTGTTTAGGTTGTAGCTTGCATGATCCTATTTAGATGCATCATATGATAGACTGGTTCTTGTTTATGCTAAATTATGGTGTGGTATGCAAATATGGGGTGCATAGAACCATGAGTGTGCATCTATGTATTTCATGTTTGATTTGCCAATTAAATGTTTATGTTTACTGTCTGAGTTAATTATATGCTTGCATGGTGTGGAATGTGGTTAGTGCAGTGAGCTGCATTGTGATGAAAATGTACTTCACCAGACTATAATTCGGTCTTGTGGGCAGCAGATGAATTAGAACAGTCCGGAGCATCCGTCGATCCCGGATACCGCGGTTTATCTTAAGTACTCGCCTATGGGGTACTATGAGATTTAGCTTACTATATGTTACTTCCTACTATATGGTAAACTGGTGCTAGTTTTGTGATGTGACCGCATTTATCGATGGGAGCATGGAATTTACTCGCATACGGTGTCTAGTTGTGTGGTTTGGCATAGATGGTAGTGTTATAGATGTGGCATTGGTTTGAGGTCAGGTTAGGGGTGGTATGAGCAGACCTAGAGTAGTTTAATGTGTAGTGTTATGTTGGTTTTTAATGCATGTAATCTAGTTATCATATGGGGTAATAGAATGACCTTTGTAATCAATTAATTAAAGATATATGATTAGTTAAATCCTATGTATTAAATCTGATTTTTAGGTTTATTATGTATTGTATACCACTAGAATCATTATTATAATGGGGTAGTTCGGGTGTAAGTCCTACTGAGTCTGTGGTGACTCACCCCTTCCGTTGTTAATATTTTCAGGATTGCAGGTTTAGCGCAGCAGAAGCGTAGTGGTGTTTTGGAGTCCGAGGAGCTAGTGGAGTACTTGTTCAGTGTTGGTATTATTTAGATTGTAATTTCATAGTGATAATTAGATAGAATTATTGGAATCGTTTATTTGGATTGTGATTTTGGTCTTAATTGGTTCCAGACCGATATTCTTCCCCGTTACGTCGCCGGATTATCTTCCGCTGTGCATGTTAAAAATCCGGGTCGTGACAGATTCTATATATAAATAAATATTAATTTTAACATTTATTTTTATAAGGCTATTTAAATTTAAGTCATTCATAAAACCACAGACTTGCTTATTAACAAATTGGCTGCCTTCTCGTCGAAAACTCGTTACGATTGTAAAGTTGGGATTAAAAAAAATGTCAAGAGATTAGTAATATTATTAATTAATTAAGTTGAACATATAAACAAAGTTTAAGAATTTGTGACTTCCCATCGAAGTTAATGGGGTGTTTGGTTGCATGATAATTGAGGTTTTTATTTTAATTTTTAAAAATTGTAAGAAAACTTGTTAAAAGAGGTGTTTGACAACCATGACAATTTTATGATTTGAAAGTGATTTTCTTCTTAAACAAAAAAAGAAGGTCTCACCTCTTTCTTTTTTCTTGTGGTCCCCCACTTTATTTGGTCATGTGCGGTGGTTACTTTTTTTTGTAATCACATCCCTCCAAACATGATAATTTTATGTCATGAGTTGGTTTACTTTTTATTTTAATACAATTTTTTATCATGAAAGTGTACACAAAATTATCATGCAACCAAACACCCCATAATATTTTGCTCGATTGCTAATCAAGAGTATAAATGAACCAATACATTTTAAGAATAGTTCTAAATTCAATCTTACTTATTTAATTTGTTTGAACAAAAAATTTAAACTCTGAATCAACTCGGACAAATTTGGTTGACTTGATAAGTTGGTGAATAACATGATCAAATACTTGATCACTACTCGATTCAATATCTATTTTAAAAAGTAAATTATAAATATTAATAGTTATGTGATATCGTTTAAATATATAAAATAAAATTTAATTTAAATTTAAATTTAGATCTAATTTTTTAAATAAATTATTTTTATTTTTACAAATAAATATAAATCAAATTTAAGTTTTATAAATAAATTCTTACTAAAGATGCATTGGGTTACTCGTCAGGTTCTTGCGCCATGTTTTCGAGAAAACGTTTTCCGCCATTTTATTTGTTTACCCGTAAAATAACGGTCAATGTAAATAATTTTTCTTTGACGAACTTACAACCTTGATTTTGGCATCCCAAAGCTTTTGCGGGATGCCATTTTCCGTAGCACGTTACGTGCTTAACGCTTAGGGTGTATTTGGTTGCTCGTAAAATGAGCCGTCCGCAAGAAGTTTTCCTAAAAATTATGATTTTATGATCATTTAGATGCCTGTAAAATAACGGTCGACGGAAAAGATGTCCCGTTGACTTCGCTGAAGGTGAGATTTCGGTATCTGTGACGATCTTCTGGATGTCGTTTTCCTATTTTGCATCACATTGAGTGAGATCAAATAGATGTGTTTAACATGGAAGGTGCATCATTGTCCTAGTTTAAGAATGTATTTATATAAAATAAATTTTATTAATTCAATATCAAGAAATCTTAAGTATTTATACATGATTACACTTTAAATCATATAAATTTAAAGTTGCTTTAAAATGTTGTAATAATCTGATTTTTTACAAGGAATCAAACAGTCTAAATATTTTTTTTAAAATATGCTTTGTTTCTTTGAAAAATTGATTCCGTGTAAATTTATTTCAAAGAAATCAACTTTGACGAAAAAATATTTTACATAGAATTAAATTTTTGGGAAAAATAAAATTTGTTATTTGATTTACTTCAAAATATTTTTCTGGCAAATTTTATATGAAATGAAAATATTTGGTTGTTTTTTATATTATTTTACAACTCTTACTATATCAAATTTTAAAGCATTGAAGTTTGGAGAATGATTTACAAATGTCTAATTGAGCCAAAAATTTGGGGAAAAAAATTTGCAAACAACCAAATAGTAAAGTATGTTCTGGTTTTCCTTGGAAAAGTTGCCTCAGCGAAAATATTTTCCTTTCATTTCACTTTTACGTGGATCCAAACCGTCATGTTGTGATTTGAGAGTGATGTTCCTGTATTATTTAGTTGTTTAACACGTATAATTTATTTCATTATTTTTATTTTAATATTTTTCACACAAATCATATATGTTTTATTTCTATTATTATCTATTTGATTAAATATTTTTCTTTACATGTGCAGGTGTTTAATTCTTTTACAAAAATTATTTACTTGATTGAAAAATGTCATTTTTATTATTTTTTTCAACAAAAAACAAGTCACAAACTGCAGTGAAATAGTCGTAATTTATGAATTTTGAAGACGTGTAAGGTGTGTCACAGTTAATATCTTGTTTGCTTATAGGGTGTTTGGTTGCATGATAACTTTTTGTACACTTTCATGATAAAAAATATATTAAAATAAAAAGTGAACCACCCCGTGATATAAAATATCATGTTTGGAGGGATGTGATAACAAAAAAGAGTAACTACCATACATGACCAAACAAAGTGGGGGACCAAAAAAAAAAGAAAGAAAGAGATGAGACCCTCTTTTTTGTTTAAGAAGAAAATCACTTTCAAAACATAAACTTATCATGATTATCAAACATCTCTTATAACAAGTTTTATTACAATTTTTAAAAATTAAAATAAAAATCTCTATTATCATGCAACCAAACACCCCATTAGAGTGTCAAAAAAGACAACATTAATTTTGATAATGGCATTTTTAAAATAGAGTATTATCCACAAAATTTATACAAGTTGACATTTGTAGTGAATAATATTTTATTTGTGCTACAAGTTTCAAAATTGATATTACTAGTCAAACACCCAACTGAAATTTATAAAAATATTAATTTCAAAATTGGTAGTGACATCTAATATTATTATCAAAACAAATATTGGATTACATCTCTCGAAGTCTTTTTAGTAATAGTAGTAAGATGCATCAAGATTCGGCCATACTATGTATGTTCTTGATAGTTTCTTTTAGCCACCTCTCCTTCACTCTTATCACCTCCCCTTTTTCACCTGACCCACCAACCCATTTCTATGGCCAGTTGATGAGACCTCTACATCTGATTTTACAGTCTTTACATTTGATTTTACAGTCTTTATGTTCTTCCCATCTCTCCTCTTTCTATGTCCTCATTCACCTCACTCAGTGCAAATTGCTTTGTCTTTCTTTACCTCCATATTCCTACTTTCATCTCTTCTCGAAGAGAGAAAGATTTCTTACAAACTAGGAAATTGAAAATTTATACTTATATGCATATTCTAGATAGTTTCTTCTAACTACCTCTCTTTCACTCCTATCCCATGCCCTTCTCCCCTTAACCCTCCAGCCCACCTTTATGGCTAGTCAACAAGACCACTGTAGGCACACAAGTTTTGTTTAGTTGTGGAGCACAAAACTTATGTTTTATAGTATGACACTCTAGAATTCACGTCGGGTTTTGATTGTCGTCCAGTAGAGACCATCAAGATCAAAATCTTTGGCACATCCTCATGGATGAATAACGTGTCTGGTTCCAATGGATGCGCGCATCTGTCCCGCTAGACGCCTCTTGGAGGCGGGAATTATGGGTACTTTTGAACCATTCCGCCCACTGATTGCGCTCTCACCCAATAAGAGATGCGTCCAATCAACCCAAACACGTTCCATTTAGGGTAAAGAGGTGAAAATTTTCTTTTAAAGTTCACGTAAAGCCGTTGGAAACGTCTAACTTAAGAAAAGGAATTCAAAATTTGAATCCTTGAGTGACCACCATTTTAGAACAATTAACAATGTCCTTAAATAGGAACCAGAAGCATCCTGTTGAGGAAGGGTCTACTATTTCAGGCCCCGCGGGTCAACCACACCACTTAATGATCCCCGTGCTATCTATAAGGAATCAATCTAAGCATTTAAAATAAGTTTTGATCCCTTGAATTCAAGGTCTTTGTCACGACCCGGATTTTAACATGTACAGCGGAATACAATCCGGCGACGTAACCGGGAAAATAACCCCTGAAATACATCGGTTTGGAAAGCATGAAGACATTAAAGGTCTTAGTTTACAATTTCATAACTTCTATCTAAACTTCCATGCAACAATACAATCTAAAACAAGTTATATATCATCTAAAAAGAAGTACATAATGATCTCTCGAATAATTCTTTGATATCCAAATCATCACGCTTTTGCTGCGTTAAACCTAATTACCTGAAAATAATAAAGGATTGGAATGAGTACGATGACTCAGTAGACATCTCATCATCCACCAAATTGGATAGACAATAAGGCCCTATCATGATAAATTTATAAATACCCAACTTGCACCTGTTTTATACAAATATAAAACTAAACAATATATGAATAATTTGACATTCCATGTATTTTAAAGCATACAACTGTCGACTCCAGAAACGGGTTCCGGATCGGCACCTCAAGATAAGAAGGTGAAAGATGGATGGAATTGGGGAAAGGGAGTGAATTGGAAAACACTCGGAAAGCGGTAAAGACTCCTCACCTCGATCCCACACTCACATTGATCCCCGAACTTTCATCTCACGGCGTCGCTCGAGCACCGGAGATGGTTCGGGTCATGTGGGAGGAGAGTGAGGAGGATATGAATTTAGAACATGAATAAAAAGAAAGTGTGGTCGCCAGGAGCTACGGGCTCCGCTTTATGTAATGGAAATAGAAAGAAGTTGACCGTGTGTACCTTAGCGTGGGAGAAAGGGATGTGAGTTCAACCTTCTTCTTCTTCGGCCGGCCGATGAAGAAGAGTCTCCAATCCAATGCTAGCTTGATCAACCTGTGCAACTAGAACAATAAACCAAGTGAAAGAAAACGATTAGAACTATGGGAAGTGTAGTAACTGTAGTAAGAAGATGAGAAAGAAGCAATCGGAATTGGACTCACCGGCTTCGGGGTGAGCCTTAACCCCTTTTTTTTGTGTTTTTGATTATGTAAAAATGATGTAAATGAACTAAAATATGCTTTAAAACAGTAAATAAACAGAATTAATGGAGTTGAGAAAGCTTATAGAATGGATCGGCTTGAGTTGAAGCCGAGTTGGTTGAGAAAAGGCCGGTTCGGGTAGCTTTGCACCCTTCTGGCGCGACTTCGGTGCAGAGGATGTTACGGACGATCCCGATGTCAGAATCGAGTTCCGTTTGTTTCAGTAGACGGAGGACTCAGAGAGGAAGAGTTTCTATGTTGATGATTTCTCCTAAATCCTCCTGTATAAGTCAGTAAAAATTCCGAAAGTGTGCGGATATCAAAAATAGAACCTGGATGCGCGCCCTCAGTGTAGCAACCGCCACGAACGGACGGCAAGTCGGAATTGAGTGCCGTCAGTTGGAGATGAAAGAGGACGAAGAGTGGAACAATTTGTATGTTGAAGACTTTCGCAGCAGAATCCTAGGATTTTCTGCAGAAGTCGATGAAGATGGTTGATGAAGAACACCCGGATCGAGCCTTCTCCTTCACCTCGGGATCGATTTCTTGACTTCGGATCGCCTTTGGACGTCGAGACGGCTTTGGAGAAGAGCTTGGACGACCTTGGGACGAGCTAGGCACCGGGGTTCAACCTCGGTTCGTTGAGAATGGCCCTCAATTTATAGGGGAAGAGAGCCGGTGCAAAATTTAGAAACTGGATGTACCGCGCCCCCGCTTTTCAAAGGAGACGAGGGCGCGCAGGGCGCGCCCTCAAACCAAGGCGCGCGCGGGCGCGCCCCGATTGGGGGCGCGGTGCGCGCCCTCCCCGTTTCAAAGGGGACGGGGGCGCGTTCGGCGTCTCACTGCTAAAAATCGACGGAATGTTCCGGAAATTGCTAAAAATGGACTTGACATACGTAACGCGCCCCCGAACCGGGGCGCGGTACAAATAAGTGAATATTCTCGCCGCAAACCTTCCAAAAACCCGGTTTAGAAGGTGCTAATCGGGGTAATTTCCGATTTAAAGCAACTGACCGCGCCCCCGCATTTCAAAGGGACCGGGGGCGCGCAGGGCGCGCCCCCAGTTTGAGGGCGTGCAGGGCGCGCCCTCGGGTTGAGGGCGCGCAGGGCGCGCCCTCCCCTTTCAAGCGGAGCGGGGGCGCGGTACACTCTCTCTCCTGCGCGCGCGTTCCGCGAGCCGTATCTTGCAAACCGGATGTCCGATTCGGCTCCCGTTTGTCGCGTTGGAAAGAGGGCCTTCAACCGCACCTCCTCAAGTCGGTAAACCAGCCGCATGACTCCCGATATGTTCGTACGGGGCTTTCTACCGGTTTACCTTCTCGCGGAAAGCCGAAACCCGGGGCGAAGATCCGAAAGAGCACGGTTCCGGTCGAGAAATCTCGGGTCAACTCGGGATGACTTGAAATGATGACCGAACAAGTCCGGTACGATCGGACAATCCGAAGTCATCGAAAAATCTGAGATTAACCCGGTGAACGTGAATCGAAAGCCGTAAAAGCCGCGAAACCCTAAAATTGACCAAACCGGCCTTATAGCTCCGGTTGATAAAATATACGGCTAGAATCGACCCGGATGACCTGAAAAGACCCGGTGATGACCGTAAAGGCCTAACATGTGGTCCGGGATAGCCGTGTCAGCACAGATCGAAAAAGCCGTAACGAAAGCCGTCATTGACCGATGCCTACCGAAATGACTTCTCGGAAACCCTGAATGTTACGGAACACATGCGGGACTCCCGAGACCTTTAATTATGAACCATTCAAGGTCGGTCATCGAGCGGGCTTCGTGTTTTTATGGTTCACGCGCGGCTCTCGCTTGATGGTTACGGCATTATTCCGGAAATCTTCGGTCCATTCTCAACTCACAAGGGGCTCCGCCAATGTCCTTAGCTTATGTCCACGAGGTAATCCAGATCAGATAACGGTCGGATAAAAGATATTGCCTATGGAATAAGAGTCTAGGGCTCCGAATTAGGCCAATTTGGCGTGTCTACAGCTTGCCTCGCCTTGATGTCGGCTTTGCAAGGGAATGGCATGTAGCGGAACGGAGTGAAACGTAGAGAAAGCGTAGCGAAGCGAGATGGATCGTAGTGGAATGTAGTGGAGTGAAGTGGTGATGGACTGAAAAGGTGGCATCAAGGTGTAGATATAGACACGCTCAACGACCAAATTCGGCAAGACGAATCTCCTCAAGTCTCTTGGTTAACTGCCATGTTTCATCAAGTCTTCCTATGTTCGATTGGTAAAAGATGTGCCATTGGCACGAGAGAAGGATAGCCAACCCCCAACGCGGTGGGGAGTCCCCGAAACATGGGTTCGTAGGTTCATCATCAGCCGGTAACCCGATCTTTGCGGTGTTCCTGTACTGTGATGGGCTAAAATTTTAAAAAGAGATTTGTTTTGAAAAAGTAAAAAGAATACCAATCGAGCACATTCAGGCTCTCAGATTCATTTAAGTCTTCCATGAGACAAGATTCAATTCGGAATGGAATGATCTCAGATTCCGTAAGGCAAATGTTTAAGTATAGACCGTGAAGATAATGATGGTGCAAGTTCTGATCAAAATTGAAGGCCCTTGGCGGGACGAAATGGCTGCCACGGTGGGATAAGCAGCAAAAGAAGTTGCAATGGCCTCTGTGGTGAAAAGAATTGAAAGATTTGAGGGCAAAAAGTGGTTACCGAACACGGTGGGATTAATAGACACGGTGGGATATTAGAGAGGTTGGTGGGACTAGAGAACATGGTGAATGACACGGTGGGATTTAGAATGATCGAGAGGGTGAGAAGGTGAAGATTAGGAAATGATGTACGCAATGACAAAACAAAATGTAATGCAATTAATACTACATGATGCATGTTGGGCTCAAGAAAATAAAGCAAAACTTGTATAACAAATAGTTGAAGATATAGATTGTCTATGAGGTCAAGATACCCATTCGGGAACTATCGTCCCTCACAGCACAACTTTGGCTTATCCGTGAGCATTAGAGATGACCCGACCGTCGTAGATTTTGATGAAGGGGATCTCGGGTCAAGTCTTCTCCGTACTCATGGTCTTCAACAAATAATGCATAAGATAATAATACACGACTAGCGACATATATGCTAGTCGGCAAGTTATGGGGGTTTCCCATGTCTATCTTCCGTTTCCGCGAGCAATTCCTATTGGTGATATTTCCCCCTCCTTGACTCGTGTTTCTTTCCTGAAATACTTAATAAAGGGGTTAGATCTGCTCTATGGCTTACCCCCTTGCCTATTGTCATCTTGCCTTGCTTATATGTCAAGGGGGGTAGCCTTATTAACAAGGTAATATGAACAAAATGACTGAAAAATGTTTAAGATAAGGGTTAAGAAAGCTTACCTGCTATGGTGAGAGTCACACCCTTCTTGATCTTATCATCCTGAAACACTTGATAAAAGGGGATTAAATCTTCACCATGGCTTATCTCTTTGCCTATTGCTGTCTGCCTTGACTTAGGTCAAAGAGAGGAGCCTTCTTAACAAGGTGTAATAACCTAAATGACCGAAATGAAATAGTTAAGAGAACTTACCTGTCGTTGAGAGAACCTTCTCCTCTTATTTTAAAGTCCCTGAAAGCACTTGATAAAAGAGGATTAGATCTTCACAACGACTCATCCCTTTGCCTATCATGGCCAACTTTGACTTAGGTCAAAGGGAGGAGCCCTCTTAATGGGGTGATAATGAAGGTAAATATGCAATGCGGAAATGAAACATGCAAGACATAAAGATAAACATGAATGCTAGCAAAGGCAAAAATCAAGGTTATGCCAAGTTAGATGATGCATTTTTTTTATATTTTGGAAAGTATTCAAATTTTTTTTTTTTTGAAGATATTGGATTTGAAAATATTCATTTTTTTTTTTTGAATTTTTGAAAATATTTGATTTTTTGGTTTTTTTTTTTTTTTTTTTTGAAAATATTTGATGTTTTTTTGGATTTTTGTGGAGAATGTGCCAGTAATGAAAAAAATTCATCGATCTTTGAGTGTTGATCAAGATTCAAGCAATAAGCACCACGTGTGAATAAGGTTCCCTACCCAGAATCTTTCTTGCCCTCTTCTCTTGATCGGTTTGGATTCCCCCTGAGTTTGGACAGTTTACCCTACCCTAGGGGTTTTAAGATGGAAGAATAATAGAGGAAGTCTTTGATAGGATTTGGGGATGTTGAGGAGGGTTTCTCTACTCATGCCCAAATTGCCCGTTGGGGTTCGGCCTCTTCGGGTCTTTTCTACATGTGGCACTTACTTAGACAAGTCTTTGACTGTGGGGTCATTGCCCATCTTTTGGTGCCTTTTTCTTCATTTTCTATTCTTTCGGGTACTCATTCGACAGTGCCCATATTTGTTTAAACATGTGGGGTTCATTGCCCATCTTTTGGCACCCTTTTGCACCCTACGAGACGGCCTCCTACTAAGGCGGCGGGCATTTTCGATACTATCCTCCTCTAGTCCCCTTCACCTATCTTGGACCGAATAGAAGAGAATAGGGTAAGGTTTCCTTTCCGCCTTCAGGGTTCTGCCTTGCCTCTCTTGAGTGTTGGGCTATCTAGATTCTGGGATCGGGAGGTGTTGTGTGTGCAAGGTGATGTCTACCCTTGACTTCTAGCTAACACCCTTGGATCGATGACTTAATATCATACTAGAAATTCTCCATTTTCTTTTAAGGAAAATATTTTTTGAGGTAAACGCCGTTCCATGGATGATTCAATTTTTCTCCATCGGCGTTGGTTAGCTCATATGCATTGCCTGGATATTTTTCAGTTATAACAAAAGGCCCTTCCCAGTTAGGTTGTAACTTGGAGCGGGGACCACCCGGCTTAACGAATATACGTTTAACTACCATCTCACCGATTTCGAACTTTCTCTCTACCACCCTCTTTTGATAAAACCTTTTCAATCGGTTCTGATAAGTCCGGGCATGCTCGGAGGCAGCCAACCTTCTTTCATCTAGGAGTTCAAGTTGTGCAAGGAGAGATTCTCGTCTCTCATCGACAGGGATGTCCCTATCGAGTTGAACTCGGAGTGATGGAAGGAGTACTTCGTACGGGACCACCGCTTCCATCCCATATGCGAGAGCATACGGGGTTTGACCGTGGGGGTCCGTACGGAAGTACGATAAGCCCATAGGGCATCTACAAGCTTATCGGCCGGTCGCGAACTTGCTAGACTTACGAGGTTTTCTTGATGATTTTAATCAAAGTTTTGTTGGTGGCTTCGCTTGACCGTTGCCTTGCGGGTAATAAGGAGATGAATGATGCAATGCAATGCGGTACTGTTGCAAAGATCACGCAGGATCTTGAGAGAGAAATTGCGGTCCGTTGTCGGTGACGATGTCGCCGGGTATCCCGAACCCGGCGATGATGTTGCGTTTGATGAAGGAGCACGGTGTTGATGCCTTGATCTCCACGAACGCTTCCGCTTACGCCCACTTGGTGAAGTACTGCTGTTGCCGTCGGGATGAACGATTTGGAACGGATTTCGAGTTAAGATCACTTAGAGGGCCAATGATATCGAAAGCCCACATGGCGAAGGGCCATGGGGCATGAATCGGATGAAGGGAAGATGCGGGAGAATGGATCTTGTCGGCATGAAGTTGGCAAGAATGACGGTGCCGGACAAAGATGGAGCAATCCTCTTCTAGGGTTGGCCAATAATACCCCGCTCGATGATTTTCTTGGCAAGAGCTTGAGCATTGACATGGCCTCCACAGACCCCGGAATGTGCTTCCTCAAGCGCCAATGCTGCCTCTTCGTCATCAACGCATCTCAATAAAATTCCGCTTAGGCTCCTCTTGTAGAGCACCCCTCCTAGGATGGTATACCTCTCGGGATATTCTCCCGATGGCCTTCTTTTCTTTTGCATTTGATCCAGGTGGATATGTCGATCTTGACAATACCTTGCGATCTCATCAAACCAAGGCCTCTCACCCTCATCTAACTCTTCCAACTCGACTAGAGAAACTTCCTCTTCGCTCTAGATATTCCTTTCTACCAAATCTCTCCTTGACTTTTAGAAATCGCCCATCCTTAATCGGCGGCATCGACCTTCTACGGACATGAATAGTCCGCACTGTCTACCTAGCGGGACCGATAGGGATGAAGCTAAGGAGGCAAGGGCATCGCAAGGATGTTCTCAGCTCGAGGAACATGGACAAAAGTGAGTTTGGAAAAGAGTTTGATGTAGCAAGAGGTGAGTTCTTGGTAAGGTTTGAGGTTTGGATGAGAAGTTCGGTATTTGGTTAGGACTTGGCGGAGGATTAGTTGGCTATCACCTATCACCCTCAATTCCGTGGCACCATAGAAATGAGCGACCTCCGGCCGGCCAGCAAGGCTTCATATTCGGCTATATTGTTGGTTGCCGGGAAGTCAAGCTGAAATGCTGTGGAATGGTGACACCCTCGGGTGATAGAAGGACGATTCCTATTCCCTTACCGTGTGAATTCGAGCCCCGTCAAAATATAATGTCCAAAGGTGGGAAGATCGGATCAACATTAGTTCGTCATCCGGGAGCTCCGATTGGACCGGGTCAAAGAGGGTATAGGGTGATGGGCTAGATGTTCGGCAATGGCATAGCCCTTAATCGCCTTACGGGGGACATAAGTGATATCAAATCGGGAGAGGAAGCTCGCCAACGACCTAATCGATCGGTTAGAGCAGTTTTCTCCAGAAGGAATTTGATGGGATTGATGCGGGCGATGAGATTGACCTCATGAGCTAAGAAATAGTGTTTAAGCTTCGAACTACCCGGACTAGTGCGGACGGGTCTTCTCCACTACGGTATACTTCGCTTGCATGGATCAAAGATCTTTGACAAATAGTAAGTTGCCCTCTCTTTCCCTTCTTCATCAACTTGTGCAAGGACCGCCCCAAGAGAATTTTCCAAAACCGAGATGTATAAAACTAAGGGCTTGCCGGGGACGGTGGTCTAAGCACGGGGGACTAGCCAGGTATTTTTTCAATCCATCGAATGCATCCTGGCACTTCGAATCCCATTTGAACTCGGCCCCCGTCTTGGTCCACTCTTAGAAAGGTTTACACCTTTGGGAGTGTTGTGAGGTGAATCGGCGGACAAACTGAAGCCTCCCGATTAATCCTCGAAGTTCTTTCATATTTCTCGGAGGAGGCATACCAATGATTGCCTTGGCCTTGTTTGGGTCGATCTCTATGCCCCTTTTGCTCACTATGAACCCCAACAGTTTTCCTGAGGATACTCCAAACGTGCATTTCTTTGGGTTCATCTTCAATTTATATTTCCTAGCCCTTTGCAAGACCTTTCTTAACACTTCAGGATGATCTTTTCGGCTTTTGGACTTAACGACCAGGTCATCCACGTACACCTCTACAAGGGTATGCATCATGTCATGGAAGATAGCCATCATTGCCCTCTGATAGGTAGCACCGGCATTCTTCAATCCAAAGGGCATGACGACATAGCAGTAGGTTCCCCAAGGTGTGGTGAACGAGGTCTTCTCCTGGTCCTCTTCGGCCAACCGGATTTGATTATATCCAGAATAGCCATCCATGAACGACAACATCTCGAATCCAGCAGTGTTATCAACCAGTACGTCAATATGAGGTAGAGGAAAGTCATCTTTAGGACACGCTCGGTTCAAGTCCCTGAAGTCTATACAGATCCGAACTTGGCCATCCTTCTTCATGACAGGGACTATGTTTGCCACCCATTGCGGATAAAGGACGACCTTGATGAATCTTGCTTGATGTAACTTGTCGACCTCTTCTTTCATCTTAAGTGCAACATCAGGGTGGAATCTCCTTAATTTTTGCTTGACCGGGGTAACTCCAGGTTTCAAAGTTAGACGATGTTCAACTAACGAGTTGTCTAACCCCGGCATGTCCTCGTATGTCCATGCGAACGTGTCCTTATATTCTTCCGTAATTTTAATCAAACTCTGTTCCTCAGTGGGAGTGAGGTTTGCGCTTAGGAGGATTGTCTTGGGATCTTCCGGTGTTCCGAGATTCAATTCTTTTGTCGGTTCATCCACCGTGGCTAATGGTTCTTCAAATCTTTTAAGTCCAGATGTATACGCATCAGCCAAGTCCTCAATTCCATCCTCGAAATCGGGATCTTTACGATAAGACCTCGTAAACTCAGTGTATGATCTACATTGATTTCATCCTCATATTGGATTTCATCAAGCTGAATAGTATTTTCCAAAAACCTTGGCAGCCTTGCACATTCCTTGCATTTTTGAGCTATTTGTTGGAGATATCTCTCTGGCACACGTCTACCTCGAATTTTCTTCTTTCCTACCCTAACTACTCCTAAAGAAGACGGAATTGAAAAGGTGGTATTAACAGTGGGTGAAGGATCGAGCAGATCGATCAGTGAGTTGGAGAAGAGGGGTCCCTGGTTGGGAGCACCCTCCGAGACAAGTAGCGACGTCTCCTCGATGGAAAACTGAGTTTGCGAGAGGACGTTTTTTTTTGGGTATTTTGGGTATTTTCAATAACAAAAAGGGAATGAGCCGATGGGGCTCGAGCAGAAATCGAAAGCTTAAGTAAATGGGAGAAAAATGGGCTCGCGGGCCCGATGATAACAAGAAATGGGCAGATAGGCCCAAAGCTGGTGAAAAGATCTAAGGGGCACGTGGGCCCAAATGGTGGGCACGCGGGCCCAAAGCGGGAAAATGAATCTAAAGGGCACGTGGGCCCGACTGGTGGGCATGTGGGCCCAAGGTTGTTGGATTGGAATGGGCATAGAAGCCCAGTGGAGTGAGAAGATTTAAATGGGCTCTCAGGCCCATTGATCAGTTCAGGTGGCCATTTTGGCCCAAATGTGGGAATTGGGCTAGATAGCCCATCAAGCGAATCCAAGAGGGATAGAGTGAGGATTTTGAAATACGTGACCGTAGGATACGGTTCACGCGGGATGTTGTTTGGAGGTGGGTTCGAGTGGACAAGTTGTTTAGAGATGGACTTGCCCTTGACTGGTTCTTCCTCCTCTATGAACAACCGAGCTAAAGATGAACTCAGGTTGTCCACCTCCTCCTCTTGCTTTGGTGCCTTCTTCCTCTTGACTGGTTCTTCTTCTTTGTCCCCGGCCATCATCATGGTCTCCCCTTTAATAAAGAATTTTTGGAGTCCCATGGCATTTTTTGGCCGGTAGACCATCCGCGGAGTGAAACTGGGCTCATGGCCAAGCCCGTGTCTCTTTGGTCTTCGTACGGCTTCAATGGGGTGCACAACCCCCTGCAGCTCCTTTCCCAGCCCCTTTCTGGGCGATAGCCCATCCCTTTCATCATCCGCAACGCAATCGAATCTGGAGGCGTCGTTAACACCATGACCTCGGGTAGCTCTGTAGTTGAAACCAACGGCCGGATAGATTTTGATATTGGTAGTGCGAAGAGGGGTCATCCACGTCACTCGAATGGGGATGTTGGTTACTTTGATCACTGGCCCTTGTATGGGAACTTCGGACATCGATGATTAGTGGAGGCAACAGCTCCTATTGCCTCAAGGTACGGGCGTCCCAAAATAGCTTTGAATGTAGGGTCCGGTTCTAGAACGTGAAACTCGGTGGTGACGGCACACGGCCCGAGCCCTACTTTCAATGTAACCACCCTCGTGCCGGCTTCCGGGAGTTGTCATATGCGGTCACCGTGACGGCGAAGGCTCGATTTCTTCATCGGAGATGCCGCAAAGTTGCAATGTTTACGGCGGCATGACATTTATGGATGCTCCGGTGTCAATCAAGCAAGACTTGATCTCCACGCCTCGGATGACTACTGCAACGCGCAAGGCGTACTTTCTGATCTCTGGCCGTGCCAACTCCTCCTGTGTAAAGGTGAGTGCCGGATGTTCACTCCTCGGGGTCAGGACAGCAATGATCTTCTCAGTGGGAGGTCCTCATTGACCATGACCATTGTAAGTATTGTTGCAAGATGTCCTGATGATTCTTTGACCTCTTTATCAGCTCCAGAATTGAAATCCGTGCCGGCATTTTGTCCAAATGTTTTAATAGATCATATGCCGTGCCGGGCAACGGTTCTTCCACTACCTCCTCTTCTGCTTGCTCTGTGGTTGTATCCCGACACGGGGGAAGACCCTTTGGAACATCCTCCCGCTACGAAGTACCGGCGCCAGCGTGGTAGGGGGGAGTGGTGATGATGGTGATGGTAGGGTTGGTTGGTAGGTTGAGGAGCCCATGGTAGGTAGTGGTGGTGAGGATCGGATGATGAGGGGTCGTGGATTGGTGGAGGCCGGTATGTTGGGTGATGGTTGGGGTGTTGGTGGTGATGGTCTAATGATGAG
Source organism: Cryptocoryne crispatula var. balansae (assembly GCA_036172225.1). Taxonomy (NCBI): domain Eukaryota; kingdom Viridiplantae; phylum Streptophyta; class Magnoliopsida; order Alismatales; family Araceae; genus Cryptocoryne; species Cryptocoryne crispatula. The sequence continues at coordinate 19,351,800 of CM069925.1, read as the reverse complement.
GGGTCGTGGGGTGGCAGTGACTGGTAGATTAGGTGATGTACGGGGTGTTGGTGGCGGTCTAATGATTAGACGCCGTGGAGGATTAATGGTGGTTCGTGCGTTAGCTTGGGGTGATGGTTGCGGTCCTGGTTGGGAGACGGGTGGCGGTCTAATGATTAAGCGTCGTAGAGGGTTAATGGTTGCTGAGGGTAGTGGTGTTTGGATAGTTTGTGGGCTGGGGGCAACTCTCGGTATGGAGAGTATGGTGCGGTTTGTAGGTGGGGTCGGTATGGCGGGCATGGAGGTGAGGTGGTCCTCGACACCGCCAACCCCGGGAATGGTGGGTTGACTCCTCGATGGCGGAGTGGACGAGGCCGAGTCGTTGGTTTGGTGGTGCTGGTGCCGGTGCTTGTACGGGTGCATGTACCGGTAGCGGATCTTGGACTATGCCTGTGCCGGGCTGCTTGTTGTGCTTGTTGTCGCCGTGGTTGATTCTCGCCGTGCCTTCATGGCTTGTATAGACTCTCCCATCCGTGCCCAGTCAATGTTTCCACGATCGTTGAGGTCATGAATGTAATCTTTAAGCGGAAACGGACATCCACCGTGTGCCCGGGATACCGATGGTAAGCGCGGTATTTTGTCATGTCAACATTTGCCGGCCACCCTTCTCTCTCCTTTGGAAGCTCGTTCAGCCATCAATGCATTGAAAATGTCGACGAGGGGGAATGGCGGTTGAGGGTAGTATTCTCTCTTGGGTCCCCCCTCCTAAGTCGGTTGGCTGGTGGTGGCACTTGGTTGTAGGCTTGTTGTGGTGGTGGTGGTCGGTTGTAGACATGTTGTTGTTGAGGCGCTCGGTTGTAGGCATTTGGTTCTTTGGGCGCCCGGTTGTAGGTGGGTTCTTTGTGGTGGTGCTCGGTTGTATGCAAGTTGTTGCCGTGGCCGAGTAGCCGGTTGAGGGCCGGGCGTATTGTTGATTGGGTGGTGGGTTACGGTATTGGCCTTGTCGGTCCCCACCCCGGTTACCCATGGCATTGATGCACTCATTATTTACTACCCCTTCGGTGGTGGGTCCTACCGGTGTAGGCTTTCTAGTATTACGGGGCTTGGTGTCGAACGGGTTGAACATGGATGCATCCTTAAAGTGGGTTTGGAGGTAGCGGGCGCTATCACACGGTTCACTCATGGTTGTTGGACGGTGCATGATCGAAGGTTGCGAAGGTTAGGCGTTGTGTTCCCAATGAGCATCCTCACTGCTCCCCCTGCGAGATGGTATCCACAAGCCTCTCAGCCATTCCCCTCCACCGATCAGCAAATCGGGCAAAGTCCTCATCCGGCCTCATCTTTTCAGCAATTAAGTCAGTTATCGAGCAGGCTGGCCCCACCCTATCCTTGTACCTCTATAGAAACTTCGTCTTAACAATGTCGAAATCCGCCGCCTCAATGGAATCAAGAGAATAGAACCAGTCTAGGGCGGATCCATCCAATGACCGACGGAATAGGAAGGCAAGGGCTTTGCGGTCATTTTTCCGTAATGAGGAGTCATAGAGAAAGCTCTTTAGATGGTTAAAAGGATTACCGGTCCCGTTGTAACGTTGGAAGGCGGTATCTGCGAAGGAGGAAGGTGTAGAGCGGGAAAGAGGGGACGAGAGATTTCGGGGATGGCTTTAGAATCGAGGCGGTGCCTCATCTCTTCGAAGCGCTCATCCATCCGGTCGATTTTGTTCATTAACACCTGGGTGAGGCTGGATTCTGAGCCGCGGGAGCAAAGTGTTTACTTGATTGGGTTGGAAGAGGTGGGTTGGAAACAGGAACTGGTGCAGAATTGTGTGAATGCCCCACAACGGGGTGAGTAGAGACACGGCAAGGTTGCCCGGGAGAAGAGATGATCAAGGGCCTGACTGCCGGTTGGGGTGGTGAGGGGGCTTGATTTCCCTCGATCGGAGCTTGATTGGTGGGCATCTTGCCCTTAGTGGCATATTGGACAATTGCAAAGGCCTCGGGATCAAGGTGAAGAGATAGATCCTTGAGAGCTTGTTCTATAATATGTGAAGTGGATCGGTGAGCGGGATCTTGGACCTCAGGTTCCATCACGGCATTAACATGGCCATCTGGTTGGACCATGGATTGCTGAAGCTCGTAGTGACCCATCTCGTACTCCTCTTCTTGGCCGCAGTAGTCCGACATCCCGATGTGTCTTCCGGACCTTAGAGTGGGCATCCTGTCAAATTTCCTTACAAAATGGTTGAAAGAAGGCAAATGAAGGGTGTAAACGCAAAGAGAGTTTTTTTGTTTGGTTATGGTTGTTTGTTTGATTTGATTTGGTTTCAATTTTGTTGTTTGGCAAGCAAGTTGAACATAAAAATTAAAGGGATTTTTTTTTAGGTGTTTTGAAAGAGATTTTTTTTTCCTTTTCAATTGTTGTGAGCAAGCAAGTTATGCAAACAAGGTTTTAAAATGACTACTCGACAATTATTGGGTTGAAACCTTAGATTAGATAGATTGTTAGCAATTGTTCACTCAAATTGGGTATGGTTCCTATTGCTTCAATCTTCAAGACCTAAGGTTATCACTCATTCACCACGAGTAGGTACTTGGGTTCTTCGGGTTTTGGGAAAGTGATACAACCGGCCCAATCGTGCGGAGAGGAATACTCCACGGATGGGGACTTACGGAGGTCTTGATGGAAACCACCAAATCAACTAGGAAGGAATATCCCAGAAGAGAGGTAAGAATCCACCAAGAAGGTGTTTGGAGGGTGAGGGTGTGTTGGGAGAGAGAGCCCCCGCCTCGAATGCCCTACGGATCGGAACGAGTCCGGTACCCGATGCAAAGCTAATGCAAAAATGAAAAATGGAGGGTAGAAGGAGAAGAAGCAATCAATATGCAAACATGAATGAAAGCTATTAAATAAGTCAAGCAAGTGAATGCAAACAAGATAAGCAATGAGAAAGTAAAACAAGTGACTAGAAACTAGCAACTAAAAATGTGGTTCGCGCGGGAACCGGCTTGTGTTGGAGTGTTCAAGTGTGGAGAAATCTGAAGTAAAAGTAAAAGGATGGTCCACGCGGGGACCGAATTGAAAATAAAGTGGCTCACGCGGGAGCCGAGTTTTGGAAAAGTAGGTGGTTCACGTGGGAACCGGTTTTTGAAGGAAAAGGGGTGGTTCACGCGGGAACCGGTTTGTTTGATTGGAAAAAAAGGAAAGGAGGGCCACGTGGGGCCAATCTAATTGGTGCAAAGGGGTGGTCCACGCGGGGACCGATCTAAAAGTGAGTTGGTTCACGCGGGAACCGAGTTGGAAAAGAAAGGTGGTTCACGCGGGAACCGGTTTTTGAAGGAAAATGGGTGGTTCACGCGGGAACCGGTTTGTTTGATTGGAAAAAGGAAAGGAGGGCCACGTGGGGCCAATCTAAAGGTGCTGCAAAGGGGTGGTCCACGCGGGGACCGATCTGAAAGTAAGTTGGTTCACGCGGGAACCGAGTTGGAAAAGAAAGGTGGTTCACGCGGGAACCGGTTTATAAGAAGAAAAGTGGTTCACGCGGGAACCGGGCTGAAATTAAAGACAAGAAATCAAGTCCACATGGGGGACAATCTTAAAGGAAGAGTAATCAGCAAGTTTTTAAAAAGTAAATTGACATGGAAAAGGGTAAAGGACAAGCCGGTTCACGCGGGAACCAAGTCGGAAAACAACTAGTTGCACGGATCAATCAAGCTAGCACGGTTGAAGACATTGGTTGTCCCACCGTGGTCGCCAAAAAGCTGTCGACTCCAGAAACGGGTTCCGGATCGGCACCTCAAGATAAGAAGGTGAAAGATGGATGGAATTGGGGAAAGGGAGTGAATTGGAAAACACTCGGAAAGCGGTAAAGACTCCTCACCTCGATCCCACACTCACATTGATCCCCGAACTTTCATCTCACGGCGTCGCTCGAGCACCGGAGATGGTTCGGGTCATGTGGGAGGAGAGTGAGGAGGATATGAATTTAGAACATGAATAAAAAGAAAGTGTGGTCGCCAGGAGCCACGGGCTCCGCTTTATGTAATGGAAATAGAAAGAAGTTGACCGTGTGTACCTTAGCGTGGGAGAAAGGGATGTGAGTTCAACCTTCTTCTTCTTCGGCCGGCCGATGAAGAAGAGTCTCCAATCCAATGCTAGCTTGATCAACCTGTGCAACTAGAACAATAAACCAAGTGAAAGAAAACGATTAGAACTATGGGAAGTGTAGTAACTGTAGTAAGAAGATGAGAAAGAAGCAATCGGAATTGGACTCACCGGCTTCGGGGTGAGCCTTAACCCCTTTTTTTGTGTTTTTGATTATGTAAAAATGATGTAAATGAACTAAAATATGCTTTAAAACAGTAAATAAATAGAATTAATGGAGTTGAGAAAGCTTATAGAATGGATCGGCTTGAGTTGAAGCCGAGTTGGTTGAGAAAAGGCCGGTTCGGGTAGCTTTGCACCCTTCTGGCGCGACTTCGGTGCAGAGGATGTTACGGACGATCCCGATGTCAGAATCGAGTTCCGTTTGTTTCAGTAGACGGAGGACTTAGAGAGGAAGAGTTTCTATGTTGATGATTTCTCCTAAATCCTCCTGTATAAGTCAGTAAAAATTCCGAAAGTGTGCGGATATCAAAAATAGAACCTGGATGCGCGCCCTCAGTGTAGCAACCGCCACGAACGGACGGCAAGTCGGAATTGAGTGCCGTCAGTTGGAGATGAAAGAGGACGAAGAGTGGAACAATTTGTATGTTGAAGACTTTCGCAGAAGAATCCTAGGATTTTCTGCAGAAGTCGATGAAGATGGTTGATGAAGAACACCCGGATCGAGCCTTCTCCTTCACCTCGGGATCGATTTCTTGACTTCGGATCGCCTTTGGACGTCGAGACGGCTTTGGAGAAGAGCTTGGACGACCTTGGGACGAGCTAGGCACCGGGGTTCAACCTCGGTTCATTGAGAATGGCCCTCAATTTATAGGGGAAGAGAGCCGGTGCAAAATTTAGAAACTGGATGTACCGCGCCCCCGCTTTTCAAAGGAGACGAGGGCGCGCAGGGCGCGCCCTCAAACCAAGGGCGCGCAGGGCGCGCCCCCAGTTGGGGGGCGCGGTCTGCGCGCCCTCCTGTTTCAAAGGGGACGGGGGCGCGTTCGGCGTCTCACTGCTAAAAATCGACGGAATGTTCCGGAAATTGCTAAAAATGGACTTGACATACGTAACGCGCCCCCGAACCGGGGGCGCGGTACAAATAAGTGAATATTCTCGCCCGGAAACCTTCCAAAAACCCGGTTTAGAAGGTGCTAATCGGGGTAATTTCCGATTTAAAGCAACTGACCGCGCCCCCGCATTTCAAAGGGACCGGGGGCGCGCAGGGCGCGCCCCCAGTTTGAGGGCGCGCAGGGCGCGCCCTCCCCTTTCAAGCGGAGCGGGGGCGCGGTACACTCTCTCTCCTGCGCGCGCGTTCCGCGAGCCGTATCTTGCAAACCGGATGTCCGATTCGGCTCCCGTTTGTCGCGTTGGAAAGAGGGCCTTCAACCGCACCTCCTCAAGTCGGTAAACCAGCCGCATGACTCCCGATATGTTCATACGGGGCTTTCTACCGGTTTACCTTCTCGCGGAAAGCCGAAACCCGGGGCGAAGATCCGAAAGAGCACGGTTCCGGTCGAGAAATCTCGGGTCAACTCGGGATGACTTGAAATGATGACCGAACAAGTCCGGTACGATCGGACAATCCGAAGTCATCGAAAAATCTGAGATTAACCCGGTGAACGTGAATCGAAAGCCGTAAAAGCCGCGAAACCCTAAAATTGACCAAACCGGCCTTATAGCTCCGGTTGATAAAATATACGGCTAGAATCGACCCGGATGACCTGAAAAGACCCGGTGATGACCGTAAAGGCCTAACATGTGGTCCGGGATAGCCGTGTCAGCACAGATCGAAAAAGCCGTAACGAAAGCCGTCATTGACCGATGCCTACCGAAATGACTTCTCGGAAACCCTGAATGTTACGGAACACATGCGGGACTCCCGAGACCTTTAATTATGAACCATTCAAGGTCGGTCATCGAGTGGGCTTCGTGTTTTTATGGTTCACGCGCGGCTCTCGCTTGATGGTTACGGCATTATTCCGGAAATCTTCGGTCCATTCTCAACTCACAAGGGGCTCCGCCAATGTCCTTAGCTTATGTCCACGAGGTAATCCAGATCAGATAACGGTCGGATAAAAGATATTGCCTATGGAATAAGAGTCTAGGGCTCCGAATTAGGCCAATTTGGCGTGTCTACAACAACCAGTAGCTTTCAAAACCTAGACCAATGAGGACTTCTCACCAAGACATAATACTATGAATGAGCCATGCATTGCAACACCAACTATTGAGACATGCCATGCATACCATGCAGAACAATATGCTTAAATGAGCTAATGAACACTACATGATTGCTAACTCAAATACCATACCACATGCACCTATCCTCTATATGAAACATTCATATTTTCATTTGTTTCACAAGGAATGCGTCATCTTGCGATCTCAACGAGCTAGGACCAGATCTATCATATATAGCAGTAATCATATAGCTAAGCTAAATCCCATAGTGCACCTAGGCAGGGGTGGCACTTAGGATACCTGCAGGATCTAGGATCGAAAGATGCACCAGACGGTTCTAAGCTCCGCTGCCCACAGACACGACTACTAGTCCAGTCTAGCTTAGTCTCAATTACGTTTTTAATGCACACATGCATTCATAACATCTCATGCGTTGCCATGAGTTACTCACAAGCATCTCATATCATGCCATGCTCAACCTGAAGCACTATGCACATACACCATGCAATGTCATGCTAACCACTAGAAGATGAACATCATACTAATATGACAATCAAAATGACTACATTAACAATGAAATTTTACCATCTATTAAACACCACCTAAACACTATGCTCATGATGTTAAAACTCCAATTAACATGCTTAGACAAATGCCAACATGATATGCACATACACACCATATGCCATGATAAGATTATGCACAATTAAGCCTCATAACTTGATTTAAGGACAAAATATAGCAAAAAAATCAGATTTAATAAAAATAGCTACTCTCTCTCTAATATTGTTAACGTACAACCAAAAACATGTGCAACAAGATTAGCATAACTAGACATAAAAGGGTCTAATAAATTATTTAGAACTTGTCTAATCTAATTAACCCGCATCATATACATATAAATATATATATACAGACCCAATCAAGTTAAACATGCAGTGATTCATCAAGTTGACAATTCCACAATAACATGAAACTACACCTCAACCTAAATATTCAAGATACCTCCAAGGTTCACCATATACCACACTCACAATCATGACATAATATAAATGATTAACTACCAAAGTCGTTAACTAAATTGCATACTTCTACTAGATTCCAAAAGACAAGCAATTAAGAAAGATTCATATTACTACGAGTAATCACAGCATCCAATATTAAATCTAAAACATTTAAATTAAGTCCTACAGATCATTGGTGAATATTAAATATTAAATTTAAGGATATTAGACGTGTCCGAGAGGCCAACAAGAATGGCGTCGACAAATTGATTCGGAGTTAACACAAAGCTTGGATCGGCTAAATAAAGATTTTCTCCCTCAATCAACGCTAGCTGCAAGCATACAAGGGTAGATAGATATATAGCATGAATAAAATACAAGAGAATGATGTGAACGAGTGAAAAATAAAATAAAATGGGAAAATATTGCTTACTGTAGCAATCTGGACGGAGGGGATGTGCGGGGACACTTGTTGGCGCATCGGCTGCTAGCACACGTGGGAGGAAGAGGCGGCGCACAAAGGGGAGGTAGAGGTCGAGGGGGCTGGGGGGGGGGGCTCGGTGTAGACACGCCAATTTGGCCTTATTTGGAGCTTAAACCATTATTCCAATGGCAACATCTCTTTTAAACCATCAAAATCATGACAAACCACCCTTTTGGATGAGCCGAGGTGCTTATTGGAAATATGAGGATGATTTGCTAATTTCTAATCAAATTCGTGTTTGCCGAACAAGAGACTCTTGGTGGTGTGCCAGATTATGCTTTTCCCAGCATATCCTCTACTTGAAAATTTTTCACAAGATTATATGGACATCTACTGTAAAATTCTTCAACATGAATAATCTTCCTCTCTGAGTCCTATTTTCATTGCAACAAACAGAATTCAATTCTGATCTCCCGTTTGTCTGCAGTGCCTTTCAGAAATCAGACGTGCAGTTCTATCCGCACGCAGCACCGATCAAGCCCAATTGCATGCAAGCCCAGCCCATTGGGCACATCTCTGACCAATTCACGACCTTACCTTCCTTTTTATTCCTCCATATCACTTGGTATAGTATCTGGAAGCTTCATGGTCGAAATTAGCATCATATAATGATGGAAATCCAACTTGTTGTCTTATACATCAAAACTTGCCATTTTTAGACCAGATTTGTTTCCTCTTCAAAAGGAGATATATTTTGAACATGGGGAAGGTGATCCACGGTTTCAAATCTCTCTCAATCATTTGTTTAAGTTTCTAGAAGCCTCATGGTGAAAATAAGTATCATTAAATGAAGGAAATCCAACCTAAGGTCGGATGTATCAAAACTTGCTATTTTTTTGGACATGTTTCTCATCCCCTATAAAGGGAGACTCATGTGAACGAGCTAAGGAGGGCATCCCCATCCTCCATCACTCTTCTCCTCGTCCTCCAGCCACCCTAGGCTCATACCAACCTCCTCAAATCGTCCTCTCTTCGTCCCGGTGTCCGGAGATCATCCTGAAGTGAAGAGAAGCCGGTTTATGCTCCAACATGCTGCATCTCTGATCATCGACTTCTACAGATCTCCCTGATTATTTTACGGCCCTTATTCCTTCAGAATAAGTGTGATTCATAGAGCTATCTTTCATATCCAACAAACAGAGATCAATTATGACATTCCCTCGGCTCGTGATGGCTTCAACACCGGCGCTGCACAGACAGATCCAAACTCTTCTCTTCTAAGTCATCATCTTCTAAGTCAATTTCAGTTCATTTAATGGTGGATTCAGCCTGTACATACTTCACATAAATTGTTCCCCGGTGAGTCCTATTTTATCTCCAACAAGAATCATTCAATTCAGATATCTGTGGTGCCCATAGCACGTCTTACATCGACATTGTGCTGGGAGTTTCCAGAACTTCACTGTCCAAGATCCGGATTATCAGGTAAATTCAGATTTCTTATCATAGGATTCAAGCAAACTTGTCTTCATATAAAAACACCCTCGGTGAGTCCTATTTATTTTGAAACAAATGTCACTAAATTCTGACATCGGGATCGTCCGTAGCATTTTCTGCACCACAGTCGCGCCAGGAGGGTGCAAGGCTACCCGAACTGGCTTGTTTCAACCAACTCGACTTCAACTCAAGCCGATCCACACCATAAATTTCCTCAACTCATTTCACTCAGTTTATTTAATTTTTTAGAACATATTTTAGTTCATTTTCATCATTTTAACATAATAAAAAAAACACAAAAAAGGGGTTAAGGCTCACCCCAAAGCCGGTGAGTTCAGTTTCAATTGCTTCCTTTCTCATCTTCTCTTTACAGTTACTACACTTCCCACAAGTCTAATCAAACTCTTCACTTGTTTTATTGTCTTAAGTTGCACAGGTTTATCAAGCTAGCACCGGTTGAACTCTTCTTCATCGGCCGGCCGAAGAAGAAGAAGGTTGAACTCACATATCATCTCCCACGCTAAGGTACACACGGTCAACTTCTTTCTATTTCCATTACATAAAGCGGAGCCCGCGGCTCTTGGAGACCACAATTTATCTTATCATGTTCTAAGTCTTTTTATTCCTCACTCTCCTCCCACATGACCCGAACCGTCTCCGGTGCTCGAGCGACGCCGTGAGATGAAAGTTCGGGGATCAATGTGAGTGTGGGACCGAGGTGAGGACTCTTTACCGCTTTCCGAGTGTTTTCCGATTCACTCCTTTTTCCCCTATTCTTTCTATCACCTTCTCTTGAGGTGCCGATCCGGAACCCGTTTTCGGAGTCGACAGCTTTTTGACGACCACGGTGGGACAACCAATGTCTTGAACCGTGTTAGCTTGATTGATCCGTGCAACTAGTTGTTTTCCGATTTGGTTCCCGCGCGAACCGGCTTGTCCTTTACCTTTTTCATGTCAATTTATCTTTAAGCTTGCTGTTTACTCTTACTTTAACATTGTCCCCCATGTGGACTTGCTTGCTTTCTTTTAATTTCAACCCGGTTCCCGCGTGAACCACTCTTTTCTTCTTATAAATCGGTTCCCACGTGAACCACCTTTCTTTTCCAACTCGGTTCCCACGTGAACCAACTTATTTTCAAATCGGTCCCCGCGTGGATCATCTTTTTACAGCACCTTTAGATTGGCCCCACGTGGCCCTCTTTCTATTTTGTGAACTCTTACACCAGTTTTCGTGTGAACCACCCTTTTCTTCATTAAAACTGGTTCCCTCGTGAACCAATCCCTTTTCTAAACCGGTTCCCACGTGAACCAAACCACTTTCAGATCGGTCCCCACGTGGACCACCCCTTTTCACCACTTTAGATTGGCCCCACGTGGCCCTCCTTTCCTTTTTCCAATCAAACAAACCGGTTCCTGCGTGAACCACCTCTTTTCCTTTAAAAAAAACCGGTTCCCACGTGAACCACCTTCCTTTTCAAAACTCGGCTCCCACGTGAGCCACTTTATTTTCAAATCAGTCCCCGTGTGGACCATCTTTTTACCTTCACTTCAGATTTGTCCCACTTGGACACTCCATCACAATCCGGTTCCCGCGCAAACCACCTTTTAGTTGCTAGTTGCTAGTTACTTGTTTACTTTATCATTGCTTGTCTTGATTGCATTCACTTGATTGATTTATTTAATAGCTTTCATTCATTACATGTTTGCATATTGATTGATTCTTCTCCTCCTACCCTCCATTTTTCATTTTTGCATTAGCTTCTTGCATCGGGTACCGAACTTGCTCCGATCCGTTGGGCATTCGAGGCGGGGGCTCTCTCTCCCAATGCACCGTCACCCTCCAAACACCTTCTTGGTGGATTCTTACCTCTCTTCTGGGATATTCCTTCCTAGTTGATTTGGTGGTTTCCATCAAGACCTCCGTAAGTCCCCATCCGTGGAGTATTCCTCTCCGCACGATTGGGCCGGTTGTACCTTTCCCAAAACCCAAAGAACCCAAGTACCTACTCGTGGTGATTGAGTGACAACCTTAGGTCTTGGAGATTGAAGCAATAGGAACCATACCTATTTAAGTGAACAATTGTTAACAATTTATCTAATCTAAGGTTTGAACCCAAAAATTGTCGAGTAGTCATTCTAAGAAAACTTGTTTGCATAACTTGCTTGCTCACCAAAATCGAAAACAACAAAAAAAATTCTTTCTTCTAGAACACTTAAACAAAAAAAATCCCTTTAATTTTGTGTTCAACTTGTTTTCCAAACAACCAAATTGAAATAAAAAAATCAAACAAAACAAAACATAACAAAAAAAATCTTCAATTGTGTGCTTTGCTTGCTCTCTTTTTTAACCATCTTTGAAGAAAGATCGACAGGATGCCCATGATGCTAGGGTCCAGAAGACACTTTGGGAGGTCGGACTACTACAAGCAACAAGAGTACGAGCCAGGTCTCTACAAGCATCAACAACAACCCATGGTCTAACCAGAGAGCCATGTCAATGCTGCTATGGCACCCGAAGTGCAAGGGGTTGCCCATCTGTCCACTCCATACAATTTGGAGCAACTCTTTAACGAACTGTCTTTTCATCTTGATCCTAAGGCAGTGTCAATCATACAATCTCTAGTGAAGAATAAGACGTCTGTCAATCAAGGTCCAGCTAAAGTCAACCGAGCTGCCTCAACTCCCCAATCGGCAGTTCAACCTCTTACCATAACCCCACCTGGGCAGTCCTGCCATGTTACTTCATCTACTCAGCCCATTGTGGGTCATTCTTTAGCTTGCACACCAACCCACCTCCCTCCCATCAGAGTGCCACGTGCACATCCCCTGGTGAATTCCTCCCCACCTGTTGCCAAGGATCAGGAAACCCTTGAATTTCCCCTTTATACTATCTACATCCCCCAATCACAAATGCCAACCTACCATTGCTACAATGGCTCAGGTGATCCCTTCACCCATGTCAATGATTTTCTGAGCAAATCATCTCGATGGCAAAATGATAGAAAGACCCTTGCCTTTCTTTTTAGGAGATCTTTAGAGGGTGCAGCCCTAGATTGTTTTTTTTCATTGAATGAAGTGGAGATATGGGATTTCGAAATTGTCAAGGCCAAATTCTTGAAACGATATGGGCCGGGCTATTCAATAGTTAGGGAAGCAAAAGAAAATGTAGAATTAAGGCAATATCATGATGAATTGAGCCCCATGCCTGAGAGGAGCATTGATGCGATGCACAAACCAAGGAGCCCTCCCCAACCCCATCCAGATCATCATCTTCAACCGACTCCTCGACGCCAGTTGATTAGGCCACCCATGCCACAATCTCAGCCAGACATGCAACCCGTGTCAACGGCACAATCAATTGTGCAAAATCAAGCTCCTCATGTCAATTGTGCCAACACCTCATTATCAAAATCGGCTCCCCAGCCTTCAACCCCACCAACATTTCCAAAGGCCCCTCGACCAATCATCCGGCCCTTATCTTCTCAGTCTACTTCACCAACAACTCCTCGGCTAACCACACAAGCCTTGATCCCTCAACCAATTTCACCAATAGCTCCTCATCCTGAACCGACTTCTATGCCGACATCAATTGAACAACCCTTGGCTATTCAATCAACCCCTCAAAACAGGGTTCACCCTAAGTCGGTTAAGGCCCTTGTTTCTTTTATTGCTCCTGCCTTGGCAAAGGAACCAATCACTCCTATCATTCATGCTCCAGACCTGGTAAGGGAACCAATTAATTTGATCATCCCTACTCTTGCCATGGCAGATGATTTAGTCACTTTGACTCTTCATGCTCCTGCCCTGGCAGAGGAATCAATTGCTCCAATCATTTGTGCTTCTGCCCTGGCAAAGGAATCAACTCCTCAACATATCCTTGCTCTCTCTCAAGATCAAAGTCAGCCAGTAGAGGAGGTCGAACCAAACTCTTCTATCATTCTAGAATCCCCTAAACTAGGCATACCCTCTTTCCCAAAACAACCTGAGGAGAAGCCTACTATAAGGAGCTTAGGTGAGGAGATCATAAATTTAGGTATAGATTAACTATCGTCATCATTGGAATTGATCCCTGAAGTTTGTCAGATTGAATTGACCCCTGAGCTAAGAAGTAAGGAGAAAGAATTGGTCAATGAAATAGAGAAGGAATCAACAAGCCTACAGAAGGGCATAGACCTTAGCAAAGGAATACTGGGACCTCCTCCAGATAGGCAGGCAAATCCCTTAGCATGAATCTTAGGACCACGGCCCTTACCCCATTCTTCTTTTAAGCAACAATCGGGCTCATGGGCCCATGATCAATCAATCTTAGGGCCACGACCCTTTCTTTATTCTCCTCTAAATCAAATATCAGGCCTATGGGCCCACAATTCATCCATCTTAGGGCCACCACCCTATATTCATCTTTCTCACAATCATCAAATGGGCCCATGGGCCCCCAATTCTTCAATCTTGGGGTCACCACCCATACTTCATCCCATTCGATTGGGCTCTTATGCCTCTCTTCTGCAATCGGGCCCTTATGCCCCATTTTTGGGCTCTTATGCCCCTTTTCGTCAATCGGGCTCTTATGCCCCTTTTCATCAACTGAGCCCATGTGCCCCTTTCCATCAGTCGGGCCCGCGTGCCCCCTTTATCCAACCGGGCCCATGTGCCCCTCTTCATCAACCGGGCTCTTATGCCCATTTTCTTCCACCGGGCTCACATGCCCCTTTTAATCAATCGGGCCCTTATGCCCCATTTTCGGGCCCACATTCCACTTTTCATCAACTGGGCCCATGTGCCCCTTTCCATCAGCCGGGCCCACGTGACCCCTTTATCCAACCGGGCCCACGTGCCCCTTTTAATCAACCAGGCTCTTATGCCCCTTTTCTTCAACCGGGCCCATGCGCCCCTTTTCATCAACCGGGCCCACGTGCCCCTTTCCTTCCATCGGGCCCACATGCCCATAATTCTCTTCAATCGGGCCCACATGCCCACAATTCACCTCAATCGGGCCTACGTGCCCGTAATTCACATCAACCGGTCTCACATGCCCATGTTTTTCTGTAGCTGGGCCCTTGTGCCCAAATTTCTTCTAAATCGGGCCCACGTGCCCACCTTCCATCAACCTCGGGCACACATGCCCACACTCCTTCAACTTCGGGCCTGTATGCCCCCATTTCTTCACCATCGGGCCCGCGTGCCCATACTTCTTTGAAATCGGGCCCCCGTGCCCCCACTTCTTCAACTTTGGGATTGCTCACCCATACTCTTCAATGGCGCCAGCGAGCCTATCAGAAATCACAATCTTGCTCCCAACCATTTAAATCGGGTCCATGTGCTCGCTCTTTTCGTTGGGTCCCTCGGGCTCAACCTTCAATCGGGCCTTTGAGCCCATCACCTCCAATTGGGCCCTCTTGCCCATCAACATCAATTGGGCCCTCTAGCCCATCTTCAACTCTTGGGCCCACGTGCCTCTTGATTCCAACCATTTCTGGGCCTTCAAGCTCACTATCAACTCCCAGGCCCGAGATCCCACTTTAATTCACTTTTCTTTTCAAGCATTCTCTTTCCTTTTCCAAGTTTTACTTTCAACAAAAATCAAAGGTAGAGAAATTTCCTGGGTGATACCACAATCTTTGCCTTCTACATCATTAATCTTGACTCCGCCATGCCAAATCAGATCCTCTACATCTTTCACTTCATCATATGACTCTGAATCTTTAATCCAATTGAATGTGGAGCATATCAACAGTGGAAGCAGTTGGGCAAGGCAAGGCATGGCAGGCAAGGCTTGGCAGGCAAGGCAAGGCATGCACAAGCAAAAGCCGTCATCAACAATGAACTTCTTCTCTCAGGTATTACATGGAATTTCATTATGTCATCCACAAGGCAATATTTTTTGAAATGATTTTGAATTTCACATGACAATTTTAATTGAGAGAAATTCATGATTGACGATATTTGTAGCTACCTTATTTTTATTCTTTACAATGCAAGGCATGTTTTCAATTGATTCACCCATGGAATGTAATCTACCTCAAAAAATGGAGAGAACTACCAGTATGACTTGAGTCCGCATGTGGTTGTTCTCTAGGAGTCGAGGGTGGATACCATTCTACACACACAACACATCCCGGTCCCAGAATCTGGAAGACCTGACACTCGAGAGAAGCTAGGCAAGGCTTAGATATGGAAGGAAAACCCTCACCATATTCTCTTTTGTTTGGTCCAAGATAGGCAAAGGGGACTAGAGGGGGAGAGTATCGAAAGCATCCACCGCCTTAGTAGGAGGCCGTCTCGAAAGGTCCAACTTCTCAAAGAAAAAGGGTGCCAAAATATGGGGCAATGTACCCCACAGGTTTAAACAAATACGGGCATGTCTGAATGAGTACCCAAAAATGTAGAAAATGGAAAAAAGGCACCAAAAGATGGGCAATGACCCCACATGTCAAAGCACTTGTCCGAATGTGTGCCACAAAAATAGGTTGGTCGATAAAGAAGAGAAAACTTGAAGAGGCCGAACCCCAACGGGCAATTGGGTGTGAGTAGAGAAATCTCTCTTGACATCTCCAAAGCCTATCAAGGACTTCCTTATCAATTCTTCATTCTTAACCCCCCAGGACCGGGTGGACCAACCAAATCAAAGCTAAACTTTAGCTGATCAAAAGTTGAAGGTCAGAAAGATTCTGGGTAAGGAACCCATTTTGCACATGGTGTCTACTAGTGAACCTAAAAAAACAACCAAGTGATGAGAACTTGAGTCAATACTGCTTTTTCTCTAAAAAAACAATATTTTCAAAAACTCCAAAAAATAAATATTTTCAAAAATTCCCAAAAAAAGTTGAATATCTTCAAAACTCCATAAAAATTAAATAATTTTAAAATTCCAAAAAAATAAATATTTTCAAAATCCTAAAAAATGAATCTTTTCACAAAAACTTATGTTTCAAATTTCAACTAAATTTTTAAAAAATTTACATCACCATGCTTGATTTGAATTCTTGTCTTTACATTCATTGCATATTTGCTGCTTTATCTTTACACTCCTAAGAAGGCTATACACCTTGACAAAGGTCAAGGCATACTGCAACTTGCAAGGGGGATAAGCCACATTGTTGTTCTAATCTCTTTCTTCTAAGTGTTTCTGGCACAAAGAGAACTTATGACCCCTTGACAATGGTCAAGGTAGATTGCAACTTGCAAGGGGGATAAGCCATACTAGCTTTTTAATCTCGTTTTTCGAGTGTTTCAGGCACGAAGAACAAACAAGGAGAACTGCACAACAAGGTGATGCTCGCCACTTCCCTCTCCTGAGGATTCTCAAGAGGATGTGTCATCATTACCTTGGCCTCAACTTTGCCGAGAAACTCACTCTGTGTCCTCATTAGGACACATGAACTCTTTTGTGAGAATGCATGTCATCACATCGCAAACTCACCATTATCATTTCCTTTCTTAGAATATATTAGGTGTATTACTATTTATTTTATGCATTGATGTTGAGGACTGTGAATGCAAAGAAGACCAGGCCCGAGATCCCCTTCATCAAAATCCACGACGGTCGGGTCATTCTTTGTGCTTACGGATAATCCAAAATTGTGCAATGAGAGACGATGGTTCCCGAATGGGTATCTTGACCTCATAGACAATCTATATCTTCAACTATTTGTTAAACAAGTCTTGTTTTGTTTTCTTGAGCCCAGCATGCATCATGTAGCATTAGTTGCATTACATTTTGTTTTGTCATTGCATACATCATTTCATAATCTTCACCTTCTCACCCTCTTGTATCCTAATTCCGATCATTCTGAATCTCATCGTGTTTTCTAATCCCACCATGTTTTCTAGTACCACCGACCTTTCTAATATCCCACCGTGTCTGTTTAATCCCACCGTGTTTGGTAATCACCTTGTGCCTCCAAATCTTTTATTTCTATCACCACTGTGGCCATTGCAACAACTTTCTTGCTATTCATCCCCACTGTGGCAGTCAATTCATCTCGCCAAGGGCCTCCTATTTGATCAGAACTTGCACCGTCACTATCTTCACGGTCTGAGCTTCAACACTTGCCTTCTGGAATTCGAGATCATTCCATTCTGAATTGAATCTTGTCTCTTGGAAGACTTAAATGAATCAGAGAGCCTGAATGTGCTCGATTGGTATTCTTTTACTTTTTCAAAACAAATCTCTTGTTAAACTTTAGCCCATCACAGTACAGAACACCGCAATGATCGAGTTACTGGCTGATGATGAACCTATGAACCCATCTTTCAGGGACTCCCCACCGCGTTGGGGGTTGGCTATTCTTCTCTCATGCCAACGGCACATCTCTTACCAATCGAACATAGGAAGACTTGATGAAACACGGCGGTTAACCAGGAGACTTGAGAAGATTCGTCTTGCTGAATCTGGTCGTTCAGCGTGTCTATATCTACACCTTGATGCCACCTTTTCAGTCCATTGCCATTTTGCTCTACTACATTCCACTACGATCCATCTCGCTTCGCTACGCTTTCTCTAGTTTTCACTCTGCTTCGCTACATGCCATTCCCTTGCAAAGCCGACATCAAGGCGAGGCAAGCTGTAGACACGCCAATTTGGCCTTATTTGTAGCTTAAACCATTATTCCATTGGCAACATCTCTTTTTGGCCATCAAAATGATGACAAATCACCCTTTTGGATGAGCCGAGGTGCTTATTGGAAATATGAGGATGATTTGCTAATTTCTAATCAAATTCTTGTTTGCCGAACAAGAGACTCTTGGTGGTGTGCCAGATTATGCTTTTCCCAGCATATCCTCTACTTGAAAACTTTTCACAAGATTCTATGGACGTGTACAGAAAAATTCATCAACATGAATAATCTTCCTCCCTGAGTCCTCTTTTCATTGCAATAGACGGAATTCAATTATGATCTCCCGTTTGTCTTCAGTGCCTTTCAGAAATCAGACGTGCAGTTCTATCCGCACGCAGCACCGATCAAGCCCAATTGCATGCAATCCCAGCCCATTGGGCACATCTCTGAAAAATTCCCGACATTACCTTCCTTTTTCTTCCTCCATATCACTTGGTATAGTATCTGGAAGCTTCATGGTCGAAATTAGCATCATATAATGATGGAAATTCAACTTGTTGTCTTATACATCAAAACTTGCCATTTTTAGACCAGATTTGTTTCCTCTTCAAAAGGAGATATATTTTGAACATGGGGAAGGTGATCCACGGTTTCAAATCTCTCTCAATCATTTGTGTAAGTTTCTAGAAGCCTCATGGTGAAAATAAGTATCATTAAATAAAGGAAATCCAACCTAAGGTCGGATGTATCAAAACTTGCTATTTTTTTGACATGTTTCTCATCCCCTATAAAGGGAGACTCATGTGAACGACCTAAGGAGGGCATCCCCATCCTCCAGCACTTTTCTCCTCGTCCTCCATCCACCCTAGGCTCATACCAACCTCCTCAAATCGTCCTCTCTTCGTCCCGGTGTCCGGAGATCATCCTGAAGTGAAGAGAAGCCGGTTTATGCTCCAACATGCTGCATCTCTGATCATCGACTTCTACAGATCTCCATGATCATTTTACGACCCTGATTCCTTCATAAGAAGTGTGCTTCATCGAGCTATATTTCATCTCCAACAAACAAAGATAAATTCTGACATTATCTCGGCTCATGATGGCTTCATCACCGGCGCTGCACAAACAGATCCGAAGTCTTCTCTTCTAAGTCATCATCTTCTCAGTCAATTTCAGTTCATTTAATGGTAGATTCAGCCTATACATCCTTCACATAAATTGTTCCCCGGTGAGTCCTCTTTTATCTACAACAAGAATCATTCAATTCAGATATTTGTGGTGCCCATAGCATGTCCTAAATCGACATTGTGCTGGGAGTTTTCAGAACTTCACTGTCCAAGATCCGGATTATCAGGTAAATTCAGATTTCTTATCATAGGATTCAAGCAAACTTGTCTTCATATAAAAACACCCTAGGTGAGTCCTATTTATTTTGAAACAAATGTCACTCTATTCTAACATCGGGATCGTCCGTAGCATTTTTTGCACCACAGTCGCACCAGGAGGGTGCAAGGCTACCCGAACTGGCTTGTTTCAACCAACTCGGCTTCAACTCAAGCCGATCCACACCATAAACTTCCTCAACTCATTTCACTCAGTTTATTTACTTTTTTAGAACATATTTTAGTTCATTTGCATCATTTTTACATAATAAAAAAAAACACAAAAAAGGGGTTAAGGCTCACCCTGAAGCCGGTGAGTTCAGTTTCAATTGCTTCCTTTCTCATCTTCTCTTTACAGTTACTACACTTCCCACAAGTCTAATCAAACTCTTCACTTTTTTTATTGTCTTTAGTTGCATAGGTTTATCAAGCTAGCACCGGTTGGACTCTTCTTCATCGGCCGGCCGAAGAAGAAGAAGGTTGAACTCACATATCATCTCCCACGCTAAGGTACACACGGTCAACTTCTTTCTATTTCCATTACATAAAGCGCAGCCCGCGGCTCTTGGCGACAACAATTTCTCTTATCATGTTCTAAGTCTTTTTATTCCTCACTCTCCTCCCACATGACCCGAACCGTCTCCGGTGCTCGAGCGACGCCGTGAGATGAAAGTTTGGGGATCAATGTGAGTGTGGGACCGAGGTGAGGACTCTTTACCACTTTCCGAGTGTTTTCGATTCACTCCTTTTTCCCCTATTCTTTCTATCACTCTCTTGAGGTGCCGATCCGGAACCTGTTTTTGGAGTCGACACTCGGCTGCGCTCGGTCGCTTGGGGCTGAGGGAAGCCAGATGTCCAGGGTTGGGCGGCTGAGCTCGCCGGAGGGGGGCGGAGACAGCTGCGGCCGCAGAAGTGTGCGAGGTCACACGGGCTGCCGGGGGGGAGGGCGTCGTGGTTGCGTGCAGAGGGTCAACGGTGCTTTGGCACCTCAGCTGCGCGCAAGGGAGGGGGGTGCTTCGCGTTGGCGGAACCTGAAGGGGGGGCTGCAGCGAGGCAGCGCGCGTAGGAGGAAGGCGCCGCAATCAATGACCGCGAATAGTGCGGCAAGGCAGCTGTGCTTGCAAGGGAGAAAATCGAGAGAGGGAGGTGAAAGAAAATAGCGGAGGCGGCACTAAAATGACACTGTAGCGCCGGAGTAAAAAAAGGGCGACTTGGGCCCAAGAAAGGTATTCTGATGGAGTAAAATTGGAGAGAAGGGGTAAAAAATGGAGGAAAAGTAAGGTGGAAAAGGTGAGGGTAGAAGAGGAAAGGGGAGATGATATATAATATAACATAATATCTCTTTCTCTTTTTTTTCTTAGAAAACACCAGATATTACAGTCTTAGCTTTAATTGAAACCAAAATGACAAAACTGGGATCCAATTAAGAAGTAAATCAAATATACCTTCTTGAGATTTAAAAAATCCCTCTCCAGAGATGAAGAGTGAGTGTTCCTTGATGTTTCAAACCATTCAAGTGGACGACATCTAGCAATATCCACATGAACTTCTTCCAATGACCAGTTCTCTTTCGCTCTAACCTTGAAAACTCTTCCATAATGGAGTTGGACCTTACGGGGACTCCTTCTAGAGAAGAGAGGAGAGAGGAAGGCTACCAAGGATGTTCTCTCACCCTTTGGCTTGATACGGTTTGGCTTCTTATGCCTTTAATAAATAGAAGATGCAATTTTTCACAAAAATCCAAATCTTCTATATATTTACATTCTTGCCCCTATCCTTATAATTAGTTCAAATGTGTGTGACTCACTAGGCCCAATAGTCAATTTGGTTGAAGTCAAATTTAAAAAGAACAATTCTTTTAAATTTAATCAAATCTATTATTCGATAACAAATTTGATGACTTTTCAATCATAAAGAGTACAAGCCACATCCTATGATCCCAAATGACTTGGAGGAGTTAAATAATATCCATTGAGCCTTTACATCATCATTTACCACACGGATTTAAATCCTCGTTCATGCAATGTCCCGATCGGTAAGGGGTTCGGCACTAATTGTCAACCCCTTAATAATCCGACTTTATGGAATCGTGTGCTTAGGAATGAATCAATTGGAAAACTCTTTTTCCAATTATCCTATCTATCTTGACCAAGGATTTAGAGTACTATTTCATAGGACGTTCTCTCTCTCTCTCTTACCGAGAGGGAATAATCCCTTGTTGTCTGCTCAATTGTTTCCACCGAGTTTCTCTTGCACCTGATTCATTAACTATACTGAACCATCAATGTGGTGATCCATAAATTAATAATAAAAGTATAAGGTACATTCAGTAAGATGTCTTTGGCAACTCAGGTCAAAGATCCAACCATGTCATAGTGATGATAGAATACCTTGATACATAGTTCGGTAAGATACCGATCGGGCTTTCTAAAATGGTCAATTCAGTGAACTCATTATACTAATGAGCACCTGTATGTGTATCTTAGTGTCTACACACTAATGACTAATGACATCGGTCATTCTCATCATATGAGAAGATATCACATACACAAGTCTATCCGGATCCTTAATGTTCTATCTCAAGGACCTATGGCTTGGAACATTTAGATCACTAGCATTTAAATGATTGATCTCATTATTGTGATCTCATCATGATTCAATCATCATTGCATGTGATCAAGGACTTCATTACAATATGCATATCTAATGATAGATGGTAATGAATAAATGCCTTTTATTTTGAATAAGATGATACAAGAAATGTCTAATCATATCACATATGATTTGATTGTAGGGCATACGTTTCTATCACTATATCCAATCTGACATGTCTGGTCAACCGAGACTCATTGAATCAATGGTTGATTGACTGTCGTTGATCACTCAAGAGTGCATAATGAAAATTTGTAAAATCTTCAAATGCAATTGACATGTGGGCATGTTTTAGATGCATCTTGCCAAGTGGACGCGTCCATGAGCACAATTAGTGGAGGTCATTAATTGACTTGGTGCTCGTCCAACCCCTATAAAAATGTGGCTACTGGACGAATTTTGGATCTTTGGCGATCTTTAGCTACCTGTAGTTCTTCAAATTTTTGGCCATTTGCATCTTTAGTTGTTGCCACATTTCCTGTACCCCTCCATCTTTTATGATCATCCTCCCTTAAAGGTGATCGCCCCTTTTTCCAATCCAAGCTTCTCCTAGCTCATCCATTGTAAAGAATGAGTCATTTCCCATGCAGGTTGTACCTATCAAGAAGTTTTATTTTTTATTAAAGCAGTTTTATTGTTTTATTCCATCATTTTAGAATAACCATTACTATAACACACATATAAAAATATTAAAAAAGGGGTTAGGAGACTAGCCTGAATCTGGTTCTTCTTCTTCTATTTTCCATGTTTCTTTTATCTATGGGTTCTACTCCCACCCCTATTTTCTCTTAATTTTTAGGAACTACAAGCTTGCACATCTAGATTGTGGATGCGACATTGAAGATGTGGCTAGCCGAATGGACGTGTCAAGCAAAGAAAGCTTGAAAATAACTATTCTTATTCGGCCGGTCGACGAGGAAAACGTAGTGAACCCCTACATTCTCCCCTTTTAAAATTGCATGCAATTTAGTCATTCTATTTTTATTTTTGGGTATCATTTCTCTCTTCCCCCCTTGCCCTTTTTTTGAAACCAACCTAGTTTCTGGCGACCATACAAACACAAACCACAATCTCGTCCCTTCATCTCCCTCTCTCCACCTCCCCCATAAATCATGTCCACAATGATGGCAGGTGATAATTTTGTTGTGACCATGGTGGGACTTGCATTGTTCTTTCTCTGAGCCTTCTTTTCCATTGCACTTTCTGTTTATAGACATGTCTACTCCTCTGACTTGTCATCGTTAATGCATCTGGTTACCCCAGACGTGTCTTTCATCCCTTTGCAAACATTTTTCAATTAGTCTTTAAGTAGGCTATTTCTTTTAATCATTCAAATAGGACCACTCTGTTCTATCCCTCAGTGGACCCTTTGCTTGTTGTCCCCCAACAGACACCCCTGATTTGTCCCAAGTAGACTACCTTTGTTGTCCCTAGAGAATTCCTTTTAGTTTCAAGACATGTCCCACCACTGGACGTGTCTTTCAAAACACGTCTAGCTTAATGGGCATGTTATCTGTTCCCCAACAGACCATACCTCTACTATCCCCCATGGACCCCTTTCCTACACTCCTCATCCTGAGTGGACTTCTTCTCTTGTCCCCCAGTAGACCTTGCTTCCCCATCCCACAAGGACACACCTCTTCCTCTCTTTGCCCTTCAATCGACCTTCTCTTATTTTCTTGTCCTATTAATAGATGTGCCCATAGAAAAGACATGTCTATAATGCATCTTCTGTATCTAGATGCGTCGCGTTACATAAACTGCCAGGCCAACAATTTTATCTACATTTGCTTAGCTTTCATTATTTCTTTTCTTTTTTAACTAATTACATTGTTTGTCTACTTGTTTGCTATCGTCATTTTGATTGTTTGTTACTTTTTGTTGTTTTAGTTTCAGCATTTGCTGCACCTCATCCTCAAATCATTCTATTTGTGTTAGATTGAATTGAGTATCAGGCTTGCCCAACTCTTCGAGAAGGGGAGCTCAATCCTTCCCCATAGCCATTCACATCCAATCACCATTCTTAGAGATTGTTGACCTTACTTTCGGAGGATTCCCTCTTGGTTAATTAGGTTTTCCTTCTTTAAGGCCTCTGTAAATCCCCCAACATGGAGTATCCCTCTCCCCCGATCGGGCTGGTTGTACCAATTATCCCAAATCCCAATCCACCTATTTCTCAAGAGTTGTGAGAGTGTTATCTTTAAATCATTTCAAGAGCAATAGGGTCACACCCAATTATTGAGTGGACAATATTCTTAAGAAGTTACTAATATAACATAAAAAAACTCTTACGTTAATCATTTCAAAATACTTTTGAGTTCACAAAAATCAAAACAAAAAATTACCTCTTAAGAAAAGAAAACTTTGTTTAAGATTTTTATCGACCCCAAACCCCAAAAGTATTTTTATTTTGCTAACCCTTTTTCCGTAGGTTAACATGTCTATGAGCTTAAGGTTCAAGCGCATCATTAGAGTGGCCAACCATCAAGAAAATGATTATGACCAAGGATGATATGAGGCAGTTGAAGAACAAACCCTTGCTGAGGCCGCCTTCAATCAAGTTTTTAACATCGATGTGGAAGAGGCCCAACTCGATATCAATTCCTCTCAACCCCTTCAACCTTCTCATACCCCTCAACCTCAACAACCCTCTATCAATGTTAGCTCTTTCTTGGAGGCCCTCACTTTCCACAACAATCTGAATCAACTCTCAGGGATCCAAGCCATCATCCGAGGAATGTCCCCTATTGGTCGTTCTTCCCTTGAAGATGGCATTCACATGTCCACTCCCTAATCAATGGCCCATCAAGCTGACGTCATACCACTTCATCATTATCATATCGGGCCCATACCCCACTTTCTCCTCAACTCGTGGTTGTTCTAAACCATGATCAAGTTGACCCTTCCCAACCTTTTTTTGTCTCTTCCAATCATTCTCACCTTTCTTCAAATAGGGTGCACCAACCGACATATCCCACTCCTTTAGTCGCAACATCCTTCCCTCCCTCGAAATTATCCAAATTGATGAGAAACTTTGAAGGATGTTAATGCCATGCTTTTTATGTGAGCAAACTAACCTTTATGATCGAAGGAGAGGTACATGCCAAAAGAAGGAGAATGGTCACTGGACGTCGGGCGGATGTGAGTAGGAGAGGGAAAAGTGATTTGGAAGGTTGCATGGACAAGGGTTTGAAGTAAAAGTCTCATCCACTGGGTAGATGCATCCTTCTTCAAAACTCACAACTAGACATGTACCTTATCCAACCATATGTGCACGCCCAAGAGAGTAGACATGCCTTTTCAAGGAGTAGAATCAGGTAGGACCAGTTAAAGATTAGATGTGTACCACTACATGCACAGGTGCACATGTCAATTCATAGAAGGAGAAGTTGACAAACATTCATTTCATATATCTTATTCCATAAACTTGATTTCTAATCAAGTCTTATTATTGGGAAAACATGGAACAACTCTAAGGGTTTACCCTCAATGCCTTCACTTTGCACACAAAGGCTTTTGGGATAATCATTCCGAGCTTAAAGAAGTGAGTAGTCTTCCACAAAGCTTTGACAGTTTGAGATTCAATAGAAGAAAAAAGCAACAAAGCCACAAACATGAGGTTTCATAGTGGCAATATGACAAATCATTGGAAACTTGTGACTAAGAAGACCAAGTTGTTGGAAGCACTTGCCAAAATTATACATGACAAAAAAGTCTTAGAGGTTATATGAAGGTCGATACCAAGCATGAGACATACATGAATATCCTTCCTCATTGGCCTAGGAGTCGTAGTAAAACCAGCATAGGTCATGGCTACAAAATGAGCATGCCATTCAGGGTGCTTCTTTGGATGTGCACACTTGCTTGTCAGTCGCTCACTCAATCCAAGCTCCACATGAATGTCTGATAGAGGACTATGATAGAAGAGCTTGGAAAGAGTATTACTCTCATTAGAAAGATCAAACTTGAGTTGCCAATCCACCCAACATGTCAACAAGAGGATACTTCATAAAGGTAGATGCCTTAAACATGCCATAGTCAATCCTTTATAAGAATAGACCAACATTGTAGTGCCAACACGCTCGCAACACCATGTGCCTCGGATACAATAAAGCGGTTCTAAACTCAATGCATTAGTTTCCCTAAGAAACCATACTGCACCAGCAAGGTAGGTCACAACTTCCCTAAGTCGATCATCATTCTTGTTGTCCTTCTTGGTTGCCATATACCATTGTGCTAACTTAGGCAAAGAAATTAGATCTCCAAATAGCAAGGACATAGCTTCATTTTCCGCCATAAATTCATTGAAGAAGGCATAGCAAGAAACAGGTTCTGAAGGCACAAAAGGCCTATCCTCACCACCCCTCACCAAGGCCCGAAAACAAAGGAGAATCTTTGCTTTCTTTATCAAGATGGTGCAATCAAAAGTGCTGAACATGAAGGTTTGAGTGTCTAGAAGCCACATTTTCACCAAAGCGCCCAGTGTAGCGAAGTCAAAGAGATAATCCAAGTAATGGGTATAATGGCAAGAGAAGAAAGTTGGATGGCAGTCACAAGAGAAGCTAGCCATGGTACTGGGCCATACCTCTGAGGACCTAGAAAGTTGGGATAATCTTGCAAGGTAGAAGAAAATGAAACTGAAGATCTTAAAAACTAACGCGTCTGAGAGGGCAGACGCATTTGTCCCTTCTACGAACATGCACAACAACAACCCCGAATACACGAATGTGACATAATGGCAAGAGAAGAAAGTTGGATGGCAGTTACAAGAGAAGCTAGCCATGGTACTGGGCCATACCTCTGAGGACCTAGAAAGTTGGGAAAATCTTGCAAGGTAGAAGAAAATGAAACTGAAGATCTTAAAAACTAACGCGTCTGAGAGGGCAGACGTGTGTCCCTTCTACGAACATGCACAACAACAGAAACTTGTAATATGAAGAACTCACTAGATCAGTGGCAATATGACCACAAATATGCCTCGTGATATGACAAAAGCGTCTTGGCATGAATCTTCTAACTTCCCTTTAGGAAAGACATCTGCAAAATAAGAATGAGCTAAGGATCAGCCCAAGGTTCTCTTTATAGAGCTAAGGAAACTCCAAAGGAAGGAAAGCTTGCTATTACTAGAACATGCCTGCTTGAGTGGTTGTGTACATCCCCTCTCAAGAACAAACAAGAAGGCGCATCAGGATGAAAATAGTGCATCTGCTTAACTAGACACATGTGTCTACTGTATCAGATGTGTCTCATGCTAGAAGGCCTAAAAGTGGGCCATTTCAACTTTCACTCTGCTATAAACATTTCATTCCCTTCAAAATAATAAATTGCTCATTTCCTTCATTCTTTTTCTCATAGGACATGTTAACAAAAAGTATTCACAAAAAAAAATTCTATATTGATTGCAAAGCAAAGTGTTTAGAAAAGGAAGAATGCTATGACGTGAATGGAAAATGTGGAAAAGCATGTTAATAAACACCTCAACCTTGCAACATAAGCCAAGGAAGGCCTGACAACCTTAGCGCCATTAGAAGTGGTTGTGAACTAGTTCATCTTGTATAACCTCATAGCATGTCTATTCCTCTGCTCCTCCCAAGAGGTGCCAAAGTTCCTCCACCATTCACATGTTAGTGTAGAGATCAAAGGAATAAAGAGACAAGGATGTCCCAACTGCGAAAGGTACTTGTGTGGGTTGTACAAGTTGAATGCATTGCCAGTCGCTAAGCACAAACTCATATCAAAACATCTTAAAGGCACTCCCTGCAAAGCATAATAAATACTAGAAAAGTAAAATGGATGCCCTTGTTGAAAAACTCTTGCCAGTCCTTTCTCATCCATTGATGATGGGATCATCATGAACTTTTATTTCTCATTCGTAACTCCTCACCTGATAAATGGGCTAAGAGAGGACTATGTTGATACAAGGAGGATGTTGTCATAGTTGGGCTACCCAATACGAACTGAAAGTGCCAATCCACCCAACTGATCAGTAGGAGCATGCTGCCCACAAAAGGATGACCCTCATTGGCACTAACAAAACCCATTTTCAGGAAACCTAGCACATGGTATTAGATAGCTAGAATGGCTGAGTGAATTGAACACTAGTCAAGAACATGAACATAGAGACGAGGCACACTAACACCCTTTAAGTCAGGGATCAAAAGGAGGTCGTGATCACCTGCACTTTGCAAAGTTGCAATGGACAAGTCCATCAACTAGACAACATTGATTTTGCCACCTGGCTCTGTAACCAACTAAGCCTCCTCAGTCATCATAAAGCTCTCCAAAAACACCAAAGTAGAAGGAGGAGCTAGAGGAAAGAACAAATTGCAACCTAGCCCCAATAACATGTTTACCTCCTCCAGTAGAATCAAATACTCAAAGTTGTTGAAGATAAAAGTCTAAGTGTCAGAATGCCACCTCTCAAGAAAGGCACCCAACATTGTAGAATTCTAATGGTATACACAAATACATGACACATGAATGACAAGGTTACAGAGACCCCAATCGTACAAAAGTTTTGCCCTAGTGGAGAAAGAGCCATGAGCAGCCTCATCATCTATGCCAATGGTCAAAACCAGGTAAGCCCTGGAAAAGGAGGAGGTTACTACAAAATTTCAAGAAGAAGCGGTCATAACTAGCATTCTGTTACATTGCGCAGCTGCCCTAGAAAATTGACATGTCCATATTGCCAACACGTTCGTGAAGTGGACGCGTACAATTCAAGAAGATGAACTGACTGGATGCGTCTTCCTTCAAAAAATGGTAAGAATAGTGGATCATGGGAGATCAAATTAAGAAGGGAAAAAAGAGTATATAAGGGGCAAAGCATGAAGAAATGGGAGCATGAAGACTACATGACCAACCACAACCCAATTTCTCACATGGTTAGGGATGTCAAAAAAGCACATAGCCTACTAGGCTACCATGGATTATCCTTGAAGCTTGAAGGCAAGAAGAAGAAAAAGAAAGGGAGAAGATTTGAGAGGCTAAAGCAATGAGAATGAGGCCTATGAAACTATCTCTTGATTTTATTGGGAAAAATAAGGTAAAAAACAAGGCATTAAGAGGCGGTTAATGAACTAGAAGCATAGGAGTCAGTTATGAAAACTTAGAATGCATCCGGTCTAGTGAATGTGCATGTCTGGTCAACTAAACATGCCCTTATGTTTTGGCCATGTGACAACACGTCTGCCTGAGTAGACATGCATGTCTAGTGGAATCAGATGGGTCATCCAACGCTATTTCATGAAGAATGACACCTAATGTATGCATGATCTTGAGGCCCACACTGGACCTCCTTCCACCACTATGCATGCTTACTTCACCCCTTGCTTCGAGATAAGATAGGTGAAGTCCTTTCAACTTGATGACCAA
Source organism: Cryptocoryne crispatula var. balansae (assembly GCA_036172225.1). Taxonomy (NCBI): domain Eukaryota; kingdom Viridiplantae; phylum Streptophyta; class Magnoliopsida; order Alismatales; family Araceae; genus Cryptocoryne; species Cryptocoryne crispatula. The sequence goes on along the minus strand of CM069925.1, from coordinate 19,322,605 downwards.
CAATTAGCACATCTACCCCCGGACTTCAGCTCTTCACAATCTTACTTCATGGAATTCTTGATAAAAACCATCACTTCCATTGAGATTGAAAGGTGATGATTGTGTTTTTGAGTTCAAGGGTAGGTATTTGCTAAGAGGGTGATGACGCCTACACCTTTGAACTCATGAGACTTCGCTGAAGTTCAAGATAGAAGTTCCACCACCTTTTTGAATAATAACCCCCAGTGAACTGTCACTTCTGCTGAGATTGAAAGGTGATGAATGTGATTTTGATTTCAAGGGATATAATTTGTTAAGTGAGTGATGACTTCTGTACCTTTGAATACATGAGACCTCACTATCACTCCCGGTGGGATTGAGTGATTACTTGAACAAAGGGACCTCAATGTCAGCCACAATCTTGAGTCTTCTTGATGACTCTAGGGATGTGAAGATTGAAGGTGATGGCATAGAGTTCCACTTCACATGAGACTTCAAGGTGGCTCAAGATAGAAGTTTTGTAACAACAATAACAGCCAGGGAAGTCGCGCCAATAGAAGCAAGAAGATCTGATGATGTCTTGTTTCAAAGTCTGGTGGCATTGCCCCTATTATTCCCCAATTTTTTATCAATTTGGATTTTTCTAGGGAATAAGACTAACTGATTTGGTATTCTTATTTGATGAGGAATCCAGTGCATATTTTTTGTGATTTTTTCAAGCTCCAGATAAGAAGATATGGACCTTGAAATATGGGTCTTCAAAAACCCCTCGCGGTGCCGTTATTGGGTGAGGAAGAAGAGGATTCTAGTCCAAGTCAAACCCAAATTCGGATCTACCTGCGGCGGATTCGTGGTTGGCATACGTGCAAGCGCAGATGGCAGTGGTGCAGGTGTGGATGGAGGTTGATGCATGCAAGGGCACACGGTGGTGCATGCCGGGGTGACGTGGTATGCCTATGCGCGCAGGACAATGTGCCCATGTTTTTTGAATGATTTTAAAATAGTTTAAAAATTATATAAAAATCATAAAAAATTATAAAAAATTATGAAAAATTAGTAATATGTTATTTTACAAGTTTTAATGTGTTTAATGACTTGTTAAATGATATGAAGCCTTATTGACATAGATTCATTTGTAGTTAAGTTTTAAAATTGTTTTAAAGGCTTAACTTAATCAATTGGTGTCTTAATTAATTATATAAAATTTTTTAGAATGAAAATTAGGTCATTAATTTTTGACTTTACATAGTGTTGGGAATGCATGAATGTTCTAAATAGTTTATATGTGCTTGTTTATTTCATATAAATTGTTTATATGCATTATTCATGTTATCTATTTCATGAAAATTACAACAAGCATGAAATTTAGAATTTCAAAATTATAAATTATATTTTTATGATATAAATGTTATATCATAAAAATATCATACATTCTCCCTATGTACATGTATTGTTTGATTGTGTGAATACATGGAGAACATGGACTCAGATTTAATTATCATGCGATGGTTTTTAATTATGGGGATGCGTTTAATTGGGGCCTACATGTCACTTTCCTTCTTTTTTAAATTCTTATTGTATATTCTATCTTACTCAATTAATGCACTCCCCTTGGTTAAAACTAAGGTTAATTTCTTATTAAATTATATACATTCGTGAGTCTGCGTATGCTTAAGCCACTTGTAATAGTTTGAAGCTAGTTCGTGGAGAAGAGAAAGGGACCACTTGGGGAAGTGTTCTTATGGAAGTGGGGACACACCTACATCAACATCCGATACTAATTTCTTTAGCTGCACATGGTTTTGGCTTTGGTGTTGCATGTTTATAGTTAAGTCCCTGATCATCTGTTTTATTTTTTCAATATGTGATATGTGGTTGTGTGCTATGCGATATATCTTAGATATAATATTTAAAATATATTATATATGTAGCACATATTATCGATGAAACTAAACTAAAATCTCTCTACATTTTAAGTAGGTTGATAAACATGAGACATTAAAAATGACTCATGTAGCTTTCCGTTGCTATGATCTTGATGAGCCAATCTTAAATTGGATGGGTTTATTGTGCCACCATAAGGTCCATTTGTAGACACACAAATTTGGCCTAATTAAAGGGGACCAAAACTCTTGTGTTTAAAGACAACACTTGTCTTTTCCACCTGGGAACCTGATATTACCAAAAGAAACCAAAATAAGGGGAAAAGAACCTGATGTCCCGACTAGACAATGCCCGATGTTGCGTTGCCAAAGCACCTAGATTTCTCGTCCAATTTCATTTAAATTTTGAATCAGCTGGCAATGAAGCAACGTCACACGGGGTTCTAGGCATCTTGATATTGTGATGTTGGGAATATTTTTTGACATTGACACCCAAGTTAGTGCCTAGCAGGAGGGGACAGAGGAATATGTTAGATTTAGTTATGAATGCTCTATAGGTGGGATGCTTGGCATCCCGGTCAAGGAGTGCCTGACACCAAATTTGACAATTGACACCCTAATATGCACAAATCAAAGATGTATGCCTACCACGATTAAAATGGTTATGAATGTCCTGATAATGCACCGTCTGGTGCTCTCCAGATGGGATGCTTGGTGTCGCGATAGAGGAGTGCCTGAGTCATCCCGTGGGCCCATAAAAGGGGACTTCTCTCACACATACCCAAGGTTACAACCTAGCTTTCAAGAGTTGAGAAAGAGACCTCTAGAGTCTCTTAGCACCCCTAGGAAGCCCTGATTCCCAGAGAGGTGGTAAAAGCTCTCCTCCCTCCAGTCTCTACCCATCCCAAACTCCCTTAATCTCCATAACATCCATTCTACACCCATCATTACCTCATCTCCATCACTCTTAGAGACCACTCCAAAACCTCTAGCATCACCCGGAAGAGCTTTAGCAACCGTCTCAGCATTGTGAGGAGCCTCAAGGAGCTGCCACCCCAAGGGAGAGCATTGAGAAACATCCATGAGAACTAAGGGAAAGCCATGCGAAAAGCTGCTTGAGGGACATCAAAATGCTCCATCGCTGGGATGTCAAGCGTCCCCATAGGGAAGTGCTTGGTTCTTCTAGAAGACTGCACTATGCCAATCTTCCAGCATCCCTCCCCTTCACTCTCATTTCTTTTCATCTATTGTTTATTTGCATCATGCATGCCATGGTAGCATAGTGTAGTTCATCATTAGCATCTCTTACCATCCTAGTTTTGTTATAAGGGATTAGGAGTTAGTCCTAATTCGGTTTATTCCACTCCTTTTGTCATCTTTATGTTTATTTTAGATTTGATGCTATACTTTGTCTTGTTCTAATCATGTTTCTTTGTGCTTTCATTTTGATCCCTTGCAGGCAAGCAAAGTTCTCCAAAGCTCCTCCTCTCCAGCCAACTGAGGAAGAGGAAGATAGAGCCCGCAACCATATTCTAGTTCTTCTTCTTTCAAACATTGTTAGTCTCTTCTTTTTTTTTTCATTTGGAGCCCGCAGCTCCTGCGACCACACTTCATTCTTCTCCTTTCAGGTTCCTTGCCTAGCCTCCTCCTTTGCTACATCACCCATCCTTTCTATCCTTCTTTCCGTTCTATTTTCCATATGACCCGGATGAAATCTTCGGTGCCAAGTGATGCCAAGGATCATTAGCCCGGGGATCAAGGAGGGTGCAGAAAAGGATAGAAGAAAGAGGGGGGAGGTATAGTGCGTATCCATGGGAAGAAATCCCCATCTGTATCTCCGACATGTCCAAAGAAAGAAGTGTGATTAGGAAACCCTAAAGTGGAAGGAAAAACACAAAAACACAAGAAGACCGAATCCGTGCTCACACCATTTAGCAAGAGATTGGTGATCATGGCCAAGGCATTTGTCGAACCTTGGGTAGACCATTTGCATGGCTTTGTTGTACTACCACAAGATTTATGTGAAGAATCCATTACTATAATGTAATAAGCTGATTTGAACTAACTAGAGTATATGACTTGTGCTACTGTAAGGTCATGACTCTAGAGGTTAAATAACTAAGAGTTGCAAGAGTTGTAATTGGCAATAGTTATCTATCTATTAAGTATAGGATGGTTTGTTGTACTACCACAAGATCATCACCATTAGGTTAATAGGGTCTTGGTCCCCACTAGGATGTTATCGTGATATCTCATCTTTGCATAATGAGGGTTATGAAAATTTGTGAAAAATTAGTGGGAGCATAAATTAAGATGAAAGACTAAAAAATCTTAATTTAAATGAATGTCTTGCAATGTTATATTAATGAGATCATATCTCAATTGTAGAACATTATGATAAACCACCTTGTAAGGTGTCGACTCCGAAAACGGGTTCCGAATTGGCACCTCAAGAGAAGGTGAAAGATAGAATATGGGAAAAAGGGGTGAATCAGAAAACACTCGAAAAGCGGTAAAAGTACTCACCTCGGTCCCACACTAACATTGATCCCTGAACTTTCATCTCACAGTGTCGCTAGAGCACCAGAGACGGTTCGGGTCATGTGGGAGGAGAGTGAGGATGAGATGAACTTAGAACATGAATAAAAAAAGTGGTCGCCAAGAGTCGCGGGCTCCGCTTTATGGAATAAAAGACAAGATTAAGTTGAACTGACCATGTGTACCTTAGCGTAGGAGATGATATGTGGGTTAAACCTTCTTCTTTTTCGGCCGGCCGATGAAGAAGAGTCCAACCGGTGCTAGTTTGAATGATCTGTGCAACTTAAAGACAATGAAAACAAGTGAAAGAATGAATTAGACTTGAGTGAAGTGTAGTAACTGAAGTAAGAAGATGTGAAATTAGAAATTGAAATTGAACTCACCGGCTTCGGGGTGAGCCTTAACCCCTTTTTTGTGTTTTTAGTTATGTAAAAATGATGCAAACTAAACTAAAAGATGTTATAAAATAGTAAATAGACTGAATGAACTGGGTTGAGGAGGCTTATGGAGTGAATCGGCCTGAGTTGAAGTCGAGATGACTGAAACAAGCCAGTTCGGGTAGCCTTGCACCATCCTGGCACGACTTTGGTGCAGAGAATGCTATGGACGACCCCAATGTCAGAATTGAGTTCTGTTTATTTCTACGGATGGAGAACTTGGAGACGAAGAGATCTTGTGTTGATGACTTCTCCGGAATCAGTCAGTACAAGCCTGTAGAAAATATGAAAGTAAATGGATATAGAAAAGTAGAACGTGGATGCACGCCCTCAGTGCAGCAATCGCTACGGACAGACGGCAAGTCAGAATCCAGTGCCGCCAGTTGCAAATGAAAGAAGACGAAGACAGGAATAACACTTCTGTTGAAGACTTTTATAGAAAGAGCCTCAGATTTTCTACAAAAGCCAATGAAGTTCGGTTGCTTCAGAACGCACCGATCGGGCTTCTCCTCCGCTTTGGGATTGATCTCTCGATGTCGGATTGGCTTGGACGTTGGGACGGCCTTGAGGGAGAGCTTGTATGACCTCAAGATGAGCTAGGCACGGGGGATACGACCTTGGATCATTGAGAATAGCCCTCAATATATAGAGAATGGAAACCGATGCAAAACATGGAAACTGGACTGACCGTGCCCCCTCTTTTCAAAGAAGATGAGGGCGCGTAGGGCGCGCCCTCACCTTGGGGGTGCGGTCTGCCCACCCCCCTGTTTCAAAGGGGGTGGGGACACGTTACATGTCTCACTGCTAAAAATCGACGGAATCTTCCGAAAATTGCTAAAAAAATCGACTTGACAAATGTAATGCACCCCCAACCCGGGGACGCGGTACAAATAAACGATAATTAGCAACGGAAACCTTGTAAAAATCCGGTTTAGAAGGCGCTAATCGGGGCAATTTCCGATTTTTGGAAACTGACTGCGCCCCCGCGTTTCAAAGGAGGCGGGGGCGTGCAAGGCGCACCCCCGGACTGAGGGCGCTCAGGGTGCTCCCCTAGGTTGAGAGCGCGGTGACCGTGCCCTACCATTTCAAGGGGAGAGGGGGTACGGTACACTCTCTCTCCTGTGCGCATGTTCCGCGAGCCATAACTTGCAAATGGGATGTCCGATTCGGCTGCCGTTTGTTACGTTGGAAAGAGGGCCTTCAACCGCACCTCCTCAAGTCAGTAAACTAGCTAGCATTACTCCCGAGATGTTTGTACGGGGCTTTGACTACCGGTTTATCATTTTGCGAAAAAGCCAAAAATTGCGGTGGAGATCCGAAAGGGCACGGTTCCGGTCGAGGAATCTCGGGTTAACTCGGGATGACTTAAAATGATGACCGAAAAAGTCCGGTACGGTCGAAAAACCCGAAATCATCAAAAAATCCAAGATTAATCGGTAAATGTGAACCGAATCTCGGAAAAGCCGGGAAACCCTAAAATCGACTGAAACGGCCGTATGTCCCCGGTTGATGAAAATATACAGCTAGGATCGACCCGGACGACTGGAAAAGACCCGGTGATGACCGCATTGTCCAGGATAGTCGTGTCAGTATAGATCGAAAAGGTATAACGGAAAACCGTTATTGACCGACGACTACCGAAGTGATTTCTCGGAAACCCTGAATGTTACGTAACACACGCGGGACTCCCGAGACCTTCAATTAAGGACCATTCAAGGTCGGTCATTGAGCGGGCTTCGTGTTTTCACGGTTCATACGCGGTTCTCACTTGAAGGTTACAGCATTGTTTCGGAAATCATCGGTCCATTCCCAACTCACGAGGGGCTCCACCAATGTCCTTAGCTCATCTCTATGAGGTAATCCGGATCAAATAACGGTCAAGTAAAGGATATTGCCAATGGAATAACAATCTGGGGCTCCGAATCAGGCCAATTTGGCATGTCTACATAAGGTATATTGCATGCCAAGTGGCTTAGTGGCTTACTTCTTAAACCAGTTTAAAACCAAGAGAATTGTTCTCATGGTTGACCAAATAACTATCCTACTTTCCTAGACTATCTAATGATATTAGAGAATGAAAGATCTTATCTCATAATATAATATAGAGAAGATGCATTATTTGTCTTATACTAGATGTTAGCCTCTATAAGATATGAATTGTAGAGGCAACATGGATAGATGGATATGAGATCCATTATGTCTCATGATGATGAGCTAATTAAAGGCTAGTTAGAACAATATATATCTTTAATCTTCTAGTTGGTGAGACCAATAAAAAGAAATAAGATCATTACATAGAAATAGAAGGACATAGTTAAAGTCTAATATGGTTGTCAAGATAATAAAGTCTAATAAGACATAGAATTCTTCTACTCTCATGATGATGATAAGTGAAAGAGAAAATGCAAAGTGTGTTGCATGTAAAGTAAAGGGGGCACTTGAGAAACTTCATGCATCTAAATCATTGATATTTACTTGTCTCACATTTACACTTAATAATATTAAATGCTATATGTGTATATCATAGTATTAGAGACTAGATGTGCATATATATACTAGATGTGTATATCTTTTTTAAGATACTATAGATGCATCTCATGGTATGAGATACCAGATATACATCTTATATTTATATGGTGTTGTAGATGATTGTAAGTAAATGAAGGCTTAAAAAATGAAATGTTGACCTATAAATGAATTGGTGCAAAAGTTGCATCATTACTAATGGAAGTTACTAATCTTTAGTAGCATTTTATAGATGTCCTAATAATTAAGATTGCTATTATATCTTTTTACAAAAACATTATCTATATTTTCTACTTGAATAAATGATGATTTATTTTGAGCGATGGAAATGATAGATGTTCCAAGACATTGAATGGCAAAGTGTTTGCCAGTGGAAGTTTAATAAATTGTTTAATCATATTAGATATGTTAACTCTCATTATACGTGTGAATACTCCTCTTAAGAAAAAAATAGGTTGATATAGATCAATCTATTTTAGCTTAATGTAGACATTGAAGAGTGGGATAATGAGTTATTATAACTCATACACCTAGGTGTAAGTTAGCCCTTGTCTATTAAGGCTAAAAGAGAATATTTATGCTTCATTTTTTCATAGATGACATATTTAGGTATGGATACATGTATTGAATGAAGTACAAATCTGAAACCTTTGAGAAATGATTAGAGATAAATAATGAAGTAGACTAATGGAAAGAATATTAGAACTTTTTGATTATGTTAAAGAGGGGAAATACTTAAGTACATAATTCACATAATTTGAAAGATAATAGAATCTTATTTTAATGGACACCCCTTCACACATCTTAGCTTAATTGAGTAGTTAAAATGAGAAACCCGCATTGTGTGGGCCATAATACAGACAATGACAACCTTTGCAAAATCTTCTTTGTCTATTTACAACTAAGTACTAGATATAACCATTGTATTTTAAATTGGTATCTTAAGGTTTTGAAATGTTCGATCTTGGTGAAAATGTATAATCCTAACTAGCTGGAATATCAGACTATGAAGTGTTGGCTTGTGGAATATCTTAAAAAACTTATGGATATTAGTTCTACCACCTTTTTTGATAAATATTATATGATGCTTGACTTACTATATTCCTAGAGGAAGAGTTCCTCCTGAAGAAAAAGAGTGGGAGCACAATATATATGAAAAAATTTCCAATCTCACAACCCAAGGACACTTTTATTAAGATACCGGTTAATAATTATACACGAACAATTTATAGGTCTCCACTTATGCCCATTCAACCTAAGAGATATGTGAGACATATATTTGATGAAAGAAATGAGACATAAAATAAAAAGGATATTGATTATACGAGCTATAAAAAGTAATATAAGATATTGGTTCTAAATGAGAAGTGACAACAAAGTCTGATATCTATTCTAATCAAATTTAGAATTTGAGAAAATTTAGAACTTGATAGATCCACTTGAGGATATAACATCCCTATGGTATAAATAGGTGTCTAAAGGATAGATTGGAGTGGATTGGAAGGTAGAGATCCTCCAAACAAGGATAGTTGAAAAAGAATATCATCTAAGTCAAATAGTTAACTATAACGAGACCTTTTACCTATGTCATGGTTTAATCTATTCAAATTTTGATTGTTACACAATATGACTATATGACATGTCAATTAGATGTTAACATAGTATTTCTCATTAGTGATTTTGGGGAATATGTGTATATGATACAACCCTGGAGAATCAAGTTCTAATAACATCCATATAGAGTGTGTATAAGGTCCATTCATGGATTGAAATGAACTTCTCATAGTTAGCATATAAGGTTTAATGAGATTAAATCTTATAACTTCGTTAAGATTGATGAGGAGCCTTGTGTGTATAAGAAGACACGTAGGAGTGTGATGATTTTCTTGACAATTTTATGTGAATGTCATACAACTTGTTAAGAATGATGTGTTATCATTAGTGAGCTTAGCTATCGAATTAATCCTCTAATATTTATTTGAGTTTTAAGATCTATGTAGATAGATTTGAAAGGATGTGTGGCTTGACCCAGATGATGTACATAGTCACAATAGTCAAAAGGGTTTGACATGGTAAATTTCAAGATAGGTTTCTTATCTGTGTAGTATGGAGTTGATCTCTTTAAAGAGATGCATGTATAAACTTTATCAGAGATAGAGAGAGCACATTAGTAGAGCCCTTATGTTTTTTTCATATGGTCTATAATGTATGTGATGCTACGTACATGATGTGATTAATGCTCTAAGTGTTATGATCATTCATTGGGCAGATTTTGGTGAGTGTCACTAGCTAGTTAAGAGATGTATCTTTAAGTATTTAAGAAGCACTAAGGATGTATCTCAATAGATTGGAGGATATGACTTGAACTTTGTAGTTTTACAAACACGAGCTTTTAGTTAGATAAGTTTGATAGTAAATTAATATAATGCTGATGTAATGAGTTGGAAGAGTTTCATATGAAAGAACACTACAAATTCTACAACTAATGCAAAAAAGATTACATAATGATAGTACATTGCTTGAGAAGCAGTGCAGATGAAGATGTTCATTTAAGATATGAAATTGTTCCAACTTTCTTTGAAAGTGTATCTTTGTTTTATGAAAACAATGGGGTAGAAATGATGTCTCACCAGAAGTTTAAAACTTCTGCGGTTATACCATAAAATTAGAGAGTTTGCAACTCATAGAGATATAATTAAAAATAGAGTATTTATCACTAATAATATTGCAAATCCACTAACTGAAGTAGTTATTCAAAGAATATTTGAGCTTCACTTAGAGCAGATATAGATCAATCAAATGGGTGAATGACTTTAGTGCACGTGGAAGATTGATAAAAATATATGCCCTACAAGCCAATCATAAATGGTATGATTAGACATTTCTAGATATATCTCATTTAATTAATTAGGTAAAATTTTATTACCAGCTCTTATTAGATGTGTACATCGTAATAAAGTCCTTGATCATATACAATGATGATTGAATCATGATAAGATCAAGATAATGAGATCAATCATCTAAAGGTATGTGGTCTAAATGTTTCTAGTTATAACATCATTGAGATGGGACATCAAGGATCTGGAAAGACTAATGTGTGTGATGTCTTCTCATGTGATGAGGATGATCGATCTCATTTGTCATTAGTATTGAGGCACTAAGAAATATAAACAGGTACTCATTAGTTGAATGAGTTCACTAAACTGATAGAATTAGAAACCTTGAAGGGTATCTTACCGAATTGTCAGTTAGGATTTTCTATCATCACAGTTGTATAGTTGGACCTTTGACTCTAAGTCACTGAAGATTCCTTGTTGGGGTAGAACTTGTGCTTTGAACATTGATTTATGGATCACCAATTAGATGGTCCAATACAATGATGGATTGGGTACAAGGGAAATCCAATGAAGGTAATTGAGTAGACAACAAGAGATCTTCCACTCTTGATAATTGAGAGTGAAAGCCTTATGTGATAGCACTCTAAATCCTTGGCCAGGGTAGAGAGGATAATCGGAAAAGATAATTTTCAATTTATCTAATTCTAAGTATAGGATCCTATTGAGTTGGTATACAAAAGAGTTGATAGTTGATGCCATACTCCTTTTTGATAAGAACATTGAATGGAAAAGTGTTTATATTCATGTAGTAACTGATGATGGAAAGGGTCAATTAAGATAAGATTATCTTCGTAGTAGTTCAAGATCAAATGATGTGCCTTGTATCCTTCATGATCAGTAGGCTGATTAATTTATTATTATATAACAAATTCATTTAATTACATAGAATTATTTTATTTTAATTAGGTCTCAATCAAATAGTCTATTGGGACTGGTGGGTCACACACATAAGGACTTATCCATAAGTACATGGACATGGATGCAATTTATAAATATTTTAAGTTTTTATGAAACATTTTAAATTCTCTATAAATACTAATGATTCTAGTCAAACCCTATCAAGATGGGGTGAGAACCATGTCTTAGCCTCCTCCTTACCTCCTCCTCTCTTTAGAAGATGTCCATGGCTGATAGAGCTCTAATCGGTAAGTGTTCTCTTGTCCAGTGGAAGAGAGAACTTACTTTAGATGAAGTTTGTACGGATAACGTTATAGACCAGACATTTGAACGGTTTGAAGAGCTTGAGTAGTTCTTACTTTTACTCTACAAGCGATTAGATGAATCCCTAATAGGTATATTCAAACCTATTTTGATCGATTTTTGATTTTTGCCGTTTGATTCCAATTGAGACAAATCAACATGAACTCATAGGAATCATCGCTTTCGTTGCACCAAATTTTATAGAAGGATTCCTTATGAAGATTGTTTGTGGACATCTTAGTGGGGATGAATGGGTGGGAGGCAGTCTCAGGATCTCTCTTGGGCATTTGGAGCTCTTGGGTCTCTCATAGAATTAATTTTGGAACCCTTGAAACATTTAAGGAACGCCTTCTTTTGTAGGTGCGCTAGATGACGTTTATGATACAATATCAGGACATTGGACATCTCACTAAAGGGATGTTGAACATCGCACTATCAGGGCACTCATAACCATTTTGATCGTGTTAGTGTCCTTCCTTGATCGGTATACTTTGAGGTATCAATGCTAGATTCGATCCCCAACATCCCAAAACTAGGACGTCAAATGACTCACCACTGAGATGTCTGTAACCGAATTTTAAAGTGTTAGCCATCCTTCTCTGATGTACGCAGTCTAGTGGTGACAATGTCAGGTTTGATTCTTGACGTCCGGTTGTTTGAACATTTGAATTAGTACAATCTATCGACTAGCCGGATTTGTGGAGGAACAACGAGAAACTAGGCAAACATTTTTGATGTTCCTGCAATGCGACATCAAACATCGCATTATCTAGACATCAGATTCCATAGCCCAAAATTCATTATTTTATAGGAAATGGGTTTGCTCAAGTAGAGAAGGCAAATATCTTCTATAAAATAAAAGTTTTAGTTTCCTCAATTAAGACAAATTTATGGCCAAATTTACGTGTCTACAGATGGATTGCCCCTTTTTTTCTAAGGTTTTGACGATGTTGAACGGAGCCACGCCCTCAGCTTCTTCGAAGATGATGGTGCTGGAAGACCATGGCACCAGATGAAGACTACAATAGAGGTGGAAGACAAATGGAGCTGTGTCGAATATCTTGGAGCAGTCTTGGTTTCTTTGAAACCTTTACTTACTGAGTGTGAACCCATCTTCTTCCTGCCATTCCTAAATTTGAAACCCTTCTTTTGTTCCTATCAAATATGCCTTAATGATGACATAACCGCTCTATTAGATGCATGCTACGTTGTTTCACCGTGAGTGATTGCCGTTATGTGTTGTAGCATTCATATGCCCATTGTAGCACACCGGTCCATCGTTGACGTGGTGTCCCTAGTTTAGAGACGATGAGAGTTCCCACTTCTGACGGTCAAGGTGATTTGAGCTCAATAGGGTTGACATCCTTAGCATGATAGGATTAGAAGTCTTATTCCAACTGACAGTTGAAGAGAGGATAAGTGAGAGATAATGATAAACTCAAAATATGACCTTATCTACGCATCTATACCAACATGATAACTTCTCTTTTTTATTTAAATTTTTTAGAATATTACACTTAATTTCTCAAGCAACCCATTACTATAGAAATCATCAAGCGTTTACAATATATGGAAAACATAAATTTTGTATCTAAAGAATAGATGCAATATAATGACTGTGAAGACCATGGTAACAAGTTTGTCATTGAAATCCACTGATTTCATAAGCACACTAATGAGGTAAACATGGGCATTGAAGAGACGACAATATACAATGACAATATATAATCAACCATGGCATTCTAAAAATCTAAAATGTGTGCAAATTAGTGCCAACCTATCTCCATAAGAATAAGAAAGTCTCGGCTTAGAGGGAGTACAAAGACTCACATAAGGTCATATGAGGACATGCTCATCTTGCACCCTAGGTTGATTGACCGTAGGTTAATCTTAAAATCAAAGGCAAATCAAGTTATGTAGAATCTAGAGAGATTTCTTCAACAAATTACTTTAAATATCAAAGAACTATACACTTGCACGTGGTCAAATTTATTAGAGTTGTTTTATAACTAATTTGGTTAGCAAATATTACCCCTGTTACTGAGGATGGATTATGGGTGTGCATGGTTAGGTTTGATTTGATTTAGAATCATTTTGTCCAAATTAATCCAAACCAAACTAGTTCAATTTGATTTAGTTTAGTTTAAAGTCAAATCTATTGAATATTTAATAAATAATTATTTATATATAACTATTTAGTTATAAATTATTAAATTAAATATTAGTATATGATATAATTTTATTATTTACTTTTATAATATTATAATATTATAATGTTACTTTTATATTAAATTGATTTAATCGGTTTGGCTTGCTCAGTTCAGTTTAGGAAACTCCCAAACTAGTTGAATTGAACCTGATTCAATTTGGTGGTTTGGGCGGTTTCATGCACCCCCGTGATAAAATGGCTAAACATCCATATTGTTTTTTTTTTGTTGATACACGATTGGATTTGGATTATAATTTTTTCTAGATTATTTGTTACTTATAACGAAATTATATTTGCAAACGAATAACAAGAAAATGCTTTGTTAACTACTTTATAGGGAATAGTGTTATTTGAAAATGTCATTGGAACTAAAAAAATATTAGAACAACTTTAAAAGAACCAGACGATTTTTTACTATATTATAAATATATAAATGGAGAACTATTTTATCTTGGTGAAGTTGAAAACACAATATGAGCACGTTGATATCCTTATAGAACTCTTGTTAAATTAATTAATTACATCATATTTTCTCTTGACAACTTTATTAATGTTCATGATTGTAAATATCTTCTGAACTATATATAAACCAAATACATGACCGCCTTGCAGTTGTGGTGACATCCAAGAACAGTCACAACAATTGTTCTCAAACACATATCTCCAAACTTATTCAAACTTGAAAAGTATTGATTTTACTAAAATTGAAGTATAATAGCATGTATCAAACATTAAATTATGTCATCCTATGGGCAATATTAGGTTGACCTTTCTGCTAGTTACAAAAGCAGCTCGTGCTTCAATTCTCATAATCAAATCATCCTCTCGGTTATTCAATTTTATTTGTCTTATTAAAATTTTTAGAATATTACAAGCATGAGATGCACATCTAATATCTAATATGCATATATTATAAATAATTTTTTAAAAATAAAGATCATTTCTGAGTACACTTAAAAATATTCTTTGAAATTTTGTTTGTTCTTTTCTACAAGATAGTTTATACAACTCCTCTTCTAATGCCTATCTTTGCCATAGTGAACAGACTATCCATTGCCCTTGTTCAGTTTCTTTTCTTGAAAACATTTGCCTTTCTCTAGATCTTTCTAAAAGAACCTTACGGTCTTCCTCATCTTTTTGTTTTGTACAACAAAGAGTAAGAATGTTCATTATTCAGTTCAACATGAAAAATCAAACCAAACAAGTGATTTGATTAGAAAAAATATTTGATTTGATTTGGTTTCAAAAATCTTTCAGACCTAACCAAATAGAACTAGATCAAACATTTATGTCGAATTAGATTTATTAATCATTTTTGTGTTTACTTTTATGTAAAAATAAATATTCTAAGAGTTCTTAAGAGAAAATTAATTGTATATATAAACATATATGTTATATTTTGATAAAATATGATTTAAATAAAATCAAACAAAAACATACGTAAACATAATTACTTTACCATAATTAAATGTGGTTCAAATCTAAACAAAACTGATTCACTTTGATTTCATTTTATTTGGTTTATAAGGTATTGCTTTGGTTTGATTTACAAAAAAGAAGAAGTTAAAAGTCAGAAATCAAACCAAATCATGAATACCCCTGATAACCAGAACACATTTTGCCTTTTCAATGTGCTTCAGGCGTTCTTCAAGATGTAAAAAAAAAAAATCAAGGAGAGATTCACCGAGAAAATATTCAATGAGAAATTAAAGAAAATATTCAATGAGAAATTGAAATACAATGTCAATCATAAAACTCCCTTCCGACACGAGAAATCCGAACCCTTATAATTTCTCGATTCACTTATACATGTTAAAGGCAAAAATATCCATTTAAATACTCTGATTAAAATGAATTTAGATAATTTATATTTTTGAACATATCCTTAAAATAATTTTTAAAGATCTATCAAAATAGAATATGTTATCATACTGGCTTTAGAGTTTTGAAATATAGTGGCTATGCATTGAGTAATCGTGGAATTATCCTTGCCCTTTATGGAGGCCTCATCTACTCCATTAGATAAGACGCTTCTTCATCAAGGGCAGCAATCTTTTTAATATTAATAAATTTAATATAATTATGAAATAAATAAAAGTATGAATATATAATTTTTAATTAATACAGCAATCTATTATTTAATTAGATATAAATACAATGAAGGATTTAATAACAGTTTAAAAATACTCACCAATAATTAGGAGTTGGATAACCATAAGCCTTGTGGTTTAGTGATTCTTAAAACATCCAACAAAAAGTGCATACATACACAGAAAGAGCATCAAGTAACCGCAACGCCTGTCGGTTCCTCCCGAGCGAAGGGTACGATCCACTATATACAGAAAGAGCTTCAAATACACCGTTACTTCCGACAGTTTAACTGCGGGAGATCCAGTTAGCAAGCAGAAAATAAATAAATAAATCGACTACTCAACAGGATTGTAAAACAGGCCTCAATTAAAAATTGTTGCTTGGGAAAGGCATAATGATTTCGTTCGTCTTTACGAGCTCAGAACCAACTTTTCCCTTGAAGTAGTCAACAGACTCCACAGCCCTTGAAGTTTGAAGTGCCATCTCAGCATGAAGAAGCAGACATTTCGCAGCCATCTGCATTCCAACATATAAGGGTTGGTTGGTACGACGAAACAAAGCATAGAACATAGAATAAGGTGGTGTTATAAAATGACCGCGCCAAAGGCAATATTTTACACCTTAATTAATAAGACAATTAAGGTTTTATCTATCCAAACGCGTGCAGTTTCTTAGACTTGTCATAGAGACAAGGTAGATCTATAACACAATAGTTATGGTTCTTCCGTGAAGCTCCCATAGGTGCAAGCACAAGCCAAGCTTGGCTCGCCTAGTGAAATTGAGTACAATCCTGGACTAATTTTTATCGGCTAGTTGGTACAAATTGTACTACAAGAAATTTTGTATGTTTAGCAATTAGAGAAGTTTTTTATGTAACTACACGTCTATTCTTTACAATTAAAAGGAAACTTTAACTGTTCCACAAGCTGATTTGTACTTGCTCAGCCTAACAATTAGAGCGTGTGCACCAGTGACCAATTTCTTAAAATCCATCCAGCTCCAACATGTTTTCAGTGGGCCAACTACCCATCCTCTACCGTATGCAGTTACATGCGCCATGCTGTTCCTTCCCATACAGAGAGAAAATGTGACTGGAGACATGCGGAGAAGGAATAATCGAAAGAGAATAGGTGATGAGGGAGAACTAGAAGGATAAGAGTGAGATAGAGAAATCCCCGTGCCATGACATGGTGAACCACCTTCAACTCCCCAGATGGGGAGGTCACAAGCTCATCTGCCTTTGTCCCTCACAGGCGTGCTGGGATAACTTAAATTCAGCCAACCTTTAAAAAAAAGAACCTAATCAAATCTGTAAGCAGAATCTGTAAAACTAATTCTCAGATAAACAAAAAAAAAAGATAAAATAAAAGTCACAACAGAACTCTTGGATTTAGTTCACATGAGATTCTTAATCAAAACTTGAACTAAATTCTGCCCAAATCCAATTAACTTGAATCAACTCCCAAATAGAATCCAAATTGACAAACCAGAATTCAAGTAAATTCCAAGCCAATCTCTCAAATCAAACCTTAAAATAAATTAACTTTAAACTAAACAAATTTAAAAATAAACCAAACTCAAACAGATCCAAATTAACCAAACAAATCAAAATTCAAACCAACAAATTTAAATCAATTCAATTCAACTCAAATCAAATTCAAACCAAATTGAGTGCTTGCCTTCCATCAAGTTCGTGGGGTTGTTTTCTCCTATGTGTGTATGTGAATGTTTATGGTGGATGCATTGTTTTCTGTTCCAATGGATTGCTATGACGCTTAATCAAGGGTATTCGAGTAATCTCGATGTAATTAACGTCGGATCTTCGCACCATCCGACGGGGAGACTTCAAAATTAATTTTCAAAGAACCTAACAACCTCAAATTATAATTTTATAAATATCATTGACCCTAGTTAGTACTTTTATGAAATATCATCTATTTTCTTACAAAGTCAATACTAAGGTCAAATCAAATTTAATTCAAATCCAAATGGAAAATGAATTTCCAGAATAAGAAATCTTTTGAGATTTTTTGAGGTTACATCAGTTGGCACGCCCGGTGGGACCTCTCCTTCCCTTCATCTCTCCGTCATAACAATTCAAGAAGACATACATCCCAAATCTCATATATATATATATATATCTAACATATGCTTCTTTCCTTTTTGTGTGAGGAGGAGGCAGAAAGTGTCAAAGGATGAGACCCGGTGGGGTCCAATAATCCCGTCATGAAGACTTCATCCTGATGTTGCAAGCATCTCAAGAAGCTGCTCTCGGAGTTCATCCAGCACCGAGAATATTTCAAGGGTCAAACAACTTAACCCTATTTCCAAAGGGCTTACTATGGAAGCTCCCCAACAAGCAACTCCGGGGGCATGTGGTTATGGATTCTGTCACCACCAACCCTCAAAGAAGTCAAAAAGGCACCAAACATGCCGTCTCAAGACCCATGCAACTAAATACCAAAGTCGGTTTTTCATACCCGACCAAGACGAGAGGAGGACAACGCCAAAGCAAAGTCCAACTCCTTCACCTCCAACAAGTGCAAAGCACCGGGGAAACTACAACAAGACGATGTCGAAGTTCGACATCAAATAAAAAAACATGCTATCGGCCAACCGGCAAAGAAAGCTCTAGGACTCAAGCTGGCAAAATGTCATTCAGCAGAGAACAAATCCCTAAGTCCAAAAGAACTCTATCAACCAAATGGGGGCAAGGAACAAATTCTTCACCCAAAAAGTCATATCTGGTCAAGCAATGGCCATGCCAAAGACATATTCCCAACTCATGAGATTACCATTGCTGGTCAACTGGCAGAGAAATCTCTCAAACTCAAGCTGGTGATGTCGTCATTCGGCAGGGAATAAATCTCTAAACCCGGATGAACTCCGTCAATTAAATGGGGGGCAAGGAACAAATCTTTCACCCAAAAATCATATCTGGTCAAGCAATGGCCATGCCAAATGACGTGCCGAGAAGGAATCAGTTCTCAACTCATGAAACTATCATGGCGACCTACCAAAGGCTCGGCATATCCAAGGACAAGGAATCAATCCTATATTTTCAAAATAGAAACACACTTTGGCCAACCGAATATCAGTTTGGCTCCAAACAAATACTACTTGGGTAAGGAACAAATCCATCACCCGAGAGAAAGATGTTGAGACTGGTTGGTGGCCCATATTTCATTGAGGTGCCGTCTCTCAATTCACTGTGTTACCATGGCTGATTAAATTGAGGGCTCAAATCATGAGACATTTCAACTGGGTAGGGGATTAACCCTTGACCCGGAAAAATAATGTGGCTTCAGTTTAACCCCAAATGCCACTCGGGTAAAGAACAAATCTTACTCCCGAGGAAACAAAAATCATCAAAGCATGGTCGCCCGGTTAACAACATATACCAAAGATGTTTCAAGAGGGACTAACCCACAAATCTATGAGAGTACCATGATAAACCAATCAACAGGTTCATGTCAAAACTACTTCAAGAAGGGAGCAACCCTCAATTCACAATGCTGCCATTGCTAACCTTCGTCTATGACATGCAATGGGGAGCTTGTCAACGGCTTATGCTACGTGGATGCCATTTCCATGAGGAATCAATCCTCACTTCATGACATAAAGTCTTTATGACTGGTTAACCAAGTAGGAGAGTCAATCTTCTGCTCTTGAAATGCCGAGGGCTACCAATCATGGGCTCAGTCCCGAGATGCTATACATTGTGGTTGCCTAGCCGACGAACAACATCAAAGTTATGTGGGGGATCAGTCCTCTAATCTGAAAATTGACAACTTGAGCCAAGCAATAGCCCGCCATGTTGCTGCTTGGGTGAGGGACCAGCCCTCAACCCACAATCTCAACCAAGCTTGATTGACCAGCAGTTCAGGCTCCTCATACTTCTCTTCAAGTTGGGAACTAATCCAATACTTGTCTCATGGCCCAGGCTGTTCAGTTAGTGGCACAACTCTAAGACATCCCTCGGGCTAAGAATAAATCCGATGCTCACAATAAAACTTGCATGTGCAGGGCATCATCGCACTCTACTCGGGGGGCAAGATGCTCATTTATACATGCTATGTTAATTCGACAACAAGTCAACATGAACCACTACCACCAAGACGAGGGGGCAGCCCTATGCTCCTCAGTCCAAGGATGGCAGGCCGATCAACGGTCCATGATGATATTGGTCAGGCGAAGAGTCAATCTTCAGCTCAACACCCCAACAAGTCATGCCGACCAAACGGCTTGGTTAATTTATGCTTTCCCTCAGGCAAGGAATCAATCCTTTGTCCGTTCATATGTCGTGGTCAACAAATTCTCAGTTGAGTCCAAGAAAAATTTTGGGCAAAGCAGAAATCAGGTGCCCATGCTGCAGCCAACTTGATGGAAGGCTCGTCAAACTCAATATAAACAAGAAAAATAATTTCATACTTTGCTAGGGGCAATCGCCCAGCCACACCATAACAGCATGGGCCAAGGATAAACCACATGCCCGATATGTTATCAAACGATCAGGGAGGAAGCAATCCTCCATCTCAAAGGGAGAGCCAGTACAAGTTCCAACATTTCTTATTGCTAACCGTTATGCCATTCTGGCCCGGTTGAAGAAAAAGGACAAGGCTACTCCCCAACCTTCCACCAACACTGCTGCAAAGCCCACTCGGGGAAAGAAGAAATCTTTCGCCCGTCAAGTTATTCATGGCCAGTCAGTGGTCTCAATTACTACTGGAGAAAGGGAGCATGCCCTTTTCCTAAAGATCAACAATTCCGGCTGATCAACGGCCCACCAAGCTATGGTTCAGGTGAGGGATCAACCCTCAGCCCATAATTCAAATAGGGATAACCGATCAACGGTGCCGTCCCCACATACTACCTTCAACTTGTCAGCTCAACAGGGATGACCGATCAACAGTCTTATCCCCTAATGTTGCTTGATAGGCTGAGAATCAATCCTAGGCTCACCAATTGAAAAATGCTGCTCGGTTATCAGCGCAACTGCAAAATATCCTTTGGTCTGGGAACAAATCCGATGACTACATCAAAACTTGCCCGAATGTGGCTCCTTTCTATTATGCTAAGGCAAATGAAGTTGAAGCTCACCATCTAACATTTAGCCAATCATTTCGCCACTCTGGCCCGATTGGATAAAAAGAATAAGGATGTTGCTCAGCCTTTTTGCCAACATTGCGGCATCTACACGGGGAAAGAAGAAATCTTTCACCCGTCAGTTTATTTCTGACCAATCAATGGTCCTAACTGCTAATGGAAAGAGGGATCAGCCATCCTGTCTGAAAATCAACAAATCTGGCCGATCAATAGTTAGCCATGCTATTTCTCGGGTAAGGGACCAGCCCTTAGCCCGTTACTTCAACCGGGGCAACCGATCAATGGTTCCGCCCCCGAATGCCATCTTTCGGGTGAGGGATTAACCCTCGACTCATCATTTCAAGCAAGACAACCGATCAACGGTTCCGTCCACCAAGACAAGTCGACGAGCTGGGAATCAATCCTATGCTCGCCAAATTGCAAGAATGATGCTCGGTTATCGGTGCAACTCTGAAATATCCCTCAGTCTTGGAAGAAATCCAATGATCACATCAAAATGGCCCAGATGTGGTGCCTGCTTCATGCTCGGGTTCGGAATCAATCTGTCACTCGGTATACATCAAATGTTGGTCGGTTCACTGGCCAACCCACAATGTCATCCATCTGACCGGGGGCAAGTCTCCAGGTCACTCCAGTACAGCTCAGGCTATGGATCAACCGGACGCCCATCATACTGGTAAAGAGCAAGAAAGAAATCATTTGCATACGAAAGGAATGCATACAACCAAAAGTGACCGGTCCTCTGGCCACCAAGTAAAGAAGCAATCCTCCATACTTCAATAAATCTGGCCAATCAATGGTCGAAAACATGGCTTTCAGTGAAGCAAGAAATCAACCCTACATTCTTCAGTTAAAAGGAACCAGTCGATCAACGACCTATGATGCTATAAAGAGATCAGCCTTTCGCCCTTTCTCTCAACCAGTGTGACCAACCGATGGTCCGGTCTTCTAATTCTTGCTCACAGGTGAGGAATCAATCCTCTATCTGGTGAATGGATGCAACTGTCATATGTCAATTGGGCTCGGAACAAATCTTACGCCCTCACTGAATGATGCCTATATAACATCACCTGATAAGATTCTGCTCGGGAGAGAAGGCAATTCTCAGCCCATTATGCATCAAAAATCCGGTAGTTTCTTGATTCTGGGAACTACTCATCTGGCCGGGGGCAAGCCCCTAGACCATGTCATATCAAACAAGTGTGAGGGTGACCTCTCCACCTAAGAAGGTAACAAGGGGCAAGAGGACCAACCTCTACCAACAAAGCTCCAGAAAATCACCAGTCTGCACTAACTACAAAGGGAGACAAGGAAGAAATCACTGCCCAAACAGAAGACTACATGAAGTCAATCTCGTTATCTAGGTAAGGGTGCAACCCTCCATCCTTCAGGCCGACCAATGGCCCCCGATGTTACAATTCAAGTGGGGGACCAACCCTCAACTCGACATTTCAAGTCAGTCTTGCTGGTCAGAGGCTCGACCCAATTATGCCTTTTTGGCAAACAAGGAATCTATCCCTACATGTCAATGTGCCAAGGTTGACCATCAATCCACTACAAAGCATGAAGCTCGGGCAAGGAAGAAATCCAACACCCATCTTAAAATTGACCGGTTTGCAGCCTGATTGGGTTCTACTCGGGTAAAGAAACAATTCTCAGTTCGATATGCTCATTGATGTCAACCGATTTGACAAATAGTCTGAGAAGGTCATGCAAGGCGAGGGATAGGTCCTTGAGCCCCGTTGTGACAACAGGGCTAAGTTCGCCTAAAACAACACTGGGGGCAAAAAGAACGGGTTTCATCTTTTCGAGATTGACCCATTCTTAAATGATTCCTGGAGACCCGGATATCTAAGCCACAAAGAACTCCCAAATCAGCTCTCAGCTAGAATATCCTCAAACCAGTCTCCCAAGAAGAGAGTGCCAAGGGCTGGATCTTCTTCTATCCCTTTGCTTGGGGAATGAAGAGTCCATAGGACAGCCCTCCACCGCCCTTTAATTCAATCCCAAAGTAGGCCATCAACCTACCCCTAAATATACCCAAAACAACTGCTCATAAGCCCTCACTTACCACAAAAGAAACAGTCTCCATGGCCTCTGACATGTCCATGTACAAAAAATATCTATGGCCTCTGACATGCCTAAATCCCAACTCACTCTAATGGCTTTGACATGCCTATGCCCACACACAAGTCATCCCCAATGCCCCCAATATTCCTATGACTAACCCTACACAGTTCCCCTGTCTGGGCTCCAAAGGGATTTCCAAAAAAAAAGGGGGGGGGCTGAATGGAGAAGGTACTCCCAACTCAAGTGATGAGAGAAACGAATTCTCAAATTGACACTATACAACTGTCAGAAGGGAAGAAATCCCTTATGCTGAGAAGACAGAATATATTGAGGACACAAGGCAACATGCTGGTTAATGCTTGTCACGCCTCAAATTTCAACAACCAAAGAAGATGCACAAGGAGGTCAAGAGCTTGAGGTGTCCACCTTGTGCCTCTCTCCATCTACGCGTCAAGCATCCACATTGATGGTGGAATAATGACTAGGTAGAGCATGACCAAAGTTCATGTGGCTTGAGGGAAGCCTGAATTCCCTTATGAAAAAAAAAGAAAAGAGAAAAAGAGAGAAAAAAAGTGAAATACCTTGACAGACTTGGTTAGTCACATCATTGATTGGCCAAGGGCAAAATATGTCAGAAAAAAAATCCGGCTGAGGTGATGACCCGATGAGGAGCACCCCAGACAAAAAAGGATCACTCTGCTGTATGAAAACCCTGCAAAGGGGCGTACAAGCAAAAGAAAAGAGGGGACTAGCTTGGGTGAAAACCTTGCAAACAGGCGGTCAAGCTAGTTTTGAAAAAAAAAAAAGAAAAAAAGAAGAAGAAGAGAGTGAGAATCTCTGGAAATTCAAAGTTCAAAAAAAGAGGGGGGGAACTCACCTCTCCTCTAAACAGGTCAAATTTCATGCCATTATGACCTCAAGTCTACATGGCTTCACCCATTCATGACATCACGACTTTCATGTCTATGTGACTGTCAAATTCTATACCAATATGACCCTCTCGGTCTATATGGTTTTTTTTTTCAACCTCTCATACCATTATGACTCTCATGGTCTGTATGGTTTCCAAAAATCACATGCCATCATGACTTGCATGTCCACATGACTTCAAATAGTTTCATGCCATTATGACCAGCCAGGTCTATATGGTTTTCAGATTTTCATACCATCATGGCCCTTCAGGTCTATATGGTTTTCAAACATGCATACCATCGTGGCCCTCCATGTCTATATGGTTTTCAAGTTTTCATATCATTATGACCAGCCAGACCCATATGGTTTTCAAATCACCATACCATCATGGTCCTTCAGGTCTACATGGTCCCTAAATCCCCACACCATCATAACCACAAAGGTCTACATGGTTGTCAAAATTCTATACCAATATGACCCTCCTGGTCTATATGGTCTTCATCAAGTCTTATACCATTATGGCCCTTCCGGTTTACATGGTTCTTAAAACCCACACCATCAAGGCCTTTGGGTCTATATGTTGCTTAGACTCTATGCCACCAAGGCTGGGCATGGAATCATTCCCATGTCTCAAGTCCCACCGGCAACATCTGAGCCTTGAGCCTTTAAGCATGGGTTTTATCTTAAATTCATACTTCACGGGCTGAGCATGATCATCTCATACTCGCATGTCCCACAAATCTGCAAGCGGTGGCAAGCCATCCCATATTTCATCTTTTGGACCGAATGCGACTCCTTCACATTCATAAGTCTTTAAAATCAGTGGCATTAAGCCATCATGTCACTTTTCGGCATCAAGCCACCACATTTGGCATTGAGTCATCATATGCCACATCCTCACGGCATTAAGCCATCACCTCCTCTTCGGCATCAACCCACAACATCTTTTTCGGCATCAAGCCACCAAATCATTTTGGCACGAAGCCACAATATCCCATTACGGCATCAAGCTGTTATCTCCTTTTGGCAACAAGTCATAACACCTTATTTCCTAGTATTAAGCCACCATAACCAAACTGACATCAAGCCATCATCTCACTCTTCGGCATCAAGCCACCACAACACATTCGGCATTAAGCCATCACAAACCATATTTTCTTGGCATCAAGCCAACATATTCCTTCGGCATCAAGCCACCATCCCTTTTTGGCATCAAGCAGCAATATCTTGGCATCAAGCCGCAATAATTCATACCCAAGAGGCCGAGTGTGACTTCTTCACGCTCACATGTCCTATGGGTCCATCTTGGCATCAAGCCGCAATACCTTGGCGTCAAGCCATAAAACTCATACCCAATAGGCCGAATATGATTCCTTCGTGTTCATATGTCCTATGGGTCCATCTTGGCGTCAAGCCGCAATATCTTGGCATCAAGCCATAAAATTCATACCCAATAGGCCGAATATGACTTCCTCGTGCTCATATGTCTGGCGGGTTCATTTTTTGGCATCAAGCCATATTTATACCCAATAGGCCGAGTATGATCTCTTCATGCTCATATGTCCTACGGGTCCTCTTTGACATCAAGTCACCAAATTCTACCCAATAGGCCGAATGTGACTTCTTCATGCTCATATGTCCCACGGGTTCCTCTTTGACATCAAGTCACCAAATTCTACCTAACAGGCCGAGTGTGATTTCTTCACGCTCATATGTCTTACAGGTCCTTTTTGCACAAAGCCACCCCAATACCATAGCCTATGGACTGAATGCAACTTCTTCGCGTTCACAAGTCTACAGGCCAAACGGCATCATGCCACCTCAAAACACATCCCATTGCCCGATACAACATTCGTGTAATCAAACTCCATACCCTGTAGACCGAGTGTGACTTCCTCATACTCACAAGTTTACGGGTTCCATCGACACAAAGCCACCAAAACCTATGGCACAGGGGAAGTCTTAATTCCTCACCACCCCAAAATAACTTCATAGCTTGAGGGAAGCCTTAATTCCCTACAAGAAAAAGAAAAAAAAAGAAAAGAAAATAAAAGAGAGTGGGCTAAAAATGGAGATGCCCGACGGACTCAGCCGATCTTATTTCATTGATCGGTTGAGGGTAAAAAATGTCGAAGGGAGGCCTAGCTAGAGTGAAAACCTGAAAAGGCACTTTAAGCAAAATCAGGCAACCCCGCTACATGAAAACCTCTCTTGAGGCATGTAGGCAAAAATCAAAGGGGGCTGGTCCGGGTGAAAATCCGAAAAGGGCAGTCGGATCAGTAAAAAAAAACAAGAACAACAAAAACAAATAAAACAAAAAAAGAAAAAAAAGAGAAGTTCTGACCAGACCTCGAGAGTCACTTGACTGGGAGTCCTGCATAAGCTTATCAAAGGATGATTTGCAGTTGAGCCCCCTTAGAAGCACCGGAATGGCAGGCAAGCCTAACATGTGGAAAGGCCTTCAAAGAGTCGGCAAAAAGGGCCCAAGCCCTTCTCAACCCCAAAGATGCACAATCAACAAAAAGACAATACCAAAGAGCAGTCTATTCCAACACCAAAGCAAAGCAAGGCAGTGCGAAGAACAACAGACCTGATAAGTTTGATTGATCAAATTGAGAACAAAAGCAAGAACATTACAACAAAGAAACATGCAACATGGGAAAGTGGGGAAGAACAACTTCTTATTATACAATCCCATACAAAAGGGTACAATATACACATGTGTAGCCTTGACAGGAAACGAACAATATTTGATTACACAATCACTTCTCTATATGTCCGAACAAGTCTCGGGACTAACTGGAGAGAATAGAAAGGAGTACATTGTGCTCGAACAACCCTTGGGGCCTAGGTTTGGCTTAAAGCAGTTTGTCTAGTGCAAACACACATGAAGCCCCAAGGTATTCTCTTCTATGGTCGAGAGTCTTTTTACTCATGAAAGCTCCTGGCATCAGCACCACACCAAGGAGCACGAGCATGAGAGACTACTTTCTTGGTCACAATGCATTAGCCTGAAGATATCAAGACAATGCAGTTGGATGACAACGAATACAATATGGAACAAAGGAAGTAGTTCAGCTATGTTTGCAACAAACGGTTCAAACATTTCCAGTCAAGCAACAAGCAAATGACAGAAAGGGAATGACGCAACTATATTTGTAAGAACAATTCAAAATCTTTAGTCAAGCAATAAGCAAGTGATAGAAAGGAAGCCATGCACAGGCAATTACATAATTTTCAGTCCATACAAGCATCGATTGAAGAAGGGAAGAAGCTATAACTAAATCTTTGCACGGGCAATTCCCCGACGACTCTCGTCTCAAGGAAATCACCCGTGGGGGGCATTTGTTGGCGCACAAATTTTTTTTAAAAAAAAAGAGTGGGCTCGACGGGTCAAATATTAAGTTGATTATCCAATTAAAAGAGTTCAAGACTAAATGGCTTGTTCGGACCACCCTCCAGGAGGTGAATGGGCTATGTTTTGGTCAGGCCCAAATTTATTGAGCAATATAGGCCCATGTCAAGGCGTGTTTAGCAATCCATCGACTTAGCTGGGCACATTTGGCGTCGGACCCAAGCAAATCCGAGAGGGTTTTGAGACATTCCGAGGCTTCCACGGCAAGGGGATATCCTCCCGATCAGTTCCCACACTGGGTTGGATTCTTCCGACGGTAAGAAATCCCGTAAACGCGGAAAGACTATCTAGATAAGGCGGACGGAGCCGTTAAAGGGAAGAAAATCAATTTCGGCTATCGCCACCCGTCCGAGTCCGTGCCGAAGCTGGACTCCCTGTTTCGGGAGGTTTCCTGGTGGAGGAAGGGGACCGGCGAGGCCTATATAAGCCTGGCCAAGGCTGGTCGCGAGGGAGGAGGGATAGAGGCAAGAGAGAGGAAGGAGAGGTCGATAGCCGTTGTTGTCCCCTGTTTTGCCGGAGGATGCTAGCGCCGCCGGAGCTCGTTTCTTCTTCCGCCAGAGCCGTCAAGGCCAATAGGAGGCCCCCTTCTTCCTGCTAGAAGCGCCGGAGGAGTTGGGATTGTCCATTGAGGGGATCGGGACCAGAGAAGCCTTCTTCCTCCTCCGCCGGAATCGCCGGGCCTTCGCCAGCTTCCGTAAGCCACTGCCGCCGCCGTAAGGGCCAATGACTCTTGCCATCGTCGCCGGAGAAGCCTCCCTTCCTCCTCCCCCAGGGCCGACAACCCCCTCTTCTTCCCTCTCCGCCGTGCGTCGTCGCCGTCGAACAAAGCCGGGAGCCGCCGGGAGACAAGGCCGCGTTGGCCGTCGGGGTGCCTGAGGTGTCGAGCGGGCACTGTAGCCGCGGGAGAAATAATGTCTCCCAACCTTAGTCCAGCGTGGAAAACATGTGGGGCCCACTGGAGGCTTGGTTGATAAAAAAAAGAAGAAAAGAGGCCGACCGGGCGAAGCCAGCCAGCCTTCGCAGGAGGTGGACCGCCGGTCCAAAGATGCTCCCCGTCGGTCCAAACAGTGACCGGGCTCCGGTTCGGCTGAACAGTACTTCGCTTCCAAGTTTTAAAAATTGTTTAAAACAAACAATTCACAGAAATTAAATAAAAATCCATTAATTAATTCAACAAACCGAGGCGAGCATCTGGCCGGCTAAAAACCCGCCACATGGTCTCTGCTTAATCTAAAAGAATCAAAACAAATGGGAAAGCAATAGGCCGGCTTCAAGCACGCCTCTTGACCCATAATTCAAAAAAATTAAAAATAAAATAAACAATAAACAGAAATTAAATAACAATTTGCTTAATTAATCAACAAACTGAGACGAGCATCCGGCTGGCTAAAAACCCGCCTCATGGTCTTGGTTTAACTTGAAAGAATTCAAAATAAATAGGGAAAGCAATGGGCCGGCTTTAAGCACGCCCCTTGACCCTTTAAGGTAGACATACAAAGATCTATAAAAGACCCCAATGTCTTACTATCCAGCTATATGAGGCCGTGCATGGTCAACATGCCGCTAAGCCGACTATATGCTGACAAAAAAAAACAATGGGGGATGCCCATAAGTCTATCAAGACCGGGTACATGCCGCCCATGAATGACAAGTTCATCAAGGACTCAAGGGACCGAATTGCTGGTCAAGCTGTAAATCATGTCTCATGTTGAGAGATCAAGCAAATGAAAGTTCATGTTCGGTGCATATGTTTATATTACAAAGAGGAGACAATCACATGAAATTTCTGGAATGCAAGACAACAAAAAAAACTAACAAACGATTATGAAATCTGGAAAATCTGAAACTTATGTAAATCTGAAATTTGAAGACTAAAATCTGCAAAATGTGCACAAACGTGTAAATCTGAAAACATCAAATCTGAAAATTGGAATGTTCAAGTCTGAAAATCTTTAAAACATGTGAGGTTTGAACTACCCAAAATCTGGCATCTGGAGGTTCGAGACCTGAAACATGTAAAATCTAGAAATTAAAAAAAAAAGAGGCTCTAAATCTGAAAACCAATTTAATATGCAGAATCTGCAACAAATCTGAAATCTGCAGGGGATCCGAACTAAAAAAATCTGCAATCTGGAGTTTGGAGATTCAAAATCTGAATTTCAGGAGTTGCAAAGTGTGAACTTCACATTCAAAACAAAAAATCTGAGAACGTGCAGAAATCTGGAGCAGGGGTTGATTAAAATTTGAGAATTGAGGGTTTAAGATCTGAACATTCCAAATTCAAATAAACTGCAATTAACTCATAGACAACCAATTAAAAATTTGAAACATAACTTGAAATTGAAATCTGCAATTTGTAATTCAAAGATTTGAACTCCAAGGATTTGAAATCTGAATGTCATATCCGAAGATAAAAATCTAGAATCCAAGCAAACCAGAAATCTGAAAGTTTCAAGGAAAGATCTGAAAATTCCAATCAATTCTCAAATCAGAAGATCAACAAGTTCTAACTCACTAAATCTCAAAACGGATTTCAAAAAATTCAGAAATCTGAGAACTTAAGGCTTGAACTCCAAACAAAAAAAAATCAGAAAACTGAATCTGAAGCATAACAAATTGAAGATCAAAGCCACATAAAACTAAAAATACAAGAACATCAACTAGTTTTAATTTAATGATCTTTAAGATAAAATTCATAATCACATAAATAAATCACTTGAACTAAATTTAATCTGTAAATCCTTAAACTCATAAAACCAACACATTTTAAGAAACCTGTAATCCGACCCAAATGACATACACCTTAGCCGAAAAATTAAATCATCAAGTGAACTCTCACAACGATCACCTGCCAAACTTAAATTAAAACTTAAAAAATCGGCAACCCAAATCCTTGTTTAAATCGAAACACACTCAAGCAAAACACAAACTCAATTAAAATAAAAACAGAACCTGTGCCAAGTAAAATGCAAAAGAAATCAACATCTGAAGATAATTTTAGTCTAAAACAACAAATCAGATTTTTTTAATCACAACAGATGCTAGCCAGGTTTAAGTTAAACTAATTGAAGAGCTTTAATCAATCTAAACTGAAATGTTAACCAAATTTTAAACAACTTAAATTCAGCCAACCTTTAAAAAAAGAACCTAATCAAATCTGTAAGCAGAATCTGTAAAACTAATTCTCAGATAAACAAGAAAAAAGATAAAATAAAAGTCACAACAGAACTCTTGGATTTAGTTCACATGAGATTCTTAATCAAAACTTGAACTAAATTCTGCCCAAATCCAATTAACTTGAATCAACTCCCAAATAGAATCCAAATTGACAAACCAGAATTCAAGTAAATTCCAAGCCAATCTCTCAAATCAAACTTTAAAATAAATTAACTTTAAACTAAACAAATTTAAAAATAAACCAAACTCAAACAGATCCAAATCAACCAAACAAATCAAAATTCAAACCAAAAAATTTAAATCAATTCAATTCAACTCAAATCAAATTCAAACCAAATTGAGTGCTTGCCTTCCATCAAGCTCATGGGGTTGTTTTCTCCTATGTGTGTATGTGAATGTTTATGGTGGATGCATTGTTTTCTGTTCCAATGGATTGCTATGACGCTTAATCAAGGGTATTCGAGTAATCTCGATGTAATTAACGTCGGATCTTCGCACCATCCGACGGGGAGAGGTCAAAATTAATTTTCAAAGAACCTAACAACCTCAAATTATAATTTTATAAATATCATTGACCCTAGTTAGTACTTTTATGAAATATCATCTATTTTCTTACAAAGTCAATACTAAGGTCAAATCAAATTTAATTCAAATCCAAATGGAAAATGAATTTCCAGAATAAGAAATCTTTTGAGATTTTTTGAGGCTACATCAGTAACACATCTAGAACATGGACTATTCAGAATGGTCATAAACGAAAATATGGTTTTCATCCAAGAGTCTGCAAGGTCCTAAGTTTAAAATGAAACAAATATATTTGACAATGGATAAAAGATCCCAAATATATAGAATTACACAATCAACGTAGGAATCTACCAAATGAAGAAAATGTTACACTTGACAGATGTCAATTGCCTAGGGAGAGACATAATCTAACCATCCCTTCCCTCCACACAAATTCCACACATTAAAAGAGTTCCTGCAGACAAAAAAATCATAAAAGAAAAAACATAATTGCACCACTGTATTCTGCTTGTATACCTATACTTGAATGTGTAAAATAATCTGAAAACAAAATATTTTCCCCTCAGCGTGGCTTCCCAACACACAAATAACAGTCTATCTGTACATATTTAGCCAAGGGCTGTTATGTCAGGATTGGCACCTAGATTTGCCAGGATTGATCCAGATCCGAAAAAGATAGGCTGGCAGTTTATTCAAGGGAAGAAAATTTGATCTAGGATAGGCTTGGATGAGTTGTTGAAAGAAAAACATAAAAAAAGAAAACTAAGAGGTGGCAGGCAGAGATGAGCAGAGGGTTGACTGGCAGAGGGGTAGAAGTGCTGGAAGGCAACCTGTCTTCCACAAACAATTGACCCACTACAATGTACTACTTAAAGTTGTGGATCTGGGCTGAAGACCTGATAACTGGTGATTCACAAGTTTTAAGTTGCATATTCTGCGTTAGAGGGTCCACAAGGTCCATCTTCCCAGCCAGGGCAGCTGCAGGCCATGGATCACCCAGTCAAATCAGTGCGGGTTGCATGATCTAGGAAGATCTGGTCTTGTTCAGACTGATTCCAGTGGAAGGAACTTCCAGGGCTGGGTTCCCCCTCATACTGGATCAGCAGGCATCGATATCAATCCAAGATGGGATCAGCTAATGCTGATACAAGATGGGATTGGCTAATCCTGATCTAGATTGGATGATCCTGATGGTACCACTATATCAACCATATTGATCCTCTATTTAACAAACTGATCCATCTCACAAATACCTTTTTCTTTGTTCTGCTTTAAGGTTGGCGATAGTTTTTCACAAAGCCATGTAAGAAATGTTTTAAAAACCGGGATCATGTATTTGACATAAATGGTAAATGGTAAAATTTATTTAAAACATGTAAATGACACAAATTATCTAGAAACTAACACATGTTTGTCAAAAATGGCATAATATAATTTGAACACGGATGCTTGTCATACTGTCATTATGTTATCCTAGTTTGTTAGCTGAAAAAAAAATGGAAATGCCTTTACAATGTCATTTGTCTTGAGATATATTTATATTTTCAGCACAAATAATAATGCCTTGAAAGGAAGAAAGAAAGAAAAAGTAGAAATATCTATTAGGGCGTGCCTAAAATTCTCAGAATACATACAGAAGAGCACTCGGTGTCTGAATCAGACTCAGAGATATGGAGAGCCCATGTGCGAATCCAATCAAGGCCTTTTGCTATGTCTTGGTTGCCTTCAATCATGGCAGAAGCCACATATGAGGGGTGCAATGATACTAGTATACAGGAAGCTGCAAAAAGAACGGATCTTCTTACATATGCTTCAGTATGATGACATATTTCCCTGCACAAGAAAAACAGTTAAAATTTACTCTCAAATTTTAAACTTTAAACGGTAGTTCGTGGTGATATACCTATAGCTCAACATATCTAGGAGTGGAGAGGCCAGCACTGATGCTTCTGGGTGCATGGCTGTACACTTTATACAAACACCGAGCATGTATATGAGTCTGCCAAGGACAATGAAATCCTTATTAAGCAAGTTAACTCCATGTCTCTGTCTGTCAAATCCCTGCATTGCAGGAAGCATAAAAGCAGCTGCATACAGAGGAAATTTGTTCTTGGACCACTTGTGGTCCTGCACTTCTGCTGTTCTGAGGTTCCATCTCCTTGACTTACCCTTCAATTGACCAGATTTAGAAGGGAGTTCTCTTTCATAACGACAGGACCAACTCAAATAATAGTCACTTGCTGAGACATCCTTCCATGGTCCTGCCCCAGATGGCCCCTTGCTACTGGGAAAAAACCAAGGTTGCTTCCCTGAGATGGGTGATATCAAATCTCTATTATTTGTCTGCAATGTCATGATTCTAGTATCAGAAAGTTCTTGTGAAGCATGAGTCATGACATCAATGACGAGAATACGCTGGCTGACATCAACATTAGATGAATAAAGTAGCTTGTTCAGAGTGTCCAACGATTCAAATGGACATGTCACAAGCAATGCTATCAATGCCTTTTCCCTTTTTGACTCAGCAGATTGTTCTTCCCCTTCAACAGTCAAATCAGAGCAACGGATGCGGATCAATAAACCAGCAAGGTCACCGGCAATATGCTGAAGTTCATCTGGTGATGCTCTGATAAGTTTTTCAGCTACATCAAGTGCTTTTTCTACCTGTAAGTAACATGGAGTATAGACATAGTCTCATAGATCAATAATTGGACATAAAGATGTGTTGTATTAGATAACATTATCACCAATTCATTTATGCATGATAAGCATATAAATAAATTTGGACCTAATACATGCAAAGAACAAAAAATAAGCACTTACACCATCCAGATCATCAGTCTTTCTTAGTGCAGCAATTAAATCACCAAGTTGTGAGAACTTTCTTTGTAAGTCGGTGACATCATCTGTCAAGTCATATGGTTGTAAAAATGAGTCACTTGAACTTTCAGAACTTTCACTGCAGTCATCATCATAACTGCCCCTCTCAACTTGAAAACTCCCATCAATTAGGATGGCAGGATCAACCACTTCATCTGGATCAACACTTCTAGACTCCAAATTGGTAACATTTGCATCTTTCATTTCCTCTATCATATCCCACTTGCTTTCACACTTAACTGCATGCTTGACAACATCGTAGTACTCTGACACTCCATGATGAGTTTCCTCACCAACAGAAAAAGATGAAATCCCTTTTCCCCCAAATCCCCAGTCAACTGTTCCATCACAGCTATCATCAAGGTAAAGAGGATTTTTTGGATCGATGATTTTTGAAAATACCAGAGCAATGGAACTAGCCATCTTCCGTATTAAATCATCTGGACTCTCAAGCCTACCTGCTCATAATTAAAAAAAATTAAGAAAAATCAGATCATACATAAAAAATTAAGTACAAATGCTGCTCCATAGTTAGAAAAAGATACAGGTAACTCCTTGAAGAATTGAGTGTAACACATCTCCAGTAGTTTCAAGTTCTTCTTTTGACATTCTCTCCAGAGATAAGCCAATAGCTGCAGTTATGTCTGATATACACTCAAGGAAGTATTCATGGGGAAAAAGATAAAACATTAACACACGTTGATTAAAGGATACAAGCTTGTTGTTCCATTGAAGTTGTTTGAACAAACTCACGCTTGGACCATATACCAATCATACGCTGAACAACATCCAGAAACCTTTTAGTATTCTGACCCATATTCCCCTCACTGACCGATGGTGGGCATTCAAGCAAAGAAAACTGAAGAATCCATTTCAAGCAACATAGAGGAAACACCTTCCAAAGCAGGAATCTCTCACAGAACATAGTCCTGAAATAGTTTTAGGGTGAACTCACTTAGTGCTATCTAACAAAGAATAAAAGCTTAATCACAACCTGGACAGCATAAAGAAAGCATCATGAGCTTCAAAAACAATGACAAACAAAAAGACATCTAAATACATAGCTGAATTTGAAATCTGACACAACGACCAAAGCTCATTTTACCAGACGAAGGAATAACCTGCCGTCAATGACATCTTCTCTTACAGTTACTTGTAGAAGAACATGTTGATAAAAAAAGAGGCATACTCCAGCAATTTGTTCATGACGAAGCTACAGAATTATATAAACACCTCATCAAAGATGGGTGAACAGAACAAAAAATGTATGAATCAGTTCCAAATATGCTAGTGCACACTAATTCCTTTTAACACTATTGTTTTTTTAACAACATCACCACCATGAGTAAGGACCGATAACATATAATGCTCAAACTGTGTAAAGGTTCAGTCAGACTTTGGTAAATGTATAGCCATATAGTGGCTTGATCATCCAATTTTTCAAAGTTAAACACAGTTCTCAAGAACCAAGTTTCTTGTGTAAAATGACAATCAAGTACAATTTGCTAGGTGTTGTCATGATGAAGTTGATTGTTTTCTTATACTTGTACTGCCTCATTACTGCAAAAGTCACCAAGAAAGCTTCAATTATTCCTATGACATCCAGAGCATAAAGAAAATACATATAGTGAGAGCTTGTGCTCTGTTCTATATCTATGTTATATAAGACACAAGGCACACTTTTTAAAATTAGATATTATTTTATGTATACAAAAATTAAAAAATGCAGCAACAAGCAACATTAAAAGAATACAGAACTTTAAAAATGAGAAAGTAACATTAAAACAAACTAAAAAATGCATCAATTAAGTACTTATCATTGCAAAAAAATTAAAATGTAACAATAAGGAATACAAACAATACAAATTTAAAACAAATGATAGCAGTAATACTAAAACAAACTACAAAAATTGCAAGAACTTATTAACCATAACATAAAAATATTAAAATGCAGCAATAAGCAACATAAAAAGATTACAGAAATTTAAAACAAATAAGACCAATAATAACAAATAAAAAATAAAAAATGTAGAAACTTATTAAAAATAACAGAAAAAAGTTTAATATTGCAGCAGTAAGCAACATAAAAAGGCTACATAACATAAACCAACAAAATATTAAGATCCTAAGTCTTGCAGCAAATCATGAATTCATACTCATAACAAATTACATCCGATGTCCAAGTCTCTCCATGCCAAATACGAAAAGGAACATCATCCATCACTATTTGAATCATTTAGTTAAAATTTTCTTCCTCCTCTGAGTCAATATTATTCTCATTAATGAGATTAAATGCTTTCCCATATTAATATGATGCCTTGTTGTAGAAGACCTAGTGATGGATCCTTCATCCCAACAACCATTTCCACATCTCTCCAGGTAAGATCCTCATTTTCATGCTCAAGATCTTGACCTTTCTAGATAATTGACTTGTCAGCCACATCAATGTTATCAAATTATGTTGGATCAATATTATATTTTTATATTTTAAAATAAAAATATTTAAATCTTTGATTGTATTGCACATAACAAGATCATTAAGTTTTTTTTTGCAACAACCTTTATCTTTTCATTGTATGCACCTATAACAAATAGTTCATAAATTTTAGTCATAACAACTATAATAAAGAATAAAAAAGATAATTGTGAAACCTCAAAAATTTAACAAAAAAATATAACATGTATAAATGTATGGCTGCATGACATGCTTTGAAAATTCACTAGATTTCTATTTATTTGAGAACTGAACTTTCGTCATCTTTTGGCCACTATGAAAATGTATGATATTTCATATAAAATACTAGCCAAAACATATGGTATGCATATAAAATATGTAAATCGAGGTTAGGGTTCATAAAATCTATCTTTGGACCACTCTCCATCGGAAGTTACTAATTTCTGATGTTAATTACATTGAGATTCTTGAACATCCTTGATTAACCATCTTAGCAACTCATATAAAAGGAAACACTCATCCATAAAACACAATCACATGGGAGCTATAACTCATAAACTCAATAGAATGTAAACTTAGTATTTTAAGTTTGATTTAAAATTCATTTATGTTTTATGAGGTGCATTGTTTTAGATTCCAACAATTTAAGGTTTATGTTCCTTAATGGATTCTTAAATGTGTTGACATGTTTTATATGGGATTAACTCTTCTAATTCAAAGTCTTAACATTAAGACATGTTTTGAGTTATAAGAGTTAATTTGGATCCGAAGTCTAGAAAATACATGATTTGGATCAAGTTTCATTATGGGATTTTGATCATAAGAATTTAATTCCAATTTATTTTTTTTATTTAAGTCTAGACATTTTTAGACTTAGTGAAATCAGATTTTTATGATCTCTTATTATAGTATATTTATTATCATACAATTTCATGTCGTAAGTCTTATTATTAGACTTAGGAATATTTTCAAATCGGATTTTATGATATCAAGTCATAGGCATGTTCATTATATTTTATTCTAAGTCTTAGCATATTAGACTTAGGACTCATTAGGATTGTCATCTTTTGAATTCATTAAGTTAATACTCCATTTTTAGCCTTGACGTTAAGCATTAGACTTGGAAGTTTTTAAAGAATCCGATGTTAATGACATTTTTTTTTGATCCCTGCCTGTTTTGAGCATCACATTCATGTTTCTTTTTATTTAGGACAACATTCATGTTTCCTTTTATTTAGGACACAAGTCACTCAGACATTTTTATCTTTAGACATACATAGGACATTACGATTTTCTTAGTTGAACAATCTGATTTCAAAACATCTGAGTTCATGCTCAGCCCATTTCCAAGTATTTTAGAACTGTTCATCATTGGCATTTTAACCCCGTCAAATACCATATTTTCTATCATCTTCCAGGCGTTCATGTTTTCATATTTTTAGCATATTCAAAGATTACTGGATTTGAACATCCTCGGATCTAATCAGGATTGACTGAGGTCAAATTTGAGAATCCAAGATCTGGATATTAAAACCCGGTGTAGATCCGAGATCATCATTTTCAGATTCTGGTTATCTTTAGGAGTTTACATTTTCAGATTTAATGCTTAAGACTTTAATGCATTTATAGATTGCATATCAGATAATGATAGAAAATCCGGTCATATTTTCAGATTTTATTATTTCAATTTTATTTCCCATGTTTGCATTCCATATGGTATATGAGTTATATTGATGCTCCCTTATCATAGACATATGGATATGGACATATAAATGCCATTCATATAATCATGGGGTACATTACATCATACTATCATATGGGGAGGCTTATATGTAGCCATAGTCCCATCATGTCAAGTGATATCATGTCATATTGTGTGAGAATATTGATAGCTTTGTATAGGCAAGAATTATCTCATCAATTCCCTACTTGGACCTTAAAGGTTGGTCTATCATGACCTCTCCTTAGATCAAGTGGGAATTTTCCCTAGTAAGTTGAGTGTATGTACTCTCCCTACTTTGAAAAGGATCGATGGCACTAAGTGCATGCTCGGGGTCCCGTTCGGGATCAAACTCCTTAGGACGGACCCAAAGTGCTTGTTCAACATGATGAGGGTGCCTAAGTATAGGCACACCTCTTAAATTTATTTTATGTTTAAATATTTAAAAAGCTGGATTTTATGTCAGTTTTGAGCCACATTTGGGTTGTCCATCATGTCATATAGTCATATCTTGGTCCTGATGACCAAGTCTTAATGTAATTTGGCCTCATTTGGCCTATCTTCATGTCATATCAACCATATACAGTTTGTTTTGCATCATCTCGGCCCGGATGGCCTAGTCTCCATGTCATCTTGGGTCCGGGCGACCCATCGTCTTCATTGTCTTCATATCTTCGGCTTCATGTCTTCATGCTTCATTAAGGCTACCTGGGAAACCCTTAGTTCATCAAATGTCTTCATGCTTCATTAAGCCGGGTATCGCCTTGTCTTCATGGCCACCTTGGAATGCATGAGGTGCTCCATATCGGGGGCTGTTTTGTGACCTGTTGGGGTCCATAGATAGAAGGTCTAAAGAAGGACCTGTTATGGGGTTGCTATGGGCTAAAAAGTGACCTGTTATGGAATCGATATGGGCTGGATATGTAACCGTTTATGAGGTCAATCTATGTCTGAAAATGTGTCCTGCTATGAGGTGGGGTAGGCCATATACATGAGCCAAGAGGGAACTGTTTTATGGCTGAAACAGGCTTTGTTCTAGGGGCTATAGTGGTAGGCTCGATATGGGCCATGGAGAGATGGACATAGGTGGGATATGTAAGGGGACCGGATATCCTTAAGCCCAATGGGCATTAAGGGAGTCGGCACCTCCTCACCCATATGGATCTAAGTGTCTTAGATGCTCATTATGGTTGAGGGACATAGGATTAGCCATGGGTATGTAAAGGCTAAGGGGTATAGGTATAGGCATGTGTAGAGGATCTGATCCTCTTCCTCATCTCCTTCTCTCAGCGCCAACAGCTCGAGCCTTCATGGCTTATGGCAACTGCAGGATCTCAGCAGCAGCAAAAGAACAGCTGCGGCAGCAACATAGCATGGGGAGGATGAAGCATGGGGATGGCAGCCTCTCCATCCTCCTGGAGTACAGCAACATGACCTGCAGTAGCAGTCCTATAGGGGACATGGCAGCATGATGACCTCATGGAAGGGCAGCATCCTCTTCGGCCACAGCAGCAGAAGAAAAGGTATTGGTCTTTACCGCCTTCTTCTTTTCATTCTTTCATGAGCATCTGCGCCAGCGGTAGCACCAGGAGCATATGAAAATATATATTTCCTCCATCTGGTAGCAGCATCCTGATCTTCTTTGGGCACTGGAGGAGACATTAGAGAGAAGAAAGGGAGGCGACAGCAACATTCTCACCTTCTCCTCCTTCCTCTACTTCCATTGGCGCAAGGGACAGATGGCAGCATCATCGATGGTGGCAGCATGTGCTGCAGCAGGTGTCAGCAGGTGGAGCATCATCTCCTTCCTCCGCTCCTTCCACTGACATAAGGTGTAGGAGCATCTGATAGGAGGCAGCATCATCTTCCTGTTGGCGCACAGGTAGCAGCAGTGGTAGGAGAAGACATCGGCTCCCTCATCCCCTTCCTCGCACAGCAGACAAGGCAGAAAGAGGATGAGGCAGATGGCAGCAGCGGCAGGTGTAGTATCTCCTTCTCCTCATTTAGACGCAGGCAGGTGGAAGAATAGAGAAAGGGAAAGAAGGGGAAGCTGGAGGATATCCCGACCTCTCTAACCCATTCTCCTGTCCCACAACATCTCTTTTTATGGAGAAAGAGGGGTGGCTGGAGTTGGCATCATGGGGGAGTGGAGGAGGACCCAGTCAAGGCTGGAACGTAGAGATTGGTGTGCCTCATTTTTCTCCCACACATCTTTTTTTAGAAGCATCCAATGAACAGCTTGACCTGGTCTTGCAGCTGAGGGAAGATGGTGCGTAGGCTTCTCATTTGACCTAATATCTCATCAAGCATCACATATCCAATGGCTCAAATTAATCCTCACTTATGCCCTATTTGGTAACATTATTAGACACCTCTATCACTATTAATTTTAAAATTGATATTGATGGTAATCACCTTGAAGTGTTTGGCTAATAGTATCAATTTTGAAATTTGCAGTGCAAACAACACATGTTATGTAATACAAGTGTCAATTTGTATCAATTTTGATATTGATACTCCATCTTCTAAAAATATCAATATCAATATTAATATAGTATCATTTTTGATACTCTAACCAAATAGGCCATTAAGTAGGATCCAAATCCTCTTAGAGACCCAATAAGAATAGGATCCGAAATTTAAGTGACGGTGAGATCTCACCCAACAGATCTAATACACATTGATTTAATCATAACCATTCCTTACTTAAGTAGGATATGAATCTCATTAAAGACTCAATAAGATGGGGATCCATAACTTAAGTCATCAAATGATCTCGGTCATTGGATCTTGCACCAATCTCACCATCTTGATAGCCAATCCGACGGCCCATATTTATCATTAGCACCGACATGCTATGATTATTAAATAAATGCCCAAACAACCTTAATATAAGTCGGAATTGGGATCTGATCGGGACTGATTTTGTGCATTTCCACGACCCACCATACATGCTCGTAAATCACATAAAAAATAATGGCAAAGCTGATTTAATCTCCATTGTCAAATTTCAGCCCTTGGATCATGCAAAAATTGCATTAATGGTTGACATGATTCAACCCATTTCATGTGGTGGAAATATATTTAAATGACTTCATTAGTCAAATAAATTTCCAATTGGTATTTCTGAGCCTTCGACATCATCCCGTCCTATCCAAATCACTTATATGGGAATCATTTATCCATCGAGCCCTTTATTTAGGTGAGCTTCAAAGAAGAGCAAAATTTGATATTTTGTGCATATCTTTCAAAATATCAGCTTAATTTCCGATATGAGTCTGATTTTCATCAACACTGACTCACCCAGACCATATACTATTACCATTTTGTTATTGGAACAGATCTCGGTTATTCGAGACCAATAAGCACTAAATTTGAATTTTTACTACCAGCGTTTATTTTCTGACATCTGTGATCCAATAATTAAAACATTTTCTGATCTTGGTATCTGGACTTATTCTAAGACATTCCTAGTCCGATAAACATGAAACATACTGGCTTTGGTATCGGGCTGAAAAAGGAAAAATTTTGATTTTTTTTTGTAAATATCTGACCACATATTTATTTGATGTCCCACTAAGTTGGGATTCCATCAATATTAACTCATCAAGACCATATGACATCATCAATTTGTTATTGGGCCAGGCCCTGACCACTTGGACCCAATAAGGCTGGAAGAGGGTATTTTAGTCATTTGGTCCAATCTCTATCATTTTAGGCTCGACATATGAAATATTTGTGGTAATTAACTTTCAATCCCTTTTGTGAGCTTTTCTAGCC
Source organism: Cryptocoryne crispatula var. balansae (assembly GCA_036172225.1). Lineage (NCBI taxonomy): Eukaryota > Viridiplantae > Streptophyta > Magnoliopsida > Alismatales > Araceae > Cryptocoryne > Cryptocoryne crispatula. The sequence goes on along the minus strand of CM069925.1, from coordinate 19,280,805 downwards.
TATCGGATATGAAATATATCGATCCCGGCCCTTAGGCCCATTTTCTAGAAAATATGGTCTAATAAGATATTTGGGCCCATTTTGGACATATGGTGTCCCGAATGTGTCGAGGACACCGGATTTGCTCTTGGACTCATTTTCTGATGTAATTGACCCAAAAACATAATTTTCTACCATGTGGGACCATTTAAATGTTTTTGGCCCAATAAGTCTCAAAATTGAGAGATTCATCTTCTAGAGTCATTTTCTAACATACGTTGCTCTGAGGAACATAAATTCTATACAAATTTGATTTTGGGCCTCATCCCGGTTTATTGGGCCTATTTAGGCTTATCGGGGCCCATTTAGGCTCATTGGGCCAAATTATTGGGCTCACTCTATTTGACTCCCCTTATTCTCATTTTATTAAACTCTCGACCTTATGAAGAGCTAGACATGTCTTTCATTGGAATTTTAACATAATTTAGGCCCAAAAATATTGAAAATTTTTGGTGTCAACAATAATCTTCATTTATTGTTTATAAGATTACCTATCAAATTGTGCCCTAATTATATTTACAACTTGATGCACTACATGTGAGACTTAAAATTCAAATATGTAACCTTTGTAATTTAGGTACCCCACTTCGCCAATTTGTCCACTAATGTGCTACAAAAAAGAAATAAATTTACTATTACTCTTTAAGCATATGGTATGCACTGGTCTAAGTGAAAAAAAGTAAAAGCTCACATAGAGTGGATGCTTAACGTTGTCTTATGGCTATCTCTCTTCCAAACAACCCTTGGACATCCCTATACATCGTCAATTACTTAAAAATCTCTTGTTCTTCAACCGTCGAAACATGCTCCTCTATGCAATCATATAATCCTTGTTTTGTCTCACCATCCCCATCAATTTTAAGTTGAATAATGAAATTGGGACTAAGGTAATAACCTGCATGTAAAGAACGATGATGATGAAGTTGGAATCCTGATGCCTATCAATAATACCTCAAATTAGATCACATTTTCTCAACTTTTCGAATGCCTTCCTTAGCATGGTCTATTGCTTCATAGATACCTATGCAAAATAAGTACAGTGCTTACTTTAAAACATAATTTACTCCATTCTAAAAAGTAGTCTTCAAAATGATTTCATAGGACTTTACCTTCAGCTTGTTTTGTCAATCTATTGTTGCTAATTGTCTAATCCTTTGAAGTAAACATTCTTCTAGGCTCTGTCTTCGTAATTTTGTAAGCTTTCCCAAATGAGATAGTTTCAAAACGTGGCTGTTGCTTTTATAACATTTCCATCGTGTGTGAACTTTGTCATCATTACAAACACTTTGGTATGCTCGTAAATAAAAGCGGTGACAATTTACATGTCAAGCAATAGTCATGATTGGTGACAATTTTAAAATATCTTCTGACATCAAATCAAGACAAACGCCCGCACATGGTGTCTAAAACAAATGAGAATGCACAAACATCAATGATCTCCTTGCAGTTACTGATGCGAGACAGAAAGGTGTTGACCCATCTCGAAGCATCAAAGTCGACCGAATTGGGTTGGTCCATATGGGTCCCACCATTATGTCTCGATTAGCATACCCAACTTAGCTGACTTAATAGAAGAAATTACTCTCTTCTTCTTTTCTTCTTTTTGACACTATTTTTCTCAACACTCCTTTAATTTTCTTTTTCTCTTTTCTTTTCTAATCGTCTCTTTTTTTATTTTGTGCTTTGTTGGCTTTTGGGTGAACCAACCTTCCCTATTTTTTTTTTCAACGCCGGGCGTCTGCTATAGTAACTGGGGGTACTGTAGCATAATGCTGTAGTGCCCCTAAGTTTGTTTTGTGCTACAGTAAACAGGAGGTTATTGTAGCCACAATAGTGCTTACAAGGGGGAGCGTCAGGCGTGTGGTGACGGATGACGACGAGAAGGAGGAGAAGGAGAGGAAGATGGTGGCAACGGCGGGGAGTGGGGATGACAGTAGAGACGATGCCAACAACGACGATGGAGGGGCCGGCAGGGGGCAGCGTCAAAGCCAATGGCGGCAATGCTGTCGTGATGAGCTGCCAGCAAAAACGATGATCATGGGGTTGCTGTGGGATTGGGTCGACTGGGCGTTGGAAGGGAGAACGTGAATGAGGCATTGGTTTCACAGGGTGTCGAAGCCGTGACTACGAGAGGGGGAATGAGAAGGGAATGACGTGGAGGCCATTGGGGAGGGAAGTGAGCTGGTCTGTACCGTGGGGGAGTGGAAGTGGAGTAAAACTCCTTACGGAGGGGTGGAGAAGAACCTACCTGCCGTCAGAGGTGAAGGGGAGCATGAGAAGGATGGTTGACTGCCGAGAACCCCGGTGGCTATCAGCCGGTCGCGGGTGCAGTCCATCCGGGTGCCACTGCCATCGTCAGTTGGTGTCGATCGTGCCACCGCTGAGCCAATCTCGTCTGGTGAGACCTAAAAGGGGTGAGATACAGACGAGAGAGCGGGTGGTAAAGGATTAACTTGTCACTTTCATTTCTCATTTAATCATCGTGAACACCATTCCCAATTTCATTGCAGTGTTAGACTTATATAGAAGCCTATTGGAGGACTTACAAAAAGGACCCTCTAATTTAAACACTTATTAACATACCTTATGAGGACTGAAACTCAAAAAACTCTAAAACAAGACTTCAAATACTAAGATAAATTGTTGAAATTAAAGATCAATGCTACTAAATAAAAACAAGAAGACGTGTCATATTCTCAAGACCCGAATGTCACTGTCTCCGGACAATCGGACCATTCGGTCTGACTTGGTTCCAATCAATTATATAACTAGTTTCATTACCAGTGACAATTCATATTATATTCTCCGAACCAACTTCTAACACAATTTTACTAAATAAATCAACTATTGACATCAAAAAATTTTATGTAAAGAATTTAGGGATATGTGAAGCCTACTCATGTTTGGATCTTAAATCCCATTCGGTGATATTTTGGATATGAAAAGAAAGAAAACATGATTTTCAGGTTTGCAGGAAAATAGGTGATAACTGAAAACAAAAAAAGTAAAAAAAAAAGAGTTCTAAAAAAAGGAGAACTGTCACAAGGCCCAATAAGCTGCTTTTGGGCCTGATTTCGATCATTTTTCATAGTTCAATCAATTTTTACCCAGTTATGGGCCTTATAGTAGTTAAATTCACTGGCCTGATTATTGGGCCATTTTCAGCCCATTTAGGAATACCATTTTTGGGTCTCAAGTGGGCCCATTGCAACCCCATATGGACTGTCATCGGACCATGTCACCCCAACCCCTTCTCTGGCCAAAAAAGGAAGAAAAGAGAGGAAGAGAGCTGCTGGTACAAAGAGCATGAAAAGGAAACTCATGGGTTCCCTCTTTTGGAGCCCCTATATGGCAATGAAATCAGATCTCTTTAATTACCAGCACTTTACATTTTAATCTCATGCCATAGAGAAAAGGTTGTGTGCCAGTCCCCTCTTCCTGCTCTTTATAAAAAGAGGGTTTACAGCCCTAAGTGCAACCCCATGAGAGCCTGCTGAAGCCCTAGCCACCACCGCCCTTGGTGCTGCCATTGTTCCAGCGCAACGGAGAAGAAGAAGAAATAGCTGTGGCTGCTGCTGACCCCTGGTGCTGCTGATGTTCCCTACACAAGTGAAGGAGAAGCAGCAGCAGCAGCATTAGCCTCTGCTGCTGCTGCTACTGTTGTTCCTGTCCTGCACAACAGACAAGAAGAGAAGGAAGGAGAAGATAAGAGGAAGGGTTGCCCATGGCTGTCCTTGCATCTCCTCTATCCACTCCATGAGATTTTTCCCTTTTCACCTCCCAACCAAAGCAGGGCCGAGCAGCCCCTCTCAGTTGTGCCCTTGTCCAGGCTCCCATCTTCATGTGTTCCACCTTTCTCCACACCAAAATGACAAAAAATGATAACTGTGTGCCCCCTATTGGCCTGTCTACCCCCAGCAAATCACATCAAAACTTGTCCATTTAAACCCAGTCCTAAACACCCTTGAACTAGCCCTGCAACCTGCTTCAATACCACCTAAAACATCCCTAAACCATACGTGAAACAAACCTTAAAATTATCCTCCAAACAGTCCTTGAAACCTGTTCTAAACAGCCCCTTGTGCCCCAAATCAGTCCCTAAAAGGCTGAAACATCCCCTTGATCAGTCCTAGAACAGATTTGGAATTTCATAAAAATAAGTCCTGGAAACCCCTGTAAAACAGTCCCAATCAGTCCTAAACCAGTCCCCAAATCAATCCAAAAGAATCGATTGCTGCCCTCCATCCTTGGCCTCCAAACAGTGTTGAGCAACCCCCCTCCTCTTCAGGTGGACACCCCAAACAGGGGCTGGAAGTTTGCAGCTCACAAGCCCTGACAGGCAAAGTCAACCAGGCTCTAACTGTCACACCCTGAACCAAAAGTGGAAATGTTCGATGACGCAACTAGGGAGAAATAAACCCTTAAAATTGTATGGTTTGGGAATAGTGAAATAACAAACCTTCAAAAATCCATAGAAATAAATTTCTAATTTATCATATTTAAATTTCTAGAATTAACACAAAATTTACAACAAGTCCATATATTTATCATCTAAATAAATCAAACTAAGTAAAAATTTACAATCCGAGCATCATGAAATCCAAATATCAACCAACTCTTCAAATCTTTTTCATCTAGATTCCACTGCAAAACTCTTGACTCTATGTAAAATGTTCACCTAAAAATAGTTAGCCACCACGATGGTGTTGAATAGTCACCCCCGAGAACAGACCCCCCCCCCCCTTGGGCGGGGGGGGGGGGGGTTTAATTCCCCCATTCGGGGGATTATTTCACCCCCCAATGGGGGTTGAATTGCACCCCCGAAGGGGTGCTAATCACCCATTCGGGGGTGTTGAACAGTCACCCCCGAAGGGGTGACTGTTTAAACAGACCCCCCCCTTGGGCAGGGGGGTTTAAATTTTAATTCCCCCATTGGGGGGATTAAAATCTCCCCAATGGGGGTTGAATTGCACCCCAAAGGGGTGAACCCCTTCGGGGTTGTTGAACAGTCACCCCTGAAGGTGACTGTTCATACAGACCCCCCCCCTTGGGCAGGGGGGTTTAAATTTTAATTCCCCCATTAGGGGGATTATTTCACCCCCCAATGGGGGTTTAATTTCACCTGGGCCTGGGGGCTGGGGGTGGATTTAATTGGCCTAATATTGTGTATGATTTTATGTGATGTAGATAAGATGTCGGACGAGAAGCATGCCACCGGCCCCGCGGAATTTCGTGACATTAGATGGCAACATGGCCATCTCCTTGATTCAGAGAAGAAGAGAGTTAGATGCAAGTGGTGCTAGAAAGATATGAATGGAGATGTGTATAGATGCAAGTGGTGCAACATGGCCATCCCGGCTAAAGCAACATATAGCCGGGATGGGTGGCAATGTAAAAAAGTGTGATAAAGTACCGGCTGAGCTTAGGGAGGAGATGAGGGGTTATTTAACTGGAAGGGCATCACAGAAAGAGGTGAGAATTGGTCAGAGACAAGACCTACATGACGAGTTGCTACGTCAGAGAGACGCCGATCTTATGGTCGGAAAGAGTAAGAAAGGGAAAGGACCAGCACATGAAAGGGTCCAAGTTGATTCTTCATCTTCATCAGATGAGGAAGAGGCTCAGGTCAAGAGAGTTGTACACGAGGGTAGGGCTCAGGCCCGTGAGGATGAGGAACGAAGACGAGGAGCAGGAGGTTCGGCTGCCAGACGTTCTGATGTGGGGGCGGGCACACGCCATGTTCGAGAGCCTGAATTCCGGAGGACACATTCTGTTCGGCCGACGGGAGACACCGCCATGTAAAGAGAGAGTGGCAAAGGTTAGAGGGGTATAAAACAAGCGTTTAAAGGGGTGAAGGCCTCGACTGGGACAGCAAAGAAATCCCTAAAGCATATGGTTAAGTTCTTTCTACATGTAGGTAAATCTTTGATGAAGTTGTGGTTAGCATTTAATTATTGATTTGAAGTTGTTGTTACACATTTCTATTAACAACGATCTCTTCTTATCTTGATTTTGAATTTGTAGGTGCCCCGACACAAGCAGCTACGAGTCCATATTTCCAGACTATGGTTGATGCGATTGGTGAGGCTGGGCCGGGGTTAAAAACCCCCCACATCAAAGTACATATATGAGACAGGCTTGGATGAGGAGGTCGATGAGTTTACCTCATGTATAGATGGATTCAAAACCATCTGAAAGGAGAGGGGGTGCACTGTAATGTGCGATGGGTGGACTGGAATCACAAGGAGGTCACTTATAAACTTCCTTGTGTATTGTTCTGAGGGTACCGTATTCCTGAAGTCTGTTGAAGCATCAGGTCAGGTGAAGAATGCGGACTACCTATTTGGGTTGATGAACACTGTGGTGGACGAGATAGGGAAAACCAACATTGTGCAGTTTGTCACAGACAATGAGGCATCATATAAGACTGCAGGAAAGAAGCTCATGGAGGCTCGACCTCACTTGTTTTGGGTACCCTATGCGGCATATTCTATTGACTTGATGTTGGAAAACATTGGTAGGGATCCTAATGTCAAGTCCTTAGTCAACCAAGGATAGCTTATCACCTCATTTATCTATGGCCATCCACGACTTTTACATATCATGAGGCAGCACACCGATAGTCATGATTTGATCAGACCGGGTCCCACCAGATTTGCCACCCATTTTATTGCTTTAGAGAGCCTTTACAGGTACAAGGCTAGTTTGAAATGGTTCATCCTCTCCACTGCTTATCAGGAGTACATGGATATATACAAGAGCTCCTTGGATCAGTATCAGGTACTGCTAAAGATGGAGCAGCTGATATAAGACAACAGGTGGTGGGAGAAGGTGCAATACTACTTGTTTGTCATATAGCCTTTGGTACATGTACTTAGGTTGGTGGATTCAAATGATAAAATTCAGATGGGGTACCTGTATAATGCTATGGATAAAGCTAAGTTGAAGATTAAAGAGAAACTTCTCAAGGGTTACAAAAAGTGGTGGAAAGTGATTGACAACAGATGGGATAAAACCCTACACCACGACATTCATGCTGCAGGTATACTTTAGTAGTGTAATTTGTTTGTATTACAACTTATATTCTGTGTATTAGTATTACCCCCACTGTCTTTATACTAATGGAGTATTAATGTCGTTACAAAGTACTTCCTGAACCCGAGGATACAGTATGGTGACCAAGTATGCAATGATGGTGAGGTATTATCAGGCACACTATTTGTAATTAAGCGGCTCTGTAAGACCCAAGAATACAGAACCTGCGCTAAGGTTGAAGTAAGTAATACATTTAATATCTATTAAACTTAGAACTTTATCTCAAGAAGAGAAGTTAACTGATTTATTTAGGATTTTCAGATGACTTCATACATGCACAAGATTGGGGTGTACGGGGATCCTGATTTGCAGTACTCACATGATAGGGTCCCCCTAATAATTTGCTTACCCAAATTAAAGCCTTTTTGCTTACCTGAATTTTTTAAATCAGTTACTGATGCATGTAATTGTCTTCTTTACAATTACAGCTGAGTGGTGAATTATGGTGACCAACAGAACTGGATGGAATCCACTTGCATCCATTGCAATGCGGGGGCTAAGTCAGAGCACTTCCTCGTCCCAGTGCGAGAGAAATTGGAGCACCTTCAACCTTATTCACACGAAGAGAAGAAATAGGTTGAAGACAGAAAGTTTGGAGAAGCTTGTTTATTGTCATTACAATATGAGGCTAAGAATCAAGAATATCAAAGATAGGCAGAAGACATCCAAGCAAAAATTTGCACAGTTTGCAGGTGGATTGTACCAAGAAAGAGCCCAAGCCCAAGCTACTCAGGGCTTGTCCTAGGGGGATGTGGACTTGGAATATCTATTCCAAGAAGAACATCCACTTGCAGCATGGGTGGAATATAAGGATGCTAAGGGAGAGCCAGAGTTCGACCCGAATGACAGATCATGGGCCGAAGGAGAGCTTGACAGCGTCGTTGGTGAGGATGAAGACATGCAGGAAGGTCAAGAAAGTCAAGTTCCATGCACAACTTCACTTCCTGATCCACCCCGGGGCCGGGCTACAGCTTCTCCAGAGAGACATCCAGCTCCCCCTCGGCCGCTACAGCTCCAGCTCGGATTCTAGTTGTGGGTCCATCTACCACCACCACCACCAAGTCAATGGGCCTCGTCCAAAGATCGCGGGATCAGAATCGGGACCTGGATCGGTGGGTCCCGATCCGATCTAGATTGGATCGGCCAAATATGGAATAATTCTTCTGAAGAAAAACCGATCCGGAATCACTCCAGATCGATTCTTAAAAAGGACAAAATACAAAACAAAACTACAAAAAAGAACCTAAATAGAATTCCAATTTGATCTAGGCTACATTGGGGCAGAAATCAGCCATAAAATGGGCCCTAAAAAGTGTCGCGACAGTACTTTGCCACCATTGGACCTTCCCCTCCCTACTGGGTCCATCGGGACCCGATAACCACAGACCAGATCAGACATATTGATGGACCCAATATGGTGCCCGGCCTTACTAGGTCCATCGTGCCTGATAGGATAGGGAAGGCCACGACAACGGCATAGCACTACTGTGGCTTTGGGTCAATTCTGGTTTTGATTATACGAAAATTAGAATGAAATCAGGTCTGGATTTTGATCTTTCTAGGCCCCGGGGAATTGGCTGAATCGGCCGATCTAGGCCAATTCATCTTGGAGTCGACTCTAGATCGGCCCTTCTGGGCTAAAATCGGATCGACAAGGGCCAATTTGATCCGAGAATCGGTTGATGCTGATCTAGATCGGCCGATTATGTGAACTATGGCCTCGCTTCACCGAACACCAGTTAACCAATAGTCAAGCATGCATGATTTCATATAAACACAAGATCACAATTTGAAATAAATCAAATATCTATTCCAAGAGCAATCTAAAAATAACTAAAGATAAATATATCAAATTTCTTGTTTAAGATAATTAAAATAAAAATAATCTAACACAAGGAATGAGTATAACTAATGCGATGCGATGCGAAATTATTTTCCACTTAGATTTTAAGTTTCTTATTAAGTTTGATTATCAATTGATTTAGGTATCATGAACCAAATCTAAATATTGCGTATGATGCAAATAATGTTAACATTTGCAAAAAACACTTCTTGCCTCAACTCTAACATGTAGTATTCGATAATAATAAATCTAAGCTAACTTCCTATGTGTCTAGGTAAAATGACGAACAAGGACAAAATCACGATATCGGGACCGTTGGGCACTGCGGACAAATTATGAAACTCGTTGTCCACAACTAAGTATAGGTTAGAAAAGCACAAATTAACATTTTTCCAATGATCCAAACGGAAATATGACATATACATATCCAAATTTAAATACACATCCAAATCGATATGGTTCAAATGCAAATTTGAACTACGCACAAATGTCATCCAAATTCAAATCTAAATGATGCATGGCATCCTAATGCAAAGTGGGTTTCTAGTAAAATACATATGCAAAATTTAAATGACTAAATAATTCTCATAATTCAAATACATATAATATGCACAAACAAACAAATTTAACAACTTATACAAATTTTTAGCTTAAATGGTCTAGCATTAAATTTAATGAAAGTTTGAGATATGAAAACTCTAAATAATTTGACCAAAGTATATACTTTTCTACCTTTGCATAAAAAATGTCTTAAACACTAAAAGTGCACAAATGAGATTTTTATAGTTTATTCAAACAATACACTAATTTTATAACTATGTTTTCTAAGATGGTATATCGAGGTTGAGATTGGGAGAATCTACTTGATTTATTGATTTTGGCATCAAACGCTAAGACAAGGACAAAGGCGAAAGATAAGATATGCAGCAACAATAAAGAAGGTGGAGAGAGCATGAGCTCACAAGGGCGCTTGGCAAAAGGGAATGACAGAGATCCATCAGAAGAGATGGAAAAGGATGCGCCAATGAAATTTGACAAGTCCATCACTAAGAGATAGATGACTTTATGAAGTTTTCATGTATTAACAACTTTATTGTTGCATCTATCCAAAGTTTAATCTAGGTGTTGTTGATTTATTTCTACTCTAATTTATATATTAAGATTCTTATGACTATATGTAAAAGTGAATAAAATTTACACATCAATTTTCAAGGAGATATCCTCTATTGATATTGCTCAAGGAAAAGTCTAGATTGATGTTGGAACTTATTGATATATGTTTAATTGATAATGAACATCCATCTCATATCTATCTTTAATGAACATCCTACCAATTTGTCCACTCTTCGTCCTCAAGTCTCATGTCTCTTTTGAAGAGAATATTATATTATTTTTTGAGATCTTTACAAAATCTATTCTCTTCAATCACCTCGAGACAAAACCAAGATACGAGATGACAATCCTAAGGTTCATGTTCAAGATGCATTATATATAAATCTGAAACAAAAAAGTCATGCTTGTGTTCTATGCATAGATTATAGAATCGGTTGAATAAGATTAGAATTAGCCAATTCCTGATTGGATTAGTCGATTACTATTTGATTTTGGCCTGGAGCACCGAATCAAACACTACTCTAGCTGAATCGGTTGCGAATTGGTAAAATCAGTCTGAATTGGTCATAAATTAGTCAATTCTTATGAATCGATGTGGAATTGGACAATTCCACCGATTTGGTCAAGAGACCTTAAGTCCCGTGCTGTTTAACAATATCAGGTCCAATTCGGGCTTGATATTGATTCGATATCATCGATATAAGGGTGAAATGGGTCTTATTTTGTCCTACCACTCTCTTTTCTCCCAAATTGGCTAGGGCATAGTGATTTCAATGATTTTGACGATAACTTCAATTTGGTGGTGTTTGAATTGATCCAGCATCAATTCTAATTGATTCTGGCGATGCGATTCCTCCAACATTCGGAAATTTCAACAACGATTCCTGCACACTCAAGCGTTCTTCGGGCGATTCCCCTCCCCTCCACCTCCAATTCACCGATTCAGACCCCCCTCAATTCTCCCCCCCCCCTCGATTCCTTCCCTATCTAATACACTTGAAACAGTCACTGATTCAAGTTTGAAACAGCCCCTCAAGGGGTTGCTACGCCTCTCTTCCCTAATCCCCTTAAAGGGTCCTTAAGCACTGAAACAATCACCAAGAGTTAATGTTTCAATTGTATACAGACTACAACAGCCTTGTTACAATCCCCCTTGCTGCTAAATAGCCCCTCGGTCCCCATGAAGTATGACAGTCCCCATAATAGCCTGGCTAAGTGGCTGGGGCTGTTCCGAGCACCCCGGTTCTGTCCCCCCTTTAATCGTTGAAGTTCTTAATTTATTTTAAATGTGTTGATTTCTTATTTATCGTATATCAAGGGCTCAATAAGCAATGGCCGAGCAAGATGCACCTTCTTCTCGTGACATTGGGTGGGAAAACGACCATACGGTGAATTTTGACAAAAGAGGGTGCCATGTAAATTGTGTGAAAAACAAATAAATGGAGTAATTCGTTTGAAGCAACACTAACAGGGATCCAGTTCAGCCCATTTTGGGAGTTTATTTTCATTTATGTCCTTTTAGACATGTATGCAAATATTTACAGTCTTTTAAATCCTTTTTTATGCATTGTCCATGTTTATAAATAGTCATTTAGGAAGTCTCTTTGTAAATGGCTCCATTATTTAAGAGGGCTCATATGTTGAAAATAGAGTTAGTGTTGGAAGTTTTGGAAGCCTTAGGGCCTTGTTCTTGTGTGCATGGGGCTTGCCCCGGTTACCTTTCCACCACCTCCTGATGGAGGCCCTCCAACTCCACCTCTCATGAGAACCGGTTCTCTCCCCAACCGTCTGACGCCAGTGCCTTCTCCTGCTCCTTCTAGTGGCCTCTGAGCCATTTCATCTCCTTCCCCCTTCACTAGTTCGACAACATTGATGACATCTCCGATGCCTTCGCCATCTTTTCTGACATCCAATCCTATTCAGCGATCCCCGAACATGTTTGGAATTCCTCTTCAGAGCCGCTACCGTCTTGCAAAGCCGCATAGCCTTTGTGCACAACCGCCAATAATGACTCCCCATTGGCACCTCCCCTTCCCCCTACTATTCCTCACTGTGAAGAGCCCCGTCCAGCCACCTTGTCCGGTAGCATCGTGCCTCCCACTGGGCAGCAGTAGAGAACAAAGAAGGAGAGGAAGAGGAAGTCGAAGATGACGACGCGAGGGCTCCCTCTGGCCCCCAATGGCTTCTCTTTCCAGGAGGGTGACGGCACATTACATGTAGGTGAGGTGGGGGGAAATGTTAAAATGTGACAATGTACTCAGGGAGAGCAGTGAAGGTATGAGAGCATACTTGACTAGAAGAGCCTAAAAAAAAGAGATTCGTGTTGAAAAAAAAAAGAATTGCATAAGGAGCTTTAGAAAAAAAGAGATGACAAGGGGACCAAAAAGGCAGAAGAGGAACTAAACCTAAATCATCCACATATTTTGATGAAGACTTCATAAAAGTAAGACATGTTAGCAAACAATCACAAAAAGAATATGAAGAAACAACGATGGGAGCAGAAAGCTCCGGAGTCGGAGAGCCAACATCATTGCTTAAAGTTCACCTGCCCCACACCCCTCACACCTATAAAGAGGGGCATGGTCTATACCATCGATCTGCTTCAATGTGACCCACTAAGAATCCTCAGATGTTCAGGCAACAAAGTAGCTCTCAAAGAACAATAAGACAAACATTTAAAGAAGTTAAGGCAACCACTTCCGTTGTAAAATGAGCAGTCCAGCATATTTACAAGTGATTTCTACATGCAGGTAATAATCCTAAATTGGAAAGCTCATACATTTGTATTCTATATATTTCTTTAATGAGCCAATAGCAATTTTTATTTTCATCTTAACTTTAATGCAAACGTTCTAACATATGCAACAACTAACCTCTACTTCCAAACCATAGTTGATGCAATTGGGGAGATTGCACTGAGCTTAAAGGTCCCAAGCAGCCAGTATATCTGCGCTATCGATCTTAATGATTAAGTACAAGAGCTTAACGCTTGAATAGATAGCTTTAAGTTGGTCTGGAAGAAGAAAGAGTGCACAATCATATGGGATGGGTGGACTGACATAACAAAGAAATCCATAATTAACTATCTTGTTTATTGTTCAGAGGGCACAACATTTTTAAAGTTCATTGATGCTTCATATCATACTAAGAACGCTAATTACATTTTTCACTTACAGATGACATTGTGCAAGATATTGGAGAGAAGAACATTGTCTAGTTCATACCAGATAACGAATCATCTTACAAAGCTACAAGGAGAAAGTTGATGAACAAGAGGCCACATCTCTTCTAGGTTCCATGTGCAATACACTCTATTGACCACATGTTGAAGGATATAGGCATGGAGGCATTAGTTTGTACACTTGTCAGCCATGCATAGTTGTTCACCTCATTTATTTATTTATATCAATGTTTGCTACACATAATGAGACATCATACAAAGGGACACGATCTGACCAAACCTAGGCAACTTGATTTGCTACACACTTCATTGCGTTGGAGAGCTTGCACTAACACAAGTATGCATTGGTATGGTTCATAACATCGCAAGAATATATTTGCTATGTGGCTGATGTGTACAACAAGATGGATTAATTAAATATCCTTGCACAGATGGAATGTTTGATTACGGACAAACATTTTTTAGAGAGAATTGTTTATTACTTATCTATCATTGAGCCACTTGGAAATGTGTTGAGATTAGTGGATTCAAATGAGAGGAACCAGATGAAATACCTCTACGATGCCAAGGACAAAGAAAAATTAAAAAATCAAGGAGAAGCATTGCAAAAGCTACAATAAATGGTGAAAGATAATAGATGCTAAATGAAACAGGACACTACACTACGATGTGCATGTAGCAGGTAATTCTTGTTATCTATAATTTAATTATTGCTTGATGCATAAATGTATGTTCTCATATCTCATATCGTATGTAATGAATGCAGGAAATCTTTTAAACCCCTGAATGCAATATGGATCATAAGTATGCAATGATGAAGAAGTCATAAGGGGAACTTTGTCGGTAATACATTGGCTTTCAAGAACTCATCAAGATAGATGTGAAGTTGGGTTAGAAGTGAGAAAGTTACTTTTCTCAATTTTTTTACATTGGAGCACAATAATCTAATAATTTGGCGACTCTCAATTTTCAGATGTAATCTTATATAATAAGAACTAGAGTATACTTAGATCTAAATCTAAGATATTCATTTGACAAGGTTGCTCTTGGTACGTGAAAATTGAAACAAATCTCATTATACAAACCCTTACAGTTAAGTGGTGGGTGCAAGTCAATATAGGACAGTGGTTAGAATTAACAGATTCTTTGGGAGGGAAACTGATTTAGAATCTGTTAGAATTATTTTTTTTATTTTTTTGTTGTAAAAAATTAGAAAAATCACTAAAAATCCCAGAGGGGTCTTAACATAATTTCACGCATACACCACAAATTTACAACAGACTTTAAGACAAGTCAGTATAGTTTCATCATTAACAAGCAATTGTAACCACTAACAAGATACAAATGAAAATTAATATCCAATAAACCGTTATACCTTTCTTTCACCACCATCTATGGCCTCCATCTTCATCCTCATTGTCCGTATTCTCTTAAATGCTCCATTGAGACATATCTGTAATGATAGGCCCATATCCATATTAAAATAAAAAATCGACCATCTAGGAGAAATCGTAGACACTCTCCTGAGCGCTCAGAGATGTAGTTGGAATATAAGAATGGAAGTCCTGAAGGGGTTCTATATAATTTGTTGTTGCGTACTACTTAAAGAACTCTAATGGTTTCTCCCACTAAAATGTTGTCTCTATCCGAAATCATCCGTCCTTGCCCCACTGGTGCGTGCACTATTAGATGATCCTCTTTCTCCACTGCCACCTCCACCTACACACCCTACATTTTGTTGTTGGGTAGAAGGAATGAACTCTTTCTCATCGTCATATGAGAAAAGTGCTTGGTATTGTCATTTGGACTCAAGTTCTCGCCTGATATCCAACTTTATTTTTTTTGTTTCCTACTCTACTTGTGATGAAGAACTCCCAAGGCCCATTCCACGCTGATAAACTTTTTTCAATTGAAAGAAGCATCTCAATCTGGCTGCCATGGTCTTTGTCTTCATCTTGGTGGGAGTTGGTTGTGAGATTGGGACTAGAAGTGGGGCTAAAGCTCGGACTAGAGTTGAGTAGTTGAGACTTCCAGCTGCATGTCGACATCTTCATGCTAATTATCATCTAGTTCTCCTTTAGCCTATGCACAATCCTTAGTATCGAACTCTGGAGGTGCTCTCCTTACCTTCACCCACGCAGCAAGTGGGTGTTCCTCTTAGAATATTCCACATCAACATTGGAAGTAACTAGTTCTTCTGCTTATGCTTATGCTCTTTATTCATATGGACCTCTTGCAAATCGTGTGAATCTTTATTCTACTATTTTTTGGCGGTATTTTATATTCTTTATCCACAGTTGCATATTGTAGTGGCAGAACATTAGTTTCTCGTATCTGTCAAAACTTTAAATGTGTAGTAGAAATGAAAATGTTAAGAAGAACGTGTGATCATAAAATTAATTGAAGTTCCGATTTAAATAAAAACTTTAGAAGGTCTATTTACCGAATACATTTAGTACCTACTCCGGTTTTTCGAAGTTGTTAAACAATGAGTCCTTTCCATCAGCTATCGTCAGGGAATATTTTATGCTATTTTGAAAGTACCACATTTGCCACCTTCGATCCCACCCCCACTCGATTTCCCCCACCCCATTCTAGTTTACCCTTTAACTCTTGCTCCTTCAAACCCTATACAAGGTGATGGTGGTTGCGGCAAGGTGATCCTTCCCGCTTCATCCTCTTCTATTTCTTATCCTATTCTCGACTTCACCATTAAACCATACCTCCTTAGGGCTGTTGTGTTGCAGCAAGGAAGATGGGTGGCAAACTAGGCAATAGATTCGTTGTGGCTCTCAAGGTAACATTATAGCTTCATCATCTTCTTACAGTTGCTGGTTGGAGCCAGAGCCAGGATTTTGAGTAGCCAGGGAAGTCACAGCAAGTCTGAGGTGGGACTGAACTGGTCGATGGGATAGACCGGTCAGAGAAGAGGGAGCTAGCAGATTCATAAGAGAAAAATCACAGGGTACCTATTGATCTTTTTGTGAGGATGAGACAAGATGATGTGGGTCTAGACCACATCACATTTGTGTTATTTCTCAAGTCATGTTCAGGCCTGCAGGATTTGGAGTGGACTTGTTGTTTGGGTGGGTTTAGATGGTGATGTTCTGACAAAAGTGCAATTTTTGACATGTATACTAAGATCATCTTCCCTTGTGAGATCATGGATCTTTTGTTGAGGTTTATTTGTAAATCTTCACCCCATGGAATGCCAGGTCAGGACCCAGGCGGGACCTGGATGCGACACAGACCCAACCCGCTCATTTTTTGGGCTGATCAGTCCGAACGGGACTAGGTCAGCCCGACCCGTGGTTAGTCAACCATCGGGTCACGCGAACCAGATTTGGGTCATGCAACCCTGTGACCATCGAGACCCCTCCCGTCCTATGTTATCAGAGGCGACCGCCTCGGTCGCCTAGGCGAGGAGGTGAGGCGAGGCGGCCCATCCCCGCCTCGACTCAGCGGCGATCGCCTCCCCCGCCTCAGCCGCCTAGGCGGGGGAGGCGTGAGGCGAGGGTGAGGCGTTCGCCTCAGCCTCTGCTTATCAGATCCGGGCCCAAATGCCAGATCCGATAAACTTAACAAAGGCCCTCGCGGCCTCTTCTCTCTCTCCCCTGTCCCGACATCTTCTCTCTCTCTCCCGCCCGACGTGTTTGAAGCCCCCACCACCGCTGCCAGTCGCCGGAACGACGTCGCCGCAGCCGCCAATCGCCGGAGAAGCCCCCGCTGACATCTTCTTTAGCCGGAGAAGCTGTCCAAACTTTCCAGACCGTCGGAGGAGCTCTCCAACCGGTCCGTTTTAGGGTTTCCACGTTTTTTTCTTCATTTTTTTTCTTTCTTATTCATCATCCTACTAATAATACATAAATCGTATCTTATGTTTTATTTTCTTCTATCTTAGTGTACATTGTTAGAAGACCGGATTTAGACGTACAAAGTACGCTCTTTTGATTTGTCTTATTTTTTTTCATTGTAAATGTGATTCCAATATTTTTATTATGCCATTGGCAACGTGTAGAAGGCGTAAGTGTTGTTAACCGGGTTTGCAAAGATTACCGAACAACCCGGACGTTGTCGGAAAGGTATAATTTACGTTTTTTTCCGTTTTCTTCATACACACTTCTTTTATTTTGTTATAGTTGAATATACTTGATTAAGACGTTCATACAATCTGATTTCTTGATTCTGATTTTTTCGGAAATGTATTTGTTTTTCTTCAAAATTTATTTCTGTTTACGGTTGTTAATGCTAGTTAGATTTCTTAAATCTGATTCCTTGAATATGATTTCTTATTGTTAAATCTGATTTTTTTAAATCAGATTTCTGAAATCAGAGTTTTTGTTAAATCTGATTTCTTATTGTTAAATCTTCTTATTGTTAAATCAGATTTCTTAAAAGTTAAAACAGATTTCTTAAATCTGATTTCTTGAAATAGATTTCTTAAATCTAATTTCTTAAATCTGATTTCTTATTGTTCTTAATGTATTTCATTTACAATCTAATTTTGGTGGATCCTTTTTTGATTTTTTTCTGATTTATACTATTTTTAATGTATTTGATGTTTATGTATTTTGTATGAAGATGTCTCAAACTGTGGAGCAAGCTTCGAGGACGGGGTCAAACACCCAAACAACTTCATCGGGCCCCATTATCTCAAGACATCCTCCTAAGTCAAAGGATGTTGGTTGAAAATAAGGAATTTTGGTGGATCCGAAAAATCGGGATCTTGTTAGATGTTCGTTTTGCAACAAGGATTGCAAAGGTGGGATATATAGGTTGAAGCAACATATAGCTGGTTTATCCACCAATGTGACAAGTTGCAAGAAGGCTACACCAGAGGCCAAAGAAAAGGTTAAACAACATATGGAGAAAGCTAAACAAGCTCGCTTTGAAAAGGTTGCAGTGATAAGAGAGATTGAAGGAAAAGAGTCAAAGACAACTTTCTTGCTGTGAACACTTCGGAGACAAGCATGGAAGCTGAAGACACATTACTTGTTTGTGATCCAACATTTTTGCCTCCTCGTTTGAGAGGTCCTATGGACCGTTTTATGAGGCAAAATCTAGAAGTTTACAAAGAGAAGAGTGTGAAAGACAAAAAGCATTTGAAGGAAGATAGGGAAAAAGTTGTGCAATACATTGCTCGGCGTATGTACCAAGCAGGAATTTCTTTCAATACCGTACACTTGAATAGTTTTCAGACCATGTTAGAAGCTATTGGTCAATTTGGCCCGGGATTGAAAGGTCCATCATATCATGAAGTGCGTGAAAACTTGCTTGTGAAAGAGCTTCAAACAACTAAAGAATTAGTTGAAAAAGTAAAAGGAAGTTGGGTGAAATATGGATGCACTATCATGTCCGATGCTTGGACAGATAGAAGAGAGAGAACATTGATAAATTTTTAGTCAACACACCTACGGGCACAGTCTTTCTAAAATCAATAGATGCATCTTCACAAGTCAAAGATGCAAAGTTGTTAGCTGATTTGTTAGACAAAATAGTTGTTGAAGTTGAAGAGAGAATTGTTATCCAAATTGTAACGGATAACGAGGCAAGTTACGTAGCTGCAGGGAGATTGTTGATGTCTATGCATTCTCATTTGTTTTGGACACCATGTGCAGCCCATTGCATTGATTTGATGCTAGAAGATATTTCTAAATTGTCGGGTATCAAATCCACAATTAGGCATACCAAGTATGTGACGACATTTATTTATTGGCATACAAAGGTTCTTGTTATGATGAGGAAGTTCACCAATGGAAGAAATTTGTGTAGGGCAGCAGTCACAAGGTAAAATCTCAATTTGAAATGTATTTTTATAAAGTTTCAAATTGGTTTGTGAATTGTGACTTGTGATAGTGAATGCCATTAACATGTTTATTTTTTTTCGGGCAAGGTTTGCAACAAACTATCTAAATCTAGAGAGCCTACACAACTTGAAGGTTGAATTGAGAAGGATGTTTACATTTAAAGAGTGGACTGGCTCTAGCAACCGATGGACTAAGCAAACTGAGAGAAAGAAATCGTGTGACATCATTTTAAAAACAACTTTCTGGAGAGGTGTAGCATACGCCTAGTGGATGGTGAGAAACCAGCAATGGGCTACATATATGAAGCAATGGATCGGGCAAAGTAAGGCATTAAGAGTGCCTTGGATGATAAGTTTGATAAATACAGTCCAATTTGGGACATTATTGATAGGAGGTGGGACAATCAACTCCATCGTCCGTTACATGCAGCGGGTTATTATCTCAACCCCCAATTCTTTTACTCAAATCCGAATGTTGAGAGTGATGGAGAAATTAAACAAGGACTGTATGATACCATTGAGAGGCTAATTGAAAGTCCTGATGAGCAAGATTTGATTATCAAGCAACTAAATACATATAGAGATGCTGAGGGCCTATTTGGTAGAGATATGGCCATTAGACAAAGAAAAACTTCCATTCCAGGTTGACATTTAACTTTTTAAAACTTTTCATTTATACATTTCAAAGTATTGTTTTAAATTTGATTAATTCTCATCTTTCTTTTTAGCAAATTGGTGGAAGGATTGAGGAAGGAAGGTTCCTCAATTGCAAAGGTTCGCCATCAGGGTATTGAGTCTCACTTGTAGTGCATCTAGTTGTGAACGCAACTGGAGTACCTTTGAGCAGGTATGCACTAGTATCATTCATTGTTTAGCATGTTTCATATGTTACTTTAAACTGATCTTCGTCCTTATATTATAGGTGCACACAAAGAAAATGAATAGATTGGAACAAAAAAAGCTAAACGATCTTGTCTATGTCCAATACAATCAAAGGCTTCGAAGATCGCCATTTTAGGATGGAGAAGTTCAATCATGATCCTATTTCTTTGGATGATATTGATGAGGCTGACGAGTGGATCACTAGAGAGGACGACGACTATGTGCATGAAGGAGAGGACCTCACATGGAGGGAAGTTGAACTAGTAGTCGGTATTAATGAAAAGGAAGGTCCATCCCCACTAGAGCGGAGGCCTCTAAAAGGCAAAGGCTTGAGAAGGGAAAGCGTGTGGCCATGGATGAAGATACCTCAAAATCGGATAGGGAAATTCATGTTCATGTTATTGATGATGATGACTCTTACTATTCCGATTGATAATTGATATTTGTGTTAACTGATTGGAGACATTAGATGAATGTACCTTCTAATGCTGTTTTGAACTAATCGTTATTTATGTACTTTTATGTTTGGTTTATCATTATTATTCAAATGTTGTCTACTTGATGTATTGCATTTTTTGTTTTTGATGATGTGTTCAATTTTTAATCATGCTTATGAAAATGAAATGAGAAAAGGTACTTCTTTCAACTTATTTTTATAGTAATCATTTTATGCATTTTTAATATAATTTCTGCTGTGTTTTGTATTTTTCACAATTTTTTAGATATGTTCAGTATTTTTAGATAATTTTATCTGCATTTTCGGACATAATTTTTATTTTTCCTGCAATTTTAAATATATTCCTTGCATTTTCATATATATTTTCTGCATTTATGATGCATTCACTGTATGTTTTTATATTTTTTCCAGTTATGAAAATAAATATCATAGTAATAAAAAAAATGTCACCTCGGGCACCTGAGGCGCCCGCCTCAAGTGCCTGAGGCGAGGTGAGGGGTCCCTCGCCTCGGTCGCCTCATGCCTCTGACTACATAGCTCCCGTCTAGGTTGCCAATGGCCACATGGCTGCTGGCAGTTAGGGGGAGTCTAAAGCCCCTGAAGGCCACTTGTGGGCTGGGTTGCGTGACCCCGCGACCTAGTCGGGCGGACATAGTTGGGACCCCGCCCGACTAGGTCACCAATGGTCACATAACCGTTGGTAGAATGGTCATGGGAATGTTGGGGGCCTTTTGTTTAAGTGTCATTATATACCAATTTCGTTTCATTTAATATTTCTTCTCCAAGTCATGACGCACAAACTTTTAGTGTAACCTGGAACAATTCGGATTTGTTACATTGCAACTTGATCTCCATAGTGGAGAGAAAAGTACAACGTAAATATTAAGAGAAAGTAATGTTTGGGGATATTTTTCGGTTAAAACATCATCTCGTTGGGATGAAGGGCAATGTGTTCCCGTGCACACTAACACTACCCAATATAAAAGTTCAATTTTGTAGTCACTTACAAATGATCGAACAAGTGAAGGGAGCTTCGAAGTGGTACAAAGATACTATTTGAGAAGAAATTTTCAAACCTGTTAGGTGTTCGGTTCACATATACGAGACTAGCCAAGAGTGCCCAAGTTTTCTTCAAGACAAAGGTTTCAACGACGGTACATTGTCATTACTTATAAAAGTAATTCATATCAATGTCATGTATGCAAATACTTCATGATTGTCGTTAAAAAAAAGATGACTTATTCCGAGAAATAAAGGTAAGCCACAAGATGTTCACAGATGAAGATATGTATCAACGCATAGGTCGATACATAGGTCAAGGTTCGAGAAGTGGGAGCGGACGAGGAAGTGGGAGAGGATCCAACAACCAAGAAAAAAGATGACAAGATACATGATCTCGCGTGAGACCAAGGATCGTGAGATTGGAATCGGAGTCGGGATCGGTGGATACTGATCTAATCCGGATCAAATTAGATCCATTAGAATAAAACTGATCCAAAATCATTAAAAAAATACCAATCCCGATTCCAATCCGATCTGAGCCAATCTTGACCGATCCGGACCGATCCTAGCCGATCAGATCGGAATAGCAAAATAAAAATAACCGATTTTGATTCTGATTTCGATCCGATCCCGACCGATCGTGGCTGATTCTACCGTAACTTTTTTTTGGATCAATCCTTCGGCTGAGAATCAGATCGGCAATGGCCGATTAGATCTGGGATCCGGATCGGCCAATTCTGCAATCTACGCGTGAGACGACGATTTAACAGTAGGATACGTAGATCCCGTGATCACCCTCCCACAGCAATAACAAACGACAATAACAATGGTAAGGAAGAATTTGAAGCTTTGTAAGGAGAAGATCAGGCGGGCGACATCAAGTTGGTTCTTCCACTACAACATACCGTGCAAATGTCGCAAAGAGACCGTATTATGAGAGCATGATCGACATAGTCACCAATGCAGGCAAGGGAGTGCCTGAACGAACCTGAAAGAGATATACAATGTTTATCTTCCAATAGAAGTGGGAGATATTAAGAAATATGTTAACTCATTTGAACACATTTAGGTGGAAAGAATATACACATTGATGACAAACAGTTGGATTGGTTAGCATACTCCACGTAACCTTCATTTTTTTGGTATTACAACTTAGAGCTCATGCATTATCTTTTTCTTAATAGGTATAACTAAGAGAATGATGATCAACTTCCTAGTGTATTGCCAAGCCGATATCATCTTCTGGAAGTCTGTAGACACATCGGGAAAATGTGAAGAACATTGATTACCTTTTTAAATTGATCGATAGAGTTGTCAAAGAGATATAGAAAGATCAAGTTGTCCAAATAGTAACAGACAATGTAGCCCCATATAAAGCCGCTAGACATATGTCGTTGGTCAAGAGACATCTATATTGATCCCCATGCTCCGCCCACTCAATAGACATAATGCTAGAAGATATATATAGGATCCTCAAATCGATAGGGTAGTTAAGTTGGCCCAATCCATATCATCTTTTATTTACAACAATAGCTTCATCTTCAACTTAATGAGAGAACATACTAATAGTCGAGAGCTCCTACGGCCGGGGTAACCAGGTTCGCTGCTCACTACATTTCCCTAGAGAGTTTAATACACTATAGACATCCCCTAACTTAGATGCTACTATCACTGGGATGGGATAGTTGAATGGCTAGGGCTAACCCTTCAGATAAAAGGAAAGAGAGAAATGTAGAATAGATGTTAGAGAGGAGAGATTTTTAAGAAATTATAAAGAAGACCCTAAACATAGTACAACATCTAGTGAAAATACTTAAGATAGTTGATGGATATAGAAAGGCAAATATGGGGTACTTATACGACCATTCGATCATAGCATGCAACAAAATGTACAATTACAGAATGAGAGCATTCCATTTTGGACTATCAATAGTCCAGTGAGCTGTGATGCTCATAAGGCCGGGTACATATTATCTAATACTTTATTTACAATTCAAATCGATTATATATTTCAATTATCTTCTAACACTCTTGACGTCATGTAGTTAACTGGTGGATGGACCACGACAAGACACTGGGCTACAGATATTTAGCGGATGTGGCAATAAGAGTTCTAAGCCAAACCACATCGGCTTTGGAATGTGAGAGGATATGGTCGACGTTCAGCCTCATCCATACAAAGCAAAGGAATATGCTAATGTCGTGAAGACTAAAGCAATTGGTTTATTGTCACTATAACATGAGGTTGAAGCTCAAGAATTTATAGAGAATGAGAGAACCAGAAGGAAGAACAAACATGGAGAAAGGAAACTTCAGGTTGCCGGACTGAGAAGCCAACGATACAGAAAGATGATATTGACTTAGACACAATTTTTGACGAGCAAAATCCGTTAGAAGCTTGGGTCAACAATCGTGAAGGATTGGACGAACTAGAGTTGAACCCGAAAGATTGAAAGTGGGCTCAACTAGTGCTCGACAACAAACCTCTCGCTGAGGAATTCAAAATTTCTCATTCCATGGGAAAACAATGAAAGACTTGAGAGTCTTTTCACCAAGGTAAGAAAAGTAAGGGTAAAGAGAAACAAGTTTTAACTGACCTGCTTGACAAGTTTTAACGATTGACAAGGAGTGAAAAGACACGTTGGAGTTGAACATTCGAGTTGAATACCAGACATCAGATGATTCAACATCAAAGAGTAGTGACGATGGAGCGGGGAATGAAAAAGCACCAGCACCGTTATTGGTGCAAGGAGGACAATGGATCCAGATATCTATCCTACGGTCACGCACCACTTCACAAAAGAGGAGCATTACACACACGCGATGCAAGATGCGAACCAAGGTGCAAGGTCACAAGTTGGAAGTGAAGGAGATGAACACATAACAAGGTGGATGTCAATACTATAGAAACTCCACTTATATAGTTGAATTATCTTAAGACTTTTAGTTTCCTACGTATCACTAAGAGGATTATGAGATGAATTATGGATTCACGTTAAACACATCGATATAGTCCACCTATGGTAGTTAAGGTGATTTTCGGGGATCTACTATAGTTATTTTACAAGAGAGTGACGAATATGGTCGTTATGTATACTTATACAACGGTATGTACTCAATTTGAATGACACAAAGAGAGTACATAAATTATACATAGCAAGTAGAAAATATAATATTTGAATAAAATCAATAAAATTGTTTTCTAGTCATATTACCCATGGTTTGCCGTGTCGAGCCCAAGTCCCGGTTGGTTTCCGCCCCGACTGGCCCAATTGCGACCTGGTTGGGCCGACCTTGTTGCCAAGTAGTGCGACCCAGTGCCTGCAATGGTCATCTGACCATTGCCAACCGAGGGGGGGCTTATTTAAGGCCCCTAAGGGGCTCATCCTCCTCACCTTACCTTTTTACGCTCTCCTTCTTATGCTCTCCTCCTTGTGCTCTCATTCTTGTGCTCTACACCTTGTTTAATTATTTAATTACTTCATTAGTTATTTAATCATTGCATTATTTAAACTTTAAAGTTTAGTTAATTTGTTCATTAGTTATTTAACTAGTTCATTAATTCATTATAGTTTAATTATTTAATTAGTTCATTACTTAAACTCTTAAACTTCATTAAGTTTTAGGTCTTAATTACATATTTATTTGGTATAATTAAATATGTCTTCTCCAAGTCAAACAACTCAAACTTCTGGTGCAACATGAAATGATTTGACTTGGGCACATTGCACTTACTCTCCATGCGGAAAGAAAAATGCAGTATAAATATTGTGACAAATTATGTTCGATGGTATTTATCAATTAAAATTTCATCGTGTAGAGATGAAGAGCAATGTTGCACCTTGTACACAAACTCCACTGGAGATAAGACCCCAATATTGTAGGCACCTATAAGCGATGGAATGAGTGAAGGGAACTTCCAAGTAGCATAAGGAGACCGTATAGAAAGAACTATCACAACCGAGAGACATTCCGTACATAATTACAGGATCGGACCAGACCTCTTGGATATTAGTTGAGACCAAGACTTCGACGATGGTACATTTGTATTACTCATACAAGTAGTTGATTATCTTATTTTTTATCATTAATTACGTAAATATTTGTTAAATAGATGACCTCTTTCAAGCAATGGAGGCAAGTCAAAGATCCTTCACCGATGAAGACCTCTATCGACGCACCGGCTGAATGATGGGTCAAGGGTCGGGAAGTGGGAGTGGATGAAGAAGTGGAAGAGGATCCAACCATGGAAAGCCCAGGGGTCGGATTGGGTTGGGCGACTTGGTCAGAATCCAGGCCGTCCGACCCGGCCCCGGCCCAGTCGGGTCACCCAGCAGTGATCCGCGATTCTTGAGCGCCCTATTTATTAATAGTATAACAATATTTCACTATGACTTGTACTATTACATATGGTTAAGATTTGTGATTATAAATATATGATACATATTTAAAATTTATAAAATTGTTTCTTGACCGTCGTTACTCTCTCACTTTAGATTAACTCTTTCCCAACATATACTAATACAGTATAATCACAAAAAAATCATATTTACTAATATTCACATATAAACACTCATATTCAATTATAACATCAAAATATAATTATATTTATATATATTTATGTATATGCAAATATATATTTTATAAAAATATTTCTCTATTTTTTCTTATTTTTCATGTAAGTTTTATACTTTTTAATATTTTTTTTGAAAAAATAAATCCAACCCGGTCCGAGCTAGTCTGACCTGGTCAAATTTGAGGTTGACCGACCCTAGGCCGACCCCCGACCCGGCCTTCCTTGGATCCAACAATCAACCGGAGGATGAGATTCATGATCACACTCAAAATGATGACTCGGTAGTGGGCCATGTGGATTTAATTATCAGCAGACCACGACAACGTCAAACCACTATCACAACAGCAGTGATGAACCTAAAATTGTGTAAGGAGAAAATTAGACAAGCAACGTCAAGATGGTTTTTCCACCATAACATACCGACAAATACCGCGAAAGGATCGTATTACGAGAACATGATCGACCCAATCACAGACGTTAAGAGAGGACTACCCGGATCAAACCCGAAAGAGATGTAAAACGTATATCTTCCAATACAGGTGCAAGACATAAAGAAATACGTGAACTTATTTGAAAGAATTTGAGATGAAAGAGATTGCACATTAATGACTTACAGATGGATCGGTAAGTAAAATTGTTTGCAGTACTTTTCTAAATATTTTTGTTAGTATAAATTCTTAATGTATTATTCTTAACAGGAATAACTAGAAAGACGACGATCAATTTCTTAGTCTATTGTCAAGCTGCCACCGTCTTTTGGAAGTTCGTCGATACATCGTGATAGAAAGAAATGCCAAGTACCATTTCCATTTGATAGATAGAGTTATCCAAGAGATATGAGAGAACTGGGTTGTCCAAGTAGTCACAAACAACGTGGCAGCATATATATCGGCCAGACAGATGCTGATGGTGAAGAGACCTCGCATGTATTGGATACCCTATTCTGCCCACTCCTTATACTTGATGTTGGAGGATATATGCAAGGATACTCAAATAAATAGAATAGTTAAGCTAGCCTAGTTTATTTTCTCATTCATTTACAATCATAACTCCATCTTTAACCTAATGAGGAAACATACCAAGGGCCGAGAGTTGCTACAACCTAGTGTAACCTGGTTCGTCTTCCACTACATTTCGTTAGAGAGTTTGATGCATCAGAGGAGACCTCTAAGCCACATGGTAATCTCACCGGGATGGGGTAGTTAGATGCCTATATGTAGCCCTTTAGATTAAAGAAAATAGAGAAAAGTAAAAGAGACAATAGAGAGTGGGAACTTTTAGAAGATTATAAAGAAGACTTTAAACATAGTCCAACCTATAGTTAAGATATTTAGGATAGTTGATAAAGATAGAAAAGTAGACATGGGCTACTTATACGATGTAATTGAGAGAGCAAAAAAAGAAATCTCTAAGACGGTGTCCGACTTCGCCAAGTGGTGGGACATCATCGATCGTCGGTGGGAACATACATTATATCAACCCATACATGCAATAGTTATATTTCCAATTTCCAAATATCATTTACTTAATTTGTATATATTTCACATATATATAAGTCATTTACTAACATCATTTCCTTGTCAGGTTTACTTTTTCAACTCACGATATTGCTATAGCCAACATTTCAAGGCAACGAACAAGTTACTTAATGATGTCAAGTGCGTCATCCGACGGATGCTTGGTGATAACGACCAATCTATTATTGTCCGCAATAAGATGTATGATTACAGAATGCGGACATTTCACTTCGGAATGAGTAGAGTGTAACGAGATGTGATGCTACTAAGTCCAGGTACGTAGTATTTATATTTATTACTTAGTTAATCAAACTGTAAAAGAAAATTATTTTTTAACACATTGATTTTATGCAGCTGATTGGTAGATGAATCATGGTAAGGCATCAAACTATGAAGATTTGACGGATGTGGCCATAAAGGTCCTGAGCAAAGAGAATGCTGGTAGCCCCTTTTTTGGTAATTTGGGTGGAAAAAAGTTTAAAACTCCATGAAAATATAGGTGGAACAGGGGAATGCTCATACTCAACCCCTTTTAGGCTTGATTTAGAAGTATAAAAAAAGGTTTTTGATGAGAAAACAGAGGATGGGTGTGTAGCAAAAGGGGTACCACACAGCCCTTTTTGAGTTTGGTTTAGAGGTGAAAAAGAGGATTTTGATGGATAAAAAAAAGAGAAAATGGGGACACAGCAGGGCCCGCATGTGGTGCATCCTTTCCTCATATTTTCCTTCTCTTTTTCTTTTTCTCCTCCTTTCTTCCTCCTCAAGTGGGATGCTTTTGCATCCCTCCCCTCTTTTCTTTCTCATAGCTGTCCCCTCTAGGGTTGATGGGAGGCCAGGAAACTTGCGCAAGATGCCGGATCTGATGTTTTTATAGATAGAACGGGGTAGGGATTGGCACATAGGGCTGGATCTGATCTCCAACATAAGATAAAAAAAAGATAAAAATTACAAAAAAAAAAACTTTTTGGAGCCTACAAATATAAGAATTTAGGAAAAATCCAGAGATGATAAAAATGATTTTATTCATATTCATATAATTTATGACTAATTATTTTTGTATTTTTGAAGAAAAAAATTCCGATATTTAAAATTATCTCATAAATTAATATTGTAAAAATTGCAAAAATGTCAGAAATACGCTTTAATTTTTTTCAACAAATTTATTGACCAATTTTTGAAGTTATTACACCTCCCCAAAATTTTGAGTTGTATTCTCAACTTTTTGAAATTTGAAAGGGTAATTTCAATTTATGAATCCAAATAGGCTGGAATTTGAATTTGATCCAAGTTTGATTATGATTTGATTCCGACTACAATTAGGACCGTGAATCCCACTAGGAGTTGTATCCTAGTTGAGCTAGGAATTGAATCCTACTAAGATTAGGAATCCAGTTTGATCAGGATTTGAATCCTAATTGGATGGGGATTTGAGTTCATGTTGGATTAGGACTTAAGACTCCCACTAGGATTTTCCTTAAAAAGATAGGGCACACCCTATTTTTTTGAATAAGTTTTTCTTGGAAGTGTAGTGGGAGATTGAGGGAGCATGTGTGGATACCCTTTCCTCACTTTGACACTAGAACAATTTTTTTATGAAAATTTAGGAGACAACAATGTTCTATTTTGCATCCCAAGCTTTCCAAGTTTTAAGCTCATTATCTTTATGTTCCATGCATGGTTCGCCGGGTCGGCGACCCGGTCGGCCGGGTCGCCCGACCCGGTCGCTTTTTGGGCCGACCGACCCCGACCCGGCCCCGACCCCCCGACCGTGTTATTATTTTCAATTGAATTTTTTATTATATTTTTTCCCGACCCCGACCCGACCCCGACCCGACCCGGGTCGCGACCCCAACCGACCCGGGTCGGTTTTGGGGCCAACCGACCCGGGGCCGACCCCCGACTATTCCTTCCTTGGTTCCATGTATGATAGTGGTATTTTCTGTTTGTTCCACAATAAGCTCATTGTTTACACAATTAACATTTAAGTTCCATGTACCTGACAAATAAGGTTGCTATGTAAAGTTCTATGCCATTAATAGGATGAAGCATGTTCAAGTTTTTAAGGTACCAACGAACCATTAAGCACATGCTTAATGCAAGTTATATCTATAAAAATTAAAGAGAATGTAATTACAAATGGAAACCTAAACCAGGTCTATTGACAAGGATACGAAGAAAGCAAGTGAAATTATGTCCCAACTTCATTTACTTGCCACATGCATTTTAGCTTGACAATGTAACACCTCCTTAAGTATTACTTATGATTTTGACCTTTTTGATCCAAAAGACATTTCTTGCATTTTTTTTACCATCAAAGCCCCTTTAAAAAGCAAAGAATATCAATGCGCACACTACCAACTTTCTTGTCTTTACAGGTGTAGCCACAACTGACCAAATGAAGAACCTCAGTTTGTAAAGCCCCCGACTTCCCTTCCTCTAGAAAACAATTCTTATTCCTTCTAGTCTTTTGCTGACACTCTTAGGTGACTTAAAAGTTGACATAAAATATAATGCTAAAATTTGAGAGCATCAACTTGGATAGGATTTTATGCGAGGTGAGTACTGGTTGAATCACTAGAGAGCTCTAACTGAGCCTAGATCAACCAAGAGACCTGTAAAACAGACAAATAACAAAAAACCTAGTGGTCTTTCTTCAGACAAAATCCTATAACACTGAGTCAACGCTTTGTTAAGAGACATAACGTGAGCAAAAGCATCACTTTATCAAACAGAGAGAGTTTAATACCTTGGTCATCTATTGACAGAAGGTTCTTAAGAACTTTAAATGGCAGCTTCTATGTGTTATGCTCCTAACATGAGGCCCCCAACATAACTAATTACTAATGATCGTTTAGAGGGATCTTGACTTTTAATCAGAAAACGCAATAATGTTTTGATTACTACTATATTTCCTGAGATTACACAATGGCTTATAGCTGCATGAAACTGTCAATGTATTTATTAACAACAGTGGATAGGAGATGCAGTTAGACACTAGCACTAATTTAATGATGAT
Organism: Cryptocoryne crispatula var. balansae; assembly: GCA_036172225.1. Lineage (NCBI taxonomy): Eukaryota > Viridiplantae > Streptophyta > Magnoliopsida > Alismatales > Araceae > Cryptocoryne > Cryptocoryne crispatula. Next base: position 19,250,278 of record CM069925.1, on the reverse strand, counting down.
TAAGAGATGAGTTTTCCTACAGGAAATTCATACCTATAACAGCTATTTCACTATACCTATGACCATGGCAATCCTGGCAAAAGAAAAAGGGTTAGTACAATTTCAGTTTGGACTATCTAGGCTTTTAGTACCCTATAGCATCTTTTAATCTTGTCTTGAAGCAAACAGGTTGACCGACATAGTAGAGATATGAACCAAGTAGATCTTTACCTTCATACCAAGATTAACCTACTAAGATTTTAGCTCGATGCCAAATTTCCAACCTTACAGGCAGCACTTAGAAGATAAGCTTGGGAAGGATGGACTTTTAGTCCCTACAGGAGTCAACTCCTGCAATCCTCTATAGCCTCCCATGGGTCTCAAAGTGGGTGTCAAGATTATCTCACTTTACTTGCACCCTATTCTCAAGTTGAGTGATAAGTCAGAGTAGATATTGCAATAGAAGTATCATAGCATCTGCCTCACCTCATCACCTCAAAATGATGGAAGTAGTCACACATTTAACATTTATCTAGAGAGACATCTAAATAATGAGTTCAATTATGTGGCTAGATATGATAAAGTAGAGCACTGTAGAGCCTAATGTAAAGTTAATGCAGAGATAAAAACATCCTAGCTTTCACTGTTTTCTTAAGGGAAAGGGCTATGAACTAAGAGGCTTGAAGGTAGCTTCAAGCAGTTAAGGACAAAAGTATCCTCACCCACACAATTGACAAAGGGTGATGTTAACTTCCTTTAAGGTTACTCCATTAGTTTCAACTGAGTAAAGCTGGGAGGAGAAGTTGAAGACTTCGATGAGAAATGGATGTTGAGCAAAAACCAGGAAATCAAAGTGGCGGACTACCTTAGATAAGAGTGGATGAGTTGTTTCTATTTTGGAACCTGAATACTGAAAGGGTCTTAGATCCATTACATAGATCCACCATTACGTGTTTATATCTTCAGGCCCAATTGAAAACATGAAGAAACCACCCTGGAAGGTGTCTTTCCAGCAACACTATAGCCCAAAGACTACAAATTAAGTGCATACAGATGATTAGCATACCGTATTGCCACTTGGCATTCAAACACATTGTGAAATAACATCCAAAGTACCCAGTATGCATCTTCATCCCTCACATTTAAAGTAGATAGCTGGTGAAGTAGCTGCTCACATAGCTTTTCCATAGCATATAAGTCCTTTATTTCCTCCATTATTGATAACCAAAATATAGACTCTGGTCTTGACTTGATCAACTCTGATGTGCAAGGATCACAGTTTGGTGAAAGGCAATTCCTAACATGATCAACAATCCTTGGTATAATAGTAGCAACCAAAACATCTGAAAAATACAGAATAGTGTAAGTGATAAAAAGAAAAAGCAACAATTCCCTCCTTGACAATGCAATAAGATATTATAATGATGTATGACAAGAATCAAGTTCATGAATCCAACATGAATAAATAACAAGTATATTTGATATACACATTGTCATACATGGGAGTGTTGGAACAATTTCCAGTCAGTAATACTTGGAGACTTAACAAACTATGGTTCAGTTTTTCAAGGAAACCATGCAAAAGAAGTCATCTGTAGCGAAGGGAGGATTTTTCCTTTTTTTTTTTTGGTTCTGCAAGGTGTTGTTGCCAAAGAAGGAAAGAAAATAGAACCTGTCATCTTTTGCCTACAGGTGGCAGTTAGCTTGCGACTGACCAGTCCAGTCAACCCTGATGGAGTTTATTTGTTAAACATGATACCTGGACTGAACTGTTTATTTAAGAAGGAATTCCTTCCTCCAATGATGGACAAAGATCAGACTACTTAGGAAAAACAATCCCACTGTTTCAAATATGAATTCCATCATATTTTTATTATTGGGGGGCAAACCCATCCCAGTTCCTACTATATCAATCTCCCCAGTGGTGAATTGAGGGATAGCACTCAATGGGGTGGTTAAACAGGAACTCCATCATACCTGTAACAGAATCCTACATCGTAGATCACACCTATCCAGCTAAGCAAAACAGGGGAAAAAGTACTGACCACGGAATGCAATCTCCCGAGAATCTCTATCTCCATACGTCCGAGAAACAAGATCGCCAAAATGAAAAGATCCACATAATACCTTGGTACCTTGATCTCCTCCGCCAATTACTGCCCCTAACTTGTTAGATGGCCTTGTTAAATTTGTTTCATATATTTTCAATTTTATTATGGAATCTATACAAATATTCATCTAGACATTATTGTTTCATAAAATTTTATAATTTAATATTTTTATGACTATATATGTACAATTGACACAATAGTCATCAATCTCCTATCCATATTGTTCAAGATGAAGCTTTAGTCTAACATAAGATCTCTTGTATGTCTCATGTTAACAATAGTTCACCCTCTATGTATTACACTTTTAATTCTCTCATAGCTTATTTTGATATTTAATATGAGTTCCATTGTCCTTTTTGAAGAGATTACATGACATTTTATGCTTAAACATGTACATCTCAAGATTTTTCTGAGATCTCCTGTTCAGTCTTCGTGAGATAAAATCTAGATGCGAAATGAAAATACTTGAGTAAGGCATACTCTACATGAATGAAATCCGAGATCCAATCTCCCGATATTTTTCCAAGAATCTCACAGATCTCTTCTCTTTCATCCTTCCGAGATAGCAATCCTTGGCACTGACTACCACCATATAGAAAAGAGAAACTTGGATCCATAAATGGGAAGATTAAACCTCCACTTTGAAGAGATTTAAAAATGAGACTTGTATTCTTGAAGACAACTTACTCTAATCATGGTATGGATTGTTACCCGGACAAATTAGATCATTAGTAAATACATAAACATTAAACTGAAACTTGTATAAAATTTATTCATTTAACTTCAAAGACATGTTCATGGTACAAAAGCCAAATAGCATTAACACCATTTCCTCACAAGCACAACCAACATACCAGATACCTATTATTGTACATACATTTGTTTGCCTTTTCTAATCACCTCTTAAACCTTCTGTTTTGCTAAAAAATGGTGGAAACTGTTATGACTCTACTACAACTCAACTAAACTCTAGCCTCAATCCCAAATTTATTTCTCCACTCACGTTGATTATATGAATCTACTAACTAAAAGAAAACAATCATAATCCTTAAAATTTTAAGTTTTCTCTTTCATTTTTTGGATAAACAGATCTAAAATTGATTTTCATCAAATCTCATGAACAATCCATCATAAATTATAAAAATAATTAAATCATTTCAATCATGCATCTATATTTCTAGCTCTAGAAATATCAATTATTATATACATTTTATCTTTTTCCATCTTCCTTCTTATGAGCATGGAATACAATCTCTCGAGATCACCCAAGAATCTCTCACTGTGCTTTTGAAAGACGAGATCACCGATATGGGAGATATACCTCTAATATTTTATTTTCCACCATATGTTGTGTGAAACCTCAAAAAATCAATCAAAAATCAGAATTCAAAATTCATGGTGTTTCCAATTTTTTGAAAAAGAATTTTGATTATCTTGAATAGGCATTAACTACTATGAAAATAGGTGAAATCTCTTAAAAGTATTAGCGAATACATGATATGAATAAAAATATACATGATGAGGTTTTGAGTTCCTTGAATATGTCCTTGGGCCTCTCTTTGTCGGACTTGAGAAGGATCGATGTTAATTACATCAAGAATACACGAATACCCTTGATTAACCATCACGAGCAACTCATAAAATGGAAAAACATATATCCACAAAAATCAACACATGGGAGATATAACCACAAACTCAATAGAATGCAAACTTAACATTTTATATTGGATTTGAGTTTCATTTATACTTCATGGAGGTGCATTTTAAGATTCCAATTTTAAAGATATTTTCCTTTGTGGATCCTTAACATATTAGACTTAAGGATCCTTAAGATCAATCATTGATCATTTGGTTCCATGAAAGTCACATATTGTGATTCAGACATATTTGGCATATAAATAGTTTTATCATAAGATTTTCTTTTGAATATTAGAGCTCATGAAATTTGAGGTCTAACTAGAGCTATAAAGGATTCGGTAGCGGAATCATCAATATTTGATTCTGATTCTGATAAGAGTTAAGGTGTTCTGATTTCGATTCCAATAATTTTGGAATCATTATGTTCTTATTTCGATCCACTTTCAAATATGTTATTGGAATTGGAACCAATTCCAATAACATCCAAAATACATATTATGTATTAAATTTTTTTAAATAAGTTAATAATTCCTGTATAATTGCAAAATTTTGATATGATCTCTTTAAAATTTTATTTTGATCATTTATCACTTTATACATCATATTTTATTATTTATCTAGTTTTATTTTAATTAATTTTATTTATATTTACTTTTTTATCAAAATCTAATAAATAGAAACAGAATCAATTGATTCCGATTCTGATAGTTTATAAAATACAAAAATAAATTTCAAACCCATTTATTTTTAGCGGAATCAATTTGGAAGTTCTGAATATTGGATTCCATTTACACCCCTGGGTCTAACATAGAAATGTTTGGATTTAATTCCACGTTGGATTTGTATTTTGGTCATGAGATCTCCATTTCATTATTTTTTGCTCTAAGCCACAACATTAGACATCTTGGGTTTAGAGTTAATTAAACTCATCATTTCTCAAAGCCTTGGCATTATGAACTTCGGAAATTTATTGGGATCTTAACTTTACGGTATCTGATCAAAGCCTTACTCATTATCATTCCACTTTTTAAAGTCTAGTCATTAAAGCACTTACCTTCATCACATCTCCATTTAAAGCCTAGAATCTTAGACTTGAGAGTACATTAAGCCAACATTTGAAATCAGATTTCATGTCATCCGATCATCCCATTTTTATGTTCTAAGCATTGACATTGAGCATTTTAGACTTAAAAGTTTATTAGGTTCATCATTCCTCTATTCGAAGTCTTGTCATCCAGTCTTTTAGACTTAGGTGTTTGACATTTTTTAAATCTGATCTCATGAAATTTCGATCATGGAAATCAGATTGTATCTCCTCATTTGGGTATGATTGGGGCTTAGGACTTGGAGCATTTTAAAGTCCTCATCTCAGCCACCTTGAGCGACATTCATTTCATTGAGCACCTTAAGATCTATTAGACTTCAGAGTACATTAGATCTGAAATCAGCATGTTCCCAAGTCAGATCAAATCAGGTTCAATTCCATCCGATATACATATAGTCCATTGATTGAGATCTCAGCTCTTAAGACTTAGATGTATTTAATTCTGAAACAGGTTTTAAAATTCAGATATCTGAATGCTTTGGACTGGTCATCACCTCAAGGTCGGTTGCTTGAGAGAAATTTTGGAGGTTCTCTTAAGTTCAGATGATGCTCTTTTATACCACCAACTTTCAGATAAACCATAAGTCATGCATGATTCAAATTATAAATATATATATATCTCTTAGGACTTAGCTTTCAGTCAAGTGAAGAGATTTGAAACTTGATATTGGGATTTATTCCACTGATCAAGCCCCAAAGCATGTAAAATCCTGTTGTATCATAGACACTCAGATTTCATGTCATTATCTGAGTATCAGATTTTAGAAATCTTAAGGCTTCCTCATTTTCGGAATTAGCATTCATATCTATGTTACATTACATTTCAGTTTCAAATTCTTAGAAGTATGTTCACTAATCCATGATCTAAAAATTAACATCTTATCATCTATTTAAATCTGAAACTGATGTGAATATTTTGGATCCAACAAGATAGAAAAATATCCATCTTAGAACCCCAAAAGATCATTTCTGGAATTCTTAAATCAGAATCTTCAGATTTGAGATTGATTCCACATCCGGTACCAACGCTTGATTGAGATTCCAGTCAGTGAGCTCACTATATTCCAGTTCTTTACTGTTTTCCAAGAATTAACATTTTTTAGATTTGATATGTTCATAGATCATCAGAGAAATATCAGATTTGGGTATCCTCGGATCTTATGGTTTTGGTCATTTATAATTCATTTTAATATTATTCAGATTTAGAGTCTTAATATTTTATCATTTTATACTTGCATTCCATGCAGCCTATGTGTGTTATAATAATGCCCCCTAATCATAAACATGGAGATATTTTATACATAAATATCATTCATAATATGGGATATATTGGTGTATCTTGTGGGGAGGCTCATAAATAGCCATATTTCCTTCGAATCAACGTCAAGGGGTATTTCCTTAGCCCTATGTGAGCATGTGATATTTCTACATCTCGCTACTTAGATTTTAGGGTCAGTTTGACATGATGGCATACATGGCTTCTTCTAGATCAAGTGGGAATTTCCCCTTGGTAGATGGACTATGAACTCCCCATAGCGGGGAAGGATCAGTGTATGGTGGGGGCATGTCCACATACCCGTTCAAGATCGGTAAACTCTAGGAACATTCCCGTGTGTCCACCCGATATTATGAGAGGGCCTAGCTGAATAGGCTTAGCCTATTAATGGTTTTCATTTAATTAAAATATTTAGCATGTGCATTTGGTTATATGGCCTCATCAGTCTTGCATCATATCATTTTTGGCCATGTACAGCATGTCATAGCTTCATTTTGGTCCTCTTTGCCTTTGAGCTTCAGTCACACCGATTGTCCTATTCTGCCTTCAATGCTGTCACTGCCGAATCAGTAAGCCCCCACCATTTGTCTCATTTGAATAGGTGGATGGATATAGGTGGCCTGCTCGGCTTCATAGATAACATGCTCAAATTATATAGGGTTTGGATTGGGTTATTGCTCCTGTTTGGGTCAAGAGGAGGAGGGAAATCCATGACCTAAACAGGTAGGAAGGTCAATGGAAACCAAGCTCAGGACAGTACGAGGACCAGACATAGGGACTTGGAGGTCAATTTAAGCCTTGAGGTCATAAAGCATCTGAACTGAGCTTGGTATAGGCTTGATTTTAAGAGTAATACAAGCCACGGGATAGGCCCGAGACATGTTCATCATGAAGAATAGAAAGTCAGAACGTGTTCTACGTAGGCATGATACAAAGACAGTCAGGTACCCTTTTTAAGCTCAAAATATCGAGCGAGGGGCTGGATCTACCTAGTTTCTATGGATCAACAGGTATGTGCATGGATGGCTATCAAGGGGAGTACATAAGTGTTGGCGTCAGATTTTTCAGAAAAGAAAAACAGGAGGGGCAGCACAGCAAAAAAATGGGAGAAAATAGAAGAATTGGTCCAGGTCAACTGCCAGCTGGATCGGCCCTCATTTGGGTCAAATCAAGTCCAGTCAGACTCAAAACAGGTCCTAAATTGGGCCCATTGGCACAAATTCTAGCTGGCCCAGTCTTTCTTAATTTAATTGACTGATTTTAACCCTTGAAGCCCATTACGTACAGCTCATTGAGAGGGAAGGAGAAGTGGGCCGTGGTCAGCCAAACAGGGCCCAATTCTGGCCCACACCAGGGCCGGCCCACCTGTGGCCTGGTGTGAACAGCACCTGCCACCTCAACACCTGCCACATCAGCACCCCTGTGCGCACCAGCCCTGCCACCTCAGCCCATTGGTCAGGTCAAGGCTAGGGGAAGGTCAAGGGACAGCAGGCCAATCAAGTCCATTCAATGGAGTAACCTCCCAAGGGAGGCCAAGAGGCCTGCGTACATGCCACCTCAGCCCATTGGGCAGTTGAAGGTTGGGGGAAGGCCAAGGGACAGCAGATCAATAAATTGGAATAAATGGAGTAACTCCCAAGGGGGAGGCCAACAGCCATGTACGTACACCACCTGGCCTGCCTTTTCATCTGCCCCCCAGCCCCTATAAGAGGAGGGGGGCGCGCCAGCAAAAGGAGGGGGGGAGTTGGAAGCGCCGACAGGCTGCCCGTCTGCTACCTCATCTGCCGACCTGCTGCCACCTGCTGCTGCACCTGCGCCTGCCACCTGCTGCCAGGAGAAAGAAGGAAAAGAGGAGAAGAAGAAGACAAGGTAAGAAGAGATCGTGGGTATGTCCATGTAGCCCTTTAAAGGGCCTTCTTTCCATCGATTCTGCCAGCTTTCTCCTGCCCTTATCCACCTTCACAAAATGTCCCATTTCAGTCCATTCAAACCCCCTAGATTGGACTACAATCCCCTTGAATCGAACCCATAAACCTGGCCCTTTCTGGCCCTTGTCCGGAACAAAAAAAAGTCCCCTTGTGACCCGGTTTCAGCCCCAATCAAGGCCCAAAAGAGCCCCACTTCGGCCCATTTCCAGACCTACCATCAGGCCCATAACCACCCACCTGCAGGCCCAGGTTAAGCCCATATCTGGTCCCCATCTGACCCGGTTTAAACCACCTGCAGGTACCCCCAATCCAAGCCCATGGATAGCCCCTGTCCAGCCCACCTGCTGGCCCTCTATCAGGCCCAGTCCGAGCCCATATATCAGGCCCATATCCGGTCCCAACCGACCCCCATTTCTGCCCACCTGCAGAATCCAAAAAGAGGCCCCTGTTCAGGCCCACAACCGGCCCAGGAGAAGTCCTAAACTAGGCCCACAAACAGGCCCATTTCCTGGTCTCCATCCAGGTCCATAACAGGTCCCTTTGAGACCCAATCCTGCCCACCTGCAGACCCACAAACAGACCCAAAACCAGGTCTGAAAACTGCAGCAACCCCCCCCCGCTGCGGCCCCATCCAGAACACTTCAAACCAGGCCCACTTCGACCCCCCTTGCAGCCAGGTTCCAACCTTCTCTCTCGGTTCAACCGAGTGGCCCTTTCACGGGTCCAATCCGCTTCCCAAGAAGCCCACCAGCAACTCCCTTGCAGCAGAAAAAAGAAGAGGTCGCAGCAGCCCCTTTGTGGCTTGTACCGGCAAAGAGAGGGGTGAACCTCAACGGCCCTTTCACGGGTCCGGTTCTCCCCTCAACTTATCAAGAGAGGAGCAAGCCTCAACGGCCCTTTCACGGGTCCGGCTTTGCCTCCAAGAAGGAGTCCTTCCGACTCAAGCAAAGATTGAAGCCCGGCTTTGAACGCCGATGGAACATGGACCGGCCCGAAGTGGCCTTCAAATAAAAACAAAAAAATAAAAAATAGAATGCGAAAGCAGCATCTAAATTAAGGAGCTTCACCCCTAGTGGGGAACTCCACCTTGGACGGGGGTGCGGGCATGTTCCCGAAGCCGTCGATCCAGACGGGGGCGCGGGCAAGATCCCGTAGCCGTCGATCCTTCCCCCAATTTGGCTAAGTATAAAGCTGGCCATTTTGGATGGGTAAATTTCATTAAGTTGGAAAATAACCGGCATGCCGTCGTAATGCCAAAATTTTTCCAAAGTAGTGAAAAGAAACTTATATTGGGGGAAGGATTGACCATATTGTACACCGATGTACCCCTTTCTCAATGAAATGAAATCTTGATGTCTACATTGGTGCATGAAACCGGGCATCCAATGGTAGCCCAACGGGTCGTATGCAATGCAAAACCGCCAAACCAAAATAAAACCACTTTAAACCAAATCTGAAAATCCCATACCAAACAGAAAAAATCAAAAATCTGAAAGTCAAAACAGAAAAAACAGAATTAAAACCAATCTGAAATTTAAACCTTAAACTCACCCCGGTTCAATCAAACAACCGAACTTCAACAAAGGAGTGAACCGGTTTCGAATCAAATCAAGAGAATCAGATTTTGATCAAACTCAAAACACATAAAATCAGATTTCAATCAAAATCTGTCAACCACCAAAAAAATCAGATTTCAATTAAATCTGCAAACAAAAAAATCAGATTTGAACAATCTATCAAAACAGATTTCAATCGACTTCAAAAATCAGGTTTTGACAATCTAAAAAAAATTCATCTAAAATTCACCACACTTCCCTTAAACAAACAATCAAATGCTTAACCCCAAAGAAAACAGATAAGCACCATTTTCAAAACATCAAAAATGGATCAAAATCAACTCAAAACCCAAAAAACTCAGAAATCTGAAAATTCAGAAAACCAGCCAAATAAAAATCATAGTTGTCAAGGCGACAAGGCGCCCAAGGCGTTGAAGGGTACCGATTCCGCTTAGGTGACAAGGCGGCCGCTTAGGCGTCGCCTAGGCGGTCAAGGCGGTATTCAAGGAAGGCTGAGTCGGGAGGTTGTTATATATAAAAAAAACATAAATATAAATATATTTGTTATGTTATAATTGAATATGAGTGTTTTATCAATGCACATAAGTAAATATGATGTGTGTGTGAAAGAGAAGAAAGTTAAATAAATATTTATAAAATATATAACTCATTTATGATTATAAAATTTATATATGTGCAATAGTATAAGTGATGGTAAAATATTGTTATAATATTATTAAATGGGGGGCGCAGAGTAGTCGCGGATCGACCTGCGCGGTCAGGTCGCGGGGGTCAAGGGGGCAGCGCCCCTTGTGATAAAAATCCAAACATGCTTCAAACACTTCAAACACATCAAAATTAAAACCAAAACAAATTGAATCAAACAAATTCAAAATCACAAACCAAAAAGCCAAACCGAAACCTAAAATAAACAACAAACAAACTAATCAAATAAAATGATTCCAAAAAAACCGAAATCAATAAAACCGACTTTCAAGTCAACCAACAAACAAATAAAACAAACCCGAACCAAATCGGTTTGCATCTCATCGGACCTAAAAGGCCGCTGCCCTTTTGTGTTCTTTATTTTATGTGGATGTGCATGTCTCCAAACACAGGTTGCCGCGACGGTTAATCAAAGGCATTCGAGCCGTTGCTCGATGTAAGGTAATGCTGGATACTCGCACCATCCGGCGGAGGAGTGTAAAAAAAATGAAATTTTCAAAGAACCCGAACCTCGGTTCTTATATTTTTTAAACTATCGCTGCCCTACCTAATATTTTATGTATCATCTATTTTCCTAGATAAGTCCGCAGATGTCTTTCTTGCTAAAGAACAGACGCATAAAAAAGAGGTTCACACAATAAGCTATCTCTTGGCCATAGAAAATAAGTTGAATATGGGCTGTCATGGCTTGAACATAGGCTGGCATAGACAATAGGCCAAACAAGGGGTTGCTCATATGGAATGAAGCCATCGGCCATGGAAACTTGGATGGAGAAGAGTAGGTTGTATTAGCTGGCATGGTAAGGGGAGGTAACTAGGGCCTATCTATCAAGGATTACGAGATCGGGATCGGGATTGGTGGGACCGATCCAATCCAGTCCGGATCGGCCGATCTTCCAGACGAAAGAGCAATCCCGGATCAATCCGAATCAGCCAAATTTTTTTATTTTTTTAAATCATAAAAATTTTAAAAAAAATCATAAAATTCAGGAAAAATCATTAGAATGAGTAAAAAAAATAATGTGAATAATGTTCTACCAAACAATGCCATACAAAGTAAGTTTATTTCAAGAAACTGTCATATAAGTACAAACTATCATATAAGAGAGAAGAAAGTTAAAATAGATCTTTATAAAATTTAAGTATATAACATATTTTAAGATTATGAATCCTATATAAATATGTGATAGTATAAGGGATAGTGAAATATGTTAATATGCTTACATTATTATAAACCAACGCTTGGGTATTGCGGAATCTCCCCCTTATTGGGGAGATCGATCTAGGAATTGGTCCAGAATCAGGTCCCGGATTGACCCAATTCTGGATGTTTCTGGAGTCCGGTGGATCGCTCGAGTGATCCACGATCTGATCCGCTGGATGGAACCGATCCTAGGCGATTATGTCGATTTTGACTGATTCGACCAGAATTCGGGTCTGGATCATTGGTTCTACCCGGAATCAGATCGGTTGGGGCCGATTTGATCCAAGAATCGGCCGATCCCGATCCGGATGGGCCGATTTTGCAATCCTGCTATCTGTGGAATTAAGCCATAGGTATACGAGGAGATGGCCGAAGGATCATCTAGACATGCTCATAGCTCACCTTGACCTTCTTCTCCTTGGCTCCTTCTCCTTGTGTAGGTAACAACAATGGCAAATGGAGATGCTCTGGTGCTTCCTCCTCTTCTTGTTTACTATCGAGGCCTCAATGGACGGCAGTGCCCTCTCCTACTGATCATCCTATGGTTCTTGAAACCTCACATAGTCCCTGATGAACTGTTGTTATAGAGCATTGACAGGAGAGTCCGTCATGGAAGGGATTGCTCTTGCTCTCTCTCCCATCCAGCGCATATTGGAGAAGGTTGAAGGAATTACTGTGGCCTTTTTGAATTTCTAGTCAGATCTTTGCCAAGGTGGGCAATCCTTATTGAAGTAGGACTCTTCATAGGATAACGAAGACCCGGTCATGTCCATATTCATGAAAAGTAAGTGTTGGAACTACTCCCTCATTCTCCTATTTTGAAGGAGAATCTGATGGGATGCCTTGACTTGAGCTGTGTGCAGTGGTGGCTTATTATTTAGGTACATCCAATGGCTGCCATGAGAGATATGGTCCCATTATTTATGACTTTATTAACTTCACATCTTGGACCTGATATCCATGCAAATATTCCCTAATTTGTAGGCTTTCTTCAAGGCTGCCAAGTGGCTAAACGATCTCTTTAAGTATGATAACATGATAACATTGGGGCGTATGATTACCCTAAATGGTGGTGCAATGTCTAGAAGAGTTCTAAGTAAGAAAACATTGTGAATTCTACAATTGATGTAAAATATATAACCGCTGCAAAATAGGGTTGTTTGGTTGCACAATAAATTTTTATACACTTTCACAATAAAAAGTTGTATTAAAATAAAGTATGAGTTAGCCAATGACATAAAATTGTCATGTTTGGTAAAGATATAATAACAAGAAAGAGTGTGTGCCATTCATGACCAAACAAGGTGGGGGGACCGCAAGATAAAAAAAAAAGTGAAACTCCTTTTTTGTCCAAGAAGGAAATCTCTTTCAAAACATAAAATTGTAATGGTTGTCAAACATCTCCTTTAACAAGTTGTGTTATAAAAACATAAAATTTTAACAAAAACTCAATTTATCATGCAACCAAACACCCCATTAATAAGTGGTATAAATGAAGAAATTCATCACAGATTTGGGATCATCCATTCTGTATCTGATAGTGTTTTGATGTTTTGTAAAAACAATGGATTATTGCATACACAATGGAGCTGATCTCTTATCAAAAATTTAAACACTTCTACGTTGATACCCTTTAATTGGAAAGGATGCAATATAAAGTGATATAATCAGAGATGGAGTATCTTATGTTAATAACAATGTAAATCCACAAATTGAAGCAGTAACGCAAAGTGTGCTTGAGCATTACCTTGAGTTGATAGATATCAGATAGACAGATGATTGACTTTATTGTAAGTGAAAGACTGATAGAAATGTATGTCCTACAATCTAATTATATTTGATATGATTCGATATTTCTTAAAATATATCATTTAAATAAATTAATATAACTTTATTATTAACTCTAATTGGATACGAAAATCATAATGAAATCTTTCATTACGTGAAATGATGATTGAATCATGATAAAATTAAGATAATGAGATCAATCATATAATGGTATGTGATTAAAATATTCATAGTCATAAGAACCTTGAGAAGGAACAATAAGGGTCCAGATAGACTAATGTACATGATGTCCTTTTATTTGATAATGATGACCGATCTCATTAATCATTAGTATGAAGGCACTAAGATATACATACATGAGTCCATTAGAAGAATACGTTCAATGAACTAACCAAATTTGAAATCCTGAATAGTATACTACCTAGCTGTTGATCAAGGTTTTCTATCATCACGATTGCACGATTGGACCTTTGACCTGAGTTGCCAAAAATGCTATATTAGGTGTATCTTGTGCTTTGACTATTGACTTATGAATCACCGATACGATGATCCATAGTGGAGGTAATTGAATGGACAACAAAGGACCATTCACTTTCGTTAAGTGATAGAGAATGTCTATAGGATAGTACTCTAAATCTTAGGCCAAGGTAGATAGGACAATTAGAAAATGAGTTTTCCAATTGATTCGATTCCGAGTATAAGATCCCAGAGTGTTCGTATATTAAGAGATTGACAGTTGATACCGAATCCCTAACCAACCGGGGCATTAGACGAATGAAGATTTATATCTATATGGTAACTGATGATGTAAAGACTCGATAAAGATAAATCATCTCCAAAGTTATTTGGGATTATGGGATGTCACTTGTACCCTTCATAATCGGAAAGTAACAGATTTAATTCAAAACAAGTTATTTTCATTAGGCTTCAACCAAATGAACTATTGAACCTAATCAGTCACACACATAAGGATTGATCCATAAGTACAGAGACATAGACGTTACTTATAGAAATTTTAGACTTTTAAAAAAAAATTCAATTTCTCTATAAATATAAGTGAAGTTAGCCAAACCCTATCAAGTAAGAGAACCCGTCTGCAGAGGAAATTCATGTGGATATCACTAGAGGCCATGTACTTGGGCTGCTTAAAGAGTATGGAATGTCTTATGGTCATTCTTCTTTGGTCTTAGAGATTGGTAGAATCCTGCAAAGGTATTTTTGAATCCAATTTTCGGTTTTCGTCATTTGATTTTAATTGAGACTATGACCATAAAATCCAAAGAAATCGTCATTTCTGCTACCCAAAATTTGAAGGATAATTCCTTTACGGCAAGAAGCTTGTTGCTGTGCATTTTGAATGTACCAAAATCATAGATGAAATGACGTCTGTAGAATTGGAGCACATTTATCAAGCCAATATTGAGACACGCCTGATGAGTGAGGTGTAGGAGCTAGACAAAGTTCACCCCGCTGGTTGCCCACAACCCCAATTGTAGTCATTCGTTCATGCATCATATTGGTTCCTTCATTCATTGGATTGGTTAGCTCCAAGACTTGTTTGGAGATTCACCTACTATGCAATAAAAGATTGAGGGTTTTTCCTTTTCATTGTCATATATGTGTGCATGTTGCCTCGGTTATGTATGTCCTTTTTGGCACCATTCAACACATAGACATCAATAACATCATATTTATCGACGGACTACTACATCATTGCAGACATTTCTTGCAGTCCTGTTGTAGCCAAATTAGTGAATAAGGTACCTGGCTCAGTTAAATCTCAGAGAAGCATATGGTAATCTCTTAGGGTGAGTCAGGCCATTGAATCAAGCCAAAAGCCTTGGCATGACCATCAATAGCTCATAAGGCCTATTGTTGGATTATCTTAGAAATGGTTGAATCACCCTTCAAATCCACTAGTTTACTCGATGAAGAGCATCTTACAGCTCTAGGGGTGTACCATTAGATTATCTTAAAAATAGTTGAATCACCCTTCAAATCTACTAGGTTATCTAATAAAGGACATCTTAAGATCAAATTTGTGGCTGGAATTTTCACCTTGATGCCATCCCTATCCATGGGATCTAGCCGACTCTGTGTATGTTTCCCTTACTTGATGTAGAAGAGGAGGCATACTTCGAACATTTCTCCTTACGTTGTTCTTATCAATTTTAAAGATGTTGAAGTCTGTCAAAGTGACAATTGGCCCTCTTTCTAGGAAAATAAATTCCATTAGGTGTTGTCTGGGTATGTTGAAGAATGTAAGGGCATCCCACCCTTCTGAATTATCTTCGCTCGCACAGTAGTGAGACATGGTGTATCCCGCACAATCTAAAGAACTGTCCAAAAGGGACTAGAATCAGGTGCAGTGGTTCATGCTGGGGAGGGGGGTAAGTTGACACAAGTGAACATTATCAATTGTTGTGCTGTCTTTTTCCTCAAGAAATATGTCCCTTACATTAGTCTAAATGATAATAAAGAATCTCGAGTCATTTGCAATATTCACAGCGATTGCATGAGACCTAAGCAACTGTTTTTACATACTAAACAGTTCCAAAACTTTGGCTCTAGAGGCAAGTGATATGTGACTATAGTCACCATCAAAATCTACCCCAAGTGAAAAACACTTCAGTGGGCTGACCTCCATGGTATGACCCCTCATATATATGAGCTGAGGAGGCATACATAGCATACTTAAGGGTGCTAGGAAGCCACTACTCCATAGGGCCAAGTATAGCATTTTCCTCGTAACATCATTGGGCATCTCTTGGGTCCCTCTGGACATATAGGAGGCTTGCAATGCATGCTTATAGGTTTTGGGAGGCTATTGTCCTGGAGGGGGCAGGGTTTTATCCAAGAAAAGCATTTTCCTCATAACATCATTTGGCACCTCTTGGTCCCTGTGAGTTGCACACTATGAGATAGCTTTCTGCAATTCACTTAGTTCAAACTCATGAGAGATTCAGCTCTTATGAATGAAATGTTATATTGGTGGTGAGAAATTAAGACTTCCTTTGAACCATGAGTTTTATATGCAGTGAAAAATTAAGACTATCCCTGAGCCATGAGTTTTTAACCGACGAGAAATTAAGGCTTCTCTTGCGTCATGGGGTTGGTGGCTTTATGCCATTGGGGCATTGTAAGGTATGAGGTGTACATAGAAGACTGCTTATGCCAAGCCAAACATGACATGGGATGAAGGCATCAACCAATAACACCAGTGGGACATGGGGGCAAGGTGTCTTCCCATTTTAATCCATTGGGGTTCAGGGAAATAAAAGTGACATTTTGGAGGGTTAAGACACATCTCCGAGTCATAAGGTTCACATTTTTCCGGTGAGACTTAAGACCGTCGGCTGGTTTAAATTTTGTCGATGGAACTTACATGAGAAATATGGGACGTTCCATGCTCAAACCCATTTGGTAATTTGGGGTCGCAAAGTTCTGAAATTTATCGACCCCAACCATGTGGGACTGAGATTTTGAGTTTGATTTTGCGTTTGAGAACAGTTCTAAAATGTATAAATGCGTGGAATTTCAATAGATCCGAAGAGTGTTAGAATTTTCAACTTCGTGTAGAACTTTGATAGTCACGATAGCACAGAGACATGCAAGCCATTCAAACCTTAAGAGTCATGTCAACATAGGAATTTGAGAACCATTTAAATCTGAAGGGTCATAATAGTATCAGCATGTGAAACCCATTTAAACCTAGAGGGTCATTATGGTAAGGACATGATATTCAAAACCATTAGACCTGGGAAGGTCATGATGGTTTAGGTATTCGAAGACCATTAGACCTGGAAGGTCATTTTGGTTTGGATATTCAACTCAAAACCATTAGATTTGGAGGGTCATAACGGTATGGACATAAGAAAACCATTAAGTGTGGAGGGTCATGATGATATAGGCATTTATTCAACCCTTAAAACCATTTAGGTTGGGAGGACCTTGAAGGTATAGATATGTGGAGAATCATTAAGACCATGAGGGTCATTAGGGTATAGACTTTGAAAATCATTAGGCCCAGAGGGCCATTATGGTCGGGACATGAGATTCAAAACTATTTAGTCATGGGAGGGTAATAGTGGTATGGATGTTTGAAAACCATTAAGACCGCAAGCGTCATTTAACTCAAAACTACCTAGGCTTAAGAAAGGCGACAATGATATAAATATAGGATTTCGAAGCCATTAAGAACTGAAGGGTCATTAAGTCATGAATATGGGGTTGAGAATCATCTAGGCCTAGAGCATAGTGGACAAGACACACACCTAGGTAGCAAGGCACTTTTAAAGGGGCACCTTGCCTGGGCACCTTTTGGGGGGCCAAAAGGCACCAAGGCACCCACTTAGGTACACATGGTGCTTTTCAAGAGGCACCTTGTCAAGCACCTTCGCGGGCAGGGGGGGCTAAAAGGCACCCGCCTAGGTGATTTGTGGATGCCCATTTAATGGTAGTGTAAACATATTTCATTGTCACTAATACAATTACATATGGTTAAGATTTATGGTTATAAATATAAGTTCTTTCTTAACAATCTTTCCCCTCTAACTTGAGATTAACTCTTTCCCATGAAATATATACCAATACATACATAATTACAAAAATAAAAAATATATATGTATGTACACATAAACACATATTTTCAATTATAACATACAAATATAATTATATTTATGTATATATGTTTGTGTATACTTAAATATATATAGTATAAATATATAATTATATATATCTGTATATATAAGTATATACACATGTATATACATGTATATCTATAAACATTTAATGTTATTGCCTTGACCACCTAGGCAACACCTAAGTGGCAGCCATGTCACCTAAGTGGATTTGACATATTTTAATGCCTTAGGTGCCTTGACAACTATGGTCTGGGGGGTCATGGTCGTATAGGTGCATAGAAAACCACTAAGACTACGAGTGTCATTACGGTATGCAAAGAGGGCAAGTAAAAAATCATTAAAGCCAAGAGGTCCATCATGGTACGAATATGAGGGGTAGATAAAAAACCATTAAGGTCTAGAGGGCTATCATGGTATGAGTATGGGGCAACATGAGCCGCATAGGCTGTGATGATATGCACCGTTGAAGTTATGAGATGGCATAGTTTTCCTCTTTTTTTCTCTAAGGTGCTTTCCTCTCTTTTCCCTTTAAGGTGGCATGAAAGTTCCCCATAAATTTTATAGGTGAGAGGTGACCTTTTTCGTTGCCTCACGTGAGAACCCCAAAGCATATGTCCACCACGGCACCACTAGGTTGATAGGTTGTAGAAGGCTATTTCCTCATCGGCAACTTAGACCTTCACCCAAATAAAATATGAGGGGAACTCATGCATTTTACCCATCTGGTAAGGGAGTCGGCAATGATGTTCATTTGTTTTGACTAGCACGATTGCATTTTGCAAGGTTTTCACCTAAACTATCCCCCTTCCATTTTTTGCTTGTGTGCCCCTTTGCGGGGTTTTCACATAACGGGGTTGCCTAATTTTGCTTATAGAGCATTTTTAAGTTTTCAATCTAGTCAAGTCTTTTGATATTTTTGCTCTTAATTGACCAACCAATGGTTGATGATCGACTAAGACCATCAAGCATCTCCATTTTTTGCCCATTTTTTTGGAGGTGGAATCATTTATCATCTTCTGGCTAGTTCCCATGAAATTCATGCTTCAGGGCATATCTCTTGATAAGTTGATATGCTTGCCATTGAGTGAAGGAAAAGGAAGTTCTTCCTTGCTATCGACTATAGTGTAGGTGCCACCCTTACACACTTTGTTGATGACATATGGGCCGAGTCAGTTTAGGAGGAACTTACTCTTAAGATAGGCTGCCAAAGACTCCCATTGCTTGATCACGAGAGGTCTCCTTTCTAGAACGCCCTCTACTTCACTAGATTGTTATAGGCTTGACATATTCTTGTTTGATATATCATGAGGTGCTCACAGCTTCAGCCTTTCACCTTCCAATTCATCTAACTCCATGAACTGCCTATCCATTTCATCGCTTTGTCAGAGGGAAGACCATTATGGACTGCTACTCAGTAAGAGACCGGTTCCACTTCTACAATTATGATTACTTCACTTGCATAGAGTAGAGAGAATGAATAGCAACCTATAGAAGTCTTATATATGGTGTGTTAGGCCCAAAGTGCTTCCTGCATCCTCTTGTCCCAATTCCATTTCTCGTTCTCAATCATCTTGACCAAGAGCTTGCATAGAGTCTTGTTGAAGGTCTCTACCAAGCCATTTACTTAAGAGTTATAAATGGTTGGCATCCTCCGATCGACATGAAATTTGGTCACCATCTTATAGACTGTTTGGTTCCTTAAAGGTGTACCATTATCTAATATGATATGACTGGGTACTCTATAGCTGTATGATATGTTGTCGGACAATCTGAGCAACAACTTCTCCAATGACTTCCCTTATTGGTATAGCCTTGGCCCATCTTAAGTAGTAATTTGTGGCTACCAGTGTGAACTTATAGCCTTTAGTAGATGGTTTAAAGGGTCCGACAATATCCACTCCTCATTATGTGAAAAGCCATGTCAGGATGGTAGCATATAACTGACCTAAGGTATGCCTAGGAATAGGCCCGAATGCTTGACATTCATGATAGACCTTTATATATCCCTCACAATCTGAGCCAATAGTAGCCCTTGAGTTTAATTGTGATCTTTATCTTAGAGCCAGACTGATGTGCTCCACATAGCTCACTATAGACTTCCTTCATTACTCGATATGCTTAGCTCTGGGAAAAACACCTAGCGAGAATTGTCCTTTCCTTTTCTGGGATGGGCCAATAGAGCTCCCCATTTATGATTTGGTATAAAATTGCCCACTTCAAGAGTTGAACCCACTCGGCATGCTCCTCCGACAAGCTACCATTCTTCACATTGATGATAGGTTGTTAACAATCTAGTGCTCGTGGTTTATCATCCTCACATATATCCATGGCATCCACCTCCCAAGTATAGTCCTCCCTCTTTCTCAACATATGTCAGGAACAACCTCCAATTAACTGTGTATATAGCATCCCTTTAGGTGGTAGCTTAATCATTAAAGCCAACTTGACTAAAGCATTTGCCTGTGACTTCTACCTCTTTGTAATAAGTTGAATGTTGAAAAGATAGAATCTCTCCGACAGCCAGGTGGTTGCTGCATTATAGGCCACTAGTCCTTCATTCTAGACGTAGAATACGCCAAGCATCTATTGCACGACTAGCATCGAATCCTCAAAAGTTGAGGCACTGGATTCCCATGTCAAGGGCAATCTCCAAGTCGATGAAAAGTGCTTTATATTCAACTTCATTATTGACGAGGGCATCTGATAAGGCTCATAAGTTATGAAGTATCCCTCCCTCTAGACTCAGAAAGACTATACCGGCACCAGCCTTAGCTTTATCCTTCCATCTGATCTTTCTTTTTATGTTGAATGCACCATTAAAGTATAGCTACCAACAATTGACCTTAACCACCTGGGCTTCATGTATTTCCTTCTCTCTCGAAGTCTCCTCATCAAGTAATTAGAGCCTGAGGAGAGAGTCATCAAGTATTAGGTGTGTTGCGAGAAAATCCACCATTCCTTGCCCTTTAATCGCCTTCTGAGGTATATGCTTTATATCAAATTCTATCAACAACAATGCCCATTTACCTGGTCGTCCTAATGGGACGAGTTGCCTCGACATATATTTAAGAGAGTCAAAGCTAGATATAAGGCTAACTTTCTAAGAAATGAGGTAATGTCTCAACTTCTTTGCAACAAACATCAGAGCAAGGCATATTTTCTCCATAGGGGAATATTGGTGCTCAGGACCTACCAACCGCCTATTCAAATAAAATAATGCTTTCTCTTTGCCCTCTTTATTAACTTGGGCTAGCATGGCACCCAAGGATGCATTAAGAGTTGTGATATATAGTATTAGGGGCCTGCCCTTAATAAATGACTCCAACACTGATGGATTTAAAAAATATTGCTGGACTCCATCTAAGGCGGCTTAACAACTGCCATCCCATTCAAAAGGTGCTTTCTTTTTAGCCAATTTAGCAAAGGACTGGCATTTGCCCGATAAGTTGACGATAAAATGCTGAATATAGGCTAACTTGCACTAAAGAGACCTCAATTCCCATGTATTGTGGGGAGGTGGCAGTTTCTTGATCGCTTTGATTTTATCAAGATGTATCTCAATCCCCTGGTATTTAACAAAGAAGCCTAGGAACTTCCCACTGTAAACGTTAAACACACTTCATAAGATTCATTTTTAAGTTATATAAGTGGAGATGCTCGCAGACTTTCTTCAAGTCATGCAGATGGTCCTTCCATCTAATGGTTGTAATGACTAAGTCATTAACATAACATTCGACCATATCATGTAGTATCTCATTTAAGATATTGGTCATAGCTCTCTGACATGCAGCCCCAACATTCTTGAAGCTGAATTACATCCGTTTATAGTTGAATATACCCTTAGAGGTGAAGTCCTTGTCTTTAGCTGACATAAGGACTTGGTTGTAACATGGCGAGGTTTTATGTCCCATAGTCACATCTAACATATTCTCAAGGATAGATAGTGGAAAGTCGTCCTTAGGACATGCCCTATTCAAGTCTCTATAGTCGATATATAACCGAATATGCCCATTCTTTTCCTTGACAAGGACTATTGGTAAGTCAAATTACATTCAATGCTCGATGAAATCCACCTCCCATTGTTTATCGACCGCAACATTGACCTTGCGCTCGAGGTCAGCCAATATTCACCTATATCCTTGCTTGACCAGCTTTACGGATGAAATTATAACCAACTTGTAGACTACAACATTGGACTCCAACCCACACATCTCTTTATAAATCTGTGCAAAGTAATCTTTGAACTCCTATGATAGACTTTTATAGCTGTCCTTTTCTTCCTCATTAAGGAAGGCACTAACGACTTTGGGCTTAGGATCTCTATTGGTCCCCAAGTTGATATCGAGTAGGTTGTCAACTGTAGGTTGGCCACCATCTTCAATCTCTTTAGGCACCGGTTGCAAGTCAATGAACTCCCCCTTAGACTTCTCATTTCCAATTTCATATTTATCTACCTGTGTAAGGTAGTCAACATTATAAAGCTCTTGTGTTAGAGGAGAATCCTAGCCTTGCCCTTGGTCATCGTAGATAACTAATAGACATCTTCCCTCATCTCATTGAAGTGCCTCATAAGGATCTCTTTTTCAGCTTCCTCTTCATCGGTTGTCGCATCATATATAGGGGCTATATCAAGGTGGCATCTTCTTTATGGATGTCAGGCACGTTGTGACTGCATAGTGTATAGTTGTTTGTCAATCGAGCTTATATCCCAACATCAGATGCTTATTATGTGAAGTTGGTTGATTTGAGGAATACCATAACTACTGAAACATCTTGGCTCTCTCGTAAGAATGCTCCTATGGTACTCTTGCCTTAAACATATAGGCTGGATGAGGGCGGATATATCACTCATGTTCTCCACAGGTACTATAGATGATGCAAGGTGTTCCAACCAACCAAAATATGCTATCTTCAAATGTCTTCATGACCGAGTTGTCTTCAAAATGCCTCTTAGTGATTCATCTGTCTAGGAAACCTACGTAAGTTCATCATCCTCCAATGCACTTATACCTTGGCATCATTGATAGTAATATCATCGTGTGGTTCGGTGACCAACTTCATCTGCATTCCTCAACAGACCCTGGATATTCAAAATATAGTTAGGCATCGACCAAATAGCACTCAACCACTTCTAAAGGAGCCCGATCGGCTTTCACTTTATATTATCTACCCTCCCTATTCTATTTAATGCCTTGATACAATGTAGAGGGCACAACCCAATTTGCTTGTAACTCGGGTCTCCCCTATACAACTTTGTAGATGGTGTCCATATCTATGATGTAAAATGTGACTTTGGTCTTGAAATCTCTAAGGGCCAAGCCCACCTCAACCTAGCCTAGTGCCTCCTTAGAATTTTGATTAAAGCCTAAGATCATCACTCTCGAAACTTTTTGCATATGAGGCGTGAGATATATAAAGCTGTGAATGTTTTCAGGGGAAGAATATTCACTGCAACTCTTGCATCAATCATGATCTGGCTGACCTCATGTCCATTGATCAGACCATTCATATATAGTAGATGGTTGTGGAAAGGGTTGGCAAGCAACATATCTTCTTCGATGAATGACACTGATGCCACATAAGATTCATAATTAGACAGTTTAGCCATATGAGCCTCATAAGCCTCAGACTCATATTACACTACCATCAAGGCTTTCCTCAGTTGCTTAAGGAGATGACCTCCTATATGCTGAAGGATACCAAGAATCTCTTCATTTGAAGTAGAACCCCTATCAACTTTCTCTTTGACCATTCTTCTTGGAGGGAGAGTATCAGGCTTGCGAGCAATTTGTTGTCATTCCATGTGATCGGGGATGATCCAAGGCCAATGGACATCTTCTGTTGCATTATCATGAGGGGGTGGCTGCGAGGATCAGATGAAGCAGCCTCACCTCCCTAAGCTACCTCTACAATCGTTTTTGGAATCTCTAGCCTCTCAAATAGAAATATTGGCTGCATTATCATTCCCCTCATCATCAGAGGGGGACAAGAAGTGCACCACCCCTCTAGGTTGACTGTCTCACCATGGGTGTGGGTACCAACATAGGCAACTCTCCTCAAAATGAGATGACTATCATTCTCCATATTCTACCCTGGAGCTCTGGCTGCTCCGCCTCCTCTACAAGCATTGTTATTCCACCACTGATATGTAGCCATTGGGCGAGAGGATTGCACCTGTTCTTTATGTCCATCAGTATATAAGCCATGTAGTGGGGGTATATTAACCACATTGCAAGTTAGGCCGCACATACAAGTTATGATTTCCAGTACATCTGGCTCATCATCATCATCATCTGACCAGAAATTGCATGTCTCGAGTAAGCGAGACTCATCACCTTCAACAAGAAATCCAGGTATCATTCTTTGAACTCGGATACCTGAGCCCAATTGTCCCAGGGAATTTAGGCATAAAGGGGTGTCAGGCTCGAATTCCTCTAACTAGTCAATCAATGCTTGCAAATTTTGAAGAAGAGTGGGCATTGTCAGCTGGCCTCAAGTGCAAGAAGTTGCTCCTCCTAGTGTTTGGCCTTTCTCTTGGCTGCCTCCCTCTAGTTCCTCATTTTCTTGCTGTGATGAGCCGGATTAACCAATCCCTAATAGGGGGTCCTATCACCTGTGCTGGTCATCATCATTGGCTTGCATAGTTTTTGTAGCTTTAGCGACCCATATCTCGACCCTCTTTGTGCTGCTTCAGCTCTAGCATTGGCCTTCTCCTATTAGGTAGGACCTCTCCCATGGCTGCTCAAGTTCCTCCTAGGCAACCTCCTTCGCCTTATTTTGTTGGAAATGCGTACTAGCTTCAACATTCTCCTTACAACATCTTGTGGGAGAGTCTAACATACAAAAAATACTCTAGGGCAAGCACACCCAAGAACACTGCTCCCTACTCGATACCCTATTAGCTTCTAAGGTGGCATGGATCATTTTAATAGAACATTAAGGCCTCACTCTGACATGTGGCCTGAGGGACTATCTAATCATGTCCTATGAAAAGGTCTTGCCCCCTGATTGAGGTGCTTAATTTGACTTTTCATTGCTCTACAAATTTCCAATACATGTCCCGACATCTGGTGATAAGTGCACCTTGTTGAGGGAAGATGCGAGGTCGGATATGTCATTGCTCTAGATGGAATGGTCTTATGAGACCTTGTTGAGCACAGTAATCAAAGAGTTGGTGCGTCATCCCCCAAGGAAATGAATACCTCACATACTAGTGAAAATCCAACTACCGCCTATGTACAATTCATTCCAATAAAGAAAAATATTGTACAATTCATATGCAAATAAAAAATGATGCCTTCCTATCATCACCATCTATGAAATTGGCACTCATATTCTTAATTCTATTGAGGTTCTTGAATGCTCCACTGAGACTGATCACTCATGATTGGTTCATACCCATAAAAAAATAATGATTGAGCCATCTTACTAAAATTATATACACTTGAAGATGCTGGAGCTGGAGGTGATGATGGATAACATGTCACAAAGTTTAAAGCACGCTTTGGATAATTTGCTATTGCGTGCTCATCAAAAAAACTCATATAATTCCAGTGTTGACTTCTTTCAATTGATTATTGTCGCTGACCCAAATTATTAGACCCCTGCTTCATTCGTACGTGCACTGCTGGATCCTAAACCACCTTCTCCTCCACCTCCACTTGAACTTTCTTGATTTTGCTGTTGCGTACGTGGAATAAACTCTTCCTCCTCATCATCTGAGCAGGGTACCATGGTACTATCATCGGGACTCACAGATCTTTATCTGACAACTAGTTTTCTCCTTTTTCTCACTTCCTCTTCTTGTGTACCTTGCCTAATACTATGTTGGTACACCTTCTTCAACAATTTGAATCCTCCAAATCTTTCTTTCATTTGTGTACTCTACTAGACAGAAGAAGGACCAGGAGCTGGAGCTGAAGGCATTGGAGCAAGCTCTACAGCTATGGTGTAAGGTGGATCCTGTTGGACTAAAGTTATATAAGAAACCTGAGGGTGCGTTTGGGAACTACGTGGAAGTACTTTTTTTTTACTTCTCCTCTGATCAGAAGTCCTTCTTATTTTTATGGTGCTGTTTGGTTACATTTTTTTTTCACTTTTTCTCCTTCTCGGAGGTAGAAGCTCGGAGGAGAAAATTTCTCCTTCCCGCGATAGAAAAGCGCTCCCGTGCCGTGCCCGCGAGTCCCCATCCCGCGCTAGTCTCGCGCTAGTCTCATCCCGCACAGGCAACCCCCTCCCCTCCGGCACCCCCTCCCCGGCGAACTCCTCCCCTCTGCGACCCCCCTCCGGCACTCCCTCCACGGCGCGCCCCCCTCCGCGAGCCCCCCCTCCGGCACTCCCTCCACGGCGCGCCCTCCCCTCCGGCACTCCCTCCCCTCCGCG
The DNA here is from genome assembly GCA_036172225.1 of Cryptocoryne crispatula var. balansae. NCBI lineage: Eukaryota > Viridiplantae > Streptophyta > Magnoliopsida > Alismatales > Araceae > Cryptocoryne > Cryptocoryne crispatula. The sequence goes on along the minus strand of CM069925.1, from coordinate 19,223,942 downwards.
AGCCCCCCCCTCCGCGGCACTCCCTCTCGCGGCACTCACTCCCCTCCGCGACCCCCCGCTACCGTCCGCGAAGCCCCCTCCCCGGCACCGCCCCTCCGGCCTCCCCCCCCCTCCGCGACCCCCGCCGCCGTCCGCGAAGCCCCCCCTCCCCGGCACCGCCCCCCGCCTCCCCCCCTCCGGCACTCCCTCCACGGCGCAGCCGTCCCCTCCGCGAGCCCCCCCCCTCCGCGGCACTCCCCCCCTCCGGCACTCACTCCCCTCCGCGACCCCCCCGCCGCCGTCCGCGAAGCCCCCCTCCCCGGCACCGCCCCTCCGCGCCTCCCTCCGCGACCCCCCGCCGCCGTCCGCGAAGCCTCCCCCCTCCGCGACCCCCGCGCCTCCCGTCCCCTCCGCGAGCCCCCCTCCGCGGCACTCCCTCCCACGCGCGCCCTCCCCTCCGCGACCCCCCCGCCGCCGTCCGCGAAGCCCCCCCCCTCCCCGGCACCGCCGTCGTCCGCCTCCCTTCGCAACCGCCCCCACCCCGCCGTCGGCCTCCCATCGCGACCGCCCCCCTCCCCCTGCCGTCTTTCTGGTCGCAATATGTATCCATTTTTGTTTATTACGGGAGTACTTCTATGTTTGGATAAAAAAAATGTAACCAAACCACTTTTACCTTCGCAAATGAGAAGACCTTCTAAGTTGAAGTGCTTTGGAAAAAAAAGGACTTCTAAAAGAAGTCCTCCGACGAGTTGCCAAACGGACCCTGAGTATCTCTTTTTTCTTACATTTGTTCATCATCATCCTCACCAAGTACGTTGTCAAGCTCTTCTTCGGCTCATACTCGATCATTGAGGTTAAACTCAGGAACTAGTTCGGCATCTATATCCTACATCCATGCTGAGGCAGTTCTTCTTGAAATAGGTACTCCAAGGCAACATCCCCCTGTGATAGTCCCCGACCACCGACATTGTGTCTTTGCTCATAAGAATCACCTACAAATCTTGCAAACCGTGCTTCAAAATTTTTTATCAGCTCTTAATATTCTTGATTCTTAATCGCATATTGTAATAGCAAAACATTAGTTTGTCCAATCTCTCACTCTTCAGCTTGTACCCTTTTTATTTTATTACACTAAAAGGCCTCTAGTTTCTCTCATACTATGATGAACTAGTGTTTTGACTTAAAACTCGTACAATAATAACAACGAGTGTATTCCATTCACTTCTATTTGATACTTAGATCTACCACTCAGCTGTAATAAAGTAGTATAATAAGTGTGTAATCTTCTTACAAAAATTATTAACATAACCTAAATGTAAGTAAACATATCAGGAGAAATCTTATCATATAAGTATCGTAGATTTGGATCTCTATAGACTCCAATTCTAAACTTATGTGATGTCATCTAAAATACAATATGAAATAGAAATTAATTTATAAATGGCATTCAAAACTCAATTAGTTATATGCAAGTATCAATCACTCACTTCAATTTTTGTTTCTATTTTGTCATCCGGTGTCCTACATAAATGTTGAATGACTAACAACGTGCATCGTATAAGCTCTGAGTCATTGGATATTTGCCCGCCATATTGTATCATTAGGTTCAAAAAATATCATACCAAACGGGAAGATAACTATCAATGACATTTTTATACGTAACTACAATGAAATGTATAAAATATAACACAAAGAAGAAATGCAAAGATAATTATCACTAACATTTTTAACATGTTACTACAATGAAGATAACTATCATGTCGATGTCTCAGCAATATCTCTAATGCAGGGAAATGCATGGCAAATCTTGTTGGACCAGGTAGCACTAGATTACGACCATCTGTATGTTCACTCATAATGTGCAGGAGTCTAGGATGCCCATACTTAAATGATGTCACCAATTGTCCTTGACTCACCATGTTTCTGACAGATGGCGCCTTCCCATTGTCTTCCAACATCAAGTCTATGAAGTGAGTAGCATAGGACACCCAAAACAAGTGTGGTCTTGCCTCTATCAGCTTCTTCCTAATAGCCTTATAAGAAGCTTCATTGTTAGTGACAAACTAAACAACATTTTCTTTACCTATTTTCTCGACAACATCGTTCTTGAGACCAAACAAGTGCTCTATATTCTTGATTTGCCTAGATATATCAACATATTTCAAAAATGTAATGCTCTCATAACAGTAAATGAGAAAGTTTATCATTGCTTTCTTGATGATACCTGTCTATTCGTCACGCATTACAATGTAACCTCATTCCTTTCATATTGTCTTGAACTCATCTATCCATGAGGTCAATTTATCGACCTTATCATCCAATCCACCCTAATAGATGTATCTTAAACTCGAAACCTTTAATCCTGATCCAGCCTTTGTGTTAGCATCAACCATCGTTTGAAAATATGGACTCTTGACTGCATGTGTAAAGATACCTACATCAAGTCAATATAAGATAATGTTATTAATATTTATTTCAAATTTCAATAACATAAATGGACATTCAAAATAAGTGAAGTATTGTATATACCCGCATGTAAAAATCATTTACATATGTTTCATTGCATTCTTTGCGGCCCTCATTGAAGTCTTAACTCCTTTAAAGGCTTGATTGATACTCTTTTACCCTCAGTCACTCTGCCTATACATGGCAGTGTCAATTGGTGACTGAACTGACTACAACCAACTTCTCTCTCGACCTACCTGAGGTGTAAGGCGAGTGGTAGGATCTAAATCTTAAATGTCTAGTGGCCTACCCTCATCCTCTTCTCCTCTTTGAGGGTCTGAGCCCTACTTGCATGTATTGTTCATCTTTTGTGCATCTTCATCATCAGAACTTGATGACGACAACTCAATCTGCATGGCCGACTTTTCTTTTTTCATAGTTCTGTCCATGAAATTTTTGTTTCACTTTCCCATCAACTCATTGTGCCCCTCAATTCAGATCTCCCTTTGTGATACTCTCCTAATTAAGTATGCCCTCATTTCTTCTTTAAACTTTATCGGTACCTTGTCACATTTCTTCGTGTTCCCACTCACCCCACCTATGTGTTATTTGAGATGATAGAGTCCTCCATTCATCTCATTCCTGCCCTATTTACATTTAACTCTTCTTCTTATCCATATCTAACTTATGCATGTGTTGCCATTCAATGTCACGAAGTGCGGGGACACATTGCTCCTCTTCCAACATTTTTCTTATACATACAAAAAATAATTCTCATTTAAAAAAAATATATCCTACAATTGACAGTCCGAACAATCGAACCGTCCGGAACAAGAATGAACAAGCGACTAGCCATGCCCATTTTGGTGCTAGTCCCCGACCCCTCCCCCTCACCCCCGACTATGCAATCATCAGGGTGACTACACCATAGTCACCCCTTCAGGTAATTGTTTAGAGGTCCTCCCATCCGAAGGGGACCCTTAAACAGTCACCTAAAAGGGTGGTGGCTATCCAGTCACCCGCACATTCACCCCGAGGGGTGACAATCACCCCTTAGGTAGATTGATTCCCCCCATGAGGGGGATTTGAAATGCACAAACAGGGGGGTTACCCCAAAACAAGATTGCAAGGGGGTACCCCCAAAAGATCGGATATGCAGGGGGGCCATCCTCACTGGAGACATCTTAAGGGGAGGGAGAAAAAGGGGGAAAAACATACCTCCAAAGGGGGATCTTCACCTTCGTTGGAGGGGACGCTAGAGGAGACTGTCAAAGGGGACACCAAAGGGGAGGGGAGGGGAATCGAGGTGGGGAGCCTTAGTATCGGCTAGGAGGGAAGGGGAATGAAGGTGGGGAGAGAGAATCAGCCCAATTCTCCCCTTAATAAGAAGAAATCGGATCGGAATTCGGTCCAAAAATAGACCCAATTCCGAGAAGATCCATAACTTAAGTAGAGAATCGACTTGGATAGGCCGATTCTCGATCCACGGCTGATTCTCATGATTTAAGCCAATTCTTATGGGAATCAATCTTGGATTAGTTGTCCAGACCATGAATTGGATCGACATGGGCCGATCAAATCCAAGAATTCATGGCCAAGCACATAGCCTATTCAGATTTGAAAAATGATATGTCTTCTTCTAAATTTAAGCTTTTGTTGGCCATAGTTAGAACTTCATGTACCCACCAGAGCTGTAGGGCATCAATTCCCATAGCCCTGGCAATTCTTAAGCCTATCAAGGCCCGATTATCATCTGTTTTGCCTGATTTTGATGGTATTATCAAACATTAGCATGCATATCATGATCACTCTTTATTTTGCATATATGGGAATTAGCATATGTGCTAATGTGACTCACCACATGGAGACCCTTATTTTGATGCTATGTGTTAGAATCCACATCTCATAAGCTGAAAGTACATAGATCCTAATTCATTTAGGATTTGGATCCATATAAGATCACATATTGTTTGCACGCAAATTTTAAGTGCCAATAGCGACGTAAGTCAATGCCAGACTAAATATGATTTGTCTTCTCCATCCTATGAGCTAGAAAGACAAAAGGGAAGCAACCAAGGATTGCATAATCAGAATAGGCCACCAGTTCAGAGGGTGCTAATTCCAATCCAATCCAGATCAGATCAAAAAATTATGCGATTTCTTGGAAAAAAATCGATCCGGAATCGGCACGGATCGGATTATAACAAAATAGAAAAATATTGAAAAGAACATTAAAAACACCACATATCTTAATTCCTCTGCTGATTTTGATTTGATCCTACCCTTTTGGGGCCAAATTGATTTAAGGATCCAGCTACATTGTGGAGGAGGTGCCACATGAAGTCCCTGCGGCCTTCTTGCTGATAGGGCGAAGAAGGCGCCAACATACTCTTGGCCACTGATTCTGGTGGTAATAGCTGGAGTCGGTCCAGAATCAGCAGATTCGAGCCGAACTGTTCCTGATTTGGCTGATTCCAATGGAAGTTTGGGTCGGATCAGATCTTTTGGATGAAATTGGATGGGTGGGTGTTGATTCGGTCAGCTGATTCCGCAATCCATGACAGTGGCAGCTGCCCTCTGCTGTGACAAATAGAAATTCCACAGGGATCAGGGTCTAATCAATCTGGAATCAGCCAAGCCAAGCTTAGCTTATAGCCTTATTAAGACAAAAATCAACCCCGGAATCAAGTTCCCAAATGATCAAATTGGCACTTGCCGATACTGATCCAAGATTGGTTTATCCTGATCTGCATACACCAAACCTACAAACGCTCTTTCCCTATGATGGCGGTTGCTCTACTATCATCTTATTCATCATTCCTTTAGTCATCGATCTATATTTATACACTTCTTGTGAAAATCGTGCAACATGGTAGCATGCAAATGAATACATGTATATTAGTGATTTATTGCAATACATATATCTACAAGGGGACATGTATATATTATGTATGAGAAAAAATAGAAAAGAAACAAATTTATAGATCAAAGAATATCAAAGTTTTCTACAAACAAGAAGCTTTTAAGAATTACTAAGTTCATGTATGACAAAACAGGTATCTTGAGATCATGCTCTAACTGTTTTTTTCAGGTACAATGAGTCAAGGGCTACTGTTATTCATCTGGAAATATTAAAATATCTCGAGAGAACTTCTCACATACGGAATATGCAGACTTCCAATTCAGTCAATACAAAACCCCACTAATGTTCTGGGTAACCATACCAGCAGAGCCACGTCGACATATTTTTCCAAATGTTTGACCAACAAAAGAAAATGTAGAGTCATTGGTAGTCATATCCACGCTATCTCCTCTCACATATGTTCTTTTAGCTGTTTCCTCCGCTGCCACCAGAAGTTGCACAATGATGTGCTTAAAGAATGAGCTAATATTTGTCAAGAATAATTTCAATTAGGCTGTACCACGATAATAGCTCAATAAGTACAGAAATCCTATTAACTACGACTAGAAGGTATTGGAAACTATGGACAAGATTATTATCCAACTCAGTTGCCTGCCGTTGCTATTTGGATTATTATCATTCGCAATAAAAGTTCCACTAAATTAAACCTACTTATTATAAAAATAATAAAAATTGCTAGAAGATCAAGTTCTCCAGCCCCCTAAGTTGAAGATGCTGCCCAACAAAGAGGGTGACTGTGTGACTGTGTCTAAGGAAACTACTTCAGTGCCTTGAAAAGGATGCAGACTTCAGCCAAGTACATTGTGCACAAGGGTATGACCAAGTCCACTGAAGGCCAAGAAATCTCATACCCGATTGCGGTGGTAATTCCCTGAAAAGGGAATATTCAGGCGAAGGTAACTAAGGCTAGGGATCGGGACCGGGTTGCCCTGGCCAATTACAACCCAGGTTGGTCGGGATCGAATTCGATTAAATTTTTTATTATTTAAAAATTATAAAAAATAATAAAAATAATTATTCCTATTAAAAACTTACATTTTGAAGACAGTTTTGGCCTCTTTGACTTTGCATCTTCTAGGATAACTTATCCAAATGTTATATGTAAATTTGTGTTCCGGTGTTATTTTCACCAAATATTCTTATTTTCTAATCACAAAATTGTGCGGGAGGAAGAATTCCAGCCCGTTGCCCCTGCAAGCTGGACAATAGAGAAAAGAGAGCTGCTGGGCATAAGCAAAGAGAAGCTTCTACAGACTGTCTGCTGATAGAGAACGAAAGAGGCTGATGATGGAGAAAAAAAGGAAAAAAGGGGACTCTCCCAAGGAGGATGAAGTTTTAAGGACCACCAGCCCCGCGCTCCCTCTCTCTCTGTATATATATCTCTCCTGTTAAACTGGTGGAGAGAAAGCAGAGGGTCACTTATAGTGGGTCCCACTAATTGGGAAAATGAAAAATAAGAGCAAAGGGGCTAAAAGATAGAAAACAGTTGCACTGGGTCCCACCAACTATGCCCCTCCTCTCTCTCTCTCCCTCTCTCTCTCTCATGCCCAACCAAAGGAGAGGTCATGGAAGGCTGGGTCGCCCGACCCGGCCGGTTTCCGGGCCGACCGGCCCAGTCCCGACCTGACCGGGCCGACTCCGTGGTGGCCCAGCCAGGGGTCGGGAGACCCGGCGACCCGGTCGGCAGGGTCGCCTGACCCAGTCCGACCGGATCCGCGAATACTCTGCGCCCCATTTATTAATAGTATAATAATATTTTATTATCATTTACACTATTACATATGGTTAAAATTTGTGATTATAAATATATGACACATAATTAAAATTTATAAAATTATTTCTTAACCATTTTTACTCTTTCATTTGAGATTAACTCTTTCCCAACATATGCTAATACAACATAACCACACAAAAAACATATTTACTTATATTCACAGATAAACACTCATATTTAATTATAACATAAAAATATAATTATATTTACATATATTTTTATGTATACCTAAATATATAGTATAAAAATATATTTTTCCTATTTTTCTTATTTTTATGTAATTTTTATATTTTTTTACATTTTTTAAAAAAACTTAAATAAATCCGACTCCGTCCGACCCGGGCACGACCCCATCCGACTAGGTCAATTTTGGGGCCGACTGACCCCAGGCCGACCCTTGACCTGTCCTTCCTTGGGAGAGGTAATGGGAGCAGTTCCAGTGGGTCCCACTAATTAAAAGAAATAAAGAACATAAAGAAAAAGCAAATTTTGGCTGGTGGAAGTTGGAACCACTCCCACCAGTAGGGAGTTGCACGATCACTAGTAAAAATTAGGAAGTAGTGGGGTTAGAATCCCCCACCAGCCCTCCATGCTCAACTCTATAAATACCCTCCCCCCCCCCTCCAAGGCACATTTGATGAAACGAGAAGCACTTGCAGGAAGAAAAAGAAAATAGCAGGGTAATAGTAATCCAAGTCAGAATAAATAAGGTAGTGAGTGATAGAATAAATGGCAACATGACATATAAAAGAAATCGTCGTTCATTAACACAAAAAACAAACATCTTATAAATCATGCAAATTTCATAATCTATATAAAAATTTGAATAAAAGGCTATGGAAAAATGTCTCAAAGTTTTCTTTCTTCATTTCATATTGAATGTCTTGACGTAAATTTATGGCTTCATCCAATACATTGCTACGATGGTTATTCAAGCTGTAACATTGTTGTAATTCAATTAAACTTTATGATCTAATACTATAACTTCAAACATTTTAAAGTATAGATAAACTTCTTAAGTGAATGAGAATCTGTCTTTGTTTTAATGACTCGTCCAAATCAATCTATATTCATATCTATCCTTAGGAAACATGGGAATACACGTATATTTTCCCACATACCATACAAACAAGTGTGTGTATATATATAACGGTTGTGAAAGGGAACAAAGCTACCAAGGGACCTTTTAATACCTGAGCCACAAAACATCTACTCAAGTGGTAAGACTAATGGGGTCATAAAATAAAAATATCTTAGCAAAAAAAATATATGAACACAAAAAATTGAATTTTTTCTCAAAAGATAAATATACTAAAATCAGTTTTAATGTGAAAATTCGATAAATTAAATTTTTATGTAAACAAAAAAGAGAAAAAAAACTTACCAAATATTTTTGACCTCTTTATTCAAAAAATATGCAAAATATTTATCCAAAACATATAATATGCAAGACATTTTGTCCAATATAAAGAATATATCAAGTAAATAACAACGATAAAAAGCACATTTGACAAGAATGCCAAAAGTGCAGAAAAAAACTTACCAAATATTTTTGACCTCTTTATTCAAAAATCTGCAAAATATTTATCCAAAACATATAATATGCAAGACATTTTTTCCAATATAAAGAATATATCAAGTATATAACAACGACAAAAAGCACATTTGACAAGAATGCCAAAAGTGCCAAAGACCAACATAATCGTTCCTCAACCTAAAGGGTCATGTAGCTGAATTCCCAATGCAGGCCAAAGTAAATGTGGCCAAGTGATGGCAAAGAACATGACAATGAGTTCATCAATTTGCAACATGCACCTTAAGAATTTGAGGATGATGGACAAGCCACGACTGACGTTTTTTGTCAAAATTGGCCTAGAGACATTGAATGACCCAAGACCTATATTTGTAAGTGGACTCCTCAATGAAAAGAAAAAATATTCTAAGAAATTGCTATAAGAGTCTAATGATTGTTTTGTTTGGACTTATAAATAGATGTCGGGGTTGAAATGGGATGTGGCAATCCAAAAACTAGCATCCTTCCATCCGTCGAGCTCATAAAGCAAGCTCAAAGGTAAATGCGGGCTGAATTGGAAGTCAAGACAAATATTGTGGTCGATTAGCCATGGGAAGTCAATTTCATCGAGCATTGCATGAAACCTGTGTATCTCACTAATATCATCCCGTTAAAAAGAATAATAAGCATATTCTAGTATACATTGATTATAGAGACTTGAATTAGATGTGTTGTAAGAATGACTTTCTGCTTCCGATGTCTAAGGCATTAATCAATGATATCACATGGCATGAAGCTTTATCGTTATGAATGTCATCTAAATGCCACCAAATCTTGATATCCCTAGAAAACAAGGATTTCATGGCATTTAGGTCACCTAAGGGCATCTCCAATTACAAATAGATGTTCATAGTTAAGAATTCCAGTGCCACATATCAAAGAGCTACGCCAAGATCTTTGATAAAATGTCGTATAATATGGTTGAATGTTACGAGGATGATCTTGTGACCACTTGCACGATCTAAGGAGTGTCTTCAAAAGACTCCAACAAAACAAGTTGAACATGAATGTTAAGAAATACACCTTAGGTGTGACAACTAGGAAATCCCTCCGCTTCATAGTATGATATCAGAGAATCAAGATCAGCCACGATAAAATCAAAGATATTAGGGAGCTGTCACCTCCTAAGAATATACATAAACTAAGGTTGCTTCAAGGCAAATTGGCCTATATCAGGCAGGTCATTGCCATTTTGGAAGATGCTAGCTCTTCTCTAAATTGGCAAAGAAATGAGTACCTTTTAAATGAGATGAAAGCTGCCAAGCGACTTTGGATGGTATCAAGAGGTAACGAGGTATCTCCCAATCTGCCATTATTGGGGGCACTTGTCAAAAGAAAGTCTCTAATCCTGCATACCACGGCCATAAATACTTCTTTGAGAACCTTACCAGCACAAACAAATGTCGATGGAATGTAGCAGCTGCTAGTTGCTCTATTATCTAAGAAGACAGCTAATCAACCACGAACATTAATATTCCGCCATGGCAAGAATCTTAGGATAGGAATCGGGACGCATTGATCAACCAATCTAGGCGAATTCTCCGGGAGGAATCCCGATCCAGAATCGATCCAAATCGGGTATTTTTTTTAATTCAAAAGAAATCATTAAAAATCATAAAAAAATTAAAAAATACCTAAAATTTGTTAAATATATAAATATAACATTTAACATACTTTTATGTCATTATGAGAGATTTTAAGTTCAATAAATATAAGTTAGCACGAATGATCATTTCAATACACAAAATATAAGACAAATGATATGCAATACAAAATAAATATTCCTTTCACCAATATCTATGGACTTGACCTCCGTAGTCCTCGTTCTCTTCATTATTCTGGATGTTCCATTGAGAGTTGTCAATCATGATTGGCCATTATTTATAAAAAAAGGTCATTTGACTAAAATCATACACATTATCTTGTGATGGCACTTATGGTGGAATATATGGCTGGAAGTTATCAGGGGTCTGGATAATTGGTTGCCACGTGTTGATCAAAAAGCTCATTTGATTCCAACACTGACTTGTCTCTTGAATGTTTCCTTTGGCTTAAATCATTAGCCCATGCCTCACTGGTACATGCACTATTGAAAAATCTCATTCTTCTCCTACACCTCCACCTGAACCTCCCACATGTTGTTGTGTAGATGGAATGAATTCTTCTTCATTATCATCTGAAGATGGTGCATATGTACTATCTGCAGGACTTAGGCCTTTGCTGGACTATTAGCTTCCTCCTCTTTCCAACTTCTTCTTACATACCATGTCCAATAATGTGCTGGTAGATCTTCTTCAACGATTTGAATCCTATAAATCTTTTTTTCTTTTGTGAACTCTTCTGAGTATAAACTGCAACTAGAGCCGCAAATGAAGTTGAAGCCATAGAAGGAGCCAGAGCTAGAGCTAAAACTAAAGATGTAGCTAGAACCGAGGTAAGATATGCTTCTTCTTGCATTTCTTCATCCTCACTTTGTACACTATCAAGTTCACTTTCTGCTTATACATGATCATTCAGGTCAAACTTTGGAGGGATTTAGCATCATTGTCCTTCATCCATGCTATAAGTGGATGTTCTTTTTAAAAAAAGTATTCCAAGTCAACATCATTTTGTGACAAGCTTTGAGCACCTGCTTCAACTCTTTACTCATAAATACCATCTGTAAATTGGGCCTTTTATTCAAAATTTTTTTATATATGCTTATTGTTTTGGATTCTCAACTGTATATTATAATGACGGAACATATGTTTTTCTTGTCTGTCACTTTTCAACATGTTCCTTTTTTGTGTGTATAAGGTTGAAGACCCTCGAATTTCTCTTACATTGTGATGAACTCATGCTCTGCATCAATATCCGAATTATAATAGCAGTTAGTGGATTTCATCAAATTCTATTATTGACTTGAATTCATCATTCAGTTACAAAAAGACAATACCAATATATATATGTATCATTGTCATTTAAATAATAAACACAACAAATGTGATATGCACATACTAGAAAAGAACCTTGTCGTACGAATATCTCAATTATAGATCTCCACACACTCCAAATCTCATCTTATATGATTATATTTAAAATATCATATAAAATATAAGTAAGTCAATAACAAATAGGTCCTAAGAACTCAATTACATGTATTTCTAATACTTTTTACTCACCTCAAGCTCTGCTTGTTCCATCTTGTTGAGTCCTAACTAGAAGTTGTATCACAGACAACGTATCTCGCATAACCTTTGCATCATTGCATACTTGTCCACTGTATTGAATCCAATGGTTCAAGAAATATCATGCCAAAATGGAATACAATGATTAACATATTACTACAACACTAAAATAGTAAATATTTTGTTGAATCCTAACTAGATGTTGTATCACAGACAACGTATCTCGCATAACCTCTGCATCATTGCATACTTGTCCACTATATTGAATCCATGGGTTCAATATATATCATGCCAAAATAGAATACAATGATTAACATATTACTATAACACTAAAATAGTAAATAAAATATAGACAAATAAATGTTGCATGAACATCGTGGTGAAATGTCTTATTCCATATGTTATCTATAATCTTCAACCACTTCTGATAACATTTTGGATGCTTTTGTTTGATTAACAACTTTGCTTTATCTAGCAACATATACGTACCCCATTTGATTTTTATCATTGGAATTCACCAATCTTAGGACTTGCACCAAGGGTTCTATCATGGACAAGTATTATTGCACTCTCTCCCACAACTTATCATCCTCAATAAGATGCTCCATCTTAGCTAGAATCTCAAATTAGTCCATTCTAATGGTGTTGTGTAAGTCAATCATATATAGGATATATTGGTTAGCATGAATGAATATCTTCAAATCATGTCAATATCTATATATGCTATTTAATGCTATGAAATGTGTGGCAAATCTAGTGGGACCGGGTCGTACTTGATCATGACCATTTGTATGCTCTCTCATAATGGCTATATATAAAAGATGTAATTAACTGACATTGACTCACTAACGAGCTCACAGATAGATCCTTCCCAATATCCTCCAACATCAGAATATGAAGTGTACCATATGAGAAACCCAAAACACCTCTTAAAGCCTTCATCAACTTCTTCCTTGCAATCTTATAAGATGTTTCATTGTTAGTCACAAACTACACAATGTTGTCTTCACCTATTTTCTCGACAACATCGTTCATGAGACCAAAAAAGTACTCGACATTCTTTATATGTCCATATATATCAATACTCTTCAAGAATGATGTGCCCTCAAAATAGTAAATGAGAAAGTTGCTCATAGATCTCTTTGTAATCCATTTCCATCCATCGCACATTATAGTGCAACCACTTTCCTTCCACAATGCTTTGAATCCATCTATCTATAAGAACAACTCATCGACCTCTGCATCTAACCAACCCTCATATATGTACTTAGACAAAGACTTTTAATCCTAGTCCAGCCTCACCAATAGAATCAACCATAGTCAAAAAATATAAACTAGTCGTTGTATGGGCTGGGACACTTACATCAAGGTAAAATAAAACATGAACGTTAATGTTTATTGCAAAAGCATCTATATCAAAGATATATTTAAAAGAAGTTAAGGCTTGATATACTTGCATGTAAAAACGATTTACATAAACACTTGATTGCCTTCTTTGTAGCCCCGATTATAGCCTTAACTCCTTTAAAGGGTTGTTTTATCATCCTTTGACTTCTATCACTCTACATATACATGGATGCATACATCGGTAGAACTAATTATGATTAACGGAACTCACTATTTTGGTCTGATTGGGTGTAGGGCAAGTGCCTTCAACCACATCTGAACGGCTAATATATGCCCCTATTCTTCTCTCCTCATCTTCACAGGCTTGAACCTTGCATGCATTGTCGTCATCATTTGTGACATCTCTTCATCCTCTAAACTTGATCAATCAACCTCAACTGAACCTTTCCATTACCTTTTGTATAGCTTTCGAACATGAGATTTATGTCACTTCGTCCGAGTAACTCATCGTCCAACTCAGCTCCCTGCTCAATACATATCTCCCTCTGTGACACTGTCTCGATCAAATATCCTCTTATTTCTTCTCGAAGTTCTACCAATACCTTGTCACATTTCTTCACATTCTAATTAATTCCAACAATGTGTTGTTTGAGACAATAAATATCTCCATTCATTTCTTTACAGCACCACTTACATTTTACTATTTTCTTATCAACATCAAACATATATCCATATTGCCATCCAACATCACGATGTGTAGGGGCACTATGCTCATCATATGATATTTTACAAGTGCATAGAACACGCAACCAAAAAATTTTCAGGGAGGGGGGTGTCATCGAGGCTGGAGCATCCATGCGGTCTACATGGGTGGCAGGGACAAGGACATCATTAGGGAGGTAGGCGCACCAAGGGGGAGGGACGGCATTTGCGGTGAGGGTGGAGGGAGGGTAGATGTGTGTCGGGGGAGGGGGGATACGATGTTTCCTAGGGGGGATAGGTGGTGTGCATGGGAGGGGGGAGTACGGCCAGGTGGTGTGCATAGGATGGGGAGTGCAGCTTGTTATAGGGGATGGACAATTTGTCGGGGTTGGGGATCACTGGAGATAAGCCTGTCGAGCAGGTCGGCGACCTTGCCATTGGTGACGGGAGAGAGAGAGGGGGGGTAAGTTAGTAAAATTGTTTTGGGTTAAGTTAAGTGGAGTTCAGTTTGTTGTAAAAAAATAACAAAATGACTTATTTGAAACAAAGTAAGCTTTCAGAGAGTTAAAACAACTATGGTCAAAATTTCAGGAACATGTGGAAATATGTATGATTTCAGGGACCTAGATATAAAAACGCTTATTTAAAATATTTAAGAAGAAATAGCCAAAAAGGCCTTAAGGCAACTACCTCAAGTAGGGGAGAGGGGGCATGAGCAAGAGGGGAGAGTGCAGCTCGTTGCAGAAGGGTGGTTCGTCAGGGGCTGGGGAGACATCAGAGAAATGCCTATTAAGCAGGCAGATGACGCCGCCATCGGACACGGGGTGGGGGCGAGGGGATTGTGTTGAGGGAAGTGGGTAGGTCGTTTGCTCAGGAGGGGGGAAATGCAGCTCGTTGACTGAGAGTCTGAGAGAGAACGAGAGAGAGAAAGCAAGATGAGAGAGACAGTGGAGGGAGGGGTAAGTTAATAAAATTATTTTATGTTAAGTAGGGTTAAGAGTTAAGTAGGGTTAAGTTAAATTTGATGTAAAAAATTAATGGAATAACTTATTTGAAAATTAGAATTTCAGAGACATGTAAAATACAAATGATTTCAGGGACAGAGATGTAAAAAACTCTTATTTCCAATATTTAAGGGGAAACAACCAAAAAGGCCTTGAGGCAACTACCTTAAGCAGCTGAAGCAGTGAGAGACAACCTAGTGTCAACAAGCTAACTGACAACTAAAATTAAGTGGTACTACGATATGAGAACTCAAGGATACTGAGAAGATAATGCAGACGTTTCTGCTCTTGCTTTGTCAGGAACAGATGCAATAAGTTGTGCCATTCTAGATATTAAAATATTGCTATATTGGTAAGCATGTTCCTTGTTGCAGCTGCTCCCCATTTCAACAGCCATGCTGTATGCTCCATTGGTTTTAAGCAGAGATAAAACCAAAAGCCTACAGAAGTTCAGAAATCTAAGTCAGAAATATCTACAAAGCAAACACCAACAGAATTAAGAACTTCCGAGAACACATGATTTTAAATAGATTTTAACTGAAAACTATTGGATTAGACAAATTACGATTACAAAATCAACTACACTAAATATGTTAAAAGAAGTACATATAAAGCAAATATCTAAATCAAACTACCACTTCAAGAAGAGAACAAAACTGTGATGCACATAGTTCCAGATCCTAGTTAGAATCGAACAAAGCAGATGTTGTCCAGAGATGGCAGAGATGTGTGCGTAAGCTGTTGCAAAACATCTTAGATTAGACATTGGAATGTGATACTTGAAAGAACAGTCTTGACCATTTTCAACGGTAGCTTATATTCTGCCAAATCTTGGAATGTGAACCACGTGGATGGCCCAGTTTGAATTAAATGAGCCACACAATCTTAAGTTTCTACATGAATTTCATTCATCGAATGCTGCTGCTTCTGACTGATACCCCTGTGGCCCCATGGCTACTTCGCAACAGCAAAGCATTATCCACACTGGGCCTTGGAACTTCGAAACACTGCAACACTCATGCTACTAATAAAAGATGGGAGATAATTTTAATAAGGTTATTCTTTTCAATAAATTGTAAAGGCTTCCCAGTAAAAAAAGTATAATCAAAGAATAAATTACATATAAAGTTCATAAACAAATAGAAGGGCATTTTATAGAGAACCCATCAAAAACATCAAATTTTCAAAAACAACCCATGAAATCAGGATGCTTCATAAAAGACCCAAGTATGTGTTGTCCCTTTTACACTTTTTTTGAACCACACGGCATCAAAGAAAATAAGGACGTCCAAGTGTAGAAAAATACAGAGAAAACCCAAAAATTAACTAGAATACCTCTCGTATGGAAAAGAGATGATTCAAACATGTCCAATTTAAAAAAGGACTAACCAAAATCTAACTTGTTCACCAACAATAGTAGAAATTAAGTAATCTGGATTCCTTTTTAATGATTGTTCTTTTCCTCTCACGTAAAGTAGCCCAAAGGATATGCATAATCATCCACCATGTACTCTGTCCTTCTGTGTCACCAATACCTATTTGTCAAAAATATCCTTGCTATTTATTATTGTGATTAAAAATGATGCTAGTCAATTGCTGTAATCTTTTCAGTTTTTTGGTACAAGAGTTGCTTGTATTTTATATTTTTAACATTTTGTATTTCACTTTTAAATTTATGATGCAAATAGTATCTCATACATATATACATGTACATTACAAAATATAAAAACATTAACATTTATTGTTGACCTCAAGTGCCTAAGGCAAGACAAGGCCCTGCTCACCTCGGCCACCTTGCACCTCTGACAATATAGAAACCAATCCTGTCGTTACCACAGTTGTTTGGGATACAAGGCCACAAAACAACCGAGTGCTTCTTGTGCGCTTAAGTGAAAAGGCATCTACTTAAGCAGTAGTCTCATATAACCCAAGATAACGAATCTTAAATAAATTATCAGTATAAATGTTAGTGCAGCACAATACAAAGTTCATTAATTTAGACCCCAAGTATATATATATATATATAAAAATAGCTCCTTAAGTTAGTCGATGAAGAATAAGACTTTTCTCACATTAATAACTAAAATTCAAGGGTAACTAAAATAAAAAAATGCAAGACATGGAGAGAGAGAGAGAGTGAGCACATTAAGATAGGAATAGGAGAAGGGAGAAGGGAAGATTTGAAATCAGAAAAACTCTAATTGATATTTCATAGATGGTTTAAATAGGATAACTGGTACAGTCGTTTGAGGACTGTAAATCAATATTGAATCAATACTCAGTAGCAAGACACTAAAAAAACAAGACCTGGAGAGAGAGAGAGAGAGAGAGAATGGAGAGGAAGAGGCTTGGAAGAAGAAATGACAGAAACTCTAATTAGCATTTCATTTGACCATTCGTGGGGGCAGAAGGTTTAAATAGGATAATTGGTACAATCATTTGATGACCATAAATCAATGTTGAATCAGTAGCAACTCAGCAGTGGTTAATGGGGTGTTTGGTTGCGTGATAATGACCATTTTTTTTTTGAAAATTGTAATGAAAATGACCTCCGAACTATGTTTGGTTCGTTGTATCGTTTTCTATTTTAAAAATGTTTTTCACTCCCGGGGCATTGTAAAAAAAAAAGAGGTAGAGACCTTTTTTATTTTTGAAAGCGGACCACTACGTCTCGCGAAACCCTCGTGGTCCCGCGGACAAACCTTCGCGAAGCCCTCTCCGCTACGGTGCTTCCCAGCGGCGGCCTCCTCCTCCCGGCGCCCTCTTCGTTCCTTCTTCAAGAGTTCTTCTCACGGCGGTGGCGGCGGTAGTGGCTGTGGCGGCACATCTCTGGCTCTTCTCGCGGCGGCGGCGGTAGTGGCTGTTCTCTTCTTCAGAACCCCCGTCTTACCCATTAACGCGCTTGGTAATGTTTCATCCTCCATGTTCCTCGTAGCATCATTTATCATAATTTTTTTTCCTATGTAGACGCGGATTTTGAACAGAAATCACTTGTTTGTAGGAACAGGCGTCGCGCTATCCGGAGTCTTTTCATACTCCGGAGTGAAGAGGCTGAGACAAAAGCCAAAGCTAGCTTGAACTTTGAGGTATGTACGATCGCCCCTTGAGAATAGATGTATGTGATGTGGTGGAGAGTGTTGTTCCGTAGCCTGTATTTCGCTGAAGTTGCAGGAGGCATATACTACAGTTACATTTATTTTGAGAAGCAGATTGATCTACTTCTGCTTGTCTCGTTCTCCCATTCTTTCCAAATTTTTTTTAAAATTGGTAACGTAGTCAGGGAGGGAATTGAATATTCATGCTGCCCACAACGAGGCAGATGCTGTTGATGAATTATTTATACGATGGGACTTAATTGTATCCTCTCTATTATCACCCTCCCATCTGTTCGATGTTGCCTTATCAGATCTGCTCGATCTTGTCCAATCTGGGTCATCCGATGTTGCTGGGTTTGATCCAGATCAAGGTGGATCTTGTCCAATCTGGGTCATCTGATTGTTTTTAGACTTGAAGATGGGTGGATCCTTTTATGATCAGATTGGTGATGGTTGATGATTAGCTATGGTTTGTATCATTTCAAATTCATTGGGCTATTATTATTCCCTATATCATCACAAGTGACATTGAACATGGAAATTCTTGCTGCCATTGGTCCCATGTCTACTTGCTGCATTTTTCTGGTTTCTGCCTTATTCTTGGCACCATATCTGGACTTTTACGCATAGCTTCTGGTATCTG
The DNA here is from genome assembly GCA_036172225.1 of Cryptocoryne crispatula var. balansae. NCBI lineage: Eukaryota > Viridiplantae > Streptophyta > Magnoliopsida > Alismatales > Araceae > Cryptocoryne > Cryptocoryne crispatula. Next base: position 19,205,290 of record CM069925.1, on the reverse strand, counting down.
GTCTGTTCCAGATCTCTGTCTTCTGATTTCTGCTCCATTTCCAGACAGATTCCTGTCTGCTTCCAGCTGCTGGTTCATGAATTACTTGTGACCTGTTTGACAGGTCCAGGCAGTCTGAACAGGGTTGGACTGACCTGTGCAGTTGCACTTTATTTGACTGAATATAGGGGATCCTAACAGGGGATTTCGGCCAGCTTATAGGATCTGGTTTGGGTCAGATCGAGGGCTGGTTAGGGGATGACCTCGTATCTGTTGGGGGGATCCTAACAGGGGATTTCAACCAGCTTATAGGATCTGGTTTGGGTCAGATCGAGGGCTGGTTAGGGGATGATTTTGGATCTTTTTTTTGGGGGGGGTTTCAGACCTGTTTATGGGTATATTCCAGGGGGGTTTTCTGACCTGTATATGGTCTGCGCGCTTCATTCTTTTAAGGCATTTATTTATTACTCATGTTTTCGTGTATAGGCTGATGTTATATACATGGTTAGTGGGATTTCTGTATCCGGGGTAATACACCACTACACTACCATCTAAAAGATGACAGTATGAAGTAAAGATTAACCCCACTCACTAGAGTTGTTTATTATTGTTGAAGTGGTAAAAGTTCATCTAGCGAGACAATGTTTTGGGCTCACATCACTAGAGTTGCTTATTATTGTTGAAGTGGTAAGGTGTCCCATTAGGTGTAATTCTGCTAAAGTGTATTGCTTGTATCTTTTTATCACTTCTGTTACTTGTATTTAGTCACTTTTATTTCTTCATCAGCAAGGATGAGCTTGACTTGATGTTTGTTTGAGCTTGACTTATTAAGCGGATGATTGGTTTCTCAATTTTCACTTCTTTTGTAGTGTTTATTTGCCTGGAATGTACGATATAGATGTATAGTTTGGATATGCATGCAAAACTTCATTAACCTTGTTTTTTTATTATAATTTTTATATTTTATTTTTTAATACATAGAATTGTACATAGATGTCTCAGATTGAGTCATTTTCTGCGGGTCGTCTGCAATGGGATAAATCATGTCAAGAATATTTTACCGAGTTATTACTTGAGCAACAACATGCTGGCAAAAAGGCAGATAATGGATGGAAACCGGAAAGCGTGGTCATCTATGCTTAATGCATTTCAAATAAAATTTAAGTTAACTACTTCTATCGATCAACTTAAAGCACGAGTTCAGTGATGAAGAGAGAGTATGGAGTTCTTAAGGACATATTGAAAACAAAGTGGGTTTGGTTGGAATCCAAGAACAAATATGGTGGAAACGACGGATGATATTTGGGATACTTATATCAAGAGTGATATCCTTTATTTCATTGTAATTATTTGATTTTCTAATTTGATATCTATTTTCAACATTTTTTTCTTGGATCAGCACAACAAGGAAGCAAAAAAGTGAAGAAATAAGCCAGCTCCACTATACAACCAATGGTTTGAACTCTTTGATGGTAAGCTATATTAAATTTTTTTATTAAAAATATTTGAATTAAATATATTATTTAGTCACTTTTATTTATGTTAGGTTCAAAGGCAGATGGAAAAAGACAAATAACCACACTCTCTCGACCTGATTCATCAAGTAAAAGTAAAGAGCTTCATTCTAGTCCTCCACATTCTATGCAATTAATTCGGATGAAGAAGATAGTGCGGCATCTAGTCCTCCTGCTCTAAAAGAAGTTCAAGAAAGAAAAGGGCAAGTCACGGAGCGAAGAGTAGGACAGGCGATGAGACTAGTATTCGTCGAGGCCATCCACATCTTCCTTTAGAGAGGAATATAAGAAAATGCCTCGGCTAGTATTGCTATGATACGAAGCTATGGAAATTGTTATGATGATGCCACAATTATCTGTGCTTGAAAAAGCAAAAGTTAGCAATATTATTAGGATTGGATCAGCATTTGCAACATTTTTAAAGATGGATGAGGAGACACGACTTGAGTGGATTAAGTTAGAATTAGAAAAATAGTATTATAGTACTTGTAACTTTTTTAATGGACTTGTTTTTCTTAAATGATGTTGTAAACTCTATGTCGTTGGTTACTTATGTTGGTACATTTTAAACTTTATGTTACTCTGTCTTTTTTTAATGGACTTGTTTTTCTTAAATGATGTTGTAAACTCTATGTTACTCTATGTCTTGTATTGATGACATTGTGTTTTAGATAGCATGGACAACGAGTCATTTGATCACGATGATTTTGAAAAATTGGATCATGAAGAAGAATATTGCATTACACGTAGAAGTGTATTATATAATTCAACCTTAAATTTGGTTGAATCATATGTGGAAAGAAGATTTGAGACTCCACAAGGACGGATCAGAAATTCAGTTCTCACGGGGAAAGAATTCATCGAAAGAGTTGATAAATGGTTCTCCAGTTGTTTTCGACAATATTGTCGAATGGATCAAAATATTTTTAAAGAGTTATGCAATCATCTAAGAGAAGCGGAAATTTACTTAAAGAAAGTACGAATGTTTATGTTGAGGAGATTGTTATCACACGCTTATATATTATCGGTACGGGAGCTTCTAATCGAATTGTGCAAGGTAGATTTCAACATTCGGAGAAACAATCGGTCGATATTTTAACAAAGTTCTTGATGCATTTACTACTGAATGGCACCTCGTTATATATGTTTACCTCCCGTAAAACTCCAAGTTACATTGTTCGTAATGACGCTTATTTTCGATTTTTCAAGGTAAAAGTGTTATCTTGTTAATTTGTAGTTAAGTTTTATTTATTCTACCGTTAACATAATTTTTAATATTTTAGGATTGTATTGGAGCTATAGATGGATCTCGTATAAATGTGGAAGTGCCTAATGAAGACAAACCTCGTTATAGAAATCGCAAAGGCAATTTATCTCGAAATATCATGGTTTGTATGCTTCTTTTGATATGAAATTTCTTTATGTAAATGCGGTTGGGAAGGATGCACCCGATTCTATTGTTTTGATGAATGCATTACACGAAGGATTTTATGTCCTTAAGGTATAAATTTTTTTAACTATCATTGTTTATTAATTTTTGTTTCGTACATTAATATTTATTTATTTATGCTAGGAAAATATTATCTTGTGGATCTTGGCTATGCAAATATAAATCAATTTTGGCTCCTTATCGTGGAGTACGGTATCATCTTAAAGAATTTGGGCCAAACCATATTGCTCCACAAGATTATAAAGAATTATTCAATTTACGTCATTCATCACTTAGAAATGTTATTGAGCGAATGTTTGGTGTTCAAAAGAGCGCTTGAATTTTTCAAAGTCCTCGCAATATCCATTAGATGTACAACCAAAATTAGTTGTTGCTGTACGTTTACATAATTTTATCGAGATTTTACGGAGTGGAAAAGACACATTGTGGATTGATATTGAGAATGAGCGAGGATTGCAATTGATGGAGATACGAACAAAGAAGACAAGAAAGAATCGGGAATGAAGATAATGTTAGAAGCACTTCGAAAGACAAATGAAAGCAAAGGCGTATTGGAAAGCTTCTTCGAGATAATATAGCAAAAGAAATGTGGGAAGATTATGTTAGACGTCGTAGATTGTAATTATATATTTTTAGTTGATTGAATTCTTGTATGACATGAATATTTTGTCATTTCTTTGATCTTCTGAATTTCTAAATTTGTATGACATGAAATACTTGTTTTTTGATGTTTACGAAGTTGATGAAAATTGAATTTAAAATGCTACCAAACACCTCATTATCATTTTTAAAAATTAAAATGTTTTTGCCAAACACATTCATTGTCACGTTTTCACTTTTAAAAATTATCTTGTTTGGCATTATATTTTAATTTTTTATCATGAAACCTTTTTAAAAATTAAAATGCAACCAAACACCCTATAAGCACTTACGCACCAAAATGCTCCGCATAGGCTCTCTGGTGCTTAAGCAAGCAATTTTGGCACTTTATCAAGGTTCAATAAAGTGGGCATTGCCTTGCGTCTCATAAAAGCCTTGGCATTTAAGTGCACTTAAGCACCCACGTCAAGGATCACCAAATCAAAATTGGGACCTAGATCGATGGGTCCCAATTCTGATCCGGATCAGATCGGATCGGCGGACTTGGCTGATTCCCTGAGACAAAAACCGATCAAGATCATTTTTCTTAAATAACAATCAGAAAAAAAGAGAAAATTCATAAAATTATAAAATTTGAAGAAAAATGGTAAAAATAACATCAAACCCGCATGTATATATGTCATTTTGAAAGGGGTTAATATCAGTAGACAATATGTAAACATCAATGACATGGGCAATGACCTCTTGGGTAATCATAGCTGGATCGGCCAATTCTTAGATTTGATCAACCTATGTTGATCTGATTTTCACCCAAAGGGGTGATCTAAGATAAAATCACAGTGGAATCGGCCAGAATCAGTCGAGATTGGATCGGAATCAAAGCGCAACAGAAATGGGAACCGGATTTTTTTTAGATTTTTTAGAAAAAGAATCGGCCTAAATCGGCAGGAATTAGATCATAATCGGTAATGCAGGACGACCAGTGTCCCCATCAATCAGGATTGGAATCAGAATTATTTTTCATTTTTTTAAATTCTTGATTCTAGATCGGCATTCCTCCAGGAGGATCGACGGGGATCAGATTGGTACCCACTTATCCAGGTATCTATTCCGATCTGGCAATCATTGCCGGTGACTGTGGGATGGGGGTTGGTCTACCGCAAGGGGAGAGCCCTTCACCATGGTTCACCTGGTCAAAACCTGAGTTATGACCCGAGCCCAACCCAGTCCAGGTCGGGCTGGCTCTATTGCCAGGTTGAGGGGTCGCTCGACCCGGCACAACTTGGCCTGCACAGACAACGGTTAGATCATTACCTGCATGGGGGCTTCAAAGCCCCCCTTCCAAGCCCTTTGGGGGCTCATTTAAGGCCCCCATGGGGCTCATTTCTCCTCACCCCTCCTCTTGTGCTCTCCTCCTTATGCTCTCACTCTTTAAGTATTTTAGTTTAATTATTTAATTACTTCATTAGTTATTTAATTATTTTAGTATTTAAACTTTAAATTTTAATTAATTTGATTATTTGCTATTAAATTAGTTCATTAGTTCATTGTAGTTTAATTATTTAATTAGTTTACTAGTTTATTATTTAATTAGTTCATTAGTTATTTAATCAATTCCTTAGCTTAATTATTTAATTAGTTCACTAATTTAATTATTTAATTAGTTCATATTTAAAGTCTTAAATTTCATTAAGTTTATTTGTCTTTCTCTTGTTGTAATTAGTTAGTATCTTTGTCCTTACTTAGTGTTAACAATTTTTAGGTTTTAATTACATATTTATTTACTTTAATTAAAGATGTCTTCTACAAGCCACGCAACTCTAATTTTCGGTGCGACTTGAAATGATCCGGCTTCGACACATTACAATTTACTTTCCATGGCGGAAAGAAAAGTGCAAAATAAATATTGTGATAAAATTATATTCGGTAGTATTTATCGATTAAAATTTTATCTTGCAAAGATAAAAGACAATGTTACACCTTACACATAGACTTCACCAGAGGTAAGAGCCCAATTTCGTAGACACCTACAAGCAATAAAACAAGCGAAGGAAACTTCCAAGAAGCATAAGGAAACCGTACAGGAAGAACTGTCACAACTGACAAGACGTTCTGTACATATTTATGAGACTGGACAAGACTGCTTAGATATCGACGATGGTATGTTTGTATTACTTATAAAAATAGATTACCTTCTTTAGTTATCATTAATTACATGAATAATTTTAAATAGATGACCTCTTTCGAGCAATGGAGGCAAATCATAGATCCTTCGCCAACAAAGATCTCTATCGACGCACTAGCCGAATGATGAGTCAAGAGTCGAGAAGTGGAAGTGGATGAGGAAGAGAAAGAGAATCCAGCAACCAAACGGAGGATGAGATTCATAATCTTACTCAAAACGACGGCCAAATAGTGGGTCTCGTAGATCCAACCATCACCAAACCACGACAACATCAAACGATTATCACAACGGCAATGAAGAACCTAAAGTTGTGTAAGGAGAAAATTGGATGAGCAACGTCAAGATGGTTCTTCCACCATAACATACCGACAAACGCCATCAAAGGACTGTACTATGAGAACATGATCGACACAATCGCAAACGTTGAGAGAGAAGTTCCCAGACCAAACCCGAGAGAGCTATATAACATATATCTTCCTATGGAGGTGTAAGATATGAAGAAATATGTGAAATCATTTGAAAAAATTTGAGACAAAAGAGGCTACACATTAATGACGAATAGATAGATTGGTAAGTATAATTGTTGATGCTACTTTCTTATTGGGCCACCCTTAAGTCGCTCAGCCCAATAGGGGTAAAAAGGTTATTTTGATCCTGGGAACTGGATTTTGACATTTGGGTTACCGTTACGAAGACCTTGCCTAGTACTATCCTTGGGGCCCATTTGTTTTGTTGTTCGGGCACAATATGCCCCGATAGGACCATTCAAAAGTCAGCTCTCAGTGTTTCACCAGCAACTTGCCGAATACGGGTCAGATTTCTAGTCCGACTCTGTCATTGTTCACTGTTGAGTTGGATAGACCCGATGACGGTTCCAATTTGTTGTTGGGCCTATCTTGGTGCAGAGGCCTTGACTAGTGCCGCATTATGGGTTCATTTATTTTGTCTTTTGGACCTAATAAGCCTTGTAAAGGTTACCCAAAGGCCACTTTGGTTGTTTTGGATGTAACTTGCAGGATATGAGCCGGATTTTTTATCTAACTCTAATGCTCTTCAAATTTGGGTTAGGCAGTTTAAATGATGGTGCCAATTTGTTATTAGGCCAACTTTCTATTGGTCAGGGGTCCAATAAGGCTTATTGAGTCTATTTGACTCATTGGTCCCAAATATGTTGCAAAGTGGGTCCCACCCATCTGTTTGGTTTTCTTCCTTGTGTTTTTGCCTAAAACTTGTTATTTCTGTGTGCCATGACATTTTTGGGTGCCAACAAGCACCAACAAGCCCCCAGACAATGTACCCTTTATGCATAACACTTAGAACACTACTGATTTGGTCCAAGGATCCACACTCCTTAATTTGCCACACTATTGTATGCAACCCCTAACTTGCCACACTATCATATATTAGAAAAGAAATTGATAAAGTGAACACTCAACACAGCCCTTGTGTGATTCTCACACTACTAGCTCCAAAGGATGGCACATGGAGGATGTGTGGATAGTCACCAGTCTCCCATTCAAATGATATATTGTACATGCTTGTTGGGAATAGTGGCTACCACAAGCTCCAAAACATTCATGAATTTCATCTTCGACATGGAAATGAGTGGGAGATGGCATTGACGACAAAAGATGGGCTATATAAGCGGTTAGTAAAGCCTTCTAGGTTATCTAATATCTCTAGCACCTTTACAAGGATGACACAAGTGTTACGGTCATTCATTGACAAGTTTGTAATTGTTATAAGAATATATTTATTTTCTTTTCTTTATAAATATGTTGTAATCTTAGCTAGTCAGGACAGCAGTTTTCCAAAAAAAATATGAGAGAAGGGGTGAGGCCCCTTCCCGCTGTCTCCTTTGTTGTCCCATACCATGAGGCAAGATGGATAAAAATGCAAATTCAGAATGGGCTACAGAACATCAACGATTCAGTGCAATTTTATAATTACTAAGAGTTCAGCAGATATGAGATACTTAGTAAAAAAGTAAGAAATTCCGAATAAAAATAGTGAGGTTCAGCACCATCTCGGGGCAATCTCCAATTGTCACCGTGCCCTCATCCTGGCAACAGCAATCAATCATCATCCTTCTACCTGCAACTGCAACAAGTTGCAGTTCTATGCCAGCATGCAAGGATGGTATGCCACTGCGATCCAGATTATCTCAAGGCAAATTTTGACAAATTTACAAGGCACACAAAGACCTATACCATGCTTATTCATCAAAACGGTGTGGCCAACAATGGTTCCGCTATATGGATGAGAAAACATATTTATGTTGATTGGTGAAAGAATTCAAGATCATTTGAGGACATAAATTGTGGGATCAGAATCAGGACCTAATCAGCCAATTTGGCCAATTTTTCGGAAAGAAAACCAATCTAGAATCGGTTTGGATAGGTTCTTCAAAAAATCCTAAAAACGAAAAAAAAACATAGATAGGCCTAGATTGGATTCTGACCCGATCTAGGCCCTTTTGGGGTTGATTTTGGCCCCAAAATGGGGCCAATGGCAGGATCCATCAGGACCCAGTAAGGCAAATCCGAATCCGGTGACTTTAAAGGCCTATCCGTGAGTAACTCATGGATCTAGTGACTCTCCCTTACCACAGTGGGGAAGACCGTCGCTGCTGATGCGGCATTTTCTGCCAATTCTGGCGAGGAATCGCTGGCATCAGTTAGGAATCGGCGGATTCGGTCGATTATGGTCCTGATTCAAGAAAAATCGACAGATTTTGGTCCATGCCAGTGGGAGATCATGTCGGATCGGGACTCCGGGCTGAAATCGGATCAGAAGGGTTCGATCTGATTTGAGAATCGACCAATTCCGATTTGGATCGGCCGGTTCTGCAATCAATGTTTGAGGATTACCAACATTAGAGGATCAACCTAGACACCTTTAGTGAATACCATGCTGGCCACATTTTAACAACATGAACCATGTTCCATAGTTTTCAAAGTGATCAAAGGCAACATAGTACCACCTTGTTGCTTGGCCAATAAGGTGAGGCGTTAAGCAATGTCTTATTTCATAGTAAAATTAATAGAATAGCAAATATATGAGTGACAAATAATACGTAAAAAAGTAATACATGGGTATGGCAATATGTAAATCAATTAACAATAAACAAATGTATAATTAAATAGACTAAATAACATGAATGCCTAATTAGAACTACTCAATTAAGTTAATTTTAATATTTAATTTGTATTAAATATTATTAACATCCATAAAATTATTTAATCTTAATTATTATTCCATCAAAATTTCTATTTATAATCAAATTAATTATTAGAACTAACTGTTTTTACTTCAAATTCACTAAATTAACTAATATTAATAGTTAATTAGAATTATTTATTCATAAATTAGACAAAATAACAAAATAATATGATGCTCGCAATGTCAAGGTGAGGGGCGCCTTGTCTCCAAGGCGTAAAAACAATGCCATGTTCATAGGCCTTTTTTTACCTTGTAAAGATGACATTACACATCAAAATTCGTTTTTTGTACTATTTGGTAAAGATTTCGACAATTACATGGACATTTCATGTTAACTGGTTGCATGACAGTGATCCCCACTAGGAGTCAAGCTAACAGATTTCAAGGTTGGGACCTATAGGTCAGAGATGATGCCTGGAATCAGGGAGAGCTTTCAAAGGATCGAAGAGTAACTATATGAGCTTAAGGCTCATACTAAGTCAAGTTCGGCATCATACTCACCACATGTCATAAAGTGCCTAGCTATTAAACTAGAATAATTTTATCCTGTAATTCCCATATTCCATTACCAAATTGATCCTAAAGAAATAAGAACACAAATAAACTGCTTTTTTCCAAGAAACAGTGACCACAAATAACAGATAGTTATGATCAAAAAATAAAGTAAATCAAATGCTTTTGAGAATTTCACAGCAACCACAAACAGCTAATGGTTGTGACCGGAAGCTCTATGCATGAAAGTGGTATCAACAAAAAAAAAACAAAAATAAAGTTGTTCCAGATATTGGTATACCGTTCAGTAATGGAGCATGTTGCATCCAAATCATCCTTGGTGCACCCGCTACCATTTAAACTGCACATTAACGCCTGAAAAGTATCAGCTGCAGGTCCTACTATAAAGAATGAATCATAAACCTGTACTCGTGCTGTTGAAGAAAAACAGGCCAGCCAATTTGTGGCAATGTCTGGCAAAAATGGAACACTGTCAGTTCTTACATTACCAAATTGGAAAAGTTAGTAAACCTGTCAAATATCAAATTATATAATTTTGATTTTTATCAGTATTTTGGGGTATGGAGTGGCTTCGAAATTTCTGATGAAATACTGGAAATTAAGTGAACTTTTCAAAGTAAAAAATACGGAGATAAAACTTATACGATCCCATAAAGATAAACTGCCATACATACTGTCAAGGTAGGCACCTCAATGCCAGGCATTTTTCCCAACTCGCATTGGACCCCGCTATGATGGACTATGTTTTTCCAACCTAAATGTCGAGGCACAAGGTGCCCAAGATGAAAAGGGACTCGCCTCGTCTCAAGCACTAAAGGTAAAGTATATTTTTAAATAAATATTCATACTCTTATTTTATACATGAGATACTAAGAATATCATAATTTCAGAAATGAAGTATAAAATGTCAGAAACACAAAATATTACTAACTCAAAAGAATTTCAGCAATTAAATAAAAATATATTTAAAACAAAATAGATTAACAACATCAATTTAAGACTGAAAAAATACAAGAACATAATAACATGAATTTTGAATAACTTAATAACACCAACTTGCACGAGATGATTCAAAACCAAAAGTAGAGAAAATTCAACATCTATGAAGTCAACATCTAAGAGAGAAGGAGGGTTCGAAAAGAAGGGAGGAGCAAAGGTGAAGGAAAGACGAGAAGAGGGAAGGTCCAAGGGGTTCTCGGGATATCATTGTTACAGGTAGAGAAAGTAGCAAAGGATCGCAATGAAGCATGGTGCAGGTGGAGGAGAGCAATACGGTATGGTGGAACATCAGAACATCAGAGGAGAGCTATAGGAAGAGAGATACGGTATCTCTCTTTATCCTTGTTACAGGTAGAGAAAGTAGCAAAGGATCGCAATGAAGCATGGTGCAGGTGGAGGAGAGCAATACGGTATGGTGGAACATCAGAACATCAGAGGAGAGCTATAGGAAGAGAGATACGGTAATGTAGGTGTGGAGGACGGCCAAGAAGGGGGTGCACTTGGAAGCGTAGTTTGTAGAGTCCGTCGAGTAGGATCGGGATCGACTGATTCTTAGATTGAATTAACACCTGCCGATCCGATGTTAGTCTTAAACAACCAATCTAAAGTCAATTTTGGAGAAATCAACCTAGATTGGTAGAATTGGCCATGAATCAACAAATTTTATAGAATTGGATCAGGAATCAACCGATCCCCAAGCATCCAAAAAGACTAGAATCATGACTCACTATGATCCTATTCCCCCCTTGAAATCGGTCAATCCAACAGCCCTCACACCGATTCCACCTCCCCCCATCAGCCCTCCCCTTGCCGATTTACGAAACACCTCCCTCTGGCATCCCCTCCCCCAGCCTCCCCTCTTCTCCCTCTCCCCCCGATCCTCTCCCTCCACCCCTAGTGCCCTAAGGCCGATCGGGGAGAGTCCCCCCGATGGCTAGTTACCCCTCCGTAGGGGGAACCCCTATAGTCACCCCGCGAGGTGAGAAACATATTACGCCTATCCTTTCTTCTCCAGCCCTTAGTTTCCAAGGATTGCGGGATCGGGATCGGATCCTAGATCGGTGGGGTCCGATCCGATCCGGATCGGATCGGATCGGACCGATCCAGGCCGATTCTCTTGGAGCCAGACCGATCCAGAATCGGTCTGGATCGGGTTTTTTTTTTTTTTTGCTCTTTGAAAAAATATGGAAAAATCGCCAAAAAATCAATAAAAATACATAGGACTCAGAAAAAATGTGAAAAAAATATAGGGAACACTCATTCATATAAAAAATTAACAATCAATCATATAGAACACATATCATATCCAATCACACAATAGAATAATCATACATCAAATAAGATACATATTTTTACCAAACAAACAATCATACCCAACTCCACAAATTGTACACCACATATTCTTCTTACCACTCATATTACATTGCGTGAAATAAACAAAGAAATACATTATACATATGCCATCACCACCAACTATGGTAATGTCCGAGTAGGATGGATCCGGATTTGGATCTCTCGTCCCGGTCATTACGATTTTCTCGCAAATCTCCATTGATTAGGGTCGGTCATAATTGGCCCGTATCCATAAGAAAATAAAGGCGGGCCATGTCGGTAAACTCATAAACTCCCCGATTAGTCGGAGGTGGAGGTAGAAAAGATGGTGGAGGTGGATAGCCGTGCTCACCGTCCGAGGCGAGGCTGCGGATAGGAAGATGCAAACTCGTCGAAAACATTCAACCTCGTCCGCGTCCGCCGCCCCCGTCACTCGAACATGAGTGTCTTTTATCACTCAAATCATCCGGACTCGCTCCACTCGTCCGAGCACTACTAGTAGAGCCACCCTCACCGCACACGAGGCCGAGGCGCCGCCTCCACCTATGCCGCCGCCACCCCCACCTCCACCTCCACCCCCTACGCCGTTGTTGTGTGGGTGGCACAAATTCTTCTTCATCCTCATCCGATGAAGGTGGCCGAGTGGTCTCGGTGTCGAGGAGATGATGTCGCCGTTTGATACTTATCTTCTTCCTCTTCAATGTAGGATCTCCTTGACTTGCTTGCTGTGAAGGCAAGCATACTTTCTTTAAAGCCCTAAGTAATCCACCATTCTTCTTGGTGGTGGAGGTGGTAGAACGACCCGCAACTGGAATACGAGCAGGTGCTGTAGCGGCCGAGGGCGGAGCTGGATGTCTCTCTGGAGAAGCCGTAGTCGGGGTGGATCGTGAAGTGGAGCCGTGCACGGGACTTGACTTTCTTCAACTTCTGCATGTCTTCATCCTCACCAACAACGTTGTCAAGCTCTCCTTCGGCCCGTGATCCGTCGTTCGGGTCGAACTGCGCTCTCCCTCGGCATCCTTGTCTTCCACCCATGCCGCAAGTGGATGTTCTTCTTGGAATAGATATTCCAAGTCCACATCCGCCCGGGACAAGCCCCGAGTAGCTTGGGCCTCGTGCTCTTTCTTGGTACAATCCACTGTAAACCGTGCAAATCTCTCGCTCCGATGTCTTCTCGCCTATCTTTGATATTCTTGATCCTCGACCTCGTATTTGTAATGACGATGAGACAAGCTTCTCCGATCTTCTCGTCTTCAACCTATTTCTCCTCTTCGTATGAATAAGGTTGAAGGTGCTCCAATTTCTCTCGCACCGGGATGACGATGTGCTCGACTTAGCACCCGAATTGCAACGGCTGCGAGTGGATTCCATCCAGTTCTGTTTGTCACCATAATCCACCATTCAGCTGTAATTGTAAAGAAGACAATTACATGCATCAGTAACGTTATGTAAAAATAAATCAAGTAACTAAAGAGTCATTAATTCGGGTAAGCATATTACTAGAGGGGACCATATCATGTGAGTACTGCAAATCTGGATCCCCGTACACACCAATTTGTGCTCGTACGAAGTCATCCGAAAACACAAACTAAAACGATTATCTTCACTTCGAGATAAAGTTAAAAGTTTAATTAATATGAAACGTATTACTTACTTCAACCTCGGCGCACGTTCGTCTTCTTGGGTCTTACATAGTCGTTTAATTACGGATAGTGTGCACGATAATACTTCACCATCATTACATACTTGGCCACCATACCGTATCCTTGGGTTCGAAAGTACCCCGTAACAACGTTATTACTCCATTAGTTTAAAGACAGTGGGGGTAATACACAAAATATAACTTGTAATCACGACCATATTACACTACTAAATTATACCTGCAGCATGAATGTCGTGGTGTAGGATTTTGTCCCATGTGTTGTCAATCACCTTCCACAAGTTTTTGTAACCCTTGGGATGCTTCTCTTTAATTTTCAACTTAGCCTTATCCATAGCATCATACAGGTACTCCATCTGATTTTTGTCATTTGAATCCACCAACCTAAGTACCTGCACCAAAGGTTCTATGACAGACAAATAGTACTGCACCTTCTCCCACCACCTGTTATCTTCTATCAGCTGCTCCATCTTTAGCAGTATCTCATACTGATCCAAGGAGCTCCTGTATGTATCCATGTACTCCTGATAAGCAGTGGAGAGAATGAACCTTTTTAAACTAGCCTTGTACCTGGATAGGCTCTCTAATGCAATAAAATGAGTGGCAAATCTTGTGGGACCCGGTCTGATCAAATCATGACCATCAGTGTCGCCTCGTGATATGTAAAAGTCGTGGATGGCCATAGATAAATGAGGTGATAAGTTGTCCTTGGTTGACCAAGGACTTGACATTAGCATCCCTACCAATATCTTCTAACATCGTGTCGATAGAATGTGCCGCACAGGGCACCCAAAACAAGTGAGGTCGAGCCTCCATTAGCTTCTTTCCTGCAGCCTTATATGAGGCATCATTGTCTATGACAAACTGCACAATGTTGGCCTCCCCTATCTCATCCACCACATTGTTCATCAAGCCAAATAGGTAATCTGCATTTTTCACCTGGCCTGATGCATCAACCGACTTCAAAAATACGGTGCCCTCCGAACAATACACAAGGAAGTTTATAAGTGACCTCCTTGTGATTCCAGTCCATCCATCGCACATTACAGTGCACCCCCTCTCCTTCCAGATGGTTTTGAATCCATCTATCCACGAGGTCAACTCATCGACCTCCTCATCCAAGCTTCGTTTCATATATATATTTTGATGTAGGGGCTTTCAACCCAGGCCCGGCCTCACCAATCGTATCAACCATAGTCTGAAAATATGGACTGGTGGTTGCATGTGCCGGGACACCTACAAATTCAAAAACAAGATAAGGGAAAAGAGAGGGTTGTTAATAATAACTAACCTAATAAGAAATTCATATCGACAAGCAAATGCTAACCACAACTTCAACAAATCTTTACTTGTATGTAGAAAGAACTTGACCATATGCTTAAGGGCTTTCTTTGCTGCCTCAGTCGATGCCTTCACCCCTTTAAATGCTTGTTTTATACCCCTCTGACCTCTGCCACTCTCCATATACATGGCAGTGTCTCCTGTCGGCATCGGTCGAACAGAATGTGTCCTCCGAATTTCAGACTCTCGAACAGCTCGTGTCCCCGCCCCCACATCAAATCGTCTAGAAGCCGAACCTCCTGCTCCTCGTCTTTGTTCCTCATCCTCACGGGCCTGAGCCCTACTCTCATGAACGGCTCTCCCCAACTCGGGCCTCTTCCTCTTCGATGAAGATGAAGAATCAACTTGGACCCTTTCATGTGCTGGCCCTTTCCCTTTCTTGCTCTTTCCGGCCATAAGATCGGCATCTCTCCGACCTAGCAACTCGTCATGGAGGTCTTGTCTCTGACCAATTCTCACCTCCCTCTGTGATGTCCTTCCAGTTAAATAACCCCTCATCTCCTCCCTCAGCTCAACCGGTACTTTATCACACTTCTTAACATTGCCACCCGTCCCGGCTATATGTTGCTCGAGCCGATACACACCTCGATTCATCTCTTTTTGGCACCACTTGCATCTAACTCTCTTCTTCTCTGAATTAAGGAGATGGCCATGTTGCCATCCAATGTCACGAAATTCTGCGGGTCCGGTGCCATGCTCCTCGTCCGACATCTTATCTACAACACATAAAACCATACACAATATTAGGCCAATTAAATCCACCCCCATCGGGCAGGGAAATAATCCCCCCCAACGGGGATTTTATACTGCCCCCCCCCCACCCAGGGGGGCATCGTAAAACGGTCACCCCTTCGGGGGTGACTGTTCATAATCCCCCCCAATGGGGGGATTTTATACCAGCCCCCCCCACCTAGGGGGGGGGCATGTAACACCCCCTTCGGGGTGATCGTTCAACACCCCCGAAGGGGTGCTTAATCACCCCTTCGGGGTGCAATTCCACCCCGTTGGGGGGTGAAATAATCCCCCCCAACGGGGATTTTATACGCCCCCCCCCCCCCCAGGGGGGGGGATCAGAAATAAATACCCCTTCGGGGGTAATCGTTCAACACCCCGAAGGGGTGCTAATCACCCCTTCGGGGGTGCAATTCCACCCCCATTGGGGGGGATCTTATACCAGCCCCCCCCACCTAGGGGGGGGGGCACTGTAAAAAACAGTCACCCCTTCGGGGGTGACTGTTCAACACCCCTTCGGGGGTGACTGTTCAACACCCTCGAAGGGGTGCTAATCACCCCTTCGGGGGTGCAATTCCACCCCCATTGGGGGGTGAAATAATCCCCCCCAACGGGGGATTTTATACCGACCCCCCCCCACCTGGGGGGGGGCACTATAAAAAACGGTCACCCCGCCGGGGTGCGATCGTTCAACACCCCCGAAGGGGTGCTAATCACCCCTTCGGGGGTGCGATTCCACCCCCGTTGGGGGTGAAATAATCCCCGATGGGGGATCCCACGCCGCAGGGCCGGCCAGGGGGCCAAGGCCCGGGGGGGGAGGGGGAAAGGAGATCGAAAACCCCCCTTACAAACCTTGTGTACTTTAGGGTGGATCGCCCCTCCCCAAGGTTGGATCTCCCTCGAATAGGCTGGATCGCCCCCTCCAACAGCTGGATCGCCGGCAGGGGAAGCCCCAGATCTCCAAGGGCGCCTTGGGGGGAAGGAGAAGAAGCGAGAAAGGGGCAAGTGGGGGAGAATCGGTCCGGATCGACCCCAAATAGGGGGTGATCGGACCTTAAAACAGGACCGGATCGATCCCGGAATCGGTTCGATTCCGGGTCTTCCGGTTTTCCGGCGAATCGATCCTGATCAACCGATTTTGGGATCGATCCGGGTGGATCGGTCCGGGATCGACCGATCCTATCGATTCCGGCCGATCCAGCCGGGACTCCCGGCTGGATCGCTAATTCCGACTGGAATCGGATCGGTAGGTACCGATCCGATCCAAGAATCGGTCGATCCCGATCCGGATCGACCGATTCTGCAATCCATGTTAATTTCACCACAAAAAGGTGATATGTTTCCTCCCCCCTGGCTTCACCCCTTCCTCCCCCACCCGTGCCCCCCTCCCCATTGGCTTCAAGGTAACTAAAACGGGGTGAAATGTTTCTCCTCATGGCATCGTCCCTTAGGAGATTGGATCACATCCTTATCCAATTGTCCTCTCATGTCCACAAATCGTTATTTAATATAAACTCTAATTTTTTGTTTTATTTCTTCTGTGCAGAGAAAATGTCGAAAAATGAGCAAAGTGCCTTTGTACATTGTGATATTGGATGACAACATGGAGACATGTTGGATGTTGAGAAAAAATAGGTGAAATATAAGTGATGTAAGAAAGAAATAAATAGAGGTGTTTACCACCTCAAACAATTTATAGGTGGGATTAGTGGGAATGTGAAAAACGTGTAAGAAGGTACTGGTGGAGCTCAGAGAAGAAATGAGGACATACTTAACTGAGAGACCATCACAGAGGAAGATATGTATTGAGTAAAGAGCTACATGTACGATGAGTTGTTCAAACGAAGAGACACAAATCTCATATTCAAAAGTAAAAAAAAAAGATAAATCACATATTCACGTTAAGGTTTATTCATCTAGCTCAGATGATGAAGAGGAGGCACAAGTCAGAAAAACAATACATAAAAATATGACTTAGGCCCAAGAAGATAAGGAGAGAAGGGGAAAGGAGGATCTACTATCAAATATTCAGACGTGGAAGGCACTCGGCCTACACATCAATCATGTCGAGATAGTGAGCTCCATCAGTCACATTCAATTCGGACGAGGGATATGTTCAAGTATAGGCAGAGTGATAGATGTCAAAGGATGATCAAGCAAGTCTTGAAAGTAGTTAAAGCTATGATAGGGGTTATAAAAAAGATAAACAAACATATTTGTAAATAGTTTTTACATGCAAGTATATAAAAATTTTAATTTCTTTTAAATGTGTCTTGTATATTTTTGAAAAAAACATTAATAAGTGTATCTTAATTTTCGTTGATATAAGTGTCTCAGCCCATGCAGCTAACAGTTTATATTTTCAAACAATGATTGATGCTATCAAAATTTGTAATTCATGAAGAAGCACCAAAATGTATTTAAGATCTACATCAACATTTTTGGAGGCCAAAAATGAAAAGGGAGATAGCAGAATATGTTCTGAAATGTCTAATTTGTCAACAAATTAAGGTTGAACATCAAAAACCGGATGGACTATTAGAACCATTAGAGATCTATGAATGTGGGTGTTGGTGCAAAAGAGGATTTGTTTAGATATACACAAATGAAGAGAGATATGTATGATGAAACAAGTACCTGAACACTTAGATGAAAACGTAACATTTTTTGTTTTAATTAGCTTACATTATAGATTTAAAATAAGTTATTATCTTTTTGCATTAATTGTGAATAAATTAGCATAGAATATACAAGAAAATAGAAAAAATTATATCGATAGATAAGGCACAATATGAAGTTAATAGAAAATTAGATATTTAGAGAAACACTTTAAAGTCTAAGGATTTCTAGAGAAGTAGAGTTAACACAGAATATATGCATTATAAATTTAATAAAATTCAAAGAAAAAGATGGATGAGTTGATTTAGATGGAGTAATGCTATCTTAAAATACTTAATTTAAATATCTTGATTCAATTAGTCAAAAAGATAGAAAACGTGATGGGGAAGTTAACCATGGGATTAAAAGCAAGATAAATGAAGTGGAGATTAACTACAAGTCTACAAGAGTCAAATGTGATCATAAAATTTTATTGAAGTTGAAAGAAAAATCGCATTGTACAATTATAAGACCTAGAATGAGATATGGTTTGGACAATAAAATAAAAATATGCATCCAAATTAATTGCTGTTTAAATAAGAATGCTAAGATAGATATATGATCATATTAAATTAGATAGAAAACGTAATGAATACATTAGAAAAAACTTAGGAATAATGGCAATTGTAGACAGTAAAAAAATAAGATAGACATTGTTTGGATATATTAAGCATATGCTTGAGAAAATTTCAACTAGAAAAGTGGAAAATATCAAAATAATAGAAACAAAACGGACATGGTAGAATTAAACCAACATAGAAGACAATAATTCAATATAATTTAAAATATTTAAATATCTCTAAAAAATAACTCAAAATTGAAGAGATAGAAATCCATATGGTCAACCCCAAATAACTTAGAATTAAGGCTAGATTGAATTAAGTTGAAAAGAAAAAAAAGAAGAGAGTAATACAATATGATGTAGATAATTAAAATGCCTCCAAAGGAATAACTGAAAATTGATGTGAATGAAGAAATAAAATCTATATGGCTAACCAAAATAATTTGGGATTTAAGGCTAAGGTTTAGTTTAGTTGTATCATGTATGTAATATCTTCCTACAAATTTAGAAATTTCTCCTATGTCAATTTTATTAGATCTTGTAACCTTTTGAATTTTCATATAGTTCGTTATGAGATACCTCTCAGGCTTACACCTGTTATTGCTTAGTGACACCTAAGCAAGTGCCTTGTCACCTAGGCAGTCAAGGAATCTTTGGATGTCTTGGATGCCTTGTTTCTTTGCCAATTATGCATACCATATAATGAAATTTGCCTATTCAAAGATGAGGTCAAAAAAAAAAACGATCACATCCAGGCACTCTTGTCACATGTGCAACTTGGTCCAAGAATGATGAAGGATAGTAGGTACATGTCAATCTTTCTTCATATCCTGACTTCTCCCTCAAATTTCTAATGTGCAATTTATCCAGACGCTTTTTGTTAATTTCCGTGAATTTTTATAAATATAGAGTAATAATAAAGAATTCAGAAATACATCAAGTTTTTAGTATGGAAATCCTTGAGATTCAATGTAATTTTTCCAAACCACAAGGTGTCAAATTGTGAGCCTAACCATCAAATTAATAATATGGAAATCCTTAGGTGCTTCAATGTAATTTTTCCAAACCACAAGGTGTTAAATTGTGAGCTAGATTGGCAGAAGAATGGCAGTTCAGCAAGCATATGGTGCTGGAACATTTGCAGTGAAAGACGATGATTCAGCATTTTAGGCTTTACACATCGAAATTTTAAAATTTGCAGCCTTCTAAAATATCGTACATAGAGGTTCCTCTCCACTTCCAATACAAGCTCTTTTTCTCTCTTGCCTGGAGAAAAGCAGCAATTTAGGTATTTCTTTTTTATTTAGAAGTAAAAAGGAATCATTTCCTTGCCCTTTTAATTTTTTGCAGTTTAATAGTTAGGTTTGGCCAACCCCAATTAATTTGGGATAAGGCTTGAGTTGTTGAGTTGAGTTAATAGTTAGTTAATAGGTTTAATCATGAACTAGAGAAGAAAACATATATGCTTTCTAAAAATGAAACAAGATGAAAATTTCTTTCATGATAGCCTCCTAAAAGAATAAAAAAAATTATTTCATGATAGAATTAGGATGTCATCAGAAGGTTTTGAGGAAATTCTATAGCCATTTTTTAATGAGTTTTCATGCATCAGTTAATGTAATTCATATCAAACCAAGTCTCATTTATCTATTGAGAAGATGGTAAATCACTCAGAAAAATAACGAAATGCAAACAAAGAATAGAATATTGATTTATTTCATAAAAAGATTTGTCCACTAACATATGAAGATGAACTTGAAGTAATAATGATAAGCCCCATTCCTTTAAATGATACAGCAACAAAAATGACCATGTTTATTTGCAAGAAAAAATATCAGAAAATGCATAATTTTAAAGACTTTCAACAAGAATTGAAGTTGATAAACTATCTCTAGTTTAAGGAATGTCTAGATGAAATTTTATGTTACTGATCTCATGCCACAATTTAAGGGCTCACCACGAAGAGGCTTAATCTGAACTAGTTAACAGGCAGATGTGCCATTACAATGTTACAAAGTAAAAACTGTTAGGAACATAGTTGTCAAAGGCAGGCACCTGGGCGCAAGGCACTTTTGGAAAGAGTGCCTAAGGTGACCCAAGGAGCTTGGGCTAGGCAAAATTTGTGGGGGAGGGGGAGGGGGCTTGACTTTTGCGACTTGACCACACAAGTGGATCCGCGATTAGTGGACGCCTATTTAAAAATAGTGTAAACATATTAACATATTTTACTATCACTTATATTATTACATATGTTTAAGATTTGTAATTATAAATATATGTTGTATACTTAAAAAATATAAATCTCTCTTAAGACTCTTTTCTCTCCCACTCACTTAGTTTTTCAAGGTTAGCTCTTTCCCAAAAATATATATACCCACACATAGATAATTACATAAAAAACACACATTCAATTATAACATAAAAATATAATTGTATTTATGTATATATATTTGTATGTATACATAAATATATAGTATTAACATCTGATTATATATATGTACCCATATGTATACACACACACATATATATAAATAGCTAATGCTACTGTCTAGACGACACCTAAGCGGCTGTCTTGTCACCTAAGCAAAATTGGCACCCTTGAATGAATTGGGTACCTTGTTGCCTTGACAACTATGGTTAGGAAACAAGCCATATAGTACACAAACTGTTCTGAAATTCCCATAGTTTTTGAGGAGACACCCAAAATAGCACATCATTGGATTGGCTTATTTAACATACTAATGGGGTGTTTGGTTGCAAGATAATTGAGGTTTTTATTTTAATTTTTAAAAATTGTAAGAAAACTTGTTAAAAGAGGTGTTTGACAACCATGACAATTTTATGTTTTGAAAGTGATTTTCTTCTTAAACAAAAAAAGAGGGTCTCACCTCTTTCTTTTTTCTTGTGGTCCCCCACTTTATTTGGTCATGTGCGGTGGTTACTCTTTTTTGTAATCACATCCCTCCAAACATGATAATTTTATGTCATAAGTTGGTTCACTTTTTATTTTAATACAATTTTTTATCATGAAAGTGTACAAAAAATTATCATGCAACCAAACACCCCATAAGTCATCCAAAAATGAAAAAGTGGGCAGCATGAATCTTAAAAAAAAAAAGACAAGTGGGCTCTTTAGGTAATATATCATATATGCCCCTTCAAATTGGAGGTTGATTGCAAAAGAATAGATCAAGATGAATTAATAATAGCAGGGAAGATTTTTCAAGAGCAAAAGCAAAGGTACTTGATGAAATTCACAATAAAAGCAGATGAAAGAATTGACATGCCTGAACTAGTCAAATATCAAAATCAAACATAGAACACAAAGGTGCTTGATAAGTGCCACAACAAGTAGAGAGGTTGAAAGTTAAGTGGTTTGCAAGCTTCATACAATTGGCACATTGAATATGAGAAGTGGTGCATATGACAGCTTGTTTTTGAACCTAAATAAGTGGTGCATAGAGAAAATGTTGGATTGTCATTTTCTGGGGCATGAAGGAATCACCTACTCTGTTTTGAAAAAAGAAATAACTAGCCCAGTTACATGTCACAAGTTGCATGTTTAATGTGTCTTTATTTTTACATAATGTTTGCACATTCTGATTCAGTATGATTAACCCCTTGAGATTCACTACTACTACTGGGTATAGCTGCTTAACTCTATTGAACCCCTGATAAGAGAGCATAGCTTCACCCATGGATGAGCCTTAACCCGTGGTCCTCTTATGTTACTATTTGCAAATTTGTTCTACCAGCCATGCTATGGTCCATCTGGCATACAAAGAACTCCAGTATATTTAAGTTAGGTTTGAGTAGAGGTGTCAAATGGACGGGCCATAATAATAAGCCCGTTGGCAGGCCCGTTATCAGGTGGACATGGGCTGCTTATGCAAGCCCGTTGGGCTGGTGTTAAGCCCATGAAAAAGTCCACTTATTAAATGGGCTGGATGGGCTTGGGCCGGGCTGGCCCACATAGCCCGTTAAATGTAAGTGTCGGGGTAGGGTGCACAAAGGGATACTGACCATGTCAAAGATCAAAAAACCAGGTTTAGATATATTATAAATAAAAATATATTTGTTTATAAGATTAGTTACGAATGTATCTATAAAGTATTTAGTACCATCAGTCTATGTGGTCAAAGGCGAGAGGCGCCCGAGGCGAGGGGGGCCTCGCCTCGCCTCAGGCATTTGAGGCAGGTGCCTTAGGCGCCCGAGGCGAGATTTTTTTTATTGAAGAACTTTTCAAAAAACATATATATAACATTGAAACTTTTGGAAAAGAACATAAAAAAATAAAAAACTCACTTTTAGGGCTTACAATGCATCAAGATATTGGAACCTCGGGGTGGAAGATTAGTGATTGAGGGTTTTGGGATGGGAAAGGAGGATTTAAGTCACCAGATCCAGCTTTCACTGGGTCTGGACCTGGGCAAGGCGAGATCTGCCAAGTCGAGACGTTTTCGCCTCGCCTCACCTCACCTCAGCGCCTAGGCACCTAAGACGAGCGCCTCAGATAACATAGCCATCAGTTGGAATATAATTGATAATTAATTAATAAATGATTGATGAGCATATAAATATATTATTTATTATAATTTAATATGTTTAAAATAAATATTTAAATTAATTTAAATAATAAAAACAAAATTATAAAATAAAATACATAGTAAAACATTTAAAAAAATATTCAAGATACAAGAGAGTTTTCATCATAAATTATTTTAACAAAATATAAAAATAAAGTTGATAAATTAATATTATTTTTAGTAAAATAAAATAAAATTGTCAATTAATTTTTTTGAACAAAATTTGTTGATGTTAACATTTTATCATCACATCACATAGTAAAAATTTGTTGATGTTAATTCCGATTCCGATAATTTTGGAATCACTATGTTCCGATTTCGATCCAATTTCGATTCCGTTATCGAAATCGGAACCAAATCCGATAAATTATGAGATACAGATTAAATATTAATTTTTATTCAAAAATGAGTCAATAATACATATATAATTACTAAATTTTGATATAATCTGTTTAAAACTTTATTTTTATCATTTTATCAATATATATTATATTTTATAATTTATTTAATTTCATTTTATTTTATTTTATTTATATATAATTATTTTTTATCAAAATCAGATTAACGGAAATGGAATCAACTGATTCTGATTCTGATAAGCTACCGGAATATCTGATTCTGATTCCAATAACTCGTAGGATACAAAAGCAAGTTTCAAACCCGTTAATTTTTATCGAAATCGAATCGGAATATCGGATTCCATTTACACCCCTACATGATATAGAATTTTTGTTACAAAAATATAATTTTATAAAAATATTTTTAAAAATGATATTTGATAATCATTATTAATATATATTTTTAAAAAAATGTATTTTTAAATAAAAATATAAGAGATTCTTTTTTTATGATCCCCCCATTTATAGTAATACATGATTTTTACTTAATTTATTAATATTTCTCATATAATGTTTTATTTTAATTAACTAAAAATTATTTAATATGACTTTTACAATAAAATATAATATTTATTATTCAACTCCAATAAAATAGTAAAATACATCTGCTACCAATCTCATGAATTAAATAATATATTTTACTTACATATAAAATTTTGATTACTGACGTCACAATGTCAAACTTGTATTTTGACTACAGATGGACCTCATGCCTATTGCAAGAGCATCGTGGGCAGTGACGGGCCAACGGGCTCCAACGGGCTGGTGGGTTTTGGAGGGCTTAAAGCTCGTTTGTAGAACTTTGGCCCGTTGACATTTTTACCTTGGCATGGACTTGAATTTTACGTAGGTGGGCTGAAGCGGGCCTGGGCCGGGCCAGCTCAAGCCCGACCCGTTGACACCCATAGGTTTGAGAATCCGAATGTCATCCTCTTGCTCTTACCTAACTTTGTGATAGACTGGTCAATGGCACATTATGGGAGAGTGGAGGGTGTGGCAAAGCTGAAGTTATTGTTCTCTCAGTTTAGATCTTTGCTGATGTAATTAGGCTCTCTTTTACTATCTTGGTAGATGAGTCATCTTCCTTTTCTTTATGTCTTCTCCCTCTTTTTTTGTTGTAATCTGTAATATTTTCACTTTAATAGAAACAATTAAAAAAAGTGAGCATAGCTTCATGGTTGCACACCCCAATTCCAGATTTCTAGAGATATAAATAGTGTTGAAACTAGACAAAGACAAGCATCTCTTTGATCTAAAAGCAAAGCAGGTTCAATGTTTAAATACACTAGATCAGAGATGATGACAACAACATTGTAACTCCTAAATGTTTTCTAGTGACTATCTCAAAAGATGGCAGATAGCAACAAATGGCAGATAATTTGACTTACCATAGAGTAAGAGCCTAGCCATTGTTGGAAATGCAGCTCCTTCGTAGAAAACATGCTTATATGCATCCCTTTCAGTTTTAATGGGAACCTTTGCATCAAGGACCTAGAATAGATAATTGCCTTAGAGATCTGCATCACAAATTTTAAGTGAAACAAAAGGACTTAAAAACTGTATAATCCAGTATGCCCCTGTAATGCTATCTCCCATCCCAACTAATAATAGAAGGAACTAAGAAAAGCAAAAAGTAGATATATCTCGGGTCACAATAGTTGTAGCAGCCTTCAAAAGAGTTTCTCCATTTCATCATACATTTAATTTGAAATTGCCCTCTGTACTTCAGCTGGATAGTCAGTATGCTGTTTAACGTCTAACTTGAAAGTGATAGCAGCATCTACACGTCTAATCAGCCGGCACAATTTTACCTTTACAAGAGAGGATAAAATCAAAACCTATAATTCTGACTACTCTTCTAATACTTCTTAAATTCTAGACGGAGTTTGCTGCCAATAACAAGTAGGATAACCTGCAGGGAGCCCCAAAGCCACCCGCAACACCCAAATGGCAAGAGATAGAATGGGTCACTCTCTACATGCTTCCACATGGATAGATAACCAAACAACTCGAGAGAAAGGTGTTCTTTGGAGAACACAACGACAGTACCTGCCTCCTGTGTCGCTCGCCAAGGCAACCTGCAATTGAAAACACAAGTAGCTAATATGCAAAGCACGAAACCAGGAAAAAGCAACTGCCAACGAGATAGACCGACAGAGTATATATTGTTAAGCTGGACCTGCAACAATAGCAGAATCGACGGGGAACAGGAAGACAGCAAGAGAGTGAAGGGCGCAGATGACATCATCCACAGAGTACGCGGCGGCAACCGTCGAGGAGACCTCACCAACCTTGTGCAGGAGCAAGGTCTCGATATTTTCCTTGCCTACGTTGAGATCGCCGGCCTCCACCGCAGCTTCCATGCTCCGGCCGTGCGGCAACAACCAGCCTCTTTACCTTCTTCTTTTTTTTTGGTTTCAAAAAAAATAAAAATGCCTCGTTACCCAACCTTTTCATCCACGTCGGTCCCCGTTTAAAAATCGTTTTTTTTCAAAATAACACAATTAAAAAAAATTAACTTGCCATCCATTTCAACAAAATCACTTTAACATCAATTCGTCGACCTACGATAGTTAAAAAAACTAACATCCGCTCCATTTCGTTAACTCCTCTGTTAAGTAAAATTTAGAATTGAGAAAATTAACATAAGACTCAAACCCTCACCAAACACCATATGCCCTTTGGTAACATTATTAGGTATCTCTATCACTATTAATTTGTAAATTTAATATTGATAAAAATCATTAAAAAATATTTGATTAATTATATCAATTTTAAAATTTATAATGCAAACAAAATATATTATGTAATAATAGTGTCAACTTATATTAATTTTGATATTGATACTCCAATATTTAAAAATATCAATGTTAATATTGATAGAGTACTAAAAATGAAACACCCGGCGTCAGAAAATATTTAACGAAACACCCTATTTTTGTAATTAACGTAACTTCCGCCCCAATATCTTTAAAACGCTGGTAAATTTTTTTTAATTGACTCATTTGCCCTTGTACCAGCAAAGGTTGATCTTGGTTATTCCATGCCCATTTAGATCCAAAAATAAACAAATTAGTAAATTCGTGAAATCCGTGCCGGAAGAGAATTAGAAATCGACTGGATGGTTCCATTAAGTTCATGACCGCGGAGAACAACCTGGTTCTGGATCTCCCAATCTTCTGATAAGAACAACTTGGCAAGAGCCGTACGTAGCAAGATCTCCCTATGTGCGCTGACTAGGTTTGGATCCGCGCAATAGAGGCAGCCGTCTTCAAGGAGTGTCCAAGAAAAAAGGGTAAGTTCGATTTAAGATAAGTAATATTAATTTGTTTTTCTCGATGCCTTGTTTCGATTTCAATCAACCAATGATAGGAAATCCTGAATAAAAATGAGTAGGGGGAATGACGGGACGCTTTTCCTTTAGATCAACATAAGAAAACAAGAAAAGAGAAAAAAAGATTACGATCGATCGCCCTGGACTCCAAATCAAGCATGTCAAGTGAACCGGGCTGACCCGACGGCCCATCAAGAAGCATGTCGCAGATTGATCTTAGGCCCGCTAAAATATCCATTCGGGACGAGCAGAGAAGATTGCTTTCCGTCTTTCGCTGATTGGCGGTCTTGGTGATCTTCGGCCCGTTTGGCCCATTGACGTTGATTTTCCTAGGTCATGATTACAATTGGACCAGGTGCAGACGGCAGGCGATGGAGACAAGAGCCGATCAAGCACTGCTGCAAGGGTTTGCCGCATCCCCTAGCTGGGTTTTGAAGCTCCTCTCGACGGCTTCGGATTGATCCGCAAATGTGGGCGATAAATCTCAGCAAGGCGCTACTTTGTCTCAACTTTCTTCTAGGTCCCTGGGCGGGTTGTGTTGGCGATACTTTCCTAGTAGACTTTCAAACCCCTGTTCTTGTTGTCGTATAGGAGAGACACCACCTGGTGCTATTCTGTATTGGGTACAGTTGTACAAGTATGTTTCCTTCTTTTTGCTTGCACCCTCACTGATGTCACTTCCCTTCCTCGCTTTTTCCGCCTAGCATGCTCGTGTCCGCTTCTCTATCGGTCGATCCCACCCGCAGGTTGCACATGGAGGAGGAAGAAGGAGGATGGTATAAGCCGAAGGTCTCCTGTTTTTGTTGAGTTCGACCCTGGATAGTCACATATCCCCCTTTTGCTTCCCTCGAAAGTGGGGTTGAAGGTGGGATTTTGAGGTGCTTGTCGTAGTCGCAAGGGAATTTGAGAAACTGAGTTTGGGCTCACCACGATTGTTGTGGTGAGGTTGTGTAGTTCTTGCTCGATTTTTGGCCTAGTATATCTCCAATCTCTTCTCTATTCAATTAAGCCAAAGCACAAAGGACGAGGTTTATTTTCTCTTTTCTCTTTTCTTCTTTCTTACCTTTCTACTATTTCTGTTTGCCCTTCATTTAGTTGCAGAATCTTTCTAATGTGTTCTTGCTGTCAAGAACATACCTAAGTTTACTTGGGACGGTAGTTTTTCATAGAGATTTCATGTTGTAGGCAACAATGATGGAGTATACATATTGTGTTTTGTTTGATGTGTTGTTATTCTCCATTTTGATTCATACAAATGCAAAAATGAAGATCCTACAAGTTTATTCTTAATTACTTGTTCATTAATAACCGATGCCTTGTTCTTTGGTTTTGGTAAGATATTAGATCTGTGGGATGTAAATGACTTATTGTTCTTGTGCGTAATCGTGATAAATCATTAAAAAAAATCTTGGTTGTGGTGCTTTAGCTTCAGCCATCTTTCTCTATCTTCATCTGGTGATCTGCTTACCTAGTTTGTTTCATTAAAACTAAATTTTTGCTATTTATTATTGCTTTGGGTTAGAACTTGTTATCTGATGGTACGATTTTGCCTTGCTCTAATTGCTTGCATTTATCAAGGACCCTTTTCATAATCTACAAGAGTTGATTGGTATCTATGGATTCTAGTTTGCCTGCTATTTATATCATAGTCTTGTTCAGAATGCCTATTTGGAGTAGATAGATAGGTAGTTAGTTAATTTTTATATCATATTTATTAAGTTTTTTTATATTTCAAATGGAATTAAATGAGAATTTGAATGGTGATTCTTGCACAAATCTGTCAACCACTAAACCCGAGGCATATTCTTCTTCATCACATCCTCGTAAATGAATTTCAAAACCTTGGTTGCATTTTAGTGAGAAGATTATAGAAGATGAGAGTAAAAGAGCGATATGTAACTATTGCAATGCCACTTATACATGTTCAAAATCTGTGGGGACAAGTCATGACATACTACTCAGTGTTTTAAATGTCCTTAACAAAGCAAGAGCCCATGGACTAGTCAAATTTTGAACTTCAAATTTGATCAAGCATTTTCACGACTTGAATTAGCAAAAATGGTTATTATGTTGGAACTACTTTTCACATTTGTAGAGCATGGGGTATTTAAAAATTTTTCTATAAGCCTTAATTCAGAATTTGATAGTGTCTCAAAACACAATTAAGGCTGATTATGCAAAGATATAAAAAATTTGGAGAGAAAATTGAGAAAAATATTGATTGATGAATGTGGAAGGTTAAGTCTTACTTCAAATTTATGGATATCAAATCAAATATTTGGATATATAAGTATCACAGTTCATTATGTTGATCTTGAGTGGAAATTACATAAGCGAATTATTGAATTTTTGATGGTTGAATCACCACACACTTGCAAAAGTTCTTTTAAAATATCTTATTGATTGGGGATTTGATAGAAAAATACTTGGTCTCACTTTGAATAATGTATCTAGTAATGATGTACTTTTCAGACTAGTGAGAAGAAATATTGTAGAGAACAATCTCTTGTTTTAAATGGAAAATATTTTCATGTGAGATGTTGTGCATATATTTTGAACTTAATTGTGCAAGATGGTTTAAATGTGACCCGTTATTCAATTTACAGTGTTTGTGAGTTTGTGAAGTATGTTAAATCATCACAAGCACAAAATCAAAAGTTTAATGAAATTCTGCAACAAGTTGAATTATCTGGGAAGAAATGTTTTTCATATGACACTTCCACCAGATGGAACTCGACTTACATGATGTTGGATGCTGCACTTTCCTACAAAAAAAATCTTTTATGGCATTGGAGACATGGGACACATGTTTTAATTGTGCTCCCACGCTTGAAGAATGGTCAAAGACAGAGTTTATGTGTAAATTCTTAAAAGTCTTTTATAATGCTACAAATACATTTTCGTTGACCAATGAACTAACATAGTTGTGATAAAAATTTGTAATATCAAGAAATTGTTGAGACAAAAAATGCAAAATTCACATGACTTTGTTCTTTATATGATTGCCAAGATGCAAGAGAAATGTGATAAATATTGGTCAGAAATAGAAGATTTTGCATTATTATTTTCTATTGCAATTGTGCTTGATCCTAGGTACAAGTTGATGTTTTGTTATGTATGTATTTATAGGTATTTTTGGGTCTGAGGCTTCTTTGAATATAATTCACATTAAACAAGGCATCTATGATCTTTCTGATGCATATTCATGACAATTTGCTTCCACAAGTATGAATGAATACACTCCTCAAATGTAAAAAAATGAGGATCTGTCATTAAGAGAAAATGAGAAAGTTGATATTTTTGAGTGGATTTGACCAATATCTTCAGTCACAAATTTTATTGCAAGATTCAAATTTTGAATTAGATCGGTATCTAGAAGAGAGAGTTGTATCTCAAAGTCAAAAAGGTTTTACCATTTTAGCTTGTGGAAAGATAATATGGCCAAGTATCTAATACTTTCAAAAATGGCATGAGATATCTTGGGAATTCCAACATCTACAGTTACTTCAGAATTTGCATTTAACACAAGTGGAAGAATTATTGATCAATATAGAAGTTCTTTATGTCTAGAGATGGTAAAGATTTTAATCTATGCACAAGATTGGTTAAAAGATAGCATGTCAAGTATATCAACTTATGCATACTATTTTTTTTTGTTTTTTACACCAATTAACTTATTTTCTTTCTTCTAGAGCTCACATTATCTTCAAGTAATTAAGTTGAAGGTTCGAATGAATGATTATTTCTAATCTCATGATTTTCAGGTATATTATGACTCTTTCTTTGTCTTTTTTAGTCAGCATTGCATGATTCCTTCACTTAAAATATTTTTATATGTATTGTTTCATGACTACTTGTATATTGCAGCTTGTTATTCCACTTGAAGCATTTATCTTTTTAAAAGGAGAGGAAAAAAGTAGAACCATGCGAGAAATCAACTAATTTATATAGTTTTTGCAAATTCCCATTCTAGTGATTCATCTAAATGTAAACAAGCATTTATTTGTTTTCATCAAATGGGAAATTTTAATGTACAATCCCAACTCTGGTTCAATATGGACACTTTCGTACCTTTTTCCATGGATGACCAGTATACTACCTTTATATGTGACTTTGATACTTCTGGAGATCGTTCCCAGGAGCGGAAGAGCGAGGAGATGATGTTCTTGCGGTGTTTAGGGACTCCGATGGAGACTGCACGACCGGGAACCGTTCTCCCGATTATTCCATGCTTTAAGGCGTTTCCGCCTACACCTCCGTTCCAACCGCAACCGCCTCCGCATACTCCCGAAAATACCATTTTCGGTTATTCCGGGAATACGTGACGTTCCCTATTTTCTTGGGATGCTTGGCCATGTACGCCATACACTAACATCTCCCACTTGGCCATTCATACCAAGTGATTCCTGATCATGCACTCACTAATTTGTGCAACCTGTTTATGGTTAGAAATTAGATACATCTTGTTAATCTATTTTCATTTGATTCATTCATGCTCTCTTGTTACACTTATTTTAGAAACTTTCTAGTCCTTATAGCCAGTATACTAGGTGCTATAGAATTGGCAAAATTGAATAAACTGAACGGAATGAACTACGAAACGTGGCATAGAAAAATTAGATATTGTCTAATTTGTGACAATATAGAAAATCTTATTGAGGGTATTGCTCCAGAACATAATGAAACTCCCACTGAGGTGGAAAAGAAAATGAATGAGCAATCGATAGTTGGTGATAAGAAGACTAGAAAATTATGGCATACTATCATAGAAAAATATGTTATTATCACGGAAATTAAAACCAAGTTCTTGCTACATAGGTATGATGCCTGTAGAATGCAAGAGGGAGAAGATGTGATAGTGCATGAAAAAGAAATGATAGTTAGAGCTAAGGATCTAGTCACTTTTGAAAGTAAGATTCCAAAGAAATTATTTATCACCACTACATTGATTAGAAAATTACCCTTATTGAAAATAATTGCCACAATCTTAAAAATTATAAGTTCAGTTTTAGTAGTCATTAAGTTGCCTTTAAGGTTAGCAACAGAAATTTTTATAATGGCTTGAAGGAAAGGACTAGAGGTGAATATAATTGAGGCCAATGCAATAAATAAGAAGGTAGTTGCACAATATCGACACCACAAGAAAATTCCTGAATATGCTTGCTATAGTTGTGGAAAGTTTGGTCATTTCAAAGACAAGCTTTGTCCAAGTAAGCATAGAAATGTGGGTGAAAATTTACACCGGAAGATAAAGGAATTAGAAAAAGAATTTGTCGGCGTTGCGAATGTGGCGCAAGTTTGACAAATTCGGATGAGTGGTGGGTCGATTCGGGGGCTACTAGGCATATTGCAAAGACCAAGAAAGGGCTTGTGTCCACTAAAGAAATTGAATCTTGGTGAACAGAGGCTAATGATGGGAAATGACACCTATATTGATGTTGAAGGTGTTGGTACTTATAGGCTGGATCTTGGGGATAATGTTATGATCCTCAAGGATGTATTTTATGCACCTAAAATCCGGCGGAATCTCATCTCTGTTCCAGCATTGGTGAAGAAGGACCTCGATGTTAAATTCTGGAATGAAGGTGTGTCAATTGGAAAGGATGGGGATATATATGCAACGGGGAAGTTTTCCCCAGATCATGACTTGTTTTATATTCTTGTAATTGACACTGAAAGAAATAATTTAGATGATAGTTCTAAGTATTCCTTGTGTTATCAGACCGAATGTGATCTTTGGCATTTTAGATTGGGTCATCCCGGAAAATCTAAAATGGAATTAATGGCAAAAATGAATATGCTGCCATTGTCAAAAATAGATTTGTCACCTTGTGAACATTGCTTAGTTGGAAAGATGACTAAGAAGCCGTTCACGGTAGGGACATAGATCACGAAATTGTTAGAGTTGATTCACTCGGATATTTGTGGACCTCTGAAGTGTAAAATCATATGATAACAAGGAATATTTCATTACATCTCTAGGTATGCCTATGTGTATCTCATTTACGCTAAGTACGAGGCACTCGGTACATGTTTTAAAAGATATAGAGCAAAAGTAGAAAGGCAATTGGGTAGAGATATTAAGGTGTTAGGCGATAGAGGTGGAGAATATAACTCGAAAGGAGTTTGAGTCATATTGAAGCATGGAATAAAACGGCATGTAATAATGCCGTATACGCCTGTGAATGGTGTGGTTGAAAGGAAAAATAGAACCTTAATGAATGTGGTTAGATGTATGCTATCCCATTCTGGTCTTCTAAAGAAATTTTGGGGAGAAGCATTGCTCGCGGCAAGTTATATATTGAATAGAATACCCACCAAGTCTATCGAATCAACACCTTATGAATTGTGGAATAGGAGGAAACCTAATACGAGTCATCTCGAAATGGGAAGATGCATTGTAGCCCATGTTCTCATTCCGGAGCAACTTAGAAATAAGTTGGAACCAAGAACGTTGAAATGTAAGTTCATAGGATATTGTGAAAAATCAAATGGCTATAGGTTCTTCCATAAGGAAAAGGGGATCATTGAATATAGGGATGTTACATTCCTAGAAAATCTAGAGGAAGAGGAACCTCATGAAATTGAGAAGGAACCTCTAATTGTAATAGATGATGATTATTACAATGAAGACTCTAGAAATGATCTGCCAATGGAAGAAGAACCTAGGATAGCAGAACAACCTCAACAAGAAATAGTTGAGGGTCAAGAATAATCCTATGATAGAAGGACCGTCGATATACACTGCAATTGGCAACAAGAGAACTAGAACTCCACCTACATGGATGGATGACTTTTATTTATACTCATGTGAGCCTTAATTGTCTAAATGTAGACATTGATGAGGAAAATCACACAGATCCAATAAATTACATCGATGCCATGAAATCGCGCGAATCAGAATTATGGCTAGATGCAATGAAAGAAGAAATGAGCTCCATTGAAATTAATAGAGTGTGGGAATTGTGTGATTTGCCTATGAATAGGAAGGCTATTGGGTGTAAATGGGTATTTAAAAGAAAGCTTCGAGCTGATGGGTCTATAGATAAGTATAAGGCCCGGTTAGTTGCCAAGGGGTTCAATCAGAAAGCGGTATTGACTTTCGAAACCTATTCTCCTGTGGCTAAGTTTGCATCTATAAGGATGCTATTGTCCATTGTCGCATATCTTGATTTAGAATTGTACCGGTGGATGTTAAGGCGCATTCCTCGATGGAGAGTTGGAGGAAGATATATATATTCGACAACACGAAGGGTTTCGAATGGAAGAAAAGGAGAATATGGTATGTAAGTTAAGAAAATCCTTGTATGGATTAAAGCAATCATCTAGACAATGGTATCTCAAATTTCATGATGTAATTATTCAACTCGGCTTTGTTCCGAATCGGTTGGATAAGTTTGTGTATATGTCATGAAGAGCGGGAGCATAGTTATTATATTGTCCTTGTATGTGGATGATATATTGCTCGCCGAAAATGACATAGGAAAATTGAATAATGTTAAATCTGAGCTCAGTGAGAGATTTGAGATGGACATGGGAGAGGCGTCTTATGTCCTTGGTGTCCAGATTGAGAGGGACAGGAAGTCTAGATTGTTGTCTATAAGCCAGGAAAAGTACATACGGTCCGTACTTAGAAGATTTGGGATGCAGAATTGCAATCCGGCAAATACACCTCTGGTTTATGGAAAGAAGTTAAGCAAAGAGCAATGTCCCGAAGAGGGTCAAGGCTCGCTTAACATGCCTTATGCTCAAGCTGTTGGAAGCTTAATGTATACAATGCTTTGTACCAGGCCTGATATAGCATTTGCGATGCTTAGTGAGCGAGTATCAAAGTAATCCTGGACCGGCACATTGGGAAGGCATGTAAAGAGGATTATGAAGTACCTTAAGGGTACATTGCACCACGGAGTTAGTGTACCCAGCGGAAACACTTGAAGTGCTTGGTTACTCCCGTCTTGCGACTTCGGAGGGGATAAGGATGACGGAAAGTCCACTTCGGGACACTTGTTCATCTTTGGTGGTGCGAGTACATTTTCTTGGGGTAGCAAGAAACGGAGAGGTGTGTGGTAAGATACACACATGAAAGTGAGTATATTACTGTAGTATGGCTACTACTCATGCCGTCTGGATAAGACGATTTCTGATTGATTTAGGTCTCAATTTGGTTGATGGGCCAATTGAGATATGTTGTGACAATCAGGCCGCCATCAGCCTGATTAACAGTGGAGCAAATAGCTTTAGAGGAAAACACATTGAAATACAATATCATTATATACGTGATATTGTGCAGAAAGGGGAAATAAATGTGAGTTATATCCCCACTAGTGATATGATTGCCGATCCTTTGACAAAAGGTATCTTGGCGGAAATTTTCATTAAGCATGTTGGCTTAATGGGACTAAGGAATATGTGAGTCATTTGTTATTTTCGCGGATAATGAGGTTGTATAAGAATATATATGTATCTCACGGAAAGTGGGAGTGCATATGAAAATATATACATCTCGTGGACAGTGAAAATGCAAAGAAATATGTATGTATCTCATTGAAAGTGGGAGTATATACAGAATACTTTGACATCTCATGATATAGAAATGATTATGTCCTCACGAATAGTGAGTGCATGATTATGAATCACTTGGTATGAATGGCCAAGTGGGAGATGTTAGTGTATGGCGTACGTGGCCAAGCATCCCAAGAAAATAGGGAACGTCACGTATTCCCGGAATAACCGAAAAGGGTATTTTCAGGAGTATGCGGAGGCGGTTGCGGTTGGGACGGAGGTGTAGGCGGAAATGCCTTAAAACATGGAATAATCGGGAGAACGGTTCCCGGTTGTACGATCTGCATCGGAGTCCCTAAACGCCGCAGAAACTTCATCTTCTCGCTTTATCGCTCCTGAGGATCGCTTCCCTACAGATACTTCATCCTACTTTGGTTCAAGCCAGATCACCACAATGCAACCAAGATACATCTCCCAAGTATGAAGGTCATCTTTGATTTTTTTTTGATGAAAGGTGACAAAGTTCTAAAGTTTGTTGTTTTTGCTGACCTGGTTGAAAAATGCAAAGGATTTTGAAGTGTTTTTCTTTTTGCATATGATGTGATGTAACTAAAGTTGATCGGCCTAAAAGTTTGCCTATCATCAATGATCTATCTTCTTTGATGTTATATGGTAAGTTGGGAAGTTTTCCAAAGTAGTTACTGTGAAATTCAGCATGCAAACCTTCTATCTTGTCATTACTTGACAAAGATTAGTATTCCGAAGCAGCATGTTTTGTAGATTTAAGTACTCAATAAAAAATTAATATTATGGACATAGTCAAAGGTCAATAGTATGGGGTGTTTAGTTGCATGAAAAAATGTTTCTATGTGAAAATTTGTTTTGTAACAAGGTTATTAAAGAAGGTGCTAGGAATCATGATTAAAATATATTTCTTCTTGGATAAAAAAAGAGGTGAGCTTGAGATTCTCACTTTCTTTTTCTGTTATTGTTATAAAGCATAATGATTCTATATTTTCAACTGGCACGATGATAAAAGTGATATGGTTTTTTGTTTTGATATGTTATTTTAACAAAATAGTGCGGGAAAAATCATGTCACAGTTTAATGGATGTCATGTATGCTTGTTATTTATTGATTATGAAGCACAACTCTTTTCTTTATATATATATATTTGTGTGTGTTTTGATTGAGTGATATTATATACTATTTGGTTTTTTGAAACATTATCTTGATCTACATTTATATAGCATCGCTCAATTCTTCCTGTAGTGATAGAGTGATTAAATGCATTTTCTCATCTTATTCAATGAAGCTCGTTTTGTCATCGTTTCTATCATTGCGGGGCATTGTTGACATGTGATATAGTCTTACTATTGCTATTTGTTGCGGAGGAGTCACCCTTCGTCTTGCTGATCGCAGTCAGTTGAAGATGTGCTTTGCTTGGTATCTCTCGAGCCCAGGTCCGGATGCAACAATAAGCATTGTTCTTTTCTCTGTGGCACATTACCTATAGATGCTGGGCAATGGGTATGTTTGGATTGCAACAGATTGGCTGTCTTGTTTCTTAGATGCTCATGAGCCACCCAGTTTTGAGATTATAAACACCAAGCAAGGAGTTCTTAGACTTTACCAACATATTGTAGATTCTAAAAGTAAAAATGATTTTATCTTATGATGGAGTAATCTAACCAAGAAAGAGGCTGGTGGATATTTTGGGTTGAATTCCTATACTTTGTATGTTTATGGTATAGTTTGGCTTATTGCTTATGCAATTGATGCTTTTCTGAAAGATGGTGGCAATATTTCATTTTGTAATGATTCAAGGTTAACCAAAACAAGTGGCAGGCTCCACCTTGAAACTTTTGTCCCCAATTTTGAAGGAGGGAATTTACTTTTAGATAAGATTCTAGAGACTGATTTTCCCGGTGTGATTGGTCCTCTGAGATTTAGCTCATGTTGTTTTGATTGTATGCATTTAGGATTTGGTTTCATAAAGTGTTCTAGATGCGTATATCATAAGGCAACCAATTTAATTCACTTTTGAAACAACGTTTTGTTGTCATTGAGGATTACTAACTAATGTGTAAACTGGTCTGTATTGGATCATACATATTTGATCTTTATTGTAAATACATTTATGGGGTGTTTGGTTGCATGGTAATAAGAGTTTTTGTTTTAATTTTTAAAAATTGTAAGAAAACTTGTTAAAAGAGGTGTTTGGTAACCATGACAATTTTATGTTTTAAAAGTGATTTTCTTCTTAAACAAAAAAAGAGGGTCTCACCTCTTTCTTTTTTTTCTTGTGGTCCCCCACTTTGTTTGGTCATGTGTGATAGTTACTCCTTTTTGTAATCACATCCCTCCAAACATGATAATTTTATGTCATGAGTTGGTTCACTTTTTATTTTAATATAATTTTTTATCATGAAAGTGTACAAAAAAATATCATGCAACCAAACACCCCATTAGGATTGATATTTATTGAATTCTCTTTTTCTAATACGTTTTCTAGTTTGTGGATCACACATGTTTGTCACGTTGATATATCATCCTTTGAGAGATATATAATTACTGGGTTGATAGTTCAAGTATCAAATTTCTTTCATGTTATTATTTTTCCAACATTTTTTATTTAAACTGTTATGTTATGAACTGAATTGTTGATATAACATCATTTTTATTTTTGATTTCTCGGATTACAACGTACAACGATTCCCAGATTCGTATTTTTTTTCTGATTTTTGTTTTATAGATTTTATATTTTGTAATATTATAGAATTTACAATTTTTATCGAAATTTTTGACTTGAGTTTCATCTATAAAGCAAGTATAAACATTGGATTTATCATTAAAAACATTTTATGACTAGGTTTTATATTAAAGTAATTTTCTTGAATGGATCCATAATTATTTTTCTCTTTAAAATTTCATAATCACTTTTCACCATTTGACTGTTTGTACCCACCGGAGATGACGGCGTAGGTTCTGTAACTGCGTTAAAGCATTTATTACATCGACATATATCATGTTGACTATGTTTTATTTATAATTATAAAAAATTATAGTATTTGTTAAACAAAATATTAATATATTCGGAACAAAAAATTATTACATTCAACTTATATGAAGATTTAAATATAATATATAAAATAATTTATCGTTATATATTTTTTTATATTTATAAAAAATGACCTTATATTTTTAAATATTGTAATTAAAATTCCACATTCTTAAATAATTATATATTAAATTATGTGCAGACTATCAACAATATTTAAATATGTTTATGGCAACTCAATTAAAAATGAGGAATATTCAAGAC
The DNA here is from genome assembly GCA_036172225.1 of Cryptocoryne crispatula var. balansae. Lineage (NCBI taxonomy): Eukaryota > Viridiplantae > Streptophyta > Magnoliopsida > Alismatales > Araceae > Cryptocoryne > Cryptocoryne crispatula. Next base: position 19,166,398 of record CM069925.1, on the reverse strand, counting down.
CCCGAAACATTGAAGAAAATAATAGATACATTAGGAGCCACATTATCCTTCACAAGAAGAAAGATATCATATTATTGTCAAAAAGCAAGTTTTATGAGACATTTTAAAAAATTAATATTTTTAAAATAAAAGGAAAAAATTATGTTATAAAAATTAACCATACCCAATTGATATAGGTTGTGACTATAGTAAAAAAAAGCTTCAAAAACGTAAACGAACATATAAAATAAGATATTTTATAAAATCACAAAAACCTAAATATAAGAAGATATTTAAAATAAAACTAAAGAATGAAATTGCTTTATTGTTAACAAACCTGGACATTATGCTAAGCAATGTCTCCAAAAGGAAGTAGATTGTAAACAATTCACAGAAATAATTGAAAATCTATCTCCAATATGATCATATTCAGAACTAGAAAGTGAACTAAGTTTTTATGAGATAACGGCAGAATGTGATGGAGAGTGAAAATTTTATTATAAAAGATAAAGAATTAATTATTAATACTGAAGAAAAAAGATCATACTCTCGAAATAAAAATAAGATATGCGAAAGTATAAGAAAGAAATATCTAAGTTTAACTAAAGAAAGTGGTTTTGAAAGAAGTCTATTAAATAAATTGAGAAGAAAACATATAATATATTATGGAATTACTAAGAAAGAACTACCCATGGAAGTTAAATATGTAAACAGTAGAATAAACATTTATTTAATTACGATAAATGATATACAACAAAAAATTAGAGAAATCAAAGATGGAGATAAAATGGAATGGATTCATATTGGAACAATTCAAATAATGATTATAGTTAGAAGGAATAGATACTCTAATAGAACTAATTCTATTGAAATATAGAATTTCAGATAGAAGATATGACATGCATGGAATAATTCAAGAAATTTTAAGTTATCAAAAACTTATATTTCAAATAAATCCAAAAATGTGAATCCCTTTAAGGGATAAAAATACAAATCAAGTAATATCATTAGTACAAGATTTTAAGAGAAAAGAATCTTTGAAATCAAGAAGTATGCCTTGTTCCATAACAGTATAACACATATGGTAAGTTATGCTTTGTAACACTCACCATAGTGATATATTTAAAAATTCAAGACCTTGAAACCTTAAAGAAAAGAAAGGATACGTTAGAAGTCAGAATATTCTTCACAAGAAGAAAGATATCATATTATTGTCATCAAGCAAGATTTATGAGACATTTTAAAAGATTAAGATATTTAAAAGAAAAACAAAATTTATGTTGGGAAAATATACCATATCCAATTGATATAGATTGTGAATATACTAGAATTTTTTTTTTCAAAAACATAAACGAAGATATAAAATAATATATTTTATAAAACCACAAAAACCTAAATATAAGAAGATATTTAAAATAAAAGTATATTAGAAAACTAAAGATTGTAATTGCAATATTTGTAAGAAACATGGACATTATGCTAATCAATGTCCCCAAAAAAGTAAATTATAAACAATTCGATGAAATAATTGAAAATATATTTTCAATATGATCATATTTAGAACTAGAAAGTGAACTAAGTTATTATGAGATAACGATGAAGAGTGAAAAAAATAATTAGAATAGATAAAGAATTAATTATTAATATGGTAAAAAGATCATACTCTCAAGATTTTATAATAGATATAAAGATACACGAAAGTATAAAAAAGAGATATCTAAGTTTAACTAAAGAAAGTGGTTTTGAAAATAGTCTATTGAATAAATTTTGAAAAAAACATATAATATATTTTGGAATTACTAAGAAAGAACTATCAATGGAAGTTAAACATGTAAATAATAGAAAATTTATTTAATTATGAAAAAGGAAATACAACAAAAAAATAGAGAAATCAAAGATGGAGACAAATAAGATGGATTCATATAGAAACAATTCAAATAATGATTAAAGTTATATTTTGAAAGGGAATAGATACTTCAATAGAATTAGTTATACTAGATAATAGAATTTCAGATAGAAAAGATGACATGTTAGGAATAATTCAAGGAAACTTAAGTTATTAGAAACTTACATTTCAAATAAATTCAAAAATTGGAATCCCTTAAAGAGATAAAAAAGATAAATCAAGTAATATCTTTAGTACAAGATTTGAAGAGAAAAGAATATGTGGAATCCTGAAGTATGCCTTATTCCATAGCATATATGATAAATTATGCTTTAAATAACACTCACTACAGTGATATATTTAAAATTTTGGATTTTATAACAATGCCAACAATATTCCAACAGTTGGAAAAAAATCCATTATCCAAGTATAGAAGAGATAGAAATTCCAGATTATCCATGATATAGATATAACAAAGAAACTAATTGTTTAAATGATAAACCAAGAGTATCATTTAAAAGACATTCTCAATCAATGGGTTCAACCACAAAGAGACATTCTGAATTAATTATACATAATAATTACCAACAACATATAAATTAAAAGGAAAATATTATAATGGATCAAAATGGATTAATTTAGATATTTTAATAGATATTGGAGCAATACAAGATTTTGTAATGGAAAAAATGGTTATAAATCTTCCTAAGAAGACATTAGAAAAACCTTATGTTTATAGAACATTCGAAGGAAAAGTAAAGTATATCAAAAAAATTGTGAAAAAAAATACAAGATTATAAATTCATGATACCACTATTAGTTCATTAAAACTATGGCCGGCAATACAATGAAATCCTATTTGGAAGAAACTAAAATGAAACTGTATAAAATTTAAGATGATAAATGAATCCTAAAAAATAATGAAAAAGAAATTTTTCTGCTAAGATGACAAGGCCAAATAGTATTTATATTTATGTAGGAATATTAAGAGAACACTATGAGACAGAATATTTATTTGCTTTTATTGACAGTGGCTCAAGAGTGACATTATATAAAGAAGGAATTTTACCAAAAGAGTTAGGGTCCATTTGTTTGAATGTAAAACGAGACATTGCATGAGACTTTCCTGATTTTCTTTTTGAAAATCTTATTTGTTGCAAGTAAAATAAATAATCAATGTAACATTCTCCTTTGACCATCTTTAGATTGATTTTGGCATCCGAATTTTTCGAGCAAACGCCATTTTCAGAGGCTCGTTGCTTCGATGTTGACGAACGAGAGTTTCAAGAACCCTGCGGCCGCGACGCTGCAACGACGAGAAGGTTTGGAGGAGGTGGATGCCGTGACGAGCAGGATCAATTTCAATGGATTCAGCAGAATTGCGACCAAGTATTCCTCTCTTTCTCTCTCCACCATGGTTCTGGCAGCACCATGGGGATCCAGAGGCACCATCCAATGAGGAGAAGGCTATTAGTCTTGGAGGCACATTGCGATCTTTTAAGCAAATAATTAAGGAAATCGTTGTGGCATCCCTACCATGCCGTCGGATTGGCATGGCGGTAGAAGTTGCAGACTTTCACCAATCTCTTCAACTGATCCAACTGAGCTCTCCTCCCGTCTCTTGCCCTATATTTTGCTTTGTTCTTTTATTCGTCCTCTTCTGCAATCCTCGTACGCCACTGCCGTGTGTTATCTTCTTTGATCGGTTACCTACAAAGGAGCAAATGCGTACCACAAGTTATCTATAATGAAGTTGCCTTTTTTTTTTCCTCTTTGTCATATAGCTTGGTGCATCGATCCATGAGCAAAGAGCTCTTGTGTACCGCTGCTAGAGAGGTGTTCGACGGTTTGCTTCCTTTGTTTTGATCTCCTCGGATGGAGGCAAGGCAATGACTACGCCTGCAAGATTTCAATTTTCTTCTGGGTGAATTGCACAAGGATGTCTAAATGAATGTCTGAATGTGGTAAATAGTATTAATAATTGGTTGTAACTTTTTTATTTTTGTTAATTTTTTTAACAAAGTGAAGGATTAGGAATGAAACTAAGATTTAATGACACAAGGCAGGGGGATTAGAAATTAAACCAATATTTTAAATAATTGAATCAAGTCAAATCAAATGCCACGTGAATATGCAATCTTTTTTTATTAAGTAGACAAGAATGGGGAAACACATCTAGCTGAGCTCTGTTTCGAGCCATGTATTGATGTGGCTAGTCAAACGATCCTATAGTGTGTCTTGGTCTTTGTCTTGGTCTTGGATCATACTAAGCAAAAATTGCAGTATTTGAGATTGGTAGATGAATTGATGCAGCTTGTTCTTGGTAAGATCAGGTAGTTCTAGTTCTGAATAGCACATACAAAAATTTTAGCTAGTTTTGTTACAAAAAGCAAAAAAGCTCAAGTTATCATGCAACCAAACACCCCCATAAGATCTCTCAATAATTCCATTCTTTATGCACCTTTCCTGCCAAAGGAAAACTTTTGACTAAGACCCTGTTTGATTTCACTTCAAAGGCTCTTTTTGACTGATTCGGTCAGATTTTGAATTATTTAGGTTGTTTGATAATTCTTTCATTTTTAAGATCTGAAGTATGAATGGTTAAGGTGGTTCGTTTTAACAGAATTATCACAAAAACATTTCTAATGATTGTCAAACACCCTTTTCAACAACGATCTAGTCCCTCATAAAGCTGTCAGTGACCATGAACAAACTGCCAAATGTGGTGGCAGAGGAGGTGTCGAACAATTTGTTGTCATTGAAATTGTTTGCATTGGAGATCAAAGAGTTGACCCGACAACTAAGCGCTTTATGGTGACCTTTCCTTATGCACACTGGGAAGTTGGACGTCCTCAAGATCTCATGACCTTGGCTTGTCCTAACAGAGACAACAATGACTAAAGTGGCTTTCTTTCCTTCCATTCCTAGTGGTTGATATGGATTTTTGGTGAGGTCAGTGATGTCTATTTCTGTTTTTTCATATCTTTTTGAACTTGACTTATAAAGTTGAGCATTGTACCTAGAAGCCAGCACACCATGATTAAAGGGAAGAAACTCATTTTGAGGTTAACAATGCCACTGACAACCCAACTATAGAGGTAGAGTGGTGCATGTTTACTCAATTTCATATTATGTTGTTTCCTCGTATCAGACTGGTCTAGTGAGTCATCTCTAATATTTTCTTACCTTGCACAGGAATATAACAACCGTAATCACAGGTTATGGAAAAGAAGAACAGATAAAGAAGCAAAGGTTGAGGCATGGTAATGATGGTTCCCTTGTTATCTGAAGCTGTGACCTTACAGCTGCTCAGCCTGCCCATTATGTGTTCTTTTGGTAACTTATTGCCTAGTGGCTTTATTACTACATTCAGGCTATTGTTCATGTGCTAGGACGTGTGAATAAATGTCTGTGTAGCACTTTGGCTACAATTTCTTATAATTCAAGGTGGCAATATACCTTGTTCTCCATGCTTTAGAGCAAGCTCCAAGGATGTTAAACGAGTTCCTCTCACCTTGCATTGTCTACATATGAGTCTTTGGCTTCAGTATCTTACTAATCCACATGCAACATTCCCTTTGTCTATATTCTATACATCTATTAAGCACAGCTCTCAAGGTTGTGATATGACTCCATGTCTCCTTATGTTCTCTCCACTGAATGGTCTGTAGGTATTTGAGATGTATTTACCTAAGAAGCAATCATGAGTTTTCTTGAAAACTGCAAACCAACTTGAAGTCCTATGAGAATGCTTCATGTTTGCGTTAGATACCTGCATAAATTATTGTGATTTTGGTCTTGTTACCAAGAGAGTGTTTGGTTGCATGATAAATTGAGTTTTTGTGACAAAAATGTTTTCATGATAACACTTGGAGAAATGACAATCATTAGAAATTTATATTTATATAGAGACTTCCATTATAAATTTATATTTGTCAAACTTGTTGAAAAGGGCCTGCATGCTGGAGATTTGTGTCCTGATTGAAGTAAACTTTGTTAAATATTTATGTATACATACAATGATCGAGGAAGTTGTGCAGTTTTGTAAACTTTATACATGTCAAAATATTGATTTAATTAAAATTATCATAACAAAATGAATTTATTGTGATTACAAGAACTTAAAATCAAAGTGACTTCAGATAACTGTGGCAGAGCTGCGTCTAAATCTCCAAGTGATGGACAACTCCGAACCATTATGCTGATAGGTCCATCAAGTTGCATCAAGAGGTTGATGACTAGTCAAACAGAGTTGATATTTTGTAAAGGGCTCATATAAAATTTTGTGTTTTCCAAGGATGCCAAACAATTTTCTGTCAACTACTATGACACATTAGAAACTATATGTTTACATGTTTATGTTTCTTTTGAAATCTTTTATGATATGTGGTAGCGTTTATGTGCTTGATGCTTGGAATACATGTGGATGCATGTTGTTTATAAGTATATCTTTTGTTTAGGTTATGTTCAGGTGGTTTTATCTTGATATAACTTGGCATATTTGTTTTAAGGACTATTATTAGTTATCAAAGATATATGTTTGCATATATACAATCATAGATAGTCTCCAAGATCAATTCATCTTCTTTTCCATTTTTTGGATAGTTTAGCAGGGAAAGGATAGAACATTGAACGGGCATGGCAATTATTAATCTTAATCAGAGTAATGTGATTTCACTGCAGGAACCTGGCAGCAATTACACAATTCAATAGGCAAGCTAGAGGAGAAACTTGAGAGAGATTAATTAACAAGTATATATATGAAGTTTTGTTATCATCAAATTATCTTCCACTTTTGTTGGTCTGTTATTAGTGTGTAGCGAATGTTGAGTTTTTTTAGACATTGAATTTTTATTAAGATATTAAAATAAAAGATTATAATTTTAAATAAGTCACTTACACATATTTCAAACATAGAATAATTTTTTACTTTAATTATTAAGATATTTTAAATTTTAAAATAATAACTTATAAAAAATTATTTAAAGATAATGCTACATTATAAAATTTATAATAACTGATAAGATAGTTAATTACTATAAAATTAAATTTTAGTTAAACAATTTTTAAACTCCGGTGCAAGATAAACAGTAGGCAAGCAAATTCTATCGGCAATATTTAAATTACCAGTCCCAGCTATTGAAACAAAAGATTCATTTGGTAGATGTATACTTGAAGGTTGAGATGATGAACTTCTATTATATTTATAGAAGTTTCCTGCATCAGTAGGAGTAATGTGTGCAATAGCACCTGAATCCATTGTCCAAGGAGTAATATACTTTTGTTCAACAACAATATTTGCCTAATTAGGCTTGTCTTGAGTTACTTCAGATAATAGCCTAACAAGATTGGTATCCTGATCATTTGTTAGACTCAGCTATGATGATTGACCTTGCTGATTATTAGGATTGAATTGTGAAACTTGGAAATTCTGTTGATTGTTTTGTCAATCATTTTGTGCCTTCTTGATTTATTTATTTTTTTTGCTTGTAACCCTATGGAAAACCATTCAACTTGTAACATATTTCATTAGTATGGCCAACAATGTAAAAATATGCACATCTCGATGCATTAATCTTAAAACATTTTTATCTTGAATGACCAATGTGAACACCAAGGTTTCTAATGATTCTTTGAGTCCTAATTCTGAAAACTTTCTTTTCTAAGCATTGCTAAAATTTCACTAACAGATGGAGCATTAATCTATTGTTCTTTGGGATTCATCTTGTAAAACAAGAGAGCAAGCCTTTGAAACATGAGGCAATGGCTCCACAAGTAAAATTTGACTTCTCAGTATATTATTTGAGTCAAAGTTGAACAGATTTGATGAAATGTTGCAGGTCTCGAAACGTGTCAAATCCAATCTTAGTACTTTGGCCAAGGCTACCAAGAACAGGCCACAATCTAAACAGGAGGGGAATAAAGGTAAAAGAACCATGAAGGAAGTTACCGTCTAGGGAGCAGGAATGGAATATACGACAAGTAAAAAAAAGTGCTAGGCCTACAGAAACCTCAATTAACACAATGAAAGAGGTAAAATAAATCAGGACAAAGAAAATGAAGCAAGAAACAAAAGCTCGAAATAGTGCTTGAACCTCACACTACAAAAAGACTAGCCTAAGGAGAAAAAGAAAAACTGGTGAAATAGAGAAAGAAACAAAGTGAGAAAAGGAGTCCGGAGAATTCCCTCACCTGTAGAATAGCTTACCTTGTACCTGAGAAAGTTAAGAACAAATGGCACCAAATGGACAAGTATTTGCTATGTACAAAATTTCACCCGTGAAAATAATCTTAACAAACGTGTTCAAACTCTATCTCATCAGAAAATATACACGACAGTGCGCCGATATTACTCAATCATTGTATACTTCTGTTGACGCTAAAATTCTTCACTATCAGATGGATTATCTCCTCCAGAAATCTTCTAGTTTGCAGGACTAATATAGACACCCCATAGTTAACATCATTTTTCTAGCTGGTGGTTAAGGGCATAATGCATCAATCTCAATAGATGCGCCATATGCTTGATAAGATCTCACTACACTGTCGTAGGCCTTTGAAGAAAGAATAAGACCTTCATTGCATGACCTTTGATACATCTCATATGCAAGCCTGGGTTTTGCATCCTGAGCTAAAGCTTCAATCAGCATTTCATAAGTAACCTTATTTGGTTTGACATTTCTGAACTTCATACGGTGAAACCAGTAGAAGGCAGCACTTCCCAGACTTTGTCTTGCACATCCACTAATTATGGCATTGTAAGTGACCACAGTTGGTTTAATTCCTGATGATATCATGTCACGGATGACCGCATCCACTTGCTCCAGATCTCCTTTCCCAATATAGATGGTAGACAATATTGTGTAAGCATATAAATTTGGTCTAATTCCCACTTTAGACATGTGATCCCACACATGAAGTGCTTCATCGTAAAGCTTACCTTTTTCAAGAGCACTCAGCAATGCACCATATGAAACAATACTTGGTTTCTCCCCTTGATCAATCATATTCTTGAATATTTCCACAGCAGCTGAGGCCTCGGATGCCCTTGAGCATGCAATAAGTACAGCATTCCATTCTTTGGCTCCCGGTTTTAAGCCTTTGTCTAGCATCTTATTGAGTAACCTAACACCCCATCTCCAAAAGCCTCTTTTACTTGCTGCAGACAGTAGAACATTAAAGTGGGAAACAATTAGTTCATATGATACATTGTTAGGTTTTGGACCCTTTTCCAGCAAGTCCTCATAAATTTCAAGAGCAGCCCACCATTTTTTCGACTTTCCCATTAGCCATATTATGTGATTACAAACTGATAAACTTATTCCTGTTTGCATATCCCTTGTCCTTCTGTACAACTCTCTAGCAATAATATAGTCATTCTCATCGGTGCATGCCCACAGTAGTTTTTCACACTCTGCTCGTCTCAAAGACACCTCTGCTCTGTCCATATCATTGAGAAGCCTCAAGACCATGGAAGAACTTAGGCCATCTTTCTTAACCAGCCACTGTCGCATAACCTGATAACAAATGTGGACAGTAAGGTCCATGAGCTTTATAAATTCATGCTCCCAATCTTCATCACTAACTCTAACAATTGCCCCTCCCATGTACCTCCTCCTCAGTTCTAGAAAGAAAGCAAGCGCGCCATTGGCATCTACCGTTCTCTGATAACCAAGTAAGGCCATGTAATATGTTGCGGGAGATGGGTAAATACCATGATTTTCCATAGTGGTTAGAATACTATTAGCTTCAGAATACTTGCCCTGTTCCATATAGACAGACATCAAGGTATTGTAAGTTACAACATTGGGTCGTATATCTTGACATGCCATGTCTTCCATCACCTTATCTGCGTTCTCAAGTTGACCAGATTGCTTTATCGCACTCAACAAGCTGTTGTAGGTGAAGATGTTTAGTCCGAATTTGCCATCCTTACTCCTTTTCCTCTTGAGCCATTCAACAAGAGCAAAGGCCGAGTCCAATCTTTTGTCCTTGCCAAGACACTTGATCATAGACGAGTAGGCACACAGAGGGAGATCTTCCAGCTTGCCAAGGGCCCTCTCAACATCGTCCGCCGTTTTCGCCAGCCATATACTCTTCGCCAGTTCACGGACATCTCTTATTATCGACTGTCCACCACCAGTATGCTCCACTCCCCTAGCAGTGGGCAACTCTCCCTCATCTGACATAATGCCTTCTCCGACTTCCACGGAACTAACACCATTAGCTCCCAACCCATCCACGGAGACATAACCTGTCTCATCATCCTCTGATGTCCAAATCTTCGAGTTCTTCCTGTCAAATTCACACTCACTGGTCTCCTCCAACGTCCATGCCAGTGTCAACGATGCAAGGAAGGCGGTTTTCTTCTTCCTCCCATGGAGAAAAACCAAGCCCAGCTTCGAATGTAGAGCCAAGGTGCCGGAGACACACATCAGAAGGCAACCATGAGAAGAGTCACCGATCCCCCATCCCCTTTTCCGCCTCCCCTGCAGCCCCGGTGAAGGACGACGCCGGATTTGAGAACAGCCCGCGGGGAAGGCCCCGGAGGGCTCTTTCGGGCAGAGCACGCACAAAGCTTGCATCTTTCGAGGGTTCTGTCATGTGCAGCCGAAACCCACAAGGCTGGGCTGTAAACTCCTGTTGCTGGCCACTCTCCGCAGCGGCAACGGTGCCAGAGCCTTCACCGAGGAAAACAGCAGCAACAGACAGGCGGGGGTTGAGCGGTTGCGTTCATACCTCGGACGCTAAGGGAGGCCGAAGGGCATCTCCGTTGCGTGGAAAGCTCTGGTTTCCTGCCATTCCGTCGCACCGGCAAGGCTTCTTCTTTCTCAGCCACACAAGCGCCCACGCAGCTGAGACCAGAGAGGGCCGAAGGCTTGGGGTTGGGGAGGGGGGGGGGGGCTCTTCCTCAAAGAGCAGTGTATGGTAATTGATCAAACAAGAATCTAAGATCAAAATGAAAATGACCGAAAATAACTAATAAATTAAATGTAAAGAGGTAATTCAATTCCTGTTTTTATCTGAAAGTTGAAAACAAATCTCGGGGAGTATCCGGGTAAAAAGTCCCCAAATTTATTTATTTATTTGTCCAGGAACAACATGCATTGAAAAATTGTACACGTGCGTCTTGGAAAATTTAGAGCTTACCGTTTTGATGAGATTTGAGCATGATACCCAATATCTAAAATTCAATTATATCGTCTTGCTCTATGGGACGTCTAAATGCACTTAACGGCCCCTTAAATCCGAATCAAATCGACCTATACGCCTATATATTAAGAATACTCGATGGAGTTAAAAAATCAAGTTCTTTATTCTAGTTTCAATAGCATTTAATCGATTAATTTAAGAGCTACGAAATGTTCACGCAGCTCTGAATTCCCTCCCAATAGCATTCTGATCACCTTTGGTGGCTGAGAATTGATGGGGAGCGGTATTTGGAGTGTTTTTTTGTATCTTTTATTTCTTAGCAAGAGAATAATTAGAAGAAAAAAAACAATCAAAGCCCCCTAGTCCAACTTCTAAATGTCCTAATTAGTTGCTCGGGCGAGAACAAAACTGCTTTCACAAATTAAAACTCTATGACTTTCGAGCTCGCGGGGCTTTGGATATTAATCCAACTGTATATTATTATTAACTCTCGAGGACCCAATTGTGAATAAAATTCAGAATCACAGCACACGGGAGGCTCCATTAATTGACTACTTATATAGGTCGTTTAGTTAAAATTTTAAATCTAAATTGTTTTGCTTTCAAAGCAAAGATTGGGTTTTAGATTAGCATAATTTTTGAAATTGGATGATTAGTAATCTATCGTGTTTGGCACGAGTGACACAAATTTTAAAATTTATGTAAATATGTTTGACAATATATTATTTTAAATATCCACATGATAGGTAAAAAATACCAATTAAATGTGTCTCATTATTTATGAATTATTAAATAAAATAAAATATCTTATATATATAATTCTTTATTATCAAATGATATTAAATAACTTGATTCTTTTTATTATTTATCTATAGATTGTTGACTATCAATACAACAAATATATGACTCATGTCCTGAATATGAATCTGAATAATTTAAACAGCACCTCAAGAATGGAGGATGATTATATTGTAACGCAGAGGTGTCTACGGTGGTTGTCCAGAAAAGAAAACTAAGTCCATTATTATTTTTAAAATTTAGAGAAGTTTACAAGGAAAGCTAATCTTTTTCAAAATTTAGATACTCGCGGCCAAACAAGTTTTATAGGGTGTTTGGTTGCATGATAATAGAAGTTTTTATTTTAATTTTTAAAAATTGTAAGAAAACTTGTTAAAAGAGGTGTTTGGCAATCTTGACAATTTTATGTTTTGAAAGTGATTTTCTTCTTAAACAAAAAAAGAGAATCTCACATCTTTCTTTTTTTTCTTGTGGTCCCCCACTTTGTCTAGTCACGAATGATAGTTACTCATTTTTGTTATCACTTCCCTCCAAACATGATAATTTTTGGTCATAAGTTTGTTCACTTTTTATTTTAATATATTTTTTTATCATGAAAGTGTACAAAAAATTATCATGCAACCAAACACCCCATTAGTGTACCTCTCACTTTCATTTTTTTATTTTAAGAAAGAAAATAGAGGAAAATGTGTATCCACACAGCCCATTAATTAAATATACACCCCAAATTTTGTTCGACAGAACAAAGAACATTCAGTAGTTATATAATCTCAATTAAATTGACAGAAACCGAACTTAATTTAACTTGAGTTACTCAAAGTTTAAACCCAACTCAGGTTCTAGCTTCAAAATGATTAATAAGCTTGAAGTTGAGCTTCAGGAATGATTTTAGATCGAACACTGAATCTGAACTTTATAAACAAACTGAGACCGAAGTTTTGAGTCAAACTCTATTCAAACTTGCGCTGGAATTAGACTCAATCAAACAAACTGGATGCATGCAAATCCATAACTACGGTGCTCCATGTGAGCTTACGGGATTCTGTAATCGATACACTTGGGAATTGGATGCCAAAAGAAAAGAATGCTGAAGAAACTTACACTGACTGCAGCTGCTGGGGTGATGCCCCTAAACAGCTGCTCTTCGATGCTTCGTCCCGATCACTATCTCTGCTAGCGAACGATTTCTGGGTGAACACCTGTGTGAGGCCACTTCTCGACCTCAATCCATCGGACGACTTCATGCCCTTCAACTTGTCCTCCAGATTCTCCGAGAGAGTCTTCACGAGGGCATCGAATCTGCGCTTGTACGTCGGGTACCTTGAGATCGAGTTGGTGATCCCATGCAACCTTTTTCATACAGGAGAGCAGATGAGAACCCAGATCTAACCCAATATGATATGCAAGCGGAGACACTAGACAACAAGCATGTTCTATATCAATTGCTACCTTCGAGCAATGGCATCAAGCTCGGCCCTCCTACGCTCACAGTGCAATGGTGGTATTGCACTTGCAATATTCAGATCCTTAATCCGAGTTGGATTGCCCGCCAACAGAACTAGCTTGCACAGATAATCTTCTTCATCCTTGGAGAGGTTTTCTCTACTGATTTGCTCCTTCATGATCAGCAGCGGGTCGAAAAACCAGTCGAAAAACATGTCCTTGGGTCTGTTTGTCGATGTTATCAGTGTGTTGTCGCCTGTTCGTCAATCAAAGTTCAGACACATGCTTCTTTGCTGGGAGATCACACACACATGGAGGGGTGGAAGTGGAACTACTCACTCAAGAGGATACCATCGGAATCCACCTCCACAGAACGCAGAAGAGCCTTGAGGATGCAGTATGCCGGCAAGCCTATGCCTACAACACTTTTCCCAACTTTACCTGCCCTGGATTCATCTACATCCTTGCTAGTTATTACTCCTCCAGCAACAAGGTCAACACCAGACCTCTCACACTCCATGAATAGATGCTCCAGTAACTGCAATGGAACAAACAGCAGTAAAGTTGAATTTGCACGTGTGATTCCATCAATCACAGCCAGGAAAGTAAACATACCTTGACTGGATTTAATTCAAGAACAGAATTCTTCAAGGAAACTGAACGTAAAGGAGTGGATTTTGCATCTTGTTTTTCCTTCGCAAAAGAGCTGCGTCTTGAGAGTGAGCCAGACCGTGCAGCAGTTTTCTTCCGGTACTGAACTCTGGTGAACCAAAGCGAGTTTGTCAGACAACTGCAGATATTAAAAATACAACACAACAAATAGCTTCACCTCGGAAAGCAGGACCCTTCTGGCAAGTCGAGAACATCATTGCTGTACTCATCGTACATAGACAAAGAAGTTACAATGTAGTTAAAGCCAAAATGCACTGACCGTTCCTGCACATCAGAGGTGTAAAAATAAGTTGCATCAGTTGTCACTTGAAGTGAATATCGGAGTAGAAAACAGGTAACTGGATAATTTAATGTGGATGGACTCCGTAACAAGTTTACGTTACATATCATAAATACCCAACTTAAGTTTAGTTTTCATGTCCTCTAATTGAAAGATATTTTTGAATTTGTGACCGTACTGATACATGCATGCTTAGGGAACAAAAGGTTTTCTTACTGGTTGCTCCTCTGTTTTTTTTTGTGAGAAGACTCATTTAGTTTTGCCTTTTCTGCATTTGGTGAAGGATCAACATTGAGATCTCTTGCTCTGGAACTATCAAATCTGGTGTGGACTGGCAAGAAATTAGAATATTCAGTTTGCTCTACATGCTGTAAGTAAATAAGATATCTTCTGTGCATGATCATGTGGAAACGGGGTTCAACTCCTATTATTTCTAAACAGTAAAAGATAAGCAGTAACGTTACAAACACCATGCTCAGCTATTGGATACCTGTGGTTAATTGATACCTACATATTCTTTACACTATTTTCCATGACGATGAGTTACTGAATTTGAGAACTCAGAGATATCCATCTAGAGAACAAGGTCATTTTCTTGTTTTCATTTAGCACTAGTCTGATCATCAAGTTGAAAGTTTTCATCCCTTAATCCATTCTATCCAACAACAGAGCATGGTATAGTCTTTCAATAGTAGTCCTAGCACGGAGAGAAAAGTTGAGTGTTCATCAGTCTGATAATGGTCATTTGCAAGGGATAAAGACGATGAGGGTGTGTTGGATGGGTGAATGAAGGACCAAACCAAGGAAGGGGTCGGGGGTGGCGACCCCTATTTGTTTTCTGAAAAATCAAAAAAATTAATAAAAATACGAAAAAATTCCAAAAAATATAGAAAGATGAGGAAAAAAATAAATGGCATAATTTAAATAAATAATTCATGAATTTCATTCCAATGTGACATGTTATACATTTTGTAAGTAGTTTATATACTCTCTCCATGTTAGGTTGAGTATAAAACTTGATACATGTATGCATGACGATTATATTTGTCAGTCCCTCGGGAAACCATCCTAAGAATTGATTCAAATGAGTCACCATAGTTATCGTAGCTATAGCTCGATTGAATCAAAGTGTCTGATGACTACACATAATTCATTCCATAATGCACTTAGCCATATGTAAGGAACCAAGAGCCTTGAGATGAATCATATGCATAGTTTGAGGCATCGTGGTATTCTCCTCCAGCTCCATGAGTACGGTGAGCTCCTCTACGTTGCGGCCTTGTACCATGATCGGCGTCTTGGGTCGCAAGAGTGCATTGCTCCTCGCCGGTAAAACGTAGAGACGTTGTAGGAGATATAGGAGGATTTGGGGTCCCTTACATTTGTGAAGCGATGGTGCCCTCGTATCCAGCTCCACTGTCGCTGCTACTCTTTGACGAAGAATCTTGAGATGTTTGGTACTGCACTCGAATGTTTGGCTCCGGTGTGTCTTCTCGATCGTCCTCAACTGTATCAGCATCTGCAATATCAAGATGATCAGTCATAACTTGTTTATCTTTTCTTTTACTTTGCGTACCTCGATTAGTTCTTTCTTCGGTCCTCTGTCGCTTTGCTAGGGAGGGAGGGATCTAAAATTCTTTGGCCAATGGGATATCATCGAACACTCCTTCAACTCATTCTCGGTCTTCCGGGTTGAACTCCGATTCTTCCAACTCTTCTCGATCATTGACCCAAGCTTCTAAAGAGTTCTTCTCGTAGAAGATTTGATCTAAATTGATGTCCTCCTCTTCAATTGACAGCTTCTCGACCTGACGTCCCGCCACCTGTGATATTCAGCTCTTTTGTTCCATCTGATTCTGTTTCATTCTCTCTAGATTCTTCAACTTTAATCTCATGTTGTAGTGACAATACACGAGGTCTTCGAGTCTCTTTGATGTCAACCTTTTCCTCTGTTTCGTGTGAATCAAGCTGAATGTAGACCAATTTCTCTCACAACCCGAAGCCGAAGTGGTTTGGATTAGGACCCTGATGGCTACATCCGCCAAGTCCTCGTACCCTGGTACTTTGCCATGGTCCATCCACCAATCAGCTACATAAATTGAATGTGTTACATTATTATATCGTACATTTTGATTAACTAAGTAACCGTTGAAAAATAATGCTACGTACCCGGACTTAGTACCATCACAGCTCGTTTCACTGCTTGTACCAAAGTGAAATGACCGCACTTGGTAATCGTACATCTTATTGCAAGAAATAATAGCCCGGTCATCGTCACCGAGTATCCATCGGATGATGCTCTTCACGTCATCTAGTAACTCGTTAGTTGCCTTAAAATGTAATTTTGTAGCAATATCTTGGGTTGAAAAAGTAACCTACGAACCAAATAATATTAGTAAATAATTTATATGCTTGGACAATGTAAAAAAAGATTAGTAAATGACTAACAAAATATACCTGCTGCATGTATGGGTTGATGTAATATACGTTCCCAGCGACGATCTATGATGTCCCACCACTTGGTGAAGTCAGACACTGTCTTCGAGATTTCGTCATTTGCTTTCTCAATTGCATCATATAAATATGCCATGTCTGCTTTCTTATCTCCGTCAACTATCCTTAGTACCTTAATTATGGGTTGGACTATGTTAAACGTCTTCTTTACAACTTTCCAAAAATCTCCACTCTCTATTGTCTCCTCTACTTTTCTCCCATTTCTCTTATCTGATAGGTTACATCTAGCTATCCAACTACCCCAACCTGGTGAAATTACCATTTGAGTTAAAGCTCTCCTATGACTCAACAAACTTTTTAGCAAAATATAGTGAGAGGCGAATCGGGTTGCACCGGGCCGTAGTAACTCTCGGCCCTTGGTATGTTCCCTCATAAGTGCAAGGACGAAGTTATGGTTATAAATAAAAGAAGAAATAAACTGAGCTAACTTAACTACTCTGTCTATTTGAGGATTCTTGCATATATCCTCCAACATCAAGTCTAAGAAGTGGGTGGAACAAGGTGTCCAATACAACTTTGGTCTTTTGACTATCAGCATCTGTCCGGCCGATTTATATGCCGCCGTGTTGTCTGTGATTACTTGAACTATCCAGTTCTCTCATATTTCTTCTATTACTCCATCTATCAATTGGTAAAGATATTCCACATTTTTTACCTGTCCCAATGCGTCGACCAACTTCCAAAAGACCATGCCAGCTTGACTGTATACTAAGAAATTGATCATCGTCTTCCTAGTTATACCTGTTAAGTATACGATATTAACTAAGTTATACTAAAAAGAATATTTATACATGTAATAGAAATAACTATAAACAAATTTACTTACTGGTCCATCCGTCGGTCATTAATGTGCAACTTCTTTCCTCCCAAATGCGTTTAAATGAAGCCACATACTTCTTCATATCTTGTACCTCCATGGGAAGATATACATTGTATATCTCCTTTGGGTTTGGCCCAAACACTACTTTCCCGATGTTTGCAATCGTGTCGATCATGTTCTTGTAGTACGATCTTTTTGCAGCATTTGCTGGTATGCTGTGGTGAAAGAACCACCTTGATGTTGCTCAACCAATTCGTTCCTTGCACAACTTGAGGTTCTTCATTGCCATCGTGATTGTGCTTTGACGTTGTCGTGGTCTTATGATGACGGGATCCACGGGACCTACTGCCGGGTCATCATCTTGGGTCATATCATGAATCTCATCTTGCGGTTGGTTGTTGGATCCTCTTCCACTTCCTCGACTGCTCCCACTTTCTGACCCTTGACCCATCATTCGGCCGGTGCGTTTATATAACTCTTCGTCGGCGAAGGATCTTTGACTTGCTTCCATTACCCATAAGAGGTCATCTATTTAAGAAATATTTAATACTTAATGATCAATAAAATAGGAGAGTGAACTACTTTTATAAGTAATGCAAACATACCGTCATTGTAGTCTTCGTCTCGGAAAATATCCGGTCTCTCTTGTCCTGTTCCGTAAATGTGCACGGAATGTCTCGCCGGTTGTGACAATTCTTCTCGAACGGTCTGCTTATGTCGTTTACTAGTTCCCTTTGCTTGCTTCATCGCTTGTAAATGCCTACGAAATTGAGCTTTCACCTCGGGTGGAGTCAGTGTGCAAGGAAAAATATTGCCCTTCATGCCTGTAAGATGAAATTTCAAACAGTAAATACCACCGAATATAATCATCGCGATATTTATATTGCACTTTTCTCTGCACTATGGAGATCAAGTTGCAATGTAACCAAACCGAATCACTCCGGCTCGTGCCGGTAGTTTGGGTTGTTTGACTTGGAGAAGATATTTTTAAGTAACAAAATAAGTAAATAATTAACACTAATTAAGTATCTAATAAAGTAACTAATGAAAAAATTAAGTAATTAATAAACTATTAAGTAAACTACTTAAATATCTAATTAACTTGACTAAATAACTATTAACTATGTAAAACTAAAATAATAATGAAATAACTAATTAAGCTACTAATTAAGTAATTAACAACTTAATTAAGCAAATGATGAACTAGTTAATAAACTAGTTGAATATCTAGTTACATAAGTAAGTACTAACTAACTATTAACTAATAAACTAAGTAACTTAAACAAATAAAAGAAACAAATATTTAATGAACTAATGAAGTAATTAAAGAAAGAGGAGAGCAAAAATTAAGAGCCAAAAATTGAGAGTCAAGAGCATTTGTGAGCAAGAGTGAGGTGTGAGGAGAATGAGAGCCCCTTGGGGGCCTTAAATAGCCCCCAAGGGGCTGGATAGGAGGGGGGGTTAAGCCGCCCCCATCTACTGGCAACGGTCATGCCTGCAACAGTCACATGACCGTTGCACGACTCCGCAACCCGGCCACGATCCGGCCAACAGGTTGGGTCGACCGGGTCCGGTCGCAACAATTTCCGACCGGGTCGGGCCCAAGTTGCGACCTAGGTCCCGACCCGGATTTCCATGGACCAGACAATTAAACCTGGTATGGGGATAACTTGGGGATAAACCTGGGTTATCCCCAAAATTTAAGGGATAACCCAGGTTTATCCCCAAAATTTTATGGTACCAAACAGGCCCTTAAGAGCCAGCACCACTATTATACTGTTAAATCCGCAGATCAAACAATCACAAGGGAAAAATAGAAACCATAATATCTACATTAACTCCGGCAAGGCAGCACAATCTTCTGATGCATAACCAGTCCATGATAAAATAAGGCCCAGACAGTTGCTAGTTAAGAAAAACAGGGAACACCCTTAGAAGTCAACCAACCAGATGTGAAGCCTGACCAACAATAGAAACAAAAATGAAGACAAACCAATAATAATGAGAAAAAACTGCACATCCACAGTTGAAAAGAAATAGTGGAGCAAACTAATCCACAATAAGACAGGGTATAACCCCATTTGCACAACCATACGGCAGAAACAGGTTGTGCGGACAATCCTTGAAAGCAGCCAGGTGAATATGTTTGCACACAATTGCCAGAACAGCGGAATCTCCACCAAACAGAAAAGGCCGGGTTGACCCTCTTTAGATTAAGATAGAAGGGAAATGAAAATTTGATCTCCAAGATAAGGGGCAAATACATCAAAAGGAAACTCTAGACCTAGACACCATAAGCAAGCATAATAATACACAATTGTTTGGAGGAATTGAGAGTAAAGTATATCCCAACCAATGGACTAATGGACAATAACTGGGTATTATGCAACATAAAGCTTCTAGAAAATTACCATCCCACTGGTAAACAATAACAAAGAAGTGAATTGAGATAGAGTGCAGTTCATCAAGAATTAATTGCCTTAAGCAGATGATGATTGAGACAATCACAAAAGATATTCAAAGAGAAAAAAACTCCTAGGGTGGCTTCTGAAGGGATCAGGCTAGATTCAGCTAGATCGGCCAATTCTGGACGATCTGTGGCTGATCCCAACAGGATCTCCACCTTCTGGCAGCAAAAGGGCAGCCATCACTGCGTTGCACCTATCCCACCTGCTAAGTAACTTGTATTGGTTTCATAGATTCAATACGCAAGTATCTGCATATTTAAGTTAGCTGATTCAAGTTGGCTTTTGGGCTATAGACCTGACACACGACGAAGTTGGCAGATCGAGGGCAGGGAAAAACAGGATGGTGGTGGCTGCCCCTCTGCGGCTGGGATATGGTGATCCAGCCTGATCAGGCCCAATACAACAGGAATCGATTTGAAATGCCTGTTGTCTCCTGCTGGCTTTTTTGTTTTTTTGAAGCACTGATCTGGGCTGATATTGGATTGGATTTTATTTTGCTCATCAGCTGATCAGATTTTCTTTTGCCACATCTTCTGGTCTTATCAGGTTCAGAAGACAATACTTCCACAGGTAAGGAAGAACTGAACACAGACTGCAGCCCCCGCTCACTGCCGGCAGGTGCCGAATCTGCCAGGAATGACCCTGGATTGAACTGGAAGTACTTCTCTAAAGTTCCCAATGAACTCTAAGCTATCTAGCCTGATCCCTGTGGCACCTGCCATTCCTGATCAGGGATCGACCAATCCTGATCTAGATCGGTTAATCATTCAAACCATGCTGTAAATCATTTGAAACCAGCCATATTTTAAGCAATAGCAAAGACAATGAATTAGTAATTATATGGATTAGTAGATCTTGTAAACCAGCCACAGAACATTTGAAAGCAGCCAAATTAATTTAAGGCCAACTAGTGATTATATCTTGTGAACACCTAGGTGTTTGATGCAATGAAACACACAAAGGAGAAGGATATAGATTGTCTTCTCAAAATAATTTAAATGCCTAAAAGGGACATGCACAGTAGCATAATAAATGTCCCACAAATATATGGATGAACTGATAATTGTCCAAGTTCAGCAAACCCTTAAGACTTGAGATGATGAACAAAATGTATCAAACAAAAGATAAGGCAAGTGATATGTTTTTGGTGTACATATGAAAATAGAGAATCCGATGCCACCAATTAGTTCGATCAACATCAATTTTATAAAATTTAGGACTTATGTCTTTTTGCTAACGAATTTTTGATTTGAAAAGTATATCTAGAATCATATTTTGTAGAAAATGGGGGAATACACCTATCATCCTCCTTCCTCCCACCTCCCCTGTCCAGCAGTCCCCCCCTCCCCCCGAATACAGTCCCTTCTCCCTGTCCAGTGGCAGACCACAGAACTCCAGACGATGCCGGCAACTCCGTCTAACTGTGAGAGTTGTGAGCTCACCAGCAGAGTCACCTCCCGATGCCTGTTGCACCCTTTGACTCCAACACAACTGTCACCATCTCCCGTCTTCTTCCTGAACAGAGAGCTCTTTAGCTGCCCACCATCCACCTCCCCTGCACCAGTGCCATGACCGCCTGACTATCATCCCCCCACCGCCATCCAGTGCAGCCTCCCTCCTGGAAGCATTGCCTCGGCCTCCACACCTCCCAAGTCGTCCCTCTACCTCACACCCTAAGGTGCCTGCCTGTTCGATGCCATAATAGGGCTTGTAGGGATTTTTATCCCTGACGAGCTGGCCCTGTCAGCGACTCCCAAACTGCCTGGTGTCAAGCCCGGTTCTGGCCCGAACTGTCCGGCTAAGTTAGTTCGACAGGGTTGAGCCTGTTTCAGCCCAAGGTCACCCTCGTTTGGATGGTTTAAAGTTGATTTACCCGGGTTCTGTGCTGGTTTGATCAGTTCAGCACTCTAACTGGTTTAGCTTGGTTCAGCACCAGCTCAGCTTGGATCGGAGACAGTTTGGCATGTTCTGACCGGTTCAACCTGATTCAAGCCCTGTTCTAACTGGTTCAGCCTAGTTCAGTGCCAGTTCGGCTGGTTAGACCAGGTTCTTGCTAATTCAGGCTGGTTAAGATCTGGTTCAGCATAGTACAGACGCAGTCTGGGTCAATTCACAGTTGTTTAGGTCTGAGTTAGCCTGGGCAAGCTGGTTTAGGTCCAGTCCAATCGGTTCAGGTCGATTGGACACCAGTTTGGTTTAACCTGGTAAATCAAGCAGGTCCAGCCAACTAGTCCAATTCAGTTTGGTCAACTTCAGCTAGTCCTTCCATAGGGCAAGCTAGGAGTCAGCACAATTCAGACGGTTCGACATCAGTCCAGATCAGTCTAAGTTGGAGTCAGCATGATTCAGTCAAACTCCAGAGCTGTCGACTCACTCAAATTGCGTGCCACAATGGGTTCCATACTTCCATCCCCTCATCCTGCATCAGCAAGTGAACAGTTTGATATAATTCAATCATCCAGAGCCAAGGACTTCTCAAGGAATGACTAAAATGATTAAATGTCATTCTAGGCATATGTCCCATATTCAAAAAACTATCCTAAAAAGAATGAGCTACAAACAAGAACAACCAAAATATGAAACTTTTCCGATTTACATGTGGAATAACTTAATGCCCGGTAGAAAGCTTGGTGAAAAACAACTTTATGCAAATAAGGTGTTTGATCAATTAGCTTCAGTGTGGCAAGATAATCTAGACAGCCTGGGAAAAGTTTCATATTTAGGTTGTTCTTGTTTCATGTGGAAACTTTTCCGATTTACATGTGGAATAACTTAATGCCCGGTAGAAAGCTTGGTGAAAAACAACTTTATGCAAATAAGGTGTTTGATCAATTAGCTTCAGTGTGGCAAGATAATCTAGACAGCTTGCCAAATAATTTGGGATTAAGGTCTCCGGGCAGAGATTATGCCTGATCAAGACACTCCCCACCAGTGATAGGTCCAAAAATTTCTTTAAGCAATTTTTAGAAGGACGGAAGAACTGATCCAGGCTAATCCTGGATCAGATTTAATTCTGTCGGACCAGCCAAGACAGCCAATTTAATCTGGAATTGAAGAAGGATCTGGCTAATCCAGGCCCATGTCGACCCTAAAAATCTTTATGTAATGGTTCTGCAATTGACATGTGACAAGTGGTTGACGCAGTAAAGCCCCGAGGCCCACAAGTGATTTATAAATGTAAGAACCATGGAATGCGATCTCCCGAGAATCTCTCGAGATCTCCCGAGAATCTCTTTTCTTCCGTGCGTCCGAGAAACGAGATCGCCGAAACGAGAATATCTATGTAGTACATGTGATACCTTGATTTTCTCCGCCTATTATTATCCCCAACTTGTTAGATGATCTTGTTAAGTTTCCTTCTTATATTGTCAATTTTATTATGGAATCCTTCTAAATATTCGTCTAAACATTATTGTTTGATAAAATTTTATAGCTTAATATTTTAATAACTATATATCTACAATTGACCCAAAATGTTATCAATCTCCTATCTATATTGTTCAAGATAAAACTTTGGTCTGACATAAGATCCTTTGTATATCTCATGCTAACAATAGTTCACCATCTCTCGTATTACGTTTTTAATTCCCTCATGACTTATTTTAATATTTAATATAAGTTCTCTTGTCCTTTTTAAAAATATTATATGACATTCTACATCTAAGCATGCACATTGATTGGTATTTCCAAGATCTAATCCCTTGAGATTTTTTTGAGATCTTTTATCTTCAATCTCCGTGAGATAAAATATAGATGTGAGATGGCAATCATTGGGTAAAGTATACCCTGCATAAATGAAATCCGAGATCCGATCTCCCGAGATTTTTCCGAGAATCTCACGAGATCTCTTCTCTTTCACGCTTCCGAGATGAAGCCGAGATCCGAAACGACAATCCTTGGTAAGAACACAAAGAAAATGCCGTGTAAGAGATTAATAAATTACAAGTTCATATGAGATTATGTGGATTATTCTATTCAACTCAACTCAACTCAAGCTTTAATCCAAATTACTATGGTTGGCCATATGGAATCACTTTCTCCACTCACATCAGTTTTGAGTTATTTCCTCAAAGATTTCGAAATCATCTAAATTATATGTGGATTATTAATGACTTAAATTTAACCTCTCCTACCGAATGGATTAGGTGTTAAACACATCAAATGTACATCAACATAGAAACTAGCAACATATATAAAATTGTATTGAAATGAAACTGAGACATATCTATGACTCATTTGATCCTTGTATCATGATTTAGAACTTCTTAGATTTTTAGGTTGGTTAAATCATTTTGAATTTTTATTGTTACATTTCACTCTATGTAGTTAGAGGCGAGAGGCGACCGAGGCGAGGGTGGGCTCGCCTCGCCTCAGGCGCTTGAGGCGGGCGCCTCAGGCGCCCGAGGCGACATTTTTTATATTGAAGAACTTCTCAAAAAATATACATATAACATTGAAACTTTTGAAGAAGAACAAAAAAAATACAAAAAAATCACTTCTAGGACCTATAATGCATCAAGATATTGGAGTCTCAAGGTAGAAGATTGGGCATTGGGGGTTTCGGGGTGGGGAAGAAGAATTTATGTTACCAAATTTGACTTTCACAAGGTCCTCACCCGGGCGAGGCGAGATCTACCGAGGCGAGGCGTTTTTGCCTCGCCTCGCCTCGCCTCAGCGCCTAGGCGCCTGAGGCGAGCGCCTCAGATAACATAGATTTCACTTCCTTGATTCTTATAACTATTCATTTAACATATTTGCATTTTATAATAATTTATTTCCCCTTACAGATATTTGAGCACTCATTTATTTACAAACAAAATTATTTATTTATTTGATCATTTATTTTTAGTCAATTAATTGATTTTTTATTTTAAAATTTTTACTTAATTAAATCCTGAATTCTACTAATTACTTATTTGACTATATGGTTTTAATACTTTATTTACTCAGTTCGCATATATAAAATTATTTATTTTAACTTTGGGATTATTATCTTGTTTATTTGAACTTTAAAGTTTTTATTTATTTAAATTATCAGTTTTCATTTTTGACTTAAGTGCTGAATTCTTTTTCTTTTTTTAGATTTCATCATCTTTTTTATTTTTTTCTTGAACATGGATTTGATTAACTTATTTATGTTATTAATTTCAAATTTAAAGTATCATCTTTACTTATTCAAATCTAGTTTGATTTGAATTCTTAAATGACTTAATTATTTTCTTTATGTTTTTATAAACAGCCCATCATCATGCTTAAACATATTTTGTAGTTATTTTCATTCCATAAAGGGTATCTTTATATCTATTTTATTTTATTGGTTTATGATTAATTTTATCATTGAGTAAGAATGACTTTTTAGTTTAAGTTTTAGGAGAGTAAAATAATGAATTGGGTCATTATTGTTTATCAGGCGATAAAATATCTGATACGCAAAAGACATGGACTGTAGACATATCATGACATAAAAATAATGAAAAGACATACGGAGACATTTTCTGATAAATACCACTTGATTACAATAAGATGGCCATAAATCTATGCAAAGTACAATGGCAAGGCATTTCTTGAGCGAGAAATCATAATAATATTGAAATAGAATGAAGCATTAATAACTATAATTCCTCATTCTCCCCAAGTATACATGACAACATTTTGAAACATTAACTAGCGAAAGTGTTTGGAATTATAGGGCATGGATCCCCTAAATTATATACCTCTATATGTTTCCTCATAACAAATTAGAGCAAATACTAGGAATTTTTAAGAACATATGTTCTAAAGACATGACAAAGAGTTATAGAGGTATAGAATTTATAGGGTGAATGGCCAGAATTTGCGGTGGCTTTGGATATAAGGTTTTATTTTCCTGTTAAATTGCATACATACCTTTGAGTAGTTTAGCAATACTTAAGTTAAGATTATCCCTTCATATCCGTACAGAAGTAGGAATTTGTGCTCACTTCAATCTAGTATTGTTGTATCTATCCTATGTTAGTTAAGCTCTTAGTTGATGACTTGTACATTAGATCATTTGATTAATTACTTGTCCATGCCCATTCTTTTAATTTATTAGTTGAGTATATATAATTAATCAAATTGTATAAAATTGTTGTCTCTATTTACTGTTTAAAAAAATAGTGCATAGGGGAAGTAGTTCTATTTGACCTCAATGACTTCATATTTATTATATATTTATTTGTAATTTATTTTTAATTCTCTTGCCATTGTTGGTCCCTAGTCCAGATGAGAAAAAGAGAGGGTTACGGTAGGTGACAACTAGCATACTAGCATAAAACCTATGACATTTCTTTTTTCATGGATTCAAATCATATTTATTCTTGGGGCAGGCTAGGTTGGAACTTGAGGGTTAGGGGTACTATAGGTTGGGTTAAGGCGAGAACCCCCCCCCCCCCCCAACCTAGAGTTGCTCTGTTGGGGGCGGGCTTTTAGGACAGAGAGAGCGGCATATTAGAAGGGGTGGGGCAGATTTGCCCTTGCGTGATTATCAGAGTAGGAGAGCGCTTGCCCAACCCTAGTCAATTACATTCAGAGACAAGATTACGTATTGGTACTTGGAATATAGGAATCCTCACAGGTAAATTGTTGGAACTGGTAGATGCTATGGAGAGGTGTAAGATCAATATTGCCCACATTCAAGAAACCAAATGGAAAGAAGAGAAAGCCAAAAATGTTAAAAAGTCAGGTTTCAAACTTTAGTACATATGATATACATCTAATAAAAATGGAGTTGGTAACATTTTATATAGTACCCCCGAGGACAAAGTGGTGCTTGTGGTCCGAGTTAGAGATAGGATCATCTTGGTCAATGTGATTACTCATCAAGAGGTAATCAATGTAATTAGCACCTATGCAGCCCAAGAAGTTCAATTCTGGGAGGGCATAGACAAATATCATGCAAGGGATACCGAATAAACAGAGTATTTTGATTGGTGGTGATTTCAATGGTTATGTTGAGTCCCAAGGGAGTGGATTTGAGAGCGTTTATAGGGGCTTTAGGTATGGAGAGCAGAATGAAGAGCAGAAGAATATCTTGGAGTTTGCGGTGACTTACGGTCTGATCCTAACAAATACCTACTTCATTAAGAGAGACTCCTACTTGATAACGTTTAAAAATGGAAGGGGTAGGAGACAGATTGACATTATCCTTACTAGGAAAGCAAGCTGCACTCTATGTAAGGATTGTAAAATCATACCCAGTGAAGTGCTCACAACCTAGCATAAACTCCTGATCTTGGATTTTAAAGTTTCAGGGCAGTTGTAAACAGTGTGGTAAAAGGGTGCCCATAAAATCAAATGGCATGAAATGAGAAGTAAGCAAGAGAATTTTAGGAATGAGATCTCCAAACTTAAGGAATAGGATCTGAATGAAGAGACCGAGTCAATGTGGGCTAACATGACATTGAAGATTAAGGCGATAAGAAAAAATGATTTTTACGAGTTTATTGGGCAAGACCCACCTATGAAAAAATCGTGGTGGTGAAATCATGATGTGTAGAGAGTGGTGAAGTGCAAGAGAAAATAGTTTAAGAAATTGCCAGCCTGTAACCGATAAGACTTTTGAATAATATAAGAGAGCTAAGAACGAGGCAAAAAGAGCAATTAGATGAGCTAGGGAGTCAATTTATAGCAGGTTATATGATAAATTGAGCATAAAAAAGGTGAGAAGAATATTTGCTGTCTAGCTAAGTTGAGTGAGAGGAGATTTCGAGACTTAGGACATGTTTAGTGTATTAAAGACAGGGAAGGGGGGTGTTGACTTGGGAAGAGGGCATCCAGGAGTGGTGAAAATGTTACTTTGAAATACTCACAATGAGCTTATTCCGGAAATTATAGCGGAATTGGTAGGGAACCAAAGGTAAAAGGTAGAGTTCTCCCAAAAACTTATCCCTCTAAAAGTGCATCTGACAATGGGAAGACTGGGGGCGTCAAAAGCATGTGGTCCTAATAACATCCTGATTAAAGTCTGGAAATGTTTATGTGAGAGAAGAGTGAGTGGAGTGAGTGTCTAACTCTTCTTTTTAATAAAATTATTACCAACGGAAGGATGCCAAATGAATGAAGAAAGAACATCATTATCTCGCTATTTAAGGAAAAAGGGGACGTTCAAGATTGTGACAACTACAGAGGTATCAAATTTATGTGTCAAATTATGAAGTTGTGGGAGAAACTCATAGAGAGGAGACTTCGAGAGTGCACCGAGATCTCAGCAAACCAATTTAGATTCATGTCAAGTAGATCGACTACAAAGGCTATCTTTCTAGCTAAATCATTAGTAGAGAGATATAAAGACTTGAGAGGGACTTTCATATCAAGGAAGGTTGGGTCGCAAGTTGCAACCGGGTCACGAGACCCCTAGGCCGACCCGGTCGCGACCCCAATTTATTATTTTTTTTTTTGAAAAAATCAAAAAAATCAAGAAAAATGCGAAAAATCCAAAAAATATAGAAAAATCCGAGAAAAATAAATGACATGATTTAAACAAATAATACATCAACTTTATTCCAATGTGACGTGTTCTACATTTTGTAAGTAGTTTATGTACTCTCCCTATGTCATTTGTGTTGAGTACAAAACTTGATACATGTACACATAACGATTATATTCGTCAGTGTCTCGAGAAACTATCTTAAGACTTGATCTAAACTAGTCACCATAACTATAGGTCGATTGGATCGAAGTATCTGATGACTCCACATAATTCATTCCATAATAGTCTTTGCTGTATGTAGGGAACCAAGAGCCTTGGGATGAATCATATGCATAGTTGGAGACATCGTGGTATTCTGCTCCAGCTCCATGGCTACGGTGACCTCCTCCACCCGCGACCCAGCCGACTGAGTCAGCCCGACCGGGTCGCGACCGGGCCGGTCAGGACGAAACCCGATCGGGTCGGGGCCGGGTCACGACCCGGCAAACCATGCTTCATATGGTTTTATGTGATTTAGAAAAAGCTTACAACCGAGTTTCAAGAGAGGTTCTTTAGTAGGTGTTACGAAAAAAAATATATCTAGTGGATTCATTAACATCATTAAGGATATGTACGATAGTGCGACCACCCAGATTTTCTCCCTAGGTGGGGAGTCAAGAGCTTTTCCTGTGCCATTTGGGCCACATCAAGGATCCGCTCTAATCCCATATCTCTTTGTCCTTGTCATGGATGAAATAACTAAGAATTGAGTGTTTACCTTGGTGCATGCTGTTTGCAAAAGATATTGTTTTAATTGATGAAACTCGAGAAGGTCTTAATAGGAAACTTGAATGATGGAGAACCGTGTTAGAAGTTAAGTGGTTCAAGATTAGTAAGATGAAGACAGAATATATGCACTTTAGATTTGTCGAAACTCCGAGAGTTGAAGAGGTCGAAGTAACCTTGGACGGAAAGGTCTTTGCACTGCGTACCCAATTTAAATATCTAAATTTAATCTTATATATGGGCGGGGAATATGATGAAGATGTAAATCATAAGATTAAAATGAGATGGCTGAAATGGAGACAGGTAATGGGGATTCTATATGACCTTAAATTTCCCTTAAAATTGAAAGGAAAATTTTATCTCACGGCTATAAGACCCGTCATGCTCTACAGTAGTGAGTATTGGGTAACCAAGAAGAGGCATATTGCCAAATTGAGTGTAGCTAAAATGTGGATGCTACGATCAATGTGTGACACACGAGTAGATCGAATCTGCAACGAGTGCATTAAGGATAAAGTGAGAGTTGTGAGAATCGAGAATATTTTAAAGAAAGGAAGACTGTGTTGGTTTATACATATCAGGCCGTGCCCTTTAAAGTGCTTGTTAGACAAGTCGAGACCTTGATGTTGCCGGTGCAGAAGAGGCGAAGAGGTAGGCTGAAATTAACTTGGTATAGGTGTATCCAGTACGACGTAGAAGAACTAGGCATTTGGGAGAAGTTGCGAAAAACCGTGGTGAATGGAAAAAATATATCCATGTAGCCGACCCCAATGATTTGAGACTAAGGCTTTGGGTTTGAGTTTGAGAACATACATCATGGACTAAATTTAGGACTATGAATCCCCTAGATCAATATCCCTAAATTTAAAACTTTTCATGTCTGTTAAGTGCACTATTTTCAAGTCAATGCCTAGGCGACAAAGTGCCCTCTCACCTATCAAGGTGACTAAATGAGGGCTCCTAGGCGAGCATCACATTACTTACCCATTTTGTCTAATTTAAGAATAAATAATACTAATTAAGTATCAATATCACTTAATTGGATGTTTTGAAGTAAAAGTAACTAGCTCTAATAATTATTTTGATTATAAATATATATTTTGATGAAATAATAATTAAGATTAAGTAATTTCATAAATATTTACAAATAGTTAATAAAAATTATGTATTAAAATTAACTTAATTTAGTAATTATAATTAGGTGTTCATGTTATTTAGTCTATTTAATTATCACATTAATAATTAATTTACATGTTGTCATAACTATTTCTTCATTTTTGGATATGTATTATTTGCCACTCATATATTTGTTATTTTATCAATTTAGTATAATAAAAGGCACCACCTAACGCCTTGCCTTGTTGCTCATCTAAGTGACAAGGTGGTACTATGTCGTTTTGGTCACTTGATCACCTTGAAAATTATGGTTAAGAGTATATATAGGAGATACAATGTGGGATGACACTAATATGCATTCACAGTCCTAACAAAGACCTAAGATACAAAATACAGAACTTAAGTTAAAGATCTTGAAACAAAATCATTGGATCTTGGGTTTCGGTTGTGGACCCATGTTATCTAGGTTGCCACTTGGTCCAAAAATTAGGACTGGCAGCCTTCTTCCTCACCTAATGGGGCAAGCAAAACAGCAAGGAGCAGCCTCACTTTGCCTTGCCACACTCCACCCATTTCCCGCCATCTCATCTCCACCTGTCGAGGGTATCTTCTCCAGCATTATCACACAAAAATATTGTGAGATCTTGCAACCATCTTGAGATGATTTTGAAATCTGAGTTGACATTCCTTGTATATCAGAGCAAAAGATCATGAATATTAATAGGCACATAATTAGGGGGGTTTATTGTACACCTCAATCCCCTAACTTCCATATACCTTGCGGCTCCTTTATTATTATTTTTTATGTAAGCATTGACCTTATGGAAGTTTCTTATAGATTGTACCTTTTTTTTTTTTTACTCTCTGGTGAATCTCCTTGGGAGCTTGAATTCTCCTTGTCCTTCCCTTTCCTCCCAAACAAATGAAAAGATGAGAACCTATTTATATGCAATGAGTGGGAAAGGCTGACAGGAAATCCTGTTAACAATCCACTTCCAGCTCTCTAATGCAACTGATTTTTTGATTGCACATATGTTGACACCAAAATTTACTACATGAATAAACTTGGTAAAAACTTGGTAAGCTCAAGCCTATCTGATGGGGGACAGGAACTGAAAATGACGGTTGATTAATGTTATCTATCACAATCAAGGGCTGATTCCGATAGAATTCTAAATAATCTTCAAGTTAGGTGATTCTTGGTAGAAATTTTTAAGCCGACTTGCTATCATTTTAATTAATCACGAATTTGAGTTAAGCTAGCTTTAAGAGAAAACCTTTTTAATGTTGAAAATTTGCTCAGAAGTATTAATGATATAGATTTTTTGTTATCTAGATTTAGGTCCACTCTAAAGTTCTCACCATTAGATCAACATCATTGGAGTAGAAAGCTAGGACCTAATCCGTACAATTAGGCATGGCGTCACGAACAAAATAATGATTGATAAAATTTAAATATGCAAGGGAAGGTCTAGAGTTATACCTCCGCGCCAAGGCATAAGGAAGACTGCTTGGCTAAACTAAGATATCAATCCTTATACAAGATTGATATTAGGAAACTTACAAAACCAAATAAGCCCACACCTTGTAGGGTGGTAATAGGCCATATCTTGGAAGGATTGACACCTTAGCTAGGTTGGCGAGCTCATGGCAATCAACATCATCAGATGGCAACCACTGCATTAGTGAGGTGTTTGGAATAGATAACATTGTCCACTGCCAATAGAAGACCAAACAGATCCTTTAACCAACAATGACTGGATCAAACTAATATTGATCTGCCTCAGATTAACGTCACTGTCATTTTGATCTCCCACAGAAGAGAAACAATTAACAGACATCAACTGAGAAGAATAGCATCTAGACAGGAGATGGAAGTTAGGTGCTCAATTAGCTCTCTTCAGTTGAAGTAGGTCAACCTCAACCTAGGATCAGTGGTTCTCAACTTCAATTAATAGAAAATAGCATGAGGTCAATCGAACTCAGGTTCCTCACATTCCGTAGAATCAACCGGATCTAGGGACCACTAGAGTTCCATCATCAATCAACAAGAAATTCACACAAACTAGGTTAACAAAATAATCGGAAGAAGCCAGGTGACTGGAAAATGAGCCCTCAAAAAAATGTGACAACCGATTATCGGAAGAAGATAAGAAAACAATTTGAGATGTCAAATTGCACAGACATCTATTCTGGAGCTTGGGTTTTTGCCGACTTCAAAGAAAACTGAATTTAAAAAATTTATTTCATGATTGTAGCTTAACCATTCTGTTCCTCTTCATTTGAACTTGATAGAATTCCTCACAACACTTTTGATCGGGTTTAGAAACCAGTCAGCAATGTTCTTGTAGGCACACCAACAGAGGGCTTACAATCACAACTCCAAACTGGTTAACTTAGTTAACACAAGGTTTGAGTAAAAAAATCTGATCGACCTCAAGATAGCAATAAATCCAGTGGACTAAGATCAGCTCAAAACAAGAGCGTCATAGCCTTCAAGGCTCGATCTAAACCGGCTAGATTAGTGTAGTCCGTTCGGAGTAGTAAACATCTAAGAAGTAAACCGAAGACTGAAATGGCCAATCCCAACCATAATAGTAAAAGAATAAATCCTCAACATCATCAAAATATAATAGACCGGCTCAACTTAGAAAAGAAATGGATCAAATACTGACTGTCACTATAACGCTTCATCGTCACCATGTTGACATCCTCAACGATCATCCGTCGACAACATCAAGGGAGTTATCTATGGCCGTAGTCTTCAGTCAAAAGATGAAAACATTCACAACCGAACAAGAGGAGCAATGCAAAGCAACCGAGGAACAATGCACAGCAGCTGAGTAAGCAGTTCATGCAAAATAGCCAAAGAGCAGTGCACAATAGCCAAGCGAATAGGACATAAGGTTGCCAATGATCAGTGCACAACAGCCAAGCAAGCAGGATGAAAGGCAGCCAAAGAACAATGCACAACAACCAATGATTACCATCTCAGATCCCGGCTTCGTCTCAGAAAGGTGAAAGAGAAGAGATCTCGTGAGATTCTCGAAAATATCTCGAGAGATCAGATATCGGATTTCATTTATGTAGGGTATACTTTACCCAGAGATTGTCATCTTACATCTCAATTTTATCTCATAGAGACTGAAGAGAAAAAGTCTAGGAAAATCTCAGAAGATTGGATCTTAGAAATACCAATCAATATGCATGTTTAAGTATAAAATGACATGTAATCTCTTCAAATAGGACAAGGAAAGTAATATTAAACATCCAAATAAGTTGTGAGAGGATTAAAAGAAAATACAGACACAAAGAGGGTGAACTATTGTTAACAGGAGACATACAAGGAATCTTATGTTAGACCTAAATTTCATATTGAATAATATGGATATGAGATTGATGACACCTTGAGTTAATTGTACATATATAATAAAAAAATATTAATTTATAAAATTTTATCAAACAATAATGTCTAAATAAATATTTGGATGGATTCCATAATAAATTTGACAACATATGAAGCAAACTAAACAAGACCATCTAACAAGTTAAGGATAGTAATGGACAGAAAAGGTCAAGGTATTAACGGTACTATATAGATTTCTCGTTTCAGCGATCTCATTTCTCGGATATGTGGAGAGAAAGAGATTCTCGGAAGATCTTGAGAGATTCTCGGGAGATCACATTCCATGACAACAACCATCGGATCCGAAACAACCGATGTCATAGAAGAAGACAAAACTAAGAATCTTAACAAAAAAGGAGGATGACAGCAGATCCGTAGAGAGGAGAAAAGGAGGAGAGGATATGGAGAAGAAGAATGCTTCTCCAAGAAGGAAAAGAGACAACCGTAAGGTGCTAGGATTCTCGCAAGGGAGAGATGCAAGTAGACAGGAGGGAGAGATGAGTGGAAGGGAGCGAGTGTTTCTGTCAAGAGGGGAAGAGAGAGTGAAAGAATGGGGGTTTAAAGAAGCTTCTCGCGGGGGCAAAAACGAGTATGCGGTTGTCAAGGGCAGAAGGGGAAGAGGAAGAGATGCTAGAATGAAAAGTAGGGGTAGAAAAAGATTCAATATCATCTCTCAGTTTAATATGCATCATTGCCCTTTACATCGCATGGAAAGATGAAGAGAGAGAGAGAAAGAGGTCCCACTGAATGTGCCAACTTGTGAAATCTCTTTTCAATTAAAATATATTGTATAGTATATGGTTGTGATTGAAAATTCATTTGATTCCATCCAACTGGGAAAAAGAATTTTCATTATCTTTGACTAGCATTAACTACTATAAAAACATGTGATATCTCATACAAATATTAGCCAAAATACATAATATGCATGAAAATATATATCGAGGTTTTGGATTCATTCAAATGTCTTTTGACCTCTATACATTAGAAGTTGAGAAGTTTCGATGTTAATTACATTGAGACACTTGAATACCTCTGATTAACCGGCACACACAACTCATAACATAGAAATATACATCTATAAAACACATGTGGGAGTCAAACCCATAAACTCAATGTAATGCAAACTTAGTATTTTAAGATTGACTTGAGTTTGATTTATATTTCCTGGAGGTACATTTTAAGATTCTATTTTTAAGGATATGTTCTTTAATGGATTTTTAACATCTTTTTAGACTTCAAGGATTCCTTTAATTCAAAATTAATCATTAGGTTTCACGAATCATAAATTAAGATAGAACATATTTGATACATGAATTTAACTCTTTTAACTCAAAATCTTATTATAAAACTTTTTTTAATTATTAGAGTTCAATTTGATCCGAGGTCTAGAATAGACATGTTTCAGATCAAAACAAAATTGAAATTATGTTTTAATCATGAGATCTTCATTTCATTTCAATTCCATTTTTTATCTCAGTCATAGCATTAGACATATTGGATTTAAAGTTCATTTAACTCATTATTCAAAGTATTGGCAGTTTTTGACTAAAATAAAATTTTAGAATTTTTGATAGCATGCATTATCATCTTTTTTTTATGTTCCAAGTCTTTTCATTAGTCATCTTGCACTTATAATTCATTATGCATTCATTCCTCCATTTTAAGTCTTTGGCTTTAAATATTAGACTTCGGATTTTAATGGATCCGAAATCAACATGGCAAGGTCTGATTTGATATACAAATCTTATAATATTCCTTCCATTTTTCTGATACAATTGGGACCTAGAACTTTGAGCATTTAAAGGTCCACATGTTGGCCACCTTAAGCATCCTCCCATTCTAGTTTCAGTTCTAGGTCATTCCATCATCAAACTCCTGCCATCTATAGACTAAGACTTAGACAAACATCCATTGCATTTAACTGAGCATTAGACACCTGGACATTTGAATCTGAAAGTGCATCATTTAAGTTTCAGATTTGCAGGATAGGCCTCTCTCATTTTAACTATTACCTAATTTGCATGTAGGTGGTCATCCTCCATTCATGCACATGTGTGATCTGATTTAGACATTTCTAGATCCATGCCATCTTAGTTTCAAATATGCTCATCAGTAAATAATCCGAACATTACAATCCACTTGAATATGAAACTGATATGGTGCTTTGGATCCAACGAGAATGGAGAACATCCACCATGACCTAAGAATCAAATCAGTTAATCACATCAGTCCTTGATATAGACATCTTCGTCATCAATTTTCATATTAGCCTAAGGGATTGAGACCCATTCAAATCTGAAGATTAATAAGTCATAGCCTTAAAGATGTAGAATTCAGATCCGAACTTGATTTATTAGATTTCAATCATCATTTTTATGCGCATTTGAACAATTTTATTTGTTTCTCTTCATACCTTTGCATTCCATCCTAGTTTATGAGAGCTATGCATCAACTTCCCATCTATAAACATAAGGCACATTGAAAACATTGTCACTCATAACAGAGTACATGGAATATGTATGCATAGAGAACGGCATATAAGCCATAGCTTCTATTGAATGAGTAGGATATGATCTCATTAGCCTTTATACATCAGAGGATTGATCCAATGCATTGACCATATTGATTAAGTACGGGCACATCGGTATGGAAGAACTATGCTCGGCCTTTCCCTTAACCTTAAGGTCATGAAAATGATATATGATTTGCCATGCCATGCATGATGCATGTCACATTGATATGCACGGTGCATGTTACACGGTTGCACATGGTAAATATTACATTGATATGTATATGGGAATGCATGAAATAGCCAGAACTCCCACTCAATTTGACATGATATGTCATTCTGCGGTATCATCCTCACTTAATTTAAGGGTCAGCTTAGCATGGCGATATGCATGATCTTCTCTCAAATTAATAGGATTTACCTGCCTTAGTAGATGGAGTTTGATACTCCTTACTTGGGAAAAGGATCAGTGTAGCACAGGTGTTTACTCATCTATCTGTCAAAAATCGGTACACGCCGAGGATGTGCCTGTGTCTGTCCAAATATTATAAGAGAAGCTAACTTAATAGGCTTAGCCTCTTGAGCATTTCATTTAATTGGAATATTTATCATGTGCATTTTGTTATATGGCATCATTGGCCTATCATCATGTCTTGTCATTTTTGGCCATGGTAGGCACATCATCACATCATGTTAATTTCGGTCATGCCGGCCTAATCATCTTCGTATCATCATGTCCCTCTCATCTTGCTAGTTCTTGCCATGTGTTGTCATCCTCATGAACTATAGAGGGGTCTACTAAATGTAGGTATGGGGCTAAGCATAGGCGCTATA
The DNA here is from genome assembly GCA_036172225.1 of Cryptocoryne crispatula var. balansae. Lineage (NCBI taxonomy): Eukaryota > Viridiplantae > Streptophyta > Magnoliopsida > Alismatales > Araceae > Cryptocoryne > Cryptocoryne crispatula. Next base: position 19,129,304 of record CM069925.1, on the reverse strand, counting down.
TGTGGTCTGAAAACAAGCCTTGTTTAGGAGTTAGAGGCCAGCAATGAAGAGGATTGAAGACATGCTCAACATCAAGGTAAGACGGGCCATGAAAGGGGCTCTTACATAGGCATGAAACCAAGGCGATCCGGGTACCTCTTTGACTCAAAATATCAAGCATTGGAGGGTCAGATATGGCCTAATTTTCTATCAATTTAAGTGTATCTATCAAGGGCTATGCATATAAGCTATTATTTCACCTTGGGGGAGTGGCCGAATATATGCTATATAGGCTAAGCATGGGTGGCTTGGCACATGGCTCAACATGGCAGCGCATAGGCAGGCATGTGGGGGGCAGCAACATCAGCATGGCAACAGGAGGGTCATCTCCCTCCCTCAGCTCCGGCAGGTGCATCAAGGGGGCTCCTTCAACCCTTATCCTTAATCTTCTTGCATCAGGGCAGCAAGTACCATGGCCCGAGAAGGAGGGCAGCAACATCCGGCAATAGCAGCAACATCAAGGGAGGCCATTGGTGGCTCCTTCCCCTTTATCTTCTATTAAGGCAGCATCTGGAGCATCAAGAAGAGCTATTGGCTCCTGCTCCGTCATCCTCCATGTACATAGGCAGCAGTAGTGGGTGTAGCTGCATGACCTGACAATGCCAGGGACATTAGAGGCACCTGTCAGCCTCCCCTCCACAATCTCCCCAGGGTGCAGGAGGTATTAAGGCCTGAAGGAGACTTCGTCGGCATTGGCATTCGCAGAAAGAGTTGTCATTGGAAGAATTGCAAGAAGCCATTGGCTCCTTCTTCATCTTTTCCTATGTAGGCAGCCATCAAATAGGCCCGGAGAAACAAGCAGCAGCATCCAGCAGTAATATCAGCATCAGGAGGGCTTCTCAGCATCTTCTTCTTCATCTCTTTCCATAGGTGCAACAATCAGGTGGGCAGGAAGGAAAAGGAGAAGTAGCAACAGTGGTGACTCCATCAGCAGCAAGATGATCAACAGGTGGAAGCATCGATTGCAGCAGCATCACAGGCTGTCAACCTCCCTCTCACCATCTTCCATGTTCATCAGGGCAAGATAGGTAAAGGGAGGGTGGTAGTGGCTGCTGCTGCTTCATCTCCTGTATACGCAGCCTCATTGACAACAATAACAAGGTCCAAGGGCAGTGGTTGGGGCCCTAGAAGGAGAAAGAGAATACATCAGCTGCTCGTTCCTCATCTCTGACTTCATCTCCATCTTCTCCAGTATGTGCAGCAAGTACGGCAAGGAAGGAGTGGCAGTGGCTGCAGCTTGAAGAGAGAGCACCACAGGGAGGGGTAGAACCTCATGCTGTCCCCCAAACCTCTCTATCTATCGGGCTCTCACCTGCCCTCTTCCAAAGCTTTGCCCAGATAGCTGCGGGGCTATCTTATGAATCATCTGCCCCAGGAGCAGGTACCCATCACAATTCACAACTGACCTAGATGAAGGGCACTGTGGCTACAAAATAGGTAGGCTTGGTCGAAGTAGTTGAGCATGGGGTATGCACTTCTGGAACAGGCCACATTCTCCTCGTTTTTAGGACTCTCTGATGGTTGCTCCCTTGACTAGGTAAAGATGCCATCGTGCGGCCAACTGATCCTACCTTTTAGGATAAAAAATTGCAGTATCAATAGGTGACAAGTGGGCCATCTTTCTGACATACAAATTGGCCCATATAGGGGTTAAAAGATAGCCCATTATGTGAAGCAAAGGTGGCAGCCAAATTGACATATAAAGTGTGCCTATTTCTCATTTAAATCAACCCCTTAGGCATGTAAATGATGAGCTGCAAAAAATGATATATGAGAAAGCTTATTAACTATTTAGATTAAGACTAAAATGAGCCTATCTTTGCCTGAAAACTTAGCCCATTAATAACATGATAGATGGGTGTGGGCTTCAGATTTTTCATAAAAAAGAGGGGGCGGCAAAAAAAAGAAGAGGGAAAATAAGACCGGACCAAACTTCAGTTGGCCCAATTCTTAATTGGGCCAAAACAAGCCATAAATTAGCCCATGGGCACAATCCACAGCAGGCTCACCCCTCATTTTGATATAAAATAATTATCCACCAGCTCCTTTGAAGCCCATTACGCACAGCCCATGATAGAGGCAGGGCCACAGCCTTGTGCAGGCCCACTTGCGGCCACCTCCAGGCCCAGACCAGGCCAGGCCCACCTGCGGCCAGTGTGAACAGCTCCAGCCCACTCAGCCTGCCACCTCACCTGGTCCAGCTGTACATGCCACCTCAGCCCATTGGGCAGTTGAAGGAAGGGGGGAGATGAAGGGTTGGCCAGTCAATTAAGCAAGATTAAGGAGATTAAATGGTGTAACCTCCATGGGGGGAGGCCAAAGGCCATCTTACGTACTCCACCAAATGCCTCTTCATCTCCCCCCCCAGCTCCTATAAAAAGAGAGGACCGCCCAAGGGAAGAGGGGGTTGCTGAGGACGCCGACAGGCTGCCCCTCTGCTTGCTGCTCCCCCTCTGACCAGCTGCTGCACGTCTGCACATCTCCAAGTCCTGCCAGCAACCAAAAGGAGAAGAGAAGAAGAAGAAGAAGAGAGCTGTTGCCACACCTCCTGCGTACCTGCACCTGCCAGCAGCCAAAAGGGGAAGAAGAAGAGAAGAAGAAGGCAAAGTAGGGGAGGTCTATACATACTAATTATGTAGCCCTCTAAGGGCCCTCTCTCTACCCGTTCTAGCTGCCCCCTCTCGGCTCATGTTCATCTTCAAACATGCCCCATTTCGGCCCACCTAAAGAGTCCCTAAACTGGTCCCTTTGTGACCAATCTGCTGCCCCTTTGTGGCCCATCCGAAAACCCCCTGCCAACACCAATCCGGTCCCAAACCAGGCCCCTGAAATGCCCCTTGTGCAGGCCTATCTCGGCCCATCTGAGCCCACCTGAACAGACCCCAATCCGATCCAAACCAGGCCCTGAAATGCCCCTTGTGCAGGCCTGCTTCGGCCCATCTGAGCTCACCTGAGGAGACCCCTAAACAGGTCATCGTCAGACCCATACACAGGTCCTTCTCGGCTCCCTGCAGCCCCCCGCCTCAAATGTACCCAATCCAGCGGGCCCTTGCCCTACCAACAAGACCTAATGAAGGCGCACAAGCACAAAAATCCAGCAGGCCCTTCTGGCTCCAAACAGAGGACTGAACCCTCTCTTCCGCAGGAAGTTCCAAGGCCGCCTGGGCCTCACTAAAGCTCAAACAGGCCTCCAAGACACAATGAAGGCAAATATGGCTGAGTCAAAGTTTGATGTTAGTGTTAATCAAATAAAATTCACAATCAAACTGACTTGAGACTAATTGGGGGCCGGTCCAATCGGGCATGCTTTACGTCTTTGGAAAATAATCAAACAATCGAAGCTAATCGGGGGCCAGTCCAATCGGGCACGCTCTATGCTTCGGCATAATCTAAAAGAATAAAAAATAATAATTAATTAGCATATAAAGGTCAAAAATGACTCCAATGCTATACCATTTTTTTCCATCAATGGATGATTATATCGATTTATAAAAATGAAAAAATGTATATACATGTATGTATGAATGCCAAAATATAAAATCGATATGATAAGTGACTATATCGATAGGTAGCACCCACAAACCTTGGCCAAATGTCGGTGTGCTATATCCAATATCGATGTGTTTGATTCTATAATGCCTATCAAAGGCTCAATGGACTCAAATAAAAAAATTGATTCAATTCATTGTGATCATGACTCTTATGTCTCTCACATTTGTAATTTGTACAAAATTTCTAATTAATGAGAATTGTACGTTGCATATTTCTTTGATATCAATCAGAGCTAAAAATAATTCCATAAATTCAAATAGAATGCAAATAAAGAAGAATAATTTAAAACATATCAAAATAATAATAAAAAAAGAGAAATAAAATAAGTTAATTAAATAATCTGAAAACACTAAAATTAATCAAAACTGTTAAGCATAATTTTTATGACTTAAAATTAATTTAAGATAAATTTTAAACTTCAAGAATAATTTTTCTAACTTATTAAAGAATAAACAAATCAAATAAAAAAATAAAAAAATAATTATAAAATCAATTTGAAAACCATTCAAAATATACTTAACCAAGTAAAAGAATAATTATACAATCTTAAGCTAATTCTTTTGATAAAAAATGATGAAATCTCCTAAGTCAAAAGATCTATTAATCAATCAATAAATTTAATAAAAAAAACAACACCATAAAATCAGTTTAATAAAAAACAAACAAACGGTAAATAACACATTGTCATCTCATAAAATAAAGTTCAAACTTCTAAATAACACATTGTCACCTCGTAAAATAATGTTCAAACTTCTAAATCAAATCTCTTCAACCAATTAAATAACATTTAAATAAACGTAACAAATCTAAAATCAATCAAATATTTAAAGAATAAAAAATGATAAAGGCTAAATCCAATTCATTTTAAATCCAAACCCTTAATCAAATTTTAAATAAACCCTTTTGGCGTCGTCAGGGCGCCGGCTGGCGGGCAGGCTGATGAGGTCGTTTTGCATGCAGACCTCGAATAGTTTGCGTGTGTAATCCCGCGTGAAGGAGTAGGGCTTCTGAGTGCGCTCCCCCCACATCGGTCTTAGAGGAGCGGTGACGGGCTTCCGAGGAGGGGGCGCTGTGGCAGCTCTCTCATTTCCCCTGTTAACATTTTTAGAGGGTGAGGCAACATCAATGGTGTTTACCTCTCTTGAAGCTGGTTGTTTGTCCTTGGACAGCCTCGGGTGGGCGTTGGTGGTCGACGGATAGCTGTAGTAGAAATGCTCAATGTCGGCCACTGTAATGTTCAGATCATCGAAGGTTTGGATTCTGGTACCCAGCACCTTCTTCTGAATGTCGGGTCGGAGCCCTCTCTTGCAAAGAGCCACCGCCTCTTCAGCGAGAGGTGGGTTGGCGCACTTCATACAGATGTCGCGCCACCGCCGGATGTAGTCAACGGCGGTCTCGTTGTGGCCCTGCGTCATCGTGGCGAGCTCGACCAACGTATGTGGCCGCTCGGAGAAGCTGAATCTCTCCACGAACATCCGCTGCATATCCGCCCAGTCGGTGATGGAGTTCGGCTTCAACTTGGAATACCACTCGAAAGCGGTTCCGGTGAGGGTGGTGGCGAAGTACTTCAGGAGATATGACTCATTGTAAGCCAAATCTCCCATGTGGGCGAAGTACAATGTGGGCGAAGTACAGTGCCAGATGTTCCCTCGGGGAGCCGCGCCCATCAAATTTGGAGCATTTCGGGACTTTAGAAATTCCCTGGGGGAGCCGGACGTACTGATGGTGTGGCGGGTAAGGGACCTGGTAGAGACCCATGACATTATGCCCCTTGTGGTGTTGAGCAAGGCACGCGGCGATCAGCTGGTCGATGATAGCCCGCTGAGCCGGGTCTATCAATTCCTGTAGAGGAGGTGGGGGAGGCTGATAGCGCCGCCCCTCGAAGATGTCATCATTGGCAGGCGGTCTCGGGACCGGCGGTGGGGGCATGACCGGGAGCGGCGGCAGTGGCGGCGTCTCCGCTCGAGCGAAATGAGGGTCCCTGGAGGCCTCATCTTCTTCCGATTCATAAACCGGCTGAGGGCGTAAGAACCCGGCGTTGGCTATAAGAGCTCTTAGCCGTTGGTTCTCTCTCTGTAGATCTTCGACTGTAGGCGCGGGAGGCACGTCATCTAACTGTTCCTGTTGAACAGGCTCATTTTCTGCTTTCTAGGCCCTCTCGGCGGCTGCGGCTGATTCTTGGGCTGTGTCGGCGCGGGTCTTAGGCTTCGCTCAGATGGCGGTCCGAGAAGCCTCAGGCGCGTCTTCGGGCAGGTTGCCCTTGGACGTAGTGTAGCAGACAAAGTTCCGCTGTGTTGGAACTACGTTGATAAGAGCATACCCCACGGGAGGTGGGGCCTTCAATACAGTGTCGGCCTGATACCGGTAGTTGTTGTTGAATCTTCCGGGGTGATGCCCCTATTCCCTGTTCTGGGCAGAATATGCCCCCTGTACGGAGGGCAGAGGGAGGAGTCCGTCTGGGACTGGTCGGGCAGACCCGAACCGCGGAGCTGGCGGGGCCAGACCATGCCCCCGGTTGATAAGGGGGGTATGGAAGACCATTCTCCTTGATAGGCTGGGGTGCAAGTAGAGACTTCCCCAGGGCGGCCGGGACAGGGTGTCCCTGAGCCGGATGAGCGATCCCAGTGTAGGAGCGCGCGCCACAGGTGTTAGGGCGAACTACTCGCCACTCTTTTACCAGGTGAACCGCGGAGTGATGCGGTGCATGAACCTTTATATGGGGAATGTGCCCCCCGTGTTTGAAGCTGGACGGTGTCGAGCAGCGAGCATCGGAAGATTTCCCTCCGTTGCGGGCGACCGGAGGTACGATGGCAAGCGGCAGGTCCTCAACCCGGTTGTTCTTCCTGAGCAGGGTCAACGCCGAAAATTTGTTGTGGAGCGGCAGCGCCCCAAGTGATGACGTCGGCAGCGTGTTCTTCTTGAAGACGGCCGGGGTCTTGGCGACGTTGGCCGGTCGCTTGGAGTTCCAGCAGCATTTGAGATTTCCGACGTCGAGGGCACGGTGGGAAACATAGTGGCGCTGGGCCTTCCTGACAATGGTCGGCCCAGGCGTGGGACCCACAACGGGGGTGCCCTCACTCGGAACCAGAAGTTGTGCCGGCGGCGGCGGCAGTGGCAGTGGTGCCTCAGTCAGTGGAGCAACAGCGAGCTCGACCGCCTCCTGATCCGTGATCAGCACCTGGAGCAGCGGATGCATGACTTCGGGTTCCGCGATCGGCTTCTCCGGCATTGCCCCGAGCTGGTCGGGGTACAAGGCCATCTTTGAGAAGCATCCGAAGGCGATGGCGGGCGTGACGGAGCTGACACATCGCTGTTCGACGTAGGCGTAGGAAAAGCGAATTCCGCTGTTGATCTCCATGTGTCCTGTAGACAACAAGATTGGCTTGATCAAATGCAGAGATTTTTTGTTGTTTATTTTTTTTGAATTGAAGATCGTGGATGTGCACATTTCCAGGTTGCCACAACGGAGAGATGAAAGGAAATAAGGGTCCCACCGGGCGTGCCATTTGTGTGAACCTCTTTTTTACGTCTGTTCTTGATAAAGAAAAACATTGTTTTGATACCACGGACTTATCTAGGAAAATAGATGATACCTAAAATATTAGGTAGTCCAGTGATAGTTTAAAAAATATTAGAACCGAGATTCGGGTTCTTTGAAATTTTGATTTTTTGACCCTTCTCCGCCGGATGGTGCGAGTATCCGGCGTTAACTTACATCGAGCAACGGCTCAAACGCCTTTGATTAACCGTCGCGGCAACATGTGTTTGGAGACATGCACATCCACATAAAAATAAAGAACACAAAAGGGCAGCAGCCTTTTGGGTCCGATGAGATGCAAACCGATTTGGTTCGGGTTTGTTTTATTTGTTTGTTGGTTGACTTGAAAGTCGATTTTGTTGATTCTGAATTAATTTGTTTGATTTGTTGTTTTGGTTTGGTATTGATTTTGATGTGTTTTAAGCATGTTTGGATTTTTGATTTGGTTGGTTTTCTGAATTTTTCAGGTTCTGAATCTTCTGTTTTTTTTATAGTTGGCTTTGATCCGTTTTGGATATTCAAAGTGTTGTTTGTTTGGTTTCTTTTGGGATGAAGTTCGGTGGATTTCCAGATTTTTTGTCAAACCAGATTTCTTGGATGTAAATCAGTGGGAATCTGTTTTTTGGGCAGATTGTTTAAACCTGATTTTTTTTGACAGATTTTTATTGTAATCTGTTTTTTTTGCAGTTATCAGATTTTATTGAAATCTGATTTTGATGTTCAGTGTGGTTCAGAACCTGATTTTTGTTGTTAAAAGTCTGGTTTAAAATCAGTTCCTTCTTCTTAAAGGTCGGTTTTTGTTGAACCGGAGTGGGTTTGAGGTTTAAATTTCAGATTCTGTTTTTTGGTTGAGTTCACAGATTTGTCAAATCTGGCTTTTTGTGTTTTCGGTTTGGTAAAAATCTGATTTTCTGGTGGTTGACAGATTTGATTTAAATCTGAATTTTATATGTGTTTTTTGGGTTTGATCAAAATCTGATTTTGATTTGATTCAGAACTGGTTCACTCCTTTGTTGAAGTTCGGTTGTTTGGTTGAACCGGGGTGAGTTTCAGATTCTGTTTTTTATTCTGTTTTTTTTTTGTTTGACGGTTTGCATCACTTCCGATCCAGCGGGCTGCCATTGGGTGCCCAGTTCATGCATTCCAAATTGACATCAAACTTCATTTCATTGAAAGATGGGGTGAAGTACATTGGTGTACAATATGATTGATCCTTCCCCCAATATAGGTTTCTTTTCACTACTTTGGAAAAATTTCGGCATTACGACGGCATGCCGGCTATTTTTCCAACTTAGTGAAATTTACCCATCCAAAATAGCCAGCCTTAGCTTAGCCATATTGGGGGAAGGATCGCCGGCTATGGGATTCATGCCCGCGCCTCCGTCCGGGTCGCCGGCTACGGGAACATGTCCGCGCCTCCGCCCAAGGTGGAGTTCCCCGCTAGGGGTGAATCTCCTTATTTTAATGTTGCTTTCGCATTTCTGATTTTTTGTTTATTTATTTTTTTGAAGGCCACTTCGGGCCGGTCCATTCCTTCGGCGTTCAAAGCCGGGCTTCAATCCTTGCTTGAGTTTGGAAGGACAGCTTCTAGGAGGCAAAGCCGGACCCGTGAAAGGGCCGTTGAGGCTCCCTCCTCCTTTGATGTGTTGAGGGGAGAACCGGACCCGTGAAAGGGCCATTGAGGTTCATCCCTCCCTTGATATGTTGAGTGGAGAACCGGACCCGTGAAAGGGCCGTTGAGGTTCATCCCTCCCTTGGTGAGTTGAGGGAAGAACCGGACCCGTGAAAGGGCCGTTGAGGTTCATCTCTCACTTTGCCGGTACAAGCCACAAGGGGGCTGCTGCGACCTCTTCTTTTGTTTTCTGCTGCAAGGGAGCTGCTGTTGGGCTTCTTGGGAAGCGGATTGGACCCGTGAAAGGGCCACTAGCTTGAGCCGCAAAGTGGGCTGGCGCCTGGCTGCATGGGAGCCGAGATTGAACCTGTTTTCTGGCTGCAAGGGAACCGAGATTGGTCCTGTTTTGGGCCTGAATTGAGTGCCGAACATGGGCTGGAAATGGACCGGTTTGGGGTCTGTTTAGAGTGCCTGCAAGTGGGCTGGAACTGGGTCACAAAGGGACCGGTCCTGGGCTGTATATGGGCCTTTTAGATGGTCCGAACAAGGGCTGATAGGGACCATTTTTGGGCCATGGGTTGCCGATGACGATGAAAGCCGGTTTAGGCTATGAGAGGGGTTGAGAAGAGAACTTAGAAGAGGAGGAAGGGGTGCCCTTAAAGGGCTACATAGTTAATATGTGTATGCCCCTACCTTTTCTTCTCCTTCTCTTCTTCTTCTTTCCTTCTTCTTTGGCCGCTGGCAGGTATGCACGTGGGCAGGAGGAGAGCAGCAGCTCTCTTCTTCTTCTTCTCTTATTCTCTTCTTGGCTGCTGGCAGGTGCAGGTGCAGACGTACAGCAGCAGCAGCAGTAGGGCGCAATCCGGCAGCCTCCCGACGTCTGAAGCAGCTCTCTTCTTTTGTTGGTACGTCCCCTCCTCTTTATAGATGCTGGGGGGCAGATGAAGGGACAGTCAGGTGTACGTAGATGGCTGTTGGCTTCTTCAAGGCAACTGCTCCATTTAATTTGAGATTAATGGACTGGCTGGCTCTTGGCCTTCCCTCTCTTTGACCTGACCGTTGGGCTGGGGCTGAGGTGGCAGCATGGTGCGGCTGGACATGTTGAGGTGGCAGGCAGGCCAGTGTGGCATGTTCACACCTGGCCGAAGTGAGCCTGCAGGTTAGGGCCTGCTGGTGGCTGCGGCCCAACCTCCTCTATGGGCTGTGTGTAAGGCCTGTACATGGGCCAGATTTGTCCAACTACGGGTCACCCAACCAGCGCCCAATTGGGGTGTTCAATTGGGCTTAATTTAACTGGGTCATGGGCCATTTTCCCCCTGCTTCAAGTCTGGCCGTTGCTGGCCCATTTGTCTCCTTTTCTTTTTTTGAAAAATATTGACACCAACAAACTAATTGGGGGTAAAGACAATAATATTTTTTCTATCTACTTTGATGTAGGTTGGCACATGCGACCACTAGTCCATACTTTCAGACTATGGTTAATGTTACTACTGAGGTCAACCCAAGATTGCAAGTCCTAGCTAGTAGGTTATGCTAGAGACCTAGATGAGGAGGTGGAGGAGGTGGAGGCATTTCTACTAGTGCAAAAACTAGTGGAGTAAATCCAAATGATTTAGCTTTGAGACAACATTTTATCAAGAGAAGTCACATATGGAACAAAGACTTTTTTAATGAGTACGCAACAACTCGTTATTCAGAACCAGCATCTCTAGATGATTTCTAGCCATACTATCTAAATAGATCACCCGCGCATGTGCAAGACACTATGATTTTAGTAAGATGGTCAATTCACTTTTTTCATATGGATACGGGCCAATAATGACAAGCATGTATCAATGGAGTAGTCAAGGGACTCAGGAGGAGGATAAAAGTCAATTTCATAGATATTGGTAAATAAAATGTATAAAATTGTATTTTGTCCATGACTATCAATTTTATCATGTTATATATGTTAAATGAAAGGATCTTGCATTGTTACAGCATAAGAGCATGTTAAATGTTATATTTTTATTTTTAAGATTTTTTGGGTGAGTTTCTAATTTTTTTTGAGATTTTTTATTTTTCTAATTTTTTGAAGAAAAAAATAAAAAAGCAATTGGACCAATTCTAAGTCAGTTTTCCTTCCGAGGAATTGATTGGAATAGGTCAATCCGATCCGATTTGAATCAGATTGGTACCGACTGATTATGATTCTAATTTTAATTTTGGAATCCTCGATCTCTCCCACCCAACAACACTTGAGTGCCTACCCTCCTTAGCACCCAAGTCAACAAATTCATTAAAGTCTTCCCCCTATTCTCCTTAACTTGCCTTGAATCTGCATGGAGGATATCCAAATCCTTTGCCGATTTACCCTACAGTGCTTAAGAGCCTGCCACTCCATTGCCAGTTTGAGTCCCCTTGACCAGCAGGACCTTGATGTAGTAGTGCATGTCTTTAAACACCACTATAAAAACTGTAAACGTTGCAGACACTACACCCTTCGCTCCCCAGAGCAATGATCTTTTGAAGTGGGCAGTGGCGCTGGTGCTTGCTGCAATTGTAGAAACCATGGACGAAGACTAGGCAAACAAAGGGATCCCCAAGATTGAAACGTGACACCAAATAGAACAGAGAGGCTCAATCTCCACTGTCATGCTCCATCAAATGAAAAAAGTTTGAACCTCCAGGTCCTTCAAACTCCTTCCCAACCACCCCAACTACCAAAAAACAGGAATAAGGATTCCTAACTAAGAACCTTCCCATGGACAAACAACTGATCCACCAGGTAGACATCCCCATGCGGATTCGGCAAGTCATGAGGGTGTATTGTACAGGTGTCCATGGCAGCTGCAAGCCTCTCTCTACACACTGCCACTATGTTTCCTGGCTGGATAGCTCTCCTTTTAACAATGAGAATATCTGATATTGTAAAACAGGTATTTCCTCTGATATTTCTGACAAATTCCGAACATTTCATAATTATTCCTAATGATGATAAATTCCACAAGAAAAATGTTTTATGAACTATAACTGAAACGTTCAAGTAAAACATGGCTAATAAAATCCAGCATTTTATCACCAATGTAACATCTAACATGAACAAATTTCTACAGAAAATGCATAAGTTGTTAACGAACACTGAAACCACCAGCAGCATAAGTGAAAATATGTAGTCTAACAAGAATCTCAAACCATGTAGACAAAAGGACGAACCTGGTAAGTAACAACAGCTGCGTATCCACCTAAAATGAAACTAGATAATATGGAAGCAGCTACAGCTCCTATAACAGCAGCTGGCCAAAGAATTGTTGCAAGACCAGCGAATGGTACACATGCAGTCTCCAAAAATGGACCTTCTCTTCCTATAAGATCTTGAAATAACCTATGCCATCCTTTGACAAGCATATATGGTGACTTGAATATGGATATTAGCGTGATCACGAAAACGTCTACAACAATGCCAACAACTCCAACTAAAAGAGCTCCCAGAAGGTACAAAAGACTGTCATATTTTACAGTAGATTTCTGTCAGCCAATTAGAACACTTGGAAAAAAAACTTAAGGGATTAGAAGGTATAATCATGATAATATCAACAATAGTATAAACTAACAAAGATTCTGACACTTATTTACCCAACATACATATGCCAACAAAAAACAACCTAAAAAATTTATAAAGCAAATATTTAAAAGAAAGAAAGAACAAGCGCTAAATATCTCATTGAAGTATGTAAGTTGATAGTTCTCTTGGTTCAACACTTGAATCCTCACTCTAAACGCATCACTGCAACCTAAAAAACTTTAGAAAATGTCTCTTGGAGCTGTATAATAAGAGTTTGTGTCCTCTTCTCCTTAATGAAATGGAAAGTTGATGGAAAGATGTGACAGCAGTCTGTCCACTAAAATGCTTCCTTTGTAATCAATAATAAAAGACATGATAACTAAATCTGCAAATGAATCAATAACAATATGTTGTTAAACTATGAAAATTATAGAGACCGTAAATACTTTGTGGCTACTGGCCATAGCCGTTCAACAATGACTCTGACCTTCTCCAAGTTAGCAAAGACATCCTCACTGATGATGGTGAAACTTAAAGAGGACCAATCAGGAATGCACGTTTCTTGAAGTTTGCATAAAAATTCATAATCCAAAGATTCAAATATACCTAAATGTAGATATCCTAAACGGTACTCCTACACCATTATTTGTAGGATCAGCCAATCCAGATTAGGGTTGGCAGTTCCCAAATCTAGATTAGTAGATCATTGATCAGGATCAGACGGTATCGACCCAATCCTGGGGGAGCTGATTTCGAGGCCAACTTCTGTTGGGATTGGGCTATGTTTGTTCACAACAACTTGGAATGGCTAATTATGGACAAATTCAAGGCTGATCCCAGCAAGATTGCAGATCAAGTATATTGTTTATGCATTTTAGTTTTTGGAAGAAAAAGGATACACTTATTAATGTTTGTTACAAAAAGATGTAAGGCATATTTAAAATAAGTAGAGTTTTTATATACCTACATGTAAAAATCATTTGCAAATGTGTTTGACTGCTTTCTTTGTAGCCCCTATGGTAGCCTTAACTCCTTTTAAGGTCTGCTCGATCATCCTTCAACCCCTGTCACTTTGTTTATACATGGGTATATCCGTCGGCCAAACTGAATGTGACTAACAGAACTCACTATCTTGGCCTGCTTAAGGTATAGGGCGAATGCCTTGATCCACATCTGAATATTAGGTAGTAGATCCTCCTACCCCCTTCTTCTCTTCTCATATTCGCGAGATTAAGCCCTACTTGTATGTATTGCTCTTCTTACTTGTGTCTCCTCTTGATCAACTGAACTTGATGAAGACATCTCAATATGAGCATTTTATTTTCGTTTTTTGCTCCTTTCGAACATGGTAATTATGTCTCGACGTCTGAACAACGTTTCGTACATGTTGGCTCTGTGCTCAATTCGTATCTCTTTCTATAATGCTCTCCTAGTTAAATACTCACATCTCTTCTCTCAACTCCAATAGTACCTTGTTGCACTTCTTCACATTCTCACTCAACTCACCAATATGTTGTTTAAGGCGATAAACACCTCCATTCATATTCTTCCCCCTCTTTTCTCACCGTCAATATCTAACGTGTCTGTGTTACCATTCAATGTCACGATGTGTGCCGGCATCGGCATCACATTCCCCATCTGACATTTTTCCTACACAAACAAAAAATAGAATTTATATTAAATAACTATATCCGTTAATGAGGAGGAAGAAAACTAAGCAAAACTAAACAAGTCACCCCTTAAGATGACTGTACAGGGGTGACTGCACAGTCACTTTCGAGTGACTGTGCACCCCTACATAGTCACCCTCGGAGGTGCAGCAGGGTTCCTATAGGGGCAACGCCATAACCGGTGGAAAATCCCCCCTTAAGTTTTCGAGGCCAACTAGAAGGGGGAATCCAAACCGGGGAACAAGTATAGGGGGAGAGGGAGAAGAGGGGAGGTGAGAAAAGAGGGCAAAACATACCTTTAAAGGGGTTTCTTGAGCTCAATGGAGGGGATGCTAGAGGGGAGCTAGAACCCTAAATCATAAAATGGGGGGGGATCAGGTGATAAAGGGCAGGATCAGCTGATCTCCCCTTTTAATGGGGAGTCATCAGATCAGAGTCGGGTATAAAATTGAACCCAATTTTAGAAGTTTGGGTTTCCCAAAGATCGGCCGATTCTCGATTCGATCCTGGAGAATCGGTCAATCTAGGCCGATTCTCTTGATCCAACATGGTTTCTCTAGAAATCAATCTTGAATCGGTTGTCCAACGCATGGAGGTCGATTCAATCTAAAAATCGGCCGATTCCTATTCAAATCAGCCGATTCCGCAAACTATATTTGGAATGTGCAAATTTCTGACATTAATACATAGAGACACTCAACTACCCTTGATTAATTGTTAGAGCAACTCATAGAAATTAAAACATCCACAAAACATAAACACATACGGAAGGTACAACCCCATAAACTCAATGGAATCCAAACTTAATATGTTAAATTTGGTTTGAGTTTGTTAGGATATATTCTTTAGTGAATTTTCACATATTTATCATATTTAATATGTGTTTAACTCTTTTATCACGGGGCCTTGTCATTAAGACATATTTTGAATTATTAGAGTTAATTTGGACCTAAGATAAGAAAAGACATGATTCAGATTGAACTGTGTATTTTTATTGTGTTTTTCATTCCCATTCCATTAGACTTAGTGTGAGATTTGCTTAAGTCTAATTTTTATGGTATCAAATTTAAAGTATATTCACGATTATTTCATTATCATTTAGATTCATCTTGATCATATTTTTATGCTAACCGATTGAAGTAGGTTCATTATCACTTGATTTTCATGTTCTAAGTCTTAGCATTAAGCATTTAGAATCATCTTTTCTAAATTTTTAATAGAATCCGACTGGGATGAGTTTATTATCATCTAATTTGATATTTAAAGTCTTAGCATTAGACTTAGGTTTAATTATGAATTCATTTTAAGTCTTGGCATTATGGGTCCATTTGGAAACTTGTGAGATGTACTTCACTTCGAAGCACCTCTGTAAAGAAGATACTTCACATAGAAATGCTTCTCTATCACAGAAGTGAAAGTTGTTTGGTTCTATATTGTTATCAAACAAAATTGCTTCTTGAATAACAAAAACAATTATTTCAAATAATCAAGTAAATTTCAGTTAGTCTAAAAAATAAAATTACAACATTGTAACTGTTGGCATTAAAATTTTTCAAGGGAAAGAAAATAAAAGGGTAGAAAATTTAGACACCAAAAAGGGAGGATAAAAAAGAGAAAGTGGTGGTGGGGCCCACCTTAGTGGTCCAATGGGCCAACTAGGCCCAATAAGGTTTAATGGGCCCGATATGTCCAATGATGGCCCAAGGTAACTCAAACAATATCCTTCAGCTCACCCAACTCAAATTGGAGCAAAGTTGAAGTTGGTTTGGAAATCCGATTCGAATTCAGTGAATCAAAGACAAACTAGTGCAAATGGGCTTTGAAAAGGACTTTGGGAAGCTTAATGGGCCCAAATGGCTAAGGAAATAGGCTCATTGCATAGCCCAGTCATAATCTTTGCAACGGTGCCCAAAACATGAAAAATGGACATCGAAATGTAAAAATGACCGTTTTGCCCCTGACACATCGAGACAAATTGGGGCAAGGTCAAAAACATCCGACTTCATCACAGTATCCGTCGAAGATTGAGCCAGACAATGCTCGAGACGAATCAAAAATCCGATCAACAGTCGGATGGTTATTCAATAAAAATTGAATTTGAACGAGAGTCCGTGCCCCACCACTCCAAGGGTGAAATGATCCAATCAATCATCAAGTAGGCCCACAAGCTGAATATTTCAATTTTTCGGTTCAAAACTTTAGTCTTGGGAATATTGATGCAATAAAATTAAAGTTTGGCCAAGAAAAATTTTTAATTGTATTTAATTGTAATTTTCGACGGCCGAGATCGCACCAATCAAAAAGATTTGTAAAACGAAGAATTTGATGCAATTCGGGATATCTCAGCCACACAAATTGATGGAGCACGAGATCAAAGGCCATCGGGACACCTTACGGATTTTTTCGAGCAAATTTAGAGATTATTTAATTAATTCCGACCAAAATTAATAACATTCGTTGGATCGGGAGCATCTTGATGAGATTTAAGTCAGATCTGACCAAAAAATACCCAGCCACCATCCCTTTTGAAAGGTTCAGTGCATTAGCCTTACTTCCCCATTTTTCTCCTTCAGTTTAGGAGAGAATTGAGAGAGGTTATTATCTCATTTTTATAATATCTAGGAATTCAAAAAAGGAGCTAAAAAAAAGAAATTGGGCCATTCTTGTGGCCAGCCAATAGCAGCTGTGGGATTCCTCTCTCAGCCGGATTTCTCTCCCTGGGTGGCTATCTCTCCAGCCGACTATCCCTCCTGATTGAGATTCCCTCGGCTCTCTTTGGGCAGTGCGCAGTTATCCCCAGAAGGAGAACCCTCTTCGGCTGAGGTGTGCGCGACAAAAGCCCAAACCCGACCTCCCTCCCCTGGCCTTCTCTACTGTGCGGCTTCTTCCAACTGCAGCAGCAGCCGCAAGCAGTGATCGTCCTCCTCTTCTGGCATCAACTGCACCAAGTGAAGAAGCGGGAGAGGAAGGAAGAAGAAGGAGGAGGCCGGCTCTGTCTTCTTCAGCACCACCTACAGTGCAAGGAGAAGGAAAAGAAGAAGAGAAGAAAAGGAAAAGGTAAGAAAAGGGGTCTCACTTAAACTTCTCCTCCCTTTTCCCCTCTCTTCCCCATCTCTTGCCATGGCCGAACTACCTCTTTTCCTCTCCTTTTAGGCCCGGTCAAATCCCCATACGCTAGACTCCCTGCGGCCTCCCTTTAAGGTCCCCTTTTCATGGCCAAATCTGCCACTATCTAGTCGCCTGCACAAAAAAAGGGGTCTGCATACATAGCCTTATAGCCCCTGTTCGGCCACCTGCAACAGCCCTTTGGGCTCCCCAGTCGGCCATGCCATCGGCCCATAACATGCCCCTGTGCACCCCTTGTTCAGACCCCCAACCAGCCATGCCATTAGACCCTTAAAAGGCCCCCTGTCCAGTCATCAATCAGGCCTCTAAAAAGGTCATAAATCAGAGCTTAACCAGCCCTGTTCGGCCCCCCATCTGGCCTCCATTTCTGTCCCCTATGCACTGTCCCTTTGTGCTCCTCTTTTAGGCCTGAACGGTCACCCTTAACAGCCCCCTAAACAGGTCAAAATCAGACCATCTCAAGCCCCCCCTTTTGGCCCACCTGTCTGTCCCTGTCCGGTCCCCTTTCTGACCCTTTAACAGGTCAGAAATCAGCCCCTCTTGGCCCATTAAAACACCCCCCCTACACAGACCCCCATCAGACCCTTAAACAGGTCCTAAAACAGATCACACCGGCTCTCTGTCCACCAATCATCTAAAGCCTAACAGAACAGTCCCTAGACCGAGCTTAAATTGACCCAAAACAGTCCCTGTTTCCAGCCCCTACATGGCTCTTCAAACTTGCATTTTTCCTTCTTGTGTGGGGATGAGGGGACGGCCCAATGCCATTTGGAATCTGAGACTGGCCAAGTCATCGCTCGGGTGGCTCTCTACCCCACACTCCCTAAAACAACCCCCCTTTCGGACACCCAAACCATCCTGAAATCTGTCCTTTGCGCAGCCCCCATTCAGTCTCCAAAAACAGCCCTATTCAGCTCAATGTGGCCCATTTGAATCACTGCTACGGCCCCTTAAAAATGCCCCAAACAGGTGCTGGTTCAGTCAAGACAAAACAAGTCTTTGTAAGGACCGGGTTGAGAGTAACGGCCTAATCCCCCTTGACTCACATGATGGGTCAAGGGCTAAAAGGGAGGCCTTACAATTCCGGTCCAAACAGGGTGCAAATCAGGCCGTCAAGGCTCAAGAAGCTGAAAATGGGCCAATTGGACCATGAAGACATGAAACCGGTCTTATTGGGCCATGCAAGGATTCCGGAATCGGAATCGAAACCGGATTCCGATTCCGATTCCAGGAATCGGCCGGAATCGGCCGAGATCCGGAATCGGTTTTTTTTTTTGAATTTTTTTTTCGTCAAAAAATTCAAAAAATTCAGAAAAAATAGGAAATGAGTTAGATTTTTTTAAAAAAATAACCAATGCATTTATCCACGGGACCACATCGAATAAATACTAATGAACTCCAATTGAAGACTTGAAGTTAAGTACATATTCCAATTCCATTGATTCAAAAATCAAAGAGTTGATACATCATAAAAAAAAATACATCATATCAATCTACTACCAATATCCAGGATATAGATATGGGTCTTCCTCCTCTCCCTGCTGCTCGTGACGCTCCTCCCTCGTGCTCAGTCTTGTATACTGTCCGGGACCATATCCATATGAAAATAATGCCGATGCCATGCCATCAAGGTCGTATGGATCGGACTGCGGGACGACCGGGACGTAAGCAGAGGATGGTGGAGCTAGTGGTGTAATCCACTGCTGGTCAGCCTGGCCAAATGCTGGATACTGTGGCTCCATAATATAAGAATAAGGTGTTTGCTCATCCAGCATGTAATACGGCTTTGGAAGCCGTGAATCAGGAGACTCAGCTGCTGCTGATGGCTACGTCGCTGGTATGCACTCCTCGTCATCATCACCTGAGGAGTGAGAAGGAGCCTGCATGCTGTCATCTGGGCTGACAGGACGCCTGACCTCTAGCTTCCTTCTCTTCACCTCTTCAGCCATCTCTGAAGTACCAGAAGGTCCGGAACCCAAAGTTTTTTTCAACTTTGCAAATCCTCCCATTTTTCGTGCAGTCACCTTTGTTTTCGTTTTCCCCGGACTGCGAATGGGCTGGGTAGCGGCCGTCGGGGACCGGAGCCGAGCCGGGGCTAAAGCCGCAGTGGTCGCTCCATAGCCGCCGGCAGAAGAAGGCCCTACCTGAGCCTGAGAAGTAGATAAAGGTGGAGCTGGAGCATCCTCCTCGGCTTCAACACCATCCAACTCTCCTTCAGCCCATGCACGGTCATCGGGATCAAACTCAGCTGCATGATCCCTGGCTTCCCTCTCCTCTATCCAGGAGGCAAGTGCATGCTCCTCCTGGAATATCTCGGTCCACGTCCACCTCCTCGGGTAGTGGTGTGGCGGCGGAATGCCTCTGCTCGCATGGGCCACCTGCGAATCGTGCACATCGTCCCCCGCCCATCTTCTCGTCGATCCTCGATGTTCTTTATGCGCGGCCCTCACGTTGTAATGACGAGAAGACCAGCTTCTCCAACCGGTCTGAGGTCAACCTGTTCCTCCTTTTCGTATGTATCAGGTTGAATGTACTCCAGTTCCTCTCACAATGGGAGGAACTGGTGCTGCTGAGTATCCTGATACCGATGGCAGCAAGTGGATTCCATCCACTCCTAGTGTTCACCTGAACCCACCACTCAGCTGCAAGAAAAAAACAAGAGAAACGGTAAACAATTAGCCCATCATCTACCATAACTTATATGAAAAGAAAATAAAATCTTCATCAAGCTATTACTATACCAGGTGACACTTTGTCAACTGAATATTTCAGGTCAGCATCTGAGTATACGCCGACCCTCATCTTGTACTCGCATCCGAAAAATTTATAAAAAAATATTAGTTGCCTGGTAAGGCTACTCCAAGGTATTTAATGAACTCTAACTTACTTCTATCTCAGCCTCTATCCTGTCCTGCTGAGATCGGCACAGATGCTGAATAACTGCAAGTGTACCCCGCATCACCTCGTTGTCGTTCACCACCTGTCCTCCATATTGGATACGGGGGTTCAAAAAATATCATGCAAGACTTTATTAGTTAACACTGTGCATATAAGACAATTATACAGCAAAAATAATTTTTTAACCAAGTTACCTGCAGCATGGACATCGTGATGCAAGGTCTTGTCCCATCGGTCATCTATGATCTTCCACCACTTCTTGTAACCTCTGGGATTTTTTTCTTTTATTTTCAGCTTTGCCCGGTCCATGGCATCATACAACGTGCCCATCTGGTCCCTGTCATCTGAGTCTACCAACCTCAAGACAACTACCAGTGACTCAATAATTGCCAAGTAGTAGGCAATCCTCTCCCAAAACCTCTTGTCAGTGATCTGCTTCTCAGACCTGACAAGAATCTCCAACTGCTTTTTTTTGTCATGCATGTTGTCCACGATATAGTTGTAATACTCCTCTGACCGCGCGAACCTAACCAATGCATGCCTGTGCCGGTGTATACTCTCCAGCGCAATGAAGTTCGTGGCAAATCGTGTCGGACCGGGCCTAACAAGATCGTGCCCTCCTGTGTGAGATCTCATGATATGTAGGAGGCGGGAATGCAAATAAATAAAAGATGTGATCGTCTGCGCCTGCCTGACAAGTGTAGATACACCCTACTCCTTGCCTATATCCTCTAATATGAGATCTATGGAATGTGCTGCACAGGGCACCCAGAAGATGTGATTCCTCTTCTCCATCAACTTCCTCCCAGCCGCCTTATATGATGGTTCGTTGTCAGTGACAACCTGAACCACATTGTCCTCCCGATCTCCTCCACCACCCCATCCATCGAGAGAAAAGATGAAGTCGGCATTTTTTATCTTCCCGAAGCATCTACCGACTTCAAGAATGTAGTCCCTCGAACGCACACCAAGAAGTTTATCATACTCCTCTTGGTGATACCTGTCCACCCATCGCACATAATTGTGCAACCCCTCTCCTTCCACACCAACTTAAACCCATCCATCCACTCCCTCAACTCCTGGACCTCCTCATCCAGGCCAGCGCCGTATATGTGTCTGCTGCCCGGGCCTTGCAAATCCGGTCTAGCCTCACCCACGGCATCCACCATCGTCTGGAAGTAGGGGCTGGTGGTTGCATGTGCTGGGATGCCTACATCAAGTTAAAAAAAATTGGGATCAGGCTAAAATTAAGTTTAAGTAAATAAAACACACATAATGTCAATTTTAATTTAAAAAGTGATACTTGCATGTAAAAACCATTTCACAATGTGGCGAACGGCTCTCTTTGCGGCCGTTCCTGTTGCCTTCACCCCTTTCAATGTCTGTTTTATCCCCATCTGCCCAGCACTCTGTTTCCTAAATAAATACTCGTCACTCGGTGTAAATCGAGTGCTAGTAGAAGTGGAACGGCGGTATGGCTCCTGTCTCCTGGGGTCAGTCTCTCGGTCCCGGCCCAAAGCTGGGTCAACTCTGGACCCAGACCCTCCTGCTCCCCTCGTCCTGTCCTCCTCCTCAGCAAAAACACGCTTGCTATCGTGCCTAGCACGTCTAAGCTCAGAGTCCGAGGACTCGTC
This sequence comes from Cryptocoryne crispatula var. balansae, assembly GCA_036172225.1. Taxonomy (NCBI): domain Eukaryota; kingdom Viridiplantae; phylum Streptophyta; class Magnoliopsida; order Alismatales; family Araceae; genus Cryptocoryne; species Cryptocoryne crispatula. Next base: position 19,107,691 of record CM069925.1, on the reverse strand, counting down.
CTCGCTCTCTGGCTCCGGCTCAGCTGTTGCCTTCCCCTTGCCTTTCCCTTTCGAGGTAGATAAATCGCGGTCCCTGCTCTTCTGGAGTAGCTCGTCGTGCAAGTCCTCCCTCTGCTCGATCCTAACAGCCCGTTGAAAGGCTCTACCTATCATGTAGCCTCTCATCTCCTCACTCTTCTCCCTGGGCACCTTGTCACATTTCTTGACATTCCCACCTGTTCCGACAATATGTTGTTTCAGCCCGAACACCCCCCCATTCATCTCCTTCCCACACCATTTGCATTGTACCCTCTTCCTGACTGGGTCTACCATCTGCCCATGCTCCCAACCCACGTCGGAAGCACGCGCTTGGTGCCGAATCACCTTGATCGAATTATCGTTTATATCTGCAAAAATTGTAAACAATGCACTAAAAATGATTAGATAACATAAAAATTGATTTAGACGCTGTTCGGGAAGCAGACAACCCAAGTAACACACCATTCGGTATGTTTAAAGGGTTATGTATTTGCCGAAAACGGTCGTAAATTAACGTACGGGATATCCGGAATTTTTCCCGTGCAAAATGGACTTAAAAGGATAGTTCAAAACTTGGACGGACTTGTTCGGTCGGAAATCACAACGTTTAACAATGCTCGGACTCGTCGGAAACCGGTAAGAATGGACGTACGAAGTTTTCGGCGAAGAAATCTTACCAAAAACCGGTCAAAGATCGAAGAAGAGGTTGATTCGATGCCGGTCCGAGCTTGAATCGGCGGAATCCCTTGAAGACCTAGCGTGGAATCGCCGAAATCGGGCAGGAATCGACGCTGGATCGACGGAATCGGACGGAATCGACGCTGGATCGACGCTGAATCGCCGGAAACGCGCCGGAATCGCCTGCGCCTGCTTCTGCCGCCGCGGGATCGAGAGAATCGACCCCCGCGGGTCGATTCCGGCCCTAAAAGGGCAGGAATCGATTCGATTCCCGGTCCAGAATCGAACCGGGAATCGAACCGGGCCGGTTGACCCGGTCTTCCGAAGGAATCGGTCGGACCGATTCCACAAGGAATCGCCTGGAATCGGATCGATTCCGACTGATTCCAGGCGATTCATACCGATTCCGCGGAATTCTTCCCGGAATCGGTCCTTCCGCCGGGAATCGGATCGGAATCCACCGATCGGATTCCGGAATCGGTCGGAATCGGACCGATTCCGCCGATTCTGCAATCTATGGGGCCATGAGACGTAAATCTGGCCCAATGGGCTTTGGACAAAAAAATGAACTTAAATAAATTCTAAAATGCAAAAATCAAAATTAATTAAGAAGATCGCACCACTTCGTGAGCTCTTCACAATTGGGCGGCTAGTCTAGACACGCTTCTAGTACACGGACCCAGACGTAGGCAATGGCCAGCTCTCATTGCAAATGATCATTCCCACGATATGAGTCACATACTTGTTGCACTAAACGAGTAAATTCTATTTTGATCGGAAATAAGGTGGCATGTTGCCAATATTTTCCCGATCTTATGAAAATTTACACTGCATGGGAAGGAATGCCAACATATGGACCGAGCATCCATCCAATGTACGCCGACATGCAAATGCAATAAAATTTCAAATGTCGACTCAACTCCATGTGACTAGGCAACCGATGCTAGCCCAACGGATTGGATGGGATGCGAATTGAACTGGAATAAATAAGAACGAAACAAATCTGAAAATGTATTTAATTAAATCTAAAAAAATCATTAAAATAGGCCATAAAATCTGAAAATATAAAAAATCTGAACTTAATGCAATCTAAAAATTCGAATTAAATATACCTAATTTAATGGAATTCAACTCCGTAAACAAATGAAATCTCAATAATTCAAAGTAAATCAAATAAACCACAAAAAAGCACTTCAAAACACTAAAAATCTGTCACAAAAATTTTAAAAAAAATCAGATTTTAAAATAATCTGATATTTAAAATTAACTAAATTAAATCAAAGTTTAAAATACTAAAAACATATCGAACACACTCAAATCGGTATCAAAACAACCAACCAACATAAGAAATAACAAAACAACATCTTAATCCACATGTCAACCAAACTAAATAAAACAGATTGTTTAAATTATCAAACTCCATTAAATTCCAAATTCGAATAATGATAACTCTAATCAAGTGAAATAAAAGCAACCGAAGCCAAATCAAATTAAATCAAATCAAATGACACAACTTGAACATAAAAATTCAAATCAAACCCAAAAACTGAAATCCATCTCAAACCAAAACAAAAATCAACTCTAAATCAAATAAAAAACAACTTCCAACAAAAAAAAAAAAATTAAAAATAATTTGTTTACATCTTATCGGCCCGAAAGGCCGGAACCTTTGAGTTCATTCTGTTTTGTGGATGAGCATGCTCTCAAATAGATCGCTATGCCAACTAATCAAGGATTTTCGAGCGGTTGCTCGATGTAATTAACGTCAGATATTTGCAATATCCGATAGAGAGGAGTCAAAAATAATTTTTACAAAATCCGAACCTCGGTTTAATATTTTAACAAATATCGTTGGACTATTTAATACATTTATAGACTATCCCCTATTTTCCTAAGTGATCCAAAGGAGATCAAATCTTTTAAAATTGGAAAAATGAGGTTCCCACAGTAACCATGCATCGATGTAACAATCACTTATACTTTAAATAAAAATAGTATTGTCTAAAAATTTGATTTGCCAAAGAATCTCTGAATATATTCATCATCTTTCTATCTTGTTCACGAGGAATTTGTCATGTGGTTGTTTGTGACACTAAAATACTTACCATTTTCAATTGTATTATCATCAAATTCTCTGAACAACTCATCTCCTAAATCAATTTTTCGTATGACATTGTGTACTTGCATTGAAGCAACTATAATTTGTGTTTGTTTTTTCAAAAAATAAGATAACATACCATCAATAATTCGTCAATGATTTTTAAGTACTCCAAAACAATGTTCAATAACATTTTTTTCTTCTTTGTTTCGAGGACTAAGTCCACGATGATCTTGTAAATGATAATGATAACCACGTAATGGTGTTAGAAAATCTATTTTATTAATGAAACCAACATTTACTTAGTAATCTTTTCCTATATACAATCCATACATATAGTTAGACGGTAAATATAGAACAAAACCATAGCATTATGACATTGAATGTATACATGTCAGTGGCTTTGGAAATCCAACATTCAAATCACAAATACAATCTAATAAAATTTGTGCATCATGACATGTTCCTTCATGTCTTGCAAAAACAAATGTAAATAACATGTAGTCACAGACAGCTAGAACATTCAAAGTGGAATTTGTCTTTCCGCCACATATATGTCATTTGTTGTGCACTTGTTACTACTACTTCAATATGAGTTCCATCTATTGCTCTAATACATTGTTTAAAAAAATAGACATATATTTCTTACTTGTAATAAACTCACGTGTATTGTTAAAACTTGGTAAAGTAATATTAATTTTTGCATACTTTTGTATCACTCTTAATACACAGTTGAAATATCTATTACAAGATTCACCATAACGCTGAAAATACTCACACATATCTTGAACCGAATAATTTTTACCAATTATGATAAGAAATAAAGCAACAGGCTCTTCAACCACTACATATCTTGTGTTTTGAAAAAGATTATGCTTCCTAAATTCATCATAAAAATAAATAAATACCGGAGGCTCCATCCTTAACATGTCGTACAAACGCTCGCAGTGATCTCCTAAAAGTTCTCGAACTTTGTAAAACCCTCTATGTAGAGACGTATGACACGGCTCTTTGTATAGATACATTTCGTTATAAGCAATCAAACTTGCTGTAAGAATAGGTAATTCACAAAATTTTTCATCTGATTCACTATAGTAGAGTTACTAATGTGATCCAAAATTGTTAAATCAGTATTTAACATTGAATCACATGAATTGTTTGAACTCATCCTACATGAATGCATAGAAGTAGCCCAATTATATGGATGTACATCATATATAAAACAAAAATCATATTTATGCAATAAACAACAAAGTGATAATGCTAATGTGCTATATTTATTTCTTAACAAAAGACCAAAACATAATTAAGTAAATTTTTAAACACTATTTTCTTCTCTCTTCATATGCACTTTCTAACCATGACAGCCTATATTTTGTATTTATCTCTACAAATAGTTGACGATATTCACTTTTCACAAATCTTATTAGAACCCACATATGTATACATCCTCCAAACTCTATACGTAGTAATTCTTCTAATATCTTTATTACTTCACCAATACTTGGTGTATTACTTGTGACTTCATCCTTTCTCTTTTCTCTAAACTAAATCATTGTCATCAGATTCTTGATGTGAGATGCCATTTATTTCTATAGGCTCATCTCTTCTATCAACATTCTTATTTTGTGATATTGTGTCCATATCCTCAAAATGAATTGCCGATAGATTGGCAACATTTTCTCCGATTCTTATTGTTCTTTGAATTTGGATAACAAATATTCATGTTTTAAGCCCTTTATTTTAAACATACTAATTGTAGGGTCCTCCATGTAAGCATAAAAAAATATGACATAATGATATGAAATTACATTTGCTAAAGTATATTAAAAGACGATACATATCAAAAGATAATCGCTCCGCCGTCTCTTAGTAACTTTCACAATGTTTTTAACTTCATCCCATTCAAGACTAGTGGTATTATTCTTTAATACTATCCAAGCTTTATACTATCGTTTTGACTTGTCACAATGATTCTTCACTTATTTCTTATCAAAAAACTTTTCAAAGTTATGATTTAGCTCTTTTATAACATTTGACCACCCTATCTTCAATGATAAATATCCACTTTTTTTTTGAATCTACTTGAGTAACACATGCCCTGACAAACATTTCATTAGTTTGCATATCCCAAATAACTTTTGTCATCAGAATAGACTTGTCATTCTCCTTATTATAATGAGATATTATAAATATGTAATTTATATGTCAACGTTAATAAAGTTATCAGTATGACAAATTTTGTTTGACTTAATAAAAAGATAACTACAAATGATAGGTGATTTATAAGTCTATTAATGTTTATAACCGTTAAGTTTGTTAAAAATACCTCTAGATATATCTTGATCCCTCCTTCCATGGGCGACGAATTGTTCGATCCAATCAAGTACAATCACCAATTAGTATCAAATATCCATATTAAAAGTACCTTGAATAAGTCTACTAAAATTTATAACATTTAATAACTTTAATATTATCAAGTAGATCATGAAAATAGATCAATTAAAAGGTATAATCACCATTTAGAAAGAGATAAATATACTATCGACAGGCATGAAAGAAGAAGAAAAAACATATCAATTCTATTAGTAAAAGGGGAGGTCGAACTGAGCAATAGACCAAGGATTTCCTCCTCCTAGTCCTCTGTCCCCTTTGTTTTGTAATTCTCAAGGTCTTCTGGTGCAAATGAAGGAGGAATGGGGGAAATGATTGGACAATGATGCGCCATGCAAGGGAGTCTGAGGAGCTTGGATGCGAGGAAGAGCTTAGACATGGGGAGGGCTTGAATGCAGGAAAGAGGACATTGATAGCTGCTAAAGGCAGAGGATGTGGCATACATCATCTCTGGCCCAAGCATTGGGACCACCTCTAGGCAACAATGTGCTGCCACCTCTAAAGGCATCAACATTGCAGGATGCAGTACAAGGAGAAGGTGGAGGCATCCTTGCCTTGAGACAGAAACTGGAGGTTACTTAGGGGGTGACATTGCGTACCCGAGGAAGGCTAGGGTTGGGCATGGGGGACGATAGAAGAGGGATCCATTTAGGGGATTATTGCTCCAATGTCTTACGGGGGAGCCGAACGGCTTCGCGTGATCTTGTGGAGCCGAGGAAGGTCGGGGGTAAGCGTGGGGGGTGACGGATGTCATGAGGGGCTGAGAGGGGGTGGCAATGTTGTAAGACATCTCCAGAAAGGCTTGCGGCTATGAGCAATTTGTTAGAAGCAGGAATGGGGGTGAAGGGGGTGGGAATGCAGCATCGGTGGATGCTTTATGCTGATCGGTGGGGCCTTAAGTGAAACAAGATTAACCTGGAGGTCGATGGGCCATAGGACAGAAGAAGAGAAAAAGGGAGGAGAACATGTACGGTGACAACACGACACCAAAGGACAATGCTAGCGATGACAATAGTAGCAAATGGGGAGGATGTGGTTTCTGACAATGGCGATAAAACCTCATAGGGAAGATGCAGCTTCTTGAAACGACAAGTTCTCGAAGGTGACAACGAGTGTGAGAGGACTACGACAGTGAGAGGAGAAATGGGGAACGTGGAGAGATGCTCTTCCAAAGGTTGATGGCATTGTTTTCTAAAAAATATTTTGGCAGCGACGCTCTCGGAGAGGGTGAGAGTCGAGAGTGAATTTTGGTAATTGGAAGGAGATAATTTCTCTTTCCAGCTTCCTCCTTCGATCTAGCAAAGAAGTGAATGCGGAGGAGACAACCAAACGCTTTCGTTAAAATAGGAGTTCTATTAAAATAAGAAGCATTTCATTGAGAAGGTGAAATGAAAAAGAAATGCTTACCGACCGTTGCCAAATAGACCCCATGTGTCTCAGACAGAATCTGATTTGATATATAAATCAAATAACTGTCTTCTCATCCTTGATATGATCGGGGCCTAGGACTTAAAATATGTAAGGCCACTATCTCCTAACATATGGATTATGTTACCACCAAATTCCAAATCACTTATGAACTACTTAGCATCTCTCTAGACATAATGAATTTACATGACCTTAAGCTGAACAAAAAACTAAGAGACCTGGTCTTAAAACTTAGAAGGGTGTGAAACTAAACAAAACATATAAAGATATATAAAAATGTATTTATATATATGTTTGAAAATTCATTTGATTTCTATTCGTTTTGGAAAAGAATTTTTATTATTTTGACTAACATATATTAATATGAAAATCCATGATATTTCATAGTGGCATTAGCCAAAATACATGATATGTATAAAAACATAAACATATCGAGGTTTAGAGATCATAACAATATTTTTGGACTTTTCTCGATCAAAAGATGTAAATTTTCAATGCTAATTACGTTGAGATACTCGAATACTCTTGATTAACCGTCGTAGGCAACTCGCAAAATAGGGAGCATACATCCACAAAATACAAACACATGAGAACTATAGCCCCATAAATTTAATAGAATGCAAACATAATATTTTGAGTTTGATCTTGAGTTTTGATTTTTAAATTCCAACATCTTAAGGTTATATGTTCCTTAGTGGATTCTTAAACATTTTAACATGTTTAGCATGGTTTTAACTCTTATAATTCAAGATCTTAACATTGGACATTTTCAATTATTAGAGTTTGGATCTGAAGTCTAGAAAAGACATAATTCGGATTTAATTCATTATAAGATTATACATTTCGATCAAATGATCCCAATTCTATATTTTTTATCTAACTCTTGACATTGTTTAGGCTTAGTGAAATCATGTTTTTATGACATTTGATTAGAACAAGCTCATTGTTAATTCATTTACTATACTCCAAATTTTTTCATTACGTATGTTAGACTTAGGATTCCTTTTGCATTCACTTAAGTCTTGTCATTAGACTTAAGCTGTCTTCCCCATATGACTTTTTTGATATCCAATCATGGGCATGTTCCTTATATTTTATTCTAAGCCTCAGCGCATTAGGCTCGGGGCCCATTAGGATCATCATTTTTTATCAGACTTCGTATTTTTAAATCTTGGCATTAAGCATGTTAGGCTTAAGAATTTTAATGGGTCTGAAATTAGCATGTTAAGATGACATTTTAATTAAGACCACCCCGTTGCATTAACTTCATTCAAGCAGAATTAGAAACCCATACAAAGTTCTCATTTCGGCCATTCTTAATATTGAAGTTTAAACATTAGAACTAGGGGAATCAATCCATATTCACATCTGATTCTCTCATAGCCCCCCAAGCCATATTAGCGTCAGTCAAATTTGAAGTTAAAATCAAGATGTTAAGACTCAGAATAAAACATGAATGAAATCACATATGTTCAGGACCATAATCTGAGATGGGAATCATAATTTGGAGTTTCTCTCAAATCTGAAATACTAAATCGATATCCTCATGCCTATTATTATATCCTATATTAGACATCTTTGCCCAAGATTGAGATGTATCAAAGTCTAGAGCTTGGCATTCTTTGAGGTTATGTTCAGCCCTCATTTTTAAGAAAATTGCCATTGCATATATGCAGTCTGATTTATAAAAAAAAACATTTAGGTTTCAGCTTCTTCATTGGTCCATGACCCATTTAACTCTGAAATTAAGATAGTACCTTCAAATCTAAATGTTCTTAGCTCAAAATCTGAAATCATCATCCGGGATCATCAAACTTATTGAGTATCATTAGATCCGACCATTTTTAGAATTGCATCCACCAGCTCTCAGATTAGATGATCTTTTCATATTTGATCACTTCAATTTTCCGTTTTCTAAGTTCTCATTCCATGTGACCTATGTAGGTTGTATGATACTCCCTGATCATGAACATTCATATCTTGATACGTGAACATTACTAATCATAATGAAGATGAACATGCTACATCAAATAAGGAGGTTCATGTGACCTCGAAATTAACATTACGTGGGAGGTATCTTTAGCCCATTGTGTGGGTATAAAGATATACATGATTAATTTCCTAAATGATCTAAAATAATATTATGGCATAAGATTATGCCTAACCTTCTTTGATCAAGTGGGAAATTTACTCTAAAAATGGAGAAGGATCAGTACACAATAGAGCTTGTCCATGCGTTCGTCCAGGATCGATACACCTAGGGCTTGCCCGGGTGTTCGTCCAAAATTGTGAGGGAGTATAAGTTAATAGATCAGCCTCTCAGCATTTTATTGCTTTAATTTCATTAATTTAAGGGGTGAATTATGTCATATGGCTTTGTGGCTCCGTATTCATATCACCTAATCAATTCTTGGCCAAGTGGGATCTGTCATAAAATCATGCAGTGCATTCTAGGCCTGGTCGGCCTGTCTTCATCTTGATTCAGCCATTTGCCATGTTAGCGGTCCTCATGCTTTGTCTCCCTCTATATTATTGCCAAACTGCCTATTTAGGACAGACCAAGGAACAAGGGTAACTGGGCTGGCCTCAGGTGGTATACTCAGGTTGTGCTAACTCTGGATAAGCATGTGAAAGGGAATTTTGATCTGCTATAAAAATATGGACAAACCATGAATTACAGAATCGGTCAAATCGGATCCGAATCCGAATCAGCCGATTCTGGAATCGGATTAGTCGATCCCCTCTTGAATGACCGATTCTAACTTGAACTATGTTGAAATCGGTCTGAATCATTCGAATCGGTCCAATTGGATTGGAATCGAAATCAAAAAATTTTATTTTTTAAAATCCCATTTCTGGATCGGTTTCACTTCCTGAGAATCGGTACAAGTCAGACCAAATCGGATCGGTCCCCACCGATTCAGTGACTGATTCCGATTTAAAAATGCTTGGGGTAGATAGGTTGTGGCTCTCCCGGTCATATACTCAAGCTAAATCATACGGTGTGTTGTTTAATGAGTATCATAAATTGTAAACGGGTCCTGGATGGGCAAAACTGGAAGGAGTATGCCATGAAAAGGGCGGTATATAGGTATGGTTCTAGGTGGCCCGAAAGTCCCTAAGTTCAATCATTTGAGCATTTATGGGAACCGGGACCAACCTGACCACTATAGATCTAAGTATATATTTTGGGGGACTGGATGTGAGGGTATTCAGCCATGATAGGTGGGCTGGACCTATGGTGCTTATGATGCTGCCATGTGGTCATGCATATGGGGTGGGATAAGTGGAAGCATAGCTGTTGGCACTCAGAATTTTTATATGAAACATAGACATATAAAAAAGGGAGTTAGAAGTGCTTAATTCCCTCCACCCCCAACACCATTATGTGAAGCAAAATGAGTAAAGGAGACCCATAAAAGAGGGACTCAAACACATATAATCGAGGACAGGTATACATAATTGGATATAAATGAAAAGGGGGAAAGAGAAGAGATTTGATCCAGCACATATGCTTACCTCCACCGATCAAGAGAAGGTTTAAAAATGGATTAAAAGTAACACAGCATATATACATTACCCGGCTAGTCCAAAATCAGGCAGGAATTGGAAGGAATCCAGAAAATAGGGGATTAAGAAATCATAAAGAGGATGAGGCTATATAAGAGTATACCCGGTCAGCTTAGGCGGATATATGTCCAAGCAAGGGTAGAGGGTTGTGGACCCAAAAGAAGCCCGCGATCAGTACAAGCTGCAGCACCTGATCACTATAAGATCAGTGTGTAATGAGAGGATGGGAAAAGGAAATGAAAAGCAAGGAAATATTTAATTCCCTGCACCTCACCACCACTGTATAGAGTAAAATAAGAAAAGAGGCCTGGTAAAAAAGGAATCAAACACATATGTTGAGGCCTGATATGTATAATCATATGTGCAAAAGGAAGGAAAATAAAAAAAACTCAGCCAGATCAGGTGGTCCTGGATGCAAAGAGAAGGGGACAAAGAGGCCGTCAATGAAATATATCCTGCCCCCTTGAATTCTTATTCAAAGGGGTTCAGACATCCGGGAGCTCATAGACTCCTGTTCAAGCAGTAAAAGGCAGGTCAATGTAGTTTATGAAGAGGCTAGGTCCTTATATGGAGATCAAAAAAAAGGGGGGTTGAAAGAAGACCCAATTCAGCACATGGAGAAGCCGGATCTTCAAACATATATTCTGGTTGACACAAACAGAGGGGAAATTGAGAAGAAGCCCCGGCCAAGGGTGACATACAAAGGAGACACCCCCCCCCCCCGCACATGATAAATATGCCCTCTTAAAACAAGGACATCCCAGCACACCCGGCCACATTCATATTTGCAAAGTGCAAGGCATAATATGGGGCAATTGGGGTGCTGCCGACAGTAGATAGAAGAGGAAGCTAGCATACATGATGCACCATAGACTTTACTCACCCGGATATAATCGAGAGGAGGTCCACCTTCACGGATCAATACCAAGAAGAAGAAGAAGGCACTCAGGAGCTCCAAGCAGCAGGTCCGGTGGCTTCTCTTGGCAATACCCAAGCTGCAGCAAAGCCTGTCAAGGAGGGAAGGTGCGACAGGATGAGAAGGAAAGACCAGCTAGAAGAAGGCTCGCGGGTGGAGGAGTTTGTCTCCAACTAGGAGACTTAACAAAAAACAGATAGGAGGAGGATCCGCGGGGGAAAACAGGCTGCGCAATTCAAAAAGATCCCATTAGCAGGCCGAGATCATCCAATGGCCAAGATTGACTAATCAATAAGTTAATTGGATCTTGGATCCTCATCGGTTCATTAAGATGATCTTATTGGATCCTTAATGGGATAATATCCAATGGATCCACCATAGTGGGATATCCGATGGATAATCCTTGATAAGGTTTAATTACCGGGTGTCAATGTCTACCGGATCCTTAATAGGATTAATATCCAATAAGAGGATCGATGGCTTAGATTAAATGGGATCTCCATCAACCAGGTGGACCATATACTCAAGACAATCAATGGAGGGCTGAGATGGAAAAGACATGCATCCAAAGGCCAGATTTAGCTGTCGGATGGCTTGATTGGATTCATAATATTTTGGATCCCCGACAGTATATTGAGATGGTTTAATTGGATCTTTAGTAGGACAATACCCACTGGATCCATCCTTAATTGGATATTTGATTAGATGGATTAATTCCCTCCACGTAGGCAACAAAGCCTAGCTCCAACTAGTCAATGAATGGCATATAATCTGCCATCGATAGGACCAATGAAGGGAAGGCATGGATTGAGCTATCAAATGGGATCCGAGGGCATCTAATCAAGGGCTAAGATGAATACTTACTATGCGATGAGCCCATCAAGAGAGCTCATTGGATCAGTGGAAGGGAGGCCCATAGCTGAAGCCAATCAATGGACGGGATCCTTCAGATACAGCCCTGACTTGGTCAAGCCCCACTCCCCCCACATTCAGGAGAACATGGCCCCACCTTCTTCATGCGCACACTACATTAACCAGCCTCTCTCTCGGGTGAGCAGCACCCATCCAGCAGCCTATAAAAGGGGCAGTCCCCGCCCATGAGAGGGAAGGGGGGAAGAGGAGACAGGAAGAAAAGAGGGAGAAGGTTTGCGGAGGCTCTGCCAAGAGGATACCTGCGCACCATCAGAACAATTCAGAGGAGAAGCAGTAGGTGAAGAGGTTCTGCGGCCATTGTTCTGCAGGAAAAATAAGGGCAGGTCTCGAAGGGTTTAAGGTAAGATACCATGGCCATTACCTAATCCGTCCCCCTCTTTAGATGCTACAACCATCATGAGCTCAATCCCCTTGATTCCTCTCCAATACTAGCAGGATATCACCCTGCTTGGACTTGAGATTCCTATACATATACTAGGATTCCGCAGGCCCCCTTGATTACCTTAAGCCTGAAATTGGTCCTTACATTTTCATATATTGTAATGAGCTACATCCGGAGCTCATGTCTATAGGAAACCTTTATTTCCCCGGCATCAAGGAAAGCAACTAAAGACTATGTTCATGGGTCGATTCCTGTAGCCATGATAGTACTAAATTGGTGACCATCTTCCTTCACTTTTTCGGACATATTTGGGCCTGATCCTGGACATGATGAAAGCCATGTCCAAATATTCTGATTGGCCCCATAGTTGAGCCCATATTGCTCCCTGGATACACTCCTATATCACCTTTATGAACCCTTTTTTTTATCATTTGTACCAGACCCCATGAATAGGTCTATCCTTTCTCCCCCATATCTCTTTTGACAGCCTTCCCCGGCTTTGGAATCATGAAGGATGGCCCTCAGAATCTCACTATTCCGACAGCATTGCAAGGATGTTTCATGTCATCAAGCAAGAATAAGGGTTATACCCGGCCTCTTTGGAACCCACATGATGGACCAAAGACCCCCGGGTAGCCCTGACAGAGCAAAGAATGTGAAAAGAGGATGGCCAACAGGGCCTTGAAGACCTCATACCAGCTGAGCACAAAAATGTGGAGGGACTGTCTACCGCCTCAGTCAGCTTGAAGCTCATGAAACCAGAAGGCCAAGAGAGCTTATAAGAAGACAAATGCCTATATCAGGGCAGGACAGTAACATATTTTGGGCATTGCCCAATATATATACATTTCGGATAGGACTGAAGTCATATGTTCAGTTTGCTGGTCCATCTCATAATAGAGAGAGCAAATGAGCTCAATTATCAAAAGAGGATGATAGTTCCACATAGAAAGAAGGCCAATCATGGATCAAGCTTCCATGATTAGAATGACATTCTTCTTTAAAGAAGATTTATGTTTGCAAGATGGATGAGGTGACCACGAGATGATGAAATTGTGGTTACGTTTAAACCCCACCATACAGTGATATGTTATACACCATATGACATGAATGATACTTACATGTTGATGCCCATATATTGATGGCCAAGGAGCATACTTGACCCTCCCTCCATAACCATGTAATGCTTCCATGGACAGCATGCTTATGCCCATATACAATGACCGAAGGCACATAAAAATAGCCCTATACTGACCCATATACAGGTCCGTCGTTGTCCTCTCATTGACCTATATACAGGTCATCATTTCAATCTCCATACATGCCTACGAGATCCCATAATAGGTCGGACTTTTGACCTCCCTTGATCCCATATACATGTCACTTATCCAATCCTCTATCCGACCCATATACAGGTCACCTATTTGTCCACATATCGACCCATATACAGGTCACCTTTTCAGCCATCTATTGACCCCATAATAGGTCACACATCCAACCCCTATCAACTCCACACACAGGTCATATACCAGCCCCCCCTGTCACCTCATACACAGTCCATATGACAGTCCCTGTTCAGCCCCATGCACAGGTCATATACCTGCCCCCTCATCACCCCATACACGAACCATATACCAACCCCCTGTTCGACCCATATACAGGTCACTTTCAGCCATATATTGACCTTATAACCGGTCACATATTCAGTCCCTATCGACCTATATACAGGTCATTTTGTTTAGCTATATATCAACCCCACAGTTGGTCATATATCTAGCCTATATTAACCCCATAACAGGTTCTCTTCAAACCCTCTATAAATCCCCAGCTGATCATGAAACAACTCCCGATGTTGTCATCTACATGGAGAAGAAAGATGGGCTGCAGCCAAGGGATAAGGCGATATCCGGCCCCCCTTAGAACCTATACGATGGACTAAGGGCCATCCCAAGTAGCCTCAATGAAGCCAAGATATCATGAAGTTGAAGATATGAAGCATATGAAGACATGGCCAACTGGGCATAAAAGATGACGAAAACTTGGTCACCTGGACCAAGATATGACAATGACATGATGACAAGGCCAAATGTGGCCCAAATGACATAAAAATCATGTATCTTAAATATTTTGACACAAAAAATATTTAAGATGCATAATACGAGCCTATACTTAGGCAATATTCATGATACTTCGAACAAATATTATCGGGTACGTCCCGAAATGTTTGGTCCAGACGGGGCTCCGAACACGCACTCGGTGTCATAGATCCATCCCAAAGGGGGAAGAGTGTACACACAATCCATTAGAGAAATTCCCACTTCATCTAGAGTGAGGTCAATTATAGACCAAAACTCTATGATTTAAGTGGAAAGTCCATGTCTATATAAGACGGGATATTCTCAAGTAAGATGTACGAAATGACATGGTATGATGGGATTATGGCTATGTATAAGCCTCCCCACATGATGATGTGATTATGTTTTGTGGATGATTGTTTCCTTTTATATACGAGTAGCTACGACAGTTAATCAAGGGTGTTCGAGAATCTCGATGTAATTAACATCGGAAATTCGCAACTTCCGATGGAGAGAGGTCCAAAGACAAACTTTATGAACCCTAACCTCGATATTTTATGCATATCACATATTTTGGCTAATATTTTCTATGAAGTATCATATATTTTCATAGAAGCCAAAGATAAGATAATGAAAGTTTATTTCCCAAATAAACGGAAATCAAATGAATTTTCAAACCATGTCATACCGCATATATTTATTTCTTTATAAATTTCGAGGTTTCACCAATAGCCTAGGTGTGACATAGAAGATAACCCGAGGTATTAGTGAGACATAGGTCATGCTAGGCACTGTCCTACAGTCACATCAAGGAGGCCGGGCAAAGAATTTTTTTCTTTTTTGGTGGACTTTGCATGGTGATGGGCTAAGTAAGAGGATTATTGTGAGCCTAAGTTATGGTAGGTTCAGAGGGCTCCTGTGTTAGAATTTGACATGGTCATGTGACAAGAAGTTAAGGAACAACATAAGTATGTGTTTACCCACCCAAAAGTAGGTTGTGGCCGTGTCATACCATAGACCACAAGATGGCCAAGGCATCAAACGTAATCATAGCACAGCAAAATACAAGAAAAGGCAACATGTAAAAAAATCAATTAAATCTGGTCGGTAAAAGTTAACATGTCACCGTAAATAGGAAGGGGCATGGAATGCACATACAGAAGGGGAAGCAAAGAAGCAACGATGAACAACATAGTCCTCATGAAAAAAACAACAGCAATCCGATGGCAAAAAATGAGCAAGGAGCATACATCCGTGAGCCTGAAATCCTCTTTACTCGCAAGCACGGCAACGGTCAAGCCCACTCAAAACAAGACAAACCATGTCCATGAGATAATTAATGGTTGTTAACGGTTTATTAAACCGATAGACCATGATGTCCCAAAGAGGTGGCCAACGGCATATGTCATCTTTTGTTAAGTCGAACGCCAACGGTCCTCCAAAGGAGGGGTTGACGACGACCGTGTATATTTATTAAGCTGTGCCATGAGCTGTTCAGGTCGACCCACCCATGGAAGCGGCCGACTGGTTTCAGTCCTGTGTTAAATATACTGTCACCATTCTATGCCGTAACAGAACAAGAGCAGGTCCGAAGCATGCAAAGGAATATAGTAATCTAAAGAAAAAGAAGTGGAATGAGATGAAACATAAATAAAAGAAGCCTACAGTCGGAAATACAACAGGCCCGATCAGCAATCGATCACCACGTTGAGGGCTTGGAGGTCAACTTGTCTCGAGTGGCCAAAGCCTGATGCTCGAAAGAAGGGGTTCTCTGCTCCGAAGAGCAAAAGAAGGGGGAGAAGAGGACGTTAAGCCGTAGCTAAAAAAAAGAAGGAGAAATGGAAGTCAACATCTGAGGCCAAAGGGGCTCGCTACGTCGATGGGTCTATTGGACGGAGAGCCGGGCCCCAAGAGAGGGTTCTATGAGAGACGGAAACAGAGAAGCGAAGTAGGGTCGGAGCGTACCGACTACTATTTGAAGGTCGTCGCGTGCCCTCGCGGGCTCAAAGCTTCTGAAGGTCGCGACCTAGGAGCAGACCAGGCGAGAGGCCGAGCTCACCACCTTCAGCAACCCCGCGTGCCGTCCAGTAGAAGCTAGAGGAGACCTGCGTAACAAGGCCAGGAAGCAACCGACGGTTGAAGAAGTTAGCAGCGCCAGGCCGGAGACGTCGAGAACATGATCCAGCGCAAACCGGTCAATGGCAGAGGAGGCGGGCGCCTTGGAGAAACTGGCCCGCTGAAGGAGGTGCTCGATGGTGGAGAACCTGCGGAAAGCCGACGGAGTCGGAGACGTCGAAGAAGGAAGTGCCGATCTGGAAGAAGAATGAAGGAGGAGGCAGAGCGCAGAACGGGGGAGCTCACCTCAACCCACTGCAATGAAAAGAGAGCCTCGATGGACCCTGTGATCAAGTCTTTGGAGGCCTCCGATGCTGAGAAGCTCGGTGGGTAGCAGCTTCATGATCCAGCTAGTGTGCTCCGGCTGACCCGAAGAAGGTGTTGCCGAACACGCCTCAGGCTACCCTCAGTGCAAGCTTCTCTATGCGGGCGGAGGCAACAACACCGCATAAAGCAGAGGAAAGGGCCCTCCCCGGCCGGCATTGCAGCACTCTCGCGGCCAAGGTTTCACACAATCTGACCAGATGGTAAGGCGTCAAGAGGAGGAGGAGCTACGCAGCAAACGGAGGCACCTGGGGGAGCAAAGGCCAAACACCACGAGACGCCCGCTGGACGACGATCCCTCCTGCTCCGGCGCCGAACGTCCTGGCCGCTGCCACTGTCCTCGTCTGGCCGCTGCCAGACCTGAGCACCACTAGCGGAACAGGCGAAGCGCAGGGGGTGGAAGGGCTAATTTGTCCCTTCGCGAAGGTTCCTCTGCCGAGAGATTCTATCGCGCCCGATGCCCCTGCTCAGCCGGCATAATACTTACGCTGGCGAAATTAAATCATGATGTGCATGGTCACACGCTGGCTTAGGGGCGCTATGGTGATTTTGACCGAGGTCAAAATGCAGGAAGAAGGAGTACTTGTGCGTTGCCACGACCCCCCCTTTACACTCAAAAAAATATAAAAGAAAGAAAAGAATAATAAAACAAGTGCACGCCGGATGTGAGCTGAGTTAGAGGGGGTGGGCAATTTTGACTTTAGTCAAAATTAAAGAGCATCGGACCCTTTGGCTTGCGAATGAAGTGGGTAAGCAGATTTTTATAAGTATTGAAGGGGAAATAACAATGATGAGAAACGTAATGAATAATGACAACAAATCAAATGTCCTTTCTTTTGTTGTAAGGTCAAAAATGGTGAAAAGGGTTAAAAAAATGAAAATGATGATGAACGAAATAAAAAAGGGTGAAAGAAAATCAGCAAAAAAAGAGATAAAAAAGAGAAGAAGAGAAAAATGATGTCCGTTAGAAAAAAAGAAGAAGAAAAAAAAGAAGAAAGAAAAAGAAGGAAAAGAAAGGTAAGCATTAAATTATGTCATGTGTTAAAAGAAGAACCTTTTGATCAAATGGACCACTGACTGGACTCTCATCGGACCAAACTAGATGCTCTTTGAAAAATCCAGGTTTATCGAAACTTTGTAGAAAGATTAGAACCCCGGATGGCCCTCAGATGGGCTTAACTAGTGTTAATTGGTTCATTGGACCCATATATGTATATCTCGGCCTTCATTTCAGCCATGTGGGCCCCAATTCTTCAAGGGGGGAGGCCCAAAATCTGTTCCAAAGAGACATCCGAAATTCCTCTTGCAAAAATGATTATGAGGGCATTTTGTGTAAATGGCCAGCCCAACCCCTCATAAAGGTGGTCAAAGTCTAAAAAACTCTTACCTTTTCTCCTCACACCCACCAAAAAGTAAAAATCAAGGTGAATTAATGTCAAAGCTACCCTCACCTCATCTCACACCATCAAAAACAAGGAGAAGTTAGGGCACTTTGAGGACTAAAATGCCCATCCTATTTGGCATATAAAAAAGTGGGAAATCCTCTTGGAGAGGAGAGAGGCAGCATTCCCAAGGTTCATCCTACATAAAGCACCAAGTCCCCCCTCTTTCCCATTGTCCATCGTCCAAGAGAGTGTGGAGGAGAGAAGAAGTCCAAGTTCCATCTCCATGGAATTGGCTAAGTCCCAAGGTATACCATGGGTGTAATTACACCATCTTACACTATGATGAGCATGAAAGAATATCAAACATCCAATAGCCTATTATGCAAGGAGGAGCATCCATCTTCCTAAAGTCCAATGGGCAATGAGAATATTCATCACATCAAAGCCCATTAAGGCTCTCAAAACTCAATTGGCCATCATCAATGGGAGACCAAGATCATGTGACCCCACTTCAAGTGAACCAAGTTCAATCAACTAAAGCCCAATTAGGCCTTGATCAAGATGGATAAGAGACCGATCCAAAGCCCATTATCATGGGAATCAAGCCCATTAAGGCTTACAAGGCCCAATCAACCATCTTCAAAGGAAGATCAAGACCATGTGACTCCGTTTCAAGTGCATCAAGCTCAATCAATTAAGGCCCAAACTATTCTTGACCGAGATAAGCATGTGATCAACCCGAGGCCCATTAACATGGAAAGTGGGCCTATTAAGTCACATGATAGCCAAGGCTCCAATTAAACCATCATAAACAAAATCCAACTCCACTACGAGAGAGAAAACCTCCCAACGGCTCAATAAAGACCCCCAACGGTTGGTGGAGGAAAGAGAAAACCACCAACAGACTTTCAAGGCCCGCCAACTTGGTCAATCCCCGATCGGGAAGTACCGACTGGCAGATGAAAAAGAAAACCCCCAACGGACCATCAAGGCCCGCCAAATCGATCAATCCCCGATCGGGAAGTACCGACTGGCGGATGAAAGAGAAGATACCAAATGGACCATCAAGGCCCGCCAACTCGGTCAATCCCCGATCGGGAAGTACCGACTGGCGGATGAAAGAGAAAATACCAAACGGACCATCAAGGCCCACCAACTCGGTCAATCCTCGATTGGGAAGTACCAACTATCGGATGAAAGAGAAAATACCAAATGGACCATGAAGACCCATCAATTCGGTCAATCCCCGATCGGGAAGTACCGGTTGATGGATGAGAGAGAAAACCTCCAACGGTTGGTGGATGAGAGAGAAAACACCAAACAGATCATGATGACCCATCAATTCGGTCAATCCCCGATCGGTAAGTACTGATTGATGAATGAAAGAGAAAATTTCTAACGGATCATGAAGGCCCATTAATCTGGTTCATTCCCGATCGGGAAAATACCGGATAATGGATGAAAAATTCTAAATATCATCAACTCGGCTCGCTCCCAAACGGACGATGTTGAGAAACAAAATTCCAAGGCCCATTAATCCGGTTAATTCCCGATCGGGAAATACCGGATAATGCATGAAAATTCCAAACAACATCAACTCGGCTTGCCCCCAAATGGGTGACGCAGAGTAACAAAAATTTCAAGGCCCATTAATCCGGTTAATCCCCGATCGGGAAATATCGGGTAATGAATGAAAAATCCCCAAACATCATCAACTCGGCTCGCCCCCAAACGGGCAATGCCGAGAAACAAAATTCCAAAGCCCATTGATCTAGTTAATCCCCGATCGGAAAATACCGGGTAATGGATGAAAAATCCCAAACATCATCAACTCGGCTCGCTCCCAAACGGACGATGCCGAGTAACAAAATTTCCAAGGCTCATTACTCCGGTTAATCCACAATCGGGAAATACCAGGTAGTGGATGAAACTCTCAAATCCCATCAACTCGGCTCACTCCCAAACGGGTGATGCCAAGGTATCAAAATTCCAAGGCCCATTGATCCGGTTAATCCCCGATCGGGAAATACCAGGTAATGGATGAAAAATCCCAAACATCATCAACTCGGCTCGCTCCCAAATGGGCGATGCCGAGGAACAAAATTCCAAGGCCCATTAATCCGGTTAATCCTTGATAGGGAAATACTAGGTAATGGATGAAGAAATCCCAAACATCACCAACTCGGCTCGCTCCCAAACGAGCGATGCCGAGAGACAAAAAATCTCAAGTCCTGTTAAGTCGGTCAAGTCCCACTTCAAGAAAGTGCCACTTGACGGATGATGCAAACCCGTTAGGTCGACCAAGCCCCGTTCCGGGGAAATGTTGCCTAATGGATATCAAATCAATCAAATCATGAAGCCCCATTAAGTCGGTCAAGTCCCACTTCAGGAAAATGTTACTTAACGGATGATGAAGACCCGTTAGGTCGATTAAGCCCCATTTCGGGGAAATGTTACCTAATGAATATCAAATCAATCAAATCATGAAGCCCTGTTAAGTCGGTCAAGTCCCACTTCGGGAAATGCCACTTAACGGATGATGAAGACCCGTTAAGTCGACCAAGCCCCATTTCGGGGAAATGTCGCCTAATGAATATCAAATTTGTCAAATCATGAAACCTTGTTAAGTCGATCAAGTCCCACTTTGGAAAAATGCCGCTTAACGGATGATGAAGACCCGTTAGGTCGACCAAGCCCCGTCCCGAGAAAATGTCACATAATGGATATCAAATCAGTCAAATCATGAAGCCCTGTTAAGTCGATCAAGTCTCACTTCGGGAAAATGCCGCCTAACGGATGATGAAGACCCGCTAGGTCGACCAAGCCCCGTTTCGGAGAAATATTGCTTAAAGGATATCAAATCAATCAAATCAAGAAGCCCTGTTAAGTCGATCAAGTCCCAGTTCGGGAAAATGACCAGTTAGGTCGACCAAGCCCCATTTCGGGGAAATGTTGCCTAATGGATATCAAATCATGAAGTCCCGTTAAGTCGGTCAAGTCCCAGTTCGAGAAAATGCCACTTAACGGATGATAAAGATCTGTTAGGTCGACCAAGCCCCATTCTGGGGAAATGTCACCTAATGTATATCAAATCAATCAAATCATGAAGCCTTGTTAAGTCAGTCAAGTCCCACTTCGAGAAAACGCCACTTAACGGATGATGAAGACCCGTTAGGTCGACCAAGCCCCGTTTCGGGGAAATGTCATCTAATGAATATCAAATCAGTCAGATTATGAAGCCCCGTTTGTCGACTCCAGAAACGGGTTCCGGATCGGCACCTCAAGATAAGGTGAAAGATAGATGGAATATGGGAATAGGAGAGTGAATCGCAAAACACTCGGAAAGCGGTAAAATGTCCTCACCTTGGTCCCACACTCACATTGATCCCCGAACTTTCATCTCACGGCGTCGCTCGAGCACCGGAGATGGTTCGGGTCATGTGGGAGGAGAGTGAGGAGGAGATGAAATTAAAACATGAAAGAATGTGGTCGCCAGGAGCCGCGGGCTCCGCTTTATGGGATGTAAATTAAGAAGTTGACCGTGTGTACCTTAGCGTGGGAGAGAGTGTGTGAGTTCAACCTTCTTCCTCTTCGGCCGGCCGATGAGGGAGAGTCCAACCAATGCTAGCTTGATGTATTTGTGCAACTGATAAGCCGGATCTTGGGCAGTGAAGTTCTGGAAACTCCCAGCACAATGTCGATGTAGGACATGCTATGGGCACCACATATATCCAAATTGAATTATTCTTGTTGGATATAAAAGATAACTCACCGGGTAACAATTTCTATGAAGGATGCATAGGTTGAATCCACCATTAAATATACCGAAATTGATCGAGAAGATGATGACTTAGAAGAGAAGACTTCGGATCTGTGCGTGCAGCGCCGGTGTTGAAGCCATAACAAGCAGAGGAAATGTCAGAATTGATCTCTGTTTGTTGGATATGAAAGATATCTTGATTAAACACACTTCGTATGAAGGAATTCAGGCCATAAAATGACTATAAATATCTGTAGAAGCCGATGATCAGCAGTGCAGCACGTTGGAGCATAGACCGGCTTCTTCTTCACTTTGGGATGATCTCCGGGCACCGGGACGAAGATAGAACTATTTGAGGAGATTGGGAAGAGCCTATGGTGGCTGGAGGACTAAGAGAGAAGTGCTGGAGGATGGGGATGCCCTTCTTAGGTCGTTCATATGAGTCTCCCTTTATAGGGGATGAGAACCAGGTCAAAAAATAGCAAGTTTTGATACATCCGACCATAGGTTGGATTTCCTTCAATTAATGTTGCTAATTTTCATCCTGAGGCATATAGAAACTTAACCAAATGATTGAGAGAGATTTTAAACCGTGGATCACCTTCCCCATGCTCAAAATATGTCTCCACTTGAAGAGGAAACAAATCTGGTCCAAAAATGGCAAGTCTTGATATACAAGACAACAAGTTGGATTGCCATCATTAGATGATGCTAATTTAGACCATGAAGCTTCAAGATACTATAACAAGTGATATGGAGGAGGAAAAAGGAAGGTAAGGTCGTGAATTGGTCAGATATGTGCCCAATGGGCTGGGCTTGCATGCAATTGGGCTTGATAGGTGCTACGTGCGGACAGAACTACGCATCTGACTTCCAAAGGGCGCTGCAGACAAATGGGAGATCAGAATTGAATGCCGTTTGTTGTAATGGAAAGATAACTCAGAGAAGAAGATTATTCATGTTGAGGACTTATTCATTGTATGTCCACATAATCCTGTGAAAAAGTTTCAAGTAGATGATATGCTGGGAAAAACATAATCTGGCACACCACCAAGAGTCTCTTGTTCGGCAAACACAGATTTGATTAGAAATTAGAAAATCATCCTCATATTTCCAATAAGCACCTCAGCTCATCCAAAAGGGTGGTTCATAATGATTTTGATGGTCTAAAAGAGATGTTGCCAATGGAATAATGGTTTAAGCTCTAAATAAGGCCAAATTGGCGTGTCTACACCGTTAAGTCGGTCAAGTCTCATTTCGGGAAAATGCCACTTAACGGATGTTGAAGACCCGTTAGGTCAACTAAGCCCCGTTTCGAGGAAATGTCGTCTAATGGGTATCAAACCATCAAATTATGAAGTTCCATTAAGTCGGTCAAATCCCACTTCGAGAAAATGCCGCTTAATGGATGACTGAAGGCCCATTTGGTAGGCTAGGCCCTACTTTAAGGAAGTGCCACCTAATGGGTGTCGAGCCTAACAAAATCAAGTGAAGACTCATTATGTGGTCAAGTCCGACTTGGATGACACCCTTAATAGGAATGAAGACTAGATGATCCAATTCCTAGGAGTCAAAGCTCCGATCTCTACAAAACAAATCCATGCAAGGAAAGTCACCAGGCCATAAAGCTCATTTAAGGAAATACATGTATTGAAGAAACAAAAATTGAGAAAGTTGACATACATATTCAGTCAAGTAAAAGAAAGATTGAACATACGATCATTTTTCAACATTCAAATTTGTCTTGCAGATATGTTATTATGGCAGTTAATCAAGGGTTATTGAGCTGTCACTCGGTGTAATTAACACTGAATCCATTCGTGGATTGGTGGAGAGAGGTCCGATCAAATTCAAAGAACTCACTACAACCTCGCCAAATATGTATGTCAAAAGAAAAAAAATCAAGTTGGAGGCATCGTTGCCATCATTGTCTAAAAGGGATGCCCGCGCCGCAACGAACAAAAATCATCCATACATATTTCTATATTTTTTTTAAACGATGAAATAAATTGCGAGGTTCGAATAGTATGTATATGGAGAAGAGGGCTGAGAGGTCACTTGGCATCCTAGACAACTCACCTTCTCTTTTCTTCACCCCTTCAATTTTCTCCTTCTT
Source organism: Cryptocoryne crispatula var. balansae (assembly GCA_036172225.1). Classification (NCBI taxonomy): domain Eukaryota; kingdom Viridiplantae; phylum Streptophyta; class Magnoliopsida; order Alismatales; family Araceae; genus Cryptocoryne; species Cryptocoryne crispatula. Next base: position 19,083,499 of record CM069925.1, on the reverse strand, counting down.
ATGCAGACAATGCCAACAGCAACAGCAGTTGAGGCAACTCCTCTAGGACTATTGGAACCACAACTCTATCCCTCTATGAATGGCGAGTTCAACAGCTACCCACACCACTTCTTCCTGGTCTCTGGAACCTCTTGAGTAGTGGTCAATGGCCTGTTTATCTAGAGGAGACGGCAGGGGTCAGCCCTGATCTAGGTAGTCTTGCTTGAGAACGAAGGTAGGGAGAGTAGAAGAATAGTAAAATATATTAATAGTACAGACAATAGTATTTAACATTTATTTATAATTACAAATCTTAAATATATGTGAAATTATTGAAAATAATAAAATATATTAATATGTTTAAACTATCATAAATGGGCACCCACAAATTACGGATCAACCTGGTTTCCCAAAAGGTGCCTTGGCAAGGCACTAGCAAAATAACACCTTTATGCCTAGGCGCCGCCTCGCCTAGGCGGGCACCTGACAACTATGATTGAAGTTACCATGTCTTAAGTCATGGTATATTCAATCATTCTCTCAACATCAATTTCGGATGTTTTGATTTAGGTTCATCTTCCTATTTGCATTCCAATAAACTATACGGGTTTATGATACTCCCCAACCAAAGAGATACTTCCTATTTGCATTCCAATAAACAATATGGGTTGTATGATGCCATGGTTCGGAGAATCAGCCGATTCTCTAATCGAATCGGTAGTCATCGATCCGATTCCAGACCAAACAACCGGGATCGGTCGAAATCGTCCGGATCGGTCGATCCCAGACCGATCCACCTAGATCGATCCGGAAATCGGTCGATCCAAACCGATTCTCCGAAAAACCAGAAGATCTGGAATCGATCCGATTTCAGAATCGATTCCGGACCATTTTAAAGTCCGATCTCCCCCAATTTGGGGGAGATCAGACTGATTCATCCCCCTAAGTCCCCCTTCGACCTTCCTCCCCTTCCCCTAAGTCCCCTTGGGAGATCTAGGTCAAGGAATCCAAGGATCGCCGGCAATCCAGGTGAAGAAGGGCCGATCCAGGGCTATTTGGGGCCGATCCACCCCTACAATAAGTTCGTAAGGGGGGGACCTCCGATCCCCCCTTCCCCCTGCCGCTTCCCACTCCTCGGCACCCCTGCAAGGGTGCCTCCTTCCCCTTCCCCCTCCCCCGGCCCAGCACTGCAGGGCCTGCAGTGCAGGCTCCCCCTTCCCCCATTAGGGGGATTATTTCACCCCCCAATGGGGGTTCAATTGCACCCCCGAAGGGGTGCTAATCACCCCTTCGGGGGTGTTGAATAGTCACCCCCGAAGGAGTGACCGTTCAACAAAACAGATGACCATTCAACAGAACAGACCTCCCCTTCAGCAGGGGGGTTTTAATTCCCCCATTGGGGGGATTATTTCACCCCCCCAATGGGGGTTCAATTGCACCCCCGAAAGGGTGCTAATCACCCATTCAGGGTTGTTGAATGTTCAACAGAACAGACCACCCCCCTCGGCAGGGGGGATTTAATTCCCCCATTGGGGGCATTATTTCACCCCGCCCCCCCAATGCGGGTTCAATTGCACCCCCCTTCGAGGGTGTTGAATAGTCACCCCAACAGAACAGACCCCCCCGGCAAGGGGGGTTTAATTCCCCCATTGGGGACCTGGCCGGCTAGCCCTGGGGGTGGATATCATTATGTGTATTTCACCCCCCTTCAGTGGGGGGTGGATTTCATTGGCCTAATTATGTGTATGATTTTATGTGGTGTAGATAAGATGTCGGATGAGAAGCATGGCACCGGCCCCACAGAATTTCATGACGTTGGATGGCAACATGGCCATCTCCTTGATTCAGAGAAGAAGATAGTTAGATGCAAGTGGTGCCAGAAAGATATGAATGGAGGTGTGTATCGACTAAAGCAACATATGGCCGGGATGGGTGGCAATGTAAAGAAGTGTGATAAAGTACCGGCTGAGCTTAGGTAGGAGATGATGGGTTATTTAATTGGAAGGGCATCACAAAGAAAGGTGAGAATTGGTCAAAAACAAGAGCTACACGATGAGTTGCTGGGTTGAAGAGACGCTGATCTTATGGTCGGGAAGAGTAAGAAAAGGAAAGGACCAACACATGACAGAGTCCAAGTTGATTCTTCATCTTCAGCGAATGAAGAGGAGGCTCAGGTCAGGAGAGCTGTACACCAGAGTAGGGCTTAGGCATTTAAGGATGAGGAAAGAAGACGAGGAGCAAGAGGTTCGGCGGCTCCTCATCCAACTAGACATTCTGATGTGGGGGTGGGTACACGCCCTGTTCCTCCAGCTGAATTCCGTCGGACACATTCTGTTCGGCCGACTGGAGACACCGTCATGTATAGGGAGAGTGGCAGAGGTCAGAGGGGTATAAAACAAACGTTTAAAGGGGTGAAGGCCTCGACTAGGGCTGCGAAGAAAGTCCTAAAACATATGGTTAAGTTCTTTCTACATGCAGGTAAATCTTTGATGAAGTTATGGTTAGTATTTTAATATTGATATGAAGTTGCTATTAGACATTTCTATTAACAAGGATCTCTTCTTCTCTTGTTTTTGAATTTGTAGGTGTCCTAGCACATGCAGCCACGAGTCCATATTTTCAGACTATGGTTGATGTGATTTGTGAGGCTGGGCTGGAGTTGAAAGCCCCCACATCAAAGTACATATATGAGACAGGCTTGGATGAGGAGGTCGATGAGTTGACCTCGCGGATAGATGGATTCAAAACCATCTGGAAGGAGAGGGGGTGCACTGTAATGTGCGATGGGTGAACTAGAATTACAAAGAGGTCACTTAAAAACTTCCTTGTGTATTGTTCTGAGAGTACCGTATTCCTGAAGTCTGTTGATGCATCAGGTCAGGTGAAGAATGCGGACTACCTATTTGGGTTGATGAACAGTGTGGTGGATGAGATAGGGGAAGCCAACATTGTGCAGTTTGTCACAAACAATGAGACATCATATAAGGCTGCAAGAAAGAAGCTCATTGAGGCTAGACCTCACTTGTTTTGGGTGCCCTGTGCGACACATTCCATTAACTTAATGTTGGAAGACATTGGTAGGGATCCTAATGTCAAGTCTTTGGTCAACCAAGGACAGCTGATCACCTCATTTATCTATGGCCATCCACGACTTTTACATATCATGAGACAGCACACCGATGGTCATGATTTGATCAGACCGGGTCCCATCAGATTTGCCACCCACTTTATTGCCTTAGAGAACCTTTATAGGTACAAGACTAGTTTGAAAAGATTCATCCTCTCCACTGTTTATCAGGAGTACATGGATACATACAGGAGCTCCTTGGATCAGTATGAGGTACTGCTAAAGATGGAGCAGTTGATAGAGGACAACAGGTGGAGGGAGAAGGTGCAATACTACTTGTTTGTCATAGAGCCTTTGGTACAGGTACTTAGGTTGGTGGATTCAAATGATAAAAATCAGATAGGGTACCTGTATGATGCTATGGATAAAGCTAAGTTGAAGATTAAAGAGAAGCATCCCAAGGGTTATAAAAAGTGGTGGAAAGTGATTGATAACAGATGAGACAAAACCCTACACCACGACATTCATGCTACATGTATACTTTAGTAATGTAATTTGTTTGTATTACAACTTATATTCTGTGTATTACCCCAATTGATTTTATACTAATGAAGTATTAATGTCGTTACATGGTACTTATGCAATGATGGTGAGGTATTATCAGGCACACTATCTGTAATTAAGCGGCTCTACAAGACCCAGGAAGATAGAACCTGCGTTGAGGTTGAAGTAAGTACTACCTTTAACATCTAATCATCTATTAAACTTAGAACTTTATCCCAAGCAATGAAGTTATCTGCTTTATTTTGGATTTTCAAATGACTTCATACAGGCACAAGATTGGGATGTACGGGGATCCTAATTTGCAGTACTCACATGATAGGGTCCCCCTAGTAATTTGCTTACCCGAATTTAAGTCTGTTTGCTTACCCAAAATTTTTAAATAAGTTACTGATGCATATATTTCTTGTCTTCTTTACAGCTGAGTGGTGGATTATGGTGACCAACATGACTAGTTGGAATCCACTCACATTCATTGCAATTCGGGTGTTAAATCAGAGCACTTCCTCGTCTTAATGTGAGAGAAATTGGAACACCTTCAACCTTATTCACACGAAGAGAAGAAATAGGTTGAAAACAGAAAGATTGGAGAAACTTGTCTATTGCCATTACAATATGAGGCTGAAGATCAAGAATATCAAAGATAGACAGAAGACATCCGAGCAAAGATTTACACAGTTTGCAGGTGGATTGTACCAAGAAAGAGCCCAAGGCCAAGTCCAAGGTACTCAGGGCTTGTCCCAGGGGGATGTGGACTTGGAATACCTATTCCAAGAAGAACATCCATTTGCAGCATGGGTGGAAGACAAGGACGTTGAGGGAGGGCCAGAGTTCGACCCGAATGACAGATCATGGGCCGAAGGCGAGCTTAACAACGTCGTTGGTAAGGATGAAGACATGCAGGAAGGACAAGAAAGTCAAGTTCCATGCACAGCTCCACTTCCTGATCCACCCCGGGTTACAACTTCTCCAGGGAGACATTCAGTTCCCACAGCCGCTACAGCTCCAGCTCGGATTCCAGTTGCGGGTCCATCTACCACCACCACCACCAAGAAGAATGGTGGATTATTCAGGGCTTTAAAGAAAGTTTGCTTGCCTTCACAGCAAAGTGGCTAGAGAGATCCTACATTGAAGAGAAAGAAAACAAGTATCAAACGGCGACAACATCTCCTTGACACCGAGACCACTCAGCCACCTTCATCAGATGAGGATGAAGAAGAATTTGTCCCACCCACACAACAACAGTGTGCGGGGGGTGGAGGTGGAGGTGGAGGTGGAGGTGGGGGTGGCAGCATAGGTGGAGGCGGCGCCACAGGTGAGGGTGGCTCTACTAGTAGTGCACGCACGAGTGGAGTAGGTCCAGATGATTTGAGTGACAAAAGACACTCATGTTCGAGTGGAAGGGGTAGCGGACGTTGGATGAGGATAAATGTTTTTGACGAGTTCGCATCTTCCTATCCAAAGCCTGCTTCAGACACTAAGCCTTGTTATCCACCATCTTTTCCAGCTCCACCTCCGATTGATCATGGAGCTTATGACTTTAGTAGCATGGCCTAGTCTTTATTTTCCTATGGATACGGACCAATTATGACTGACCCAAATCAATGGAGATTTCAAGACAATCAGGAAGACCAAGACAGAGATCTTGATACAGCCTATCCAGGACATTACCATAGTTGGTGGTGATGACACATGTATTTGTTTATTTATTTAATGCAATGTAATACGAGTGTTATGAAGAACATGTATTGTACTATTGTGTGTTGGGTATGATTGATTGTATGATACAAATGTATTTTTTATTTGATGTATGATGTATCTCTTTTAACAATGTTAAATGTTAAAGTTGTCTTGAAAGTAGAAATGTACAAGGTTAAACAACGTCTTAATGTTCTTCTTCTGTACATTTTTTTTCATATTATTTCTAAGTTCTATGTATTTTTTCTGATTTTTTGGTGATTTTTACATTTTTTCGGAAAGCAAAAAAAAAAGACGATACAGATCGATTCTGGATCAGTCTGGCTCCCGGCGGATCAGCCTAGATCGGACCCCACCGATCCAGGGTCCGATCCCGATCCCGCGATCCTTGTATGATGCTCCCCAACCATAGAGATAGGCACATTGATAATGAACCAGGCTAGCCTTGGGCTTGATTTCGGGTCAGTGGATTTAGCCCATAGGATTAAAATGGGTCATGTTTTAGGTTGAGGGTGGGCCGGCGCTGATTTCCCCCATCTTTATTCACCCCTACTATGACCGACAGGGCATCAGGCTTCCTATCTGTGAAATTGCTGGTAGCCAAAATCCCCTTCCTCTGTTCACCACCATGTCCATGAAGCTCAGCAGATCCATCTCCACCCAAACTTTTAGATAGTGCTCCTCCCTTTCGGTCAACTGCGCCTCCTCGCGGTTGTGCCAGTACACACTAGTCATCTGTAAGTGCCTTGCCCTTGGGGTTTGTTGTCGCCTACCAAGATGCTCCATGAAATTAGCACCAAGGAACCGCCCTAGGGGTTAGATGGATGAAATGAGCTTTTGCTCAACGGAATGGGGGAAGCTGCAATCTTTTGCATTTGTACTAATTTTGTTCAATTGGTTGCAGAACGTAGGTGGGGGAACTTGTGGGCGAGGCTGGACATGAGGTCAATGCTGCCTATAAAGGGGAAGCTGCATCTGTCAACCAACGAGGGATGTGGTAAACCACCGAGGCAGAGGAAGTTGAGAAGGCCAGTGGAGGATTAAGCGGTGGCACTGCATCTTCCGACCAGAAAAGAGCATCCACCAGCTCTCAATTGAAGGGGAACCCATTGTGCTACAGAGGGGAGTAGAGGGAAGAGACAAAGAGACAAAGAGAGAGAGAGCTGTGCTTGTGTATGTAGCTGAATAGGGGATGATGCTTAGGTACCTCTTAAATTAATAAATAGACATCTAGTGGAGAGGGCAGACACATCCACGGTAATACTTGCAACATTTAGGATTAGGGTTTGTTCGAATATTTGATTGTAAATTTTTACAAGATGATTCACTCGTTTCAATTGTACTATTTTTTTCCAATTGTTTAGGTAATATAACACATTTTGCTTATATGAAACACCATGTGCTCATTATGGCAACCATTTTTATATATCAGCCTCATCTGACATGATTGTTTCCATATGTGGAGAAACATGGCTTGATCATTGAATTCACTGTAATTCAAGATGTAGAGCATGGGAGTTTTTATATACAGTTTATGTATCTTAAGATGTCATCTTATATATATCTCATGTTTCATATATTTTGCATACATGGGAGATAAGCTATGTTGTCTAAGGCGTGAAGCGCTCGAGGCGAGAGGAGGGTCACCTCGCCTCAAGCACTTAAGGTGAGTTATACATTTCAATATATTTAATAATATATACTTATATACAGCATTAAAACTTTTGAAAAAGAACATAAAAAACAGAAAAAAAAAGCTCACTTGTAAAGCCTACAGAGCATCAGAATGTTAGGGCCTTAGGGTAGAAGATTGAGTATTAGGGGTTTTGAGGCAGGAGAAAAGGATTTTAAGTCACCGGATCCGGCTCTTACCGGGGTTCGAATTCGGCCAAGGTGAGTGAGGTAAGAAATGCCTCGTCTCACCTTGCCTCAGCGCCTAGGTGCCTGAGACGAGTGCCTTAAATAACATACGAGATAAGGATTGATTTGAAGATAAGATTTCAATGATTCGGGTGCCAGAATTAGTAACATTCACAATGCCATTTACTAAGTACTTAATTATCTTTCGTATTCTTTAATAATATGATAGGTGCTTCAACAACGGTGCAAGCCTGAAAGATGTGGAAGTACTCCTATTCATGTATTCCAGGGCTGCAGCTGAAATTGCAATCTATTTGATACAGAACTTGTTCAGCTGATAATGGATTACTTTCCTTTGTATTTTTATTTTTTTCATTCATTTTTTTTTAATTTGTATTGGCTCCTGATGGTGAATATCTTGTGAAATTAAGGCTGAACAAGTGGATCCATGCATCTTTGTAAACTATTTAAACCTCTACCAATAGATCAGCCAAAGAAAGCTCCAAGATAACTGTTAACAGATTTATACTTTTATAGTGATCCTAAAAATTTACAGCAACAGATCTTACCATTTGATTGCTTTGTCCGAACATCATCCTTCAAGGGTTGTTCCAGGAGAGTCTCGGTGCCAATGTTTTTGCTTGTTTCCTCATGCCTGTGTGCTGCAGAGAATTTTGTTGTACGGAGCATGTTTGCATGATCATGCTTGAGGATTAGTATGTAAAGAAATAGGCATAAGTGGGTTTGTAATACGAAAGTTTTTTTCTTTTATTTTAAACATACTCTTGCTAGTTTTCCCACAAGCTGAAGGGTTGTTAACTCCAGGAAATTGAATTGAAGAAGGTGGCAACAATGTATAGCATGTGATAAGTAGAGGGCTTTAGACGCCTAGTGCTGTAGTGATTGCAAAAGTTAAGATGCGTACAACTTATATTTTGTATGGGATGGGGTTAGGCCAAATTTATATTTTATATGGGCCAAACTGGGCCAGGTTCTTAACATAATGCGGGCTGGACCAGGCCATTATATTTTGGACCAGGCCTTGATAGGGCTGGCTTCAGGCTGGGCCTGGCTCAGCCCATTGACACCCCTAAGTTCTAGAGGTCTTCTCATCAAGGCAATCTCATCTCTCCCACGTTGTGTGTAGAAGGGATAGCAGTTGGCAGAAAAAATGTCAAGATATCTCATCTGCTTTTTGCATGACACTATCTTGTTCATTTCTGTTTATAAAATCTATAAATTTTAAAATCTTCATATCCTTACTTGAAATTCTGACAGATCTGAAAGGCAATTGGAAGAAAGTGAAATTTTGGGCATCAATATTTTAAAAGCCTCACTTCAGGTCATATTGTTAATCATACATATTAACTGAAATCTATTTTCAATAAAGTATTTGGGTCTCCACTATCTTTCAAACACCACAACACTGCAGAATAGACACCTTTACTCACCAGCACGGAGAATAGACTTTGAAGATGAACGTAAGCTGCTGACAGCAAGAAAATGGTGATGCTGAAGTGTGTATTATAAAGCATTCCTTTATTTTATTTCTCTATTCTCCAGGTCCTTCAAAAGGTTTGTCACAAAGCGAGAAAAAATAAGAGCCAATTTCTTTTGGCTAAGTTCAGCGGAAAGAAGGGTGTTGCATTCAATAGCATGGAGAAATGTGTGCAGGAATGTGAGGGAAAGTGAGGTCAGCATCACCCCGCTTGAGGTTATCAACAAGGCTTTGCTAGTCAAATGAATGTGGAAATTCTGTATCGGAATGAACACAAACTGGATAGGCATTGTGGCATCCAAGTATCTGCCTCGTGAAAATCCATTGTGGCTGCAAGATTTATGTTTCCAATCCAATGTCTCAAGCTTATGAAGAGGTATCTGGCACAATTGGTCTTATTTTTACTCCACATGTGTCTCTTAGAAATGGCAAAAGAACTTTGTTACAAAAAGCTATGTTATCCAAGGCAAGAGACACCCAAGGCAAGGGGAGGATCACCTAGCCTTAGACAATTGAGGCGAAGTATATTTTTTAATATATTAATAATATAAATAATTATATATACCATTAAAACTTTTGAAAAATAACATAAAAAGTAATAAACTTACTTCTAGGGCCTACAGGGAGTTAGGAAATTGGGGCCTCTAGGTGGAAGACTAGGTATTGAAAATTTCAGGGTGGGGGAAAAGGATTTTAAGCTATCGGATTCGGCCCTTACGAGGTCCAGATCTAGGTGAGGTAGGCGAGGCAAGAATTGCCAAGATGAGGCAGTTTCATTTATTACAAAATCAGCCAATCTGGATCGAGATTAGCCGATTCTTGGATCGGATCTGACGCCACTGATCTGATTCTAGTCGGAACTACCGATCCGGCCCCGACTTTCGGCCGGATCATTCGGAACGCTCGGATCGGTCGAGGATCGATGTATCCAGTAGGATCAAATCGGGAATCGGTCACCGATTCCCCAAAACCAGGAAATGTCCGGAATCGAATCGATTCTGGACCCGATTCTGGACTGTTTTCTAGTACGATCTCCCCCTTTTATTGGGGGAGATCGGACCAATTCTCCCTTCCCACCCTCAATTCTCACCTCCCCCCTCCCCCTCAACCTACTGTGGCTCTCCCTTTGGTGATCCGGCGTAAAGAGCAGTGTCCCAGCTAGGGGGGGCACCCAACCCCCCCCCCCTAAACAGGTAAATTTGGGGGGGGACCCCGATCCCTGCTCCCCCCTCCCCTTTCTCCCCTTCTGGGTCCAACGGTAAACACCCCTTTAGGGGTGCCTATGTGCGTTCAGACAGCCACACTAAAAGGGGTGGCTGTTATGAGCACCCTTTCAGGACCCCTTCCCCCCTTCGGCCCTTCTGGCTTCCCTGATACCACCATAAAAAAATTTTCTTCAAGGTGGCGTTGCCCCCCCCCACCTGATACCTCCCACAAGGGGTGTTACCCCCTTGACTCCCACTACCTGACCGCGCAAGTTGATCCACGACTACTATGTGCTCCGTTTATAATAGTGTAAACATATTAATATATTTCGCTATCACTTATACTATCACATATATATAAGATTCATAATCATAAATATATGTTATGTATTTAAATTTTATAAAGATCTATTTTAACTCTCTTCTCTCTTTTATATGATAGTTTGTACTTATATGACAATTTTCGAAATGAACTTACTTTGTATGGCATTGTTTGATAGAATGCAATCCGTATTGTTTTTCATTTTTTAATTTTTTTTACTTATTCCTGTTATTTTTTCTGATTTTTTAAGAATTTTATGATTTAAAAAATAAAAAATTTGGCTGATCCGGACCGATCTAGGATCACCTTTTTGTCAAAAGGATCGGCCAATCCAGACTGATCCGATCCAATCCGGATGATCCGATCCTGATTCCATGATCATTGGGCAGTTTTACTCATAGATTCTGGAATCGGCCGATCCGGATTGGGATCGGTCAATTCTTGAATTAGATCGGCCATTGCCAATCCGATTCTTAGCCAAAGGACCGATCCGGAAAAATGTTCCGATGGAATCTGCTTGGATCAGCCAGATCGGTCAAGATAGGATCGAAATCAAATCGGAATCGGAATTGGATCGGTCGGGATCAGAACGGGATCAGATCGGTATCGGAATTGAATCGATTTTATTATTTTTTTTGCTATTCCAATTGGATCAGCTGGGATTGGCCAGGATCGGTCCGAATCGAAACAGGAAATCACTTTTTTTTACTTACTGATCATGGGTTGGTTGGGATCAATCCGATCCGATTGATCGGATCGATCGGTACCCACCGATCCTGCAATCCTTAGTTTTACCTTGCCTCAGCACCTAGGCACCTAAGACAAGCGCAACGAATAACATGGTATATAGAAGGGTCACCACAGATTTTGCCTAGTAGAGATTTTGCTAAGTGTATCGCATTACCTCCTGTAGAGGGTATAAGGTGGTAGAGTGCAGGTCAGAGATTGAAGGGGAAGGTAATTGGCTTTTGATGTTCAGCCAAAAGCTAAATGACCTGAATGCTAGAAGTTGAGCTCTTCGTTGAGTGCTTTGGAGGGCAATGGACGTATGAATCAGCAAGAAGATAAGTTGGTATATGACAGGAAAAAGTCAGAGGTGTTTTTGACTAAATCAGCAAGGAAATTTCTAAGCTATGGGGGAGTGGAAAGGCCTTGGTGGAAACGATATGGAATCCCTCATTTCGAATTACGATTAAACTCCTCCTTGGGTGATCCATTGAGGTAAATTGTCAACAAGATCATATTTAAAGAAATTACAGGATTGTCCATCGATACTTTGTGTATTATGTGTTATGATGATTGAGAACTAGGAGTACCTATTCATAACATTGTGATATTATCAAGAGCATATGGCAGATCCTTTTTCAAATGTTTTGAAGCAATGGGATATTGATTTGTCACTTAAAACAACTAATGGAAGAATGGAAAAGATTGAAACCAGATAACATAGATTCAACTACATAGGATCGATTGTACCGGCCATGCATTTGGCTATATGACATGAAAGGTGCTAATGAATACTCGGGGATAACTTCTCGAAACCTTCTTAGGTGGTGTTGTTCGCTAGATTCTACATTAAGGGATAGTTTTTTCTCGGTTTAATTGTTACCTGGAAAACTAATTTTTAATTCGTTTCAACTCATGGAAAAGGTTGTGTAGATAACTACTACCCCTCGATAGATATTTTCTACATTACTTTATCCATATTGTAAGTACTCTTGCTATGAATTAATGGATTTGTAGCTGTGTTATCAGTCTCGTTCAAAAAAAACTTCTGGATATACACAACTTAGATACATTACTTACTGCCCGATGAAAATGTTATAACATCCAATGATGTTCAGCAAACAAGGGATTGCCCATTGAAAATAATAGAAATATAATGCTGGAAAAGTGCATGTGACTAGAATCTTTCCACTTCTTTTGTACATAATTATCTTGTGGCAAAAAGAAAAAAAATACACATAGAAACAGATGGGACATCACACATTTATGGAAGTAGAATATGTCAAATTCTCTTTGCCATGCATTTTTTCAGGCATCCACAAGGTATGTAGTTGTACTTTTGCATCGATATTATAATCATAGAATTATTATGAAAAGCTAAGAAAGGAAAGTTAAGCACACCTAATTTCATAGGTCTCCCCATCTGGATATTTAAGACGAAGGTCATCCATGATTGAAAAATATGAATGGAAGCACATGTCTGTAAAATCTCTCACAACAGTAAAACAACCTTTCATCGTGCTGCAAGTTCCATCCTGTGAAATGTTGACAGCTTCATTTGAAAGGTTAAAGAAGAAATCTAGAATAAAAGGTGCACTGAGGATATGCATACAATCAGAAGGTTAATGTTAAGCTCAGGTGAATACCATAAAGCAGTGAATGAATTTGTCAGTTTTTCCCTCCTCAATAGCTTCAAATGTAGCCATTAGCGGTGCAAAAAAGCCATACACTATACTGCTTACTATGCTCCCAATGATGCCAACCGGGGGCCACAAAATAAGGAGGACAGTTACCCCGACACAAAGAACAATCTTAAGAATCGGTCCTAACTGCATGCTTCTGACAAGATGGAAAACAAAGACAGTAAAACAACACTGTCTGAGCAAGATTTATGTAAGAAAGGAGCGTTATGACCTGGAATCAAGATTGTACCTTGCAATACAAAAGTATGTCCAAATTGCATGTGCTGGCCAGAGACCCAAAATGACAGCTGAATTTCCGGTGGTCATGACAACACATATCAAGGGGCAAAGGATAACACCTATGGTAAAAAATAAGTAAATAAATAAAAAAGAAGTATGATAAAAGAAGCAGAAAGAAAGCTCAAAAGAATGATTTCTCGTTACAATGCAGTACAAATGCAGATTAGTACAGTTATGCTTCCTTGAAAGGATGGCAATGACACATAAAGAAGCAAAAGAAACAAAAACAAAGTAGCATCCAAGACTGAATCTCATAGATTCAAAGCCATCTGTGGGACAAGGCATAAACAAAGATCTTGGCCAGTTAGGTTAAAGTATCAAAAATGATACTATATCAATTTTGATATCAATATTTGTAGATGTTGGAGCATCAATATCAAAAGTGATACAAGTGGACACTTGTATTACATATCATGTTTTGTTTGCACTGAGAGTTTCAATATTGATATTGATAGCTTAACACATATTGATGATTTATATCACTATCAATTTCAAAATTGATAGTGACAGCTGTTAAATACAGTTACCAAACAGGAAGCAACTGACTAATTGAAAGATTCCCATGCGACCTCTCACGTTAATGATTAAACGGAAACTAGAAAGGGCTGTCTAAGAGGAGCAAACTACAAAGAAAGGCTTTATGAAAATTAGAGGGCATTGTCCAAAAAGAACCAAACGAAGCCCACTTACTGAAAACCGGAACTTGACATCAGAACAGAAGGGGAGGAAAAGAAAGATCATTCTTCGACACTCCAACATGTGTGTGTGCAGTGGAGAGAGACAGACAGAGATGGGGAGACGGTCGTTCTTGCCTTTAATGATGCCCAACAGCAAAAGCCCGAGAAAGAAGGGCAGGAAGCAGATGAAACTCCAGAGAGACAGTAAGAAACCCCTAGGAGGTTCCATTTTCTTACTAGAACCTCCCGATAACTCTCCTAGATGGTACTCAGCATAATGTCCTGCACATCATAGCGGCCTGTTCTCTTCTTTCATTGCAGGAATCTTCTCTCTAAGACCGCGAGCTACCTACAACAACATCACACAAAATGATCCCCCGCAAGCAGGACAGCCCATCCTCTCTCCCTTCCCCAACAGAAAGAAGAGGAAATTGAGCGGCGAGAAGAAGACGACGACGATCACGCCTCTCTCTCCTACGTCGGAGTTGGTATCCTTCTGACCGACGTCTGGAGACGGTTAAACTTAAACTAACTTCCAAGAAGACATCTTCCTAGATTTCCGACTGCTGCGGAAAAAGACCCACCGTTAAATGCTCCAAATGTTGTGGTTTTGCAGACTGAAAATGAGAAGAAATGTGAATGATGGGATTCTTATAGTGGGACAGACGACGTACCCCGTAAAAAATAAAAATAAAAAAGAAGGAAGAAAGAAAGAAGCGAGAGCACAGTTGCTGAGCCGCAAAGCAACTGAGTCCTCACTTCCTCTTTAATATACTATCCTTTTTATTTATATGATTAACCCGAAGATTCCGAAAGCACTTAGCCCGTTATTAATGGCCCGTTTGGTTAGAGTTTCAAATTTGCTACTATATCAATATTGATATTGATAATTTTAGAGGTTAGAATATCAATATTAAAATTGATATAAGTTGACACTTGTATTACATAATGTGCTTTGTTTTCACTACCAATTTCAAAATTGATATTATTAATCAAACACTTCTCAGTGATTATTAAGAATATCAATTTTAAAATTGATAGTGATAGAGGTGTCAAATAGTGTTACCAAACAAGACATAAAGTCACGACTTTCTAGTCAATTACTGGTAATTACTTTGCTACTTTGCAACTTCCCGAACTCTTACATCGCCACGTTTGACTAGAATTTGAAATACACACATATATGGTTGTCTAGGAGTTGAATAAAGGGTTTGATATATTTGACAAAGTAAAAACTATTTCTATTCACTATGATCTACAAATATAAATTTATTTTTGTTGACATATAAAAATAAGTGGCCAACTGGAAAGAAAAAGCTGTTGTTTACAAATTATAGGAAATAGCCAAGCGAAATGAATGGGAATGACAAGGGAGTGAAAATTATTTGAATTTTCAATAAATTTACCAACCATTGAACAAACATAAAACTTCATGAACTATAAAATATTGTAATTACAAAATTTTTCTCAGATTCGAAGATGCACTAACATTATTATCATTTTCATGTGATATATTTTTCACGAGGAAATGTTCCGAATTAACAACAATTTCATACAATTTTAATGAATATGCATAAGGAAAAATTTTCATAAATATGTGTATCTAAGTTTTCAGGTTTTAACTAATACGTTGAAAAAAAATAACTAAATGTTCAACCGTGATTTTCCATGTATTTAATACATGAAGACTTCGTAGATTCAATTTCACAACACAATCTTTTATTTTCAACTCCTAGCATATTTAATCGAGTAGCCTGGTGTTGCACATATATTTTATGCTCGATCTTGAGTACTGCCACCTACCTTAGTAACTTATGGGGTGTTTGGTTGCATGATAATGAGCATTTTTATTTTAATTTTTAAAAATTGTAGTAAAAGTATATTTAAAAAGTATTTGGCATGTGCTACAATTTTTTATCTTAAAATTTTTTTCACCCTTCTCCACGTGATAGAGAAAAAAAGAGATATTGAGCACTTTTTTTTTCAAAAGTACACACCCACAGCGCATGGTGGAGAAACCTAACCCATGTGCTACATAAATAATGTGGTACTTTATTGTGATTCTAGCTTTATAATGATGCATTCAAATAAAATTTATGATTACTAGAAATATGAAATCATCACGTATAAGGAAACATAACATCTTATAAGATATTAGAAGGAACAGGACCACAAGATAGAAAGAAAAGAAGAAAATCTCTTTTGCCATACCGCCTCAAACATAGGTCGAAATTTAACTCTCAGCAGCATAGCTATAATGCTTTTAAAATTATAAAGATAACAAGGGATTATACCATACCAAAATTAGGCAAAACAGGGGAATATGAAACCATAACGGAAGAAAGCTTGTGGTCGCCCACCTTTTACCGTTATACATGGTCCCCAAGTTTTTGTTATCACATGTTATTCTATGTTTTAAACTATCTTATAATTTATTTTAATATTTTATCATAAAAATACACAAGAATCATGGTGCGACCAAACCCCGCTCCCTTCTACCGGAGGTAGGTATTATATCTTGGAGAAAGCCGGTGATTTCTAGCCTACACCCTTTTAAAGAATTCCCAATTCCCAAGCGTGTGTAGGCACCTTGGAAACTTGCATACCTCCAAACAGATGGTTAATTTGGCTCTTTCTGTGAAGACGGATGTGAAAACTTGGTAAGAACGGTGATGGATAGATACCTTCACTTGAATACCTACATAACAACGTTTAAAGGCCATCATCGGTAAATGTTGAAATTGGGCAATTCATCGAACAATCACGGTTGCTACCCCCTTCCGTCAAAGATCATTTGATAGGAGGAATATTTGGCGTTGTTGCAGGTGGATAAGGACGAGCTTCTTTCAGTAGGCGTTGTGGAGCCCCTGTTGGAGCAGGCATAACTCTTTGGCTGCTGCATTTATCGCACTTCTCTCCGTCCGTTTATTTTGGTTACCAGTCGGTTATAGCTCCCTCTTAGAGCTATCATTCTTTATTCATTTTATGAACCTGCCCACCTTGGGTTTGTTCAAAAAACAGGATAGATGGAGACTAGGAGGGGACAAAAAATGCTGGTCACTAAAACCTCTGTTTCAGTTCAGGAATTATATATTTCATTTGTGGGGTTCACCCCGAAGAAGTCTTAACCGCAAACAATCAGAAACCGATACGCTTGGCTGAAAAAAACATTCAACTAAAGACAACAAAACAGTCGACAAAATAGAAACTATGATCAAGTCAGCATCCAGAAAGCACACGACCATTTTCAGTATCTGCGAAGCATGTAAAGTTACAAGTCGATTCGGCAGCCATGGCAAGAGTCCGAGTTGGGGTGCCCCTCGGACAGGGCATCAACAAGGACCAATCTCGTCCACTAATCGCCACCCACTTGTCGCCTCCAAGTATCCTCCACTATCAGCTCATCAACTCCCCAGTCCTCGTAACTGTTGAATTCCATGCACAAAAAGGAAGAGATTTATATCACATCTGATCAAGGCATATTGCTAAAGGCCAAGGAGTACTCTGTTGAAATACTTACCTTCCATCAGGCAAATAACGACGGATTGTGAAGGGGATCTTCCGCTCCCTGAGCTCTTTCATAGCAATCTAACATAGAAATGATGTCAATAAAAACACTAATGGTATCATCTAGACTATGTTGTCCGCGAGGTGCACGAGGCGGTTGAGACAAAATATATTTATATTTATATTTTAGTATTGTACATGTATGCATCATGAATTTAAAACTAAAAACAAACTATCAGAAATATAAAAATACAGCCAACTTTTATACCAAAAAACTGAAATTATGGGTTAGGAGTGGACAGGGGTGTGAAGGGACAGTGGTGTTAGGAGTGGACAGGGGAGAGAGAGAGAGAGAGAGAGAGAGAGAGAGAGAGACGGTTAGAGAGGACTGAGAGGGTCAGAAGCTCCGGGGAAGCAAGGAACTATAGACATCACCAAGTGCATGATATGCTGTGCGCTGAAGGCGAAGGGTAAGATGCACTTGAAAAAAGAAGAAATATTAGAGTTCGTGATAAAAGCACCCTTGTTCTCCCAGGGAAAACGGCAAACAGACAATTATACAGATGTCCTTCCCGTCGTCTCTCTGAACTCAAGTTTACAAATTTGTCATTCGGTTCTTGCATTAACCCTTGGAAATAGGTGTCCTTGTACGTTCATCACTAAGTAACCTTAGTACTTGACACCAACTTACTGAGACATCATATATTCTCCTGATCGAGTCTGGGGAGTCAAATTACTTGACCAGAAAACCATACTTTGCTGGTAGCAGAATCTATGCAAAATTCACGTACCTCCAGAGGATCAGTTTCACCCTCCAACTCAACCATCACAGGTGCATTCATACTGCAAAGCAACCAAAAAATCTTGAGATCTAGGTCGTATACAACACAATTTCTGCAAGAAAATGGCCAAGCACCTTATCTGAAGGGCACGGGTACCCAAAATTCTTGCACGCTCATACTTAGTCATGTATTTTGATGTCTTCCTAGGACGTTCTACTGGTGGTCTCTCTTCCTTCTCTTCACCTTCAACATGAGTATCTGGAGCATCTTCATTGTTCTTATCTGCCTCCTCTTCCACTCCCTCCTGTAACGAAACAATATCATAAGATGTTATGAACCGAATAAAATTTAAGTGTCACCAGATATGCCACAAAAAAAATTACCTCCACTTCTGGCTCTGGAGGCTCATCCTCGTACCTGTGACAATATTTTGTAAATCAAAAATCAGAGGAGCGGCTGCAGAAGTATGGGGTACCAACACTAGGCATAACAAAGTATTAAAGTTACATCACATAGCATACAACAATCCCTGTCTATCAAAGAAAAAAAAAAGGTACTAGTATTTGGTAGCCCAAAGCATGAATTCTTCTAAGCAAGTACAACAAAAACTGCCATGTATGAACTCAAAGTCCCACTGGAATCTATCTTCTGGGTCACCTGACAAAAAGAGTTCTGGCTCTCCTTATAGACATTAACAGCACTTAATGGTGCTTAACAGAATATACAAACACCATAACCACAGCAAGCGAAGTATTCTTTTACGAATGTAACATCAAAGAAGTCGTGTAATTCAAACATAAAAGACAAATGTAAGATGAAGGATGCAGAGATGACAAAAATGTAGTTGAACGTGAGCCAACCAAGGTGAGAGAGGGATCCCTGAGGAAGGGCCATGAAAGGGGGCACTAGCAGCAGTCACACAGCCCCCAGAATGCCTTATCGGGCAGGGGATGACCCTAATGAGACAATGTTTCAATCCACCATCGGATGCTTAAAATTCTAGAAGAAAGCTGCCATAATTCCTTCAACCTTATTGTAAAATCAAACTGGGACCTCAGAAGTAGATAAAAGAAAGTCTAGCAATACTGTATAAGACAGATTTGGATAAAATCAACTACACAAGCAGACAAAATATTTTCTGACCTTCTAATTTACTCTCCATCTTCATACTGATTGGATCCTGTTCCTTCAACTTGACAAAAAAGTCATATAAAAAAGTCCAAAATATTTATGGGAAGATAAAACCAAAATGTATCAAGAAAATTCAAAAATACACCCACTTTCCTTCAGCCACTTTGCTTCTCACAAAGCCACTTTCCTAAACTCAACCTTAAAGCGTGTAATCACTTCAAGGCATTCAAGGATGAAATTTCCACTCGTGCGACATGGTGACCAGCTCAATCGTAGCCTAGACAATAATAAATTATATGCTAATAATATATATACATAAATATATGTAACGAGAGAATTAAGAAAAACATAAAATAGACTTTAAAAAGTTTGGGTATAAGAATTTTATATAGAACCATATACATATTTATATATTATAATTAAATGTGCATTATATTTGCATGCATGTAAATGTATTTTACGAAAGCAATTATATGTGTGTAGTATATATTTTTGAAAAAGAGATAAACTTCATAAACCAAGTGACAAAGAAAAACTAAAGTCAGAAAAAATGTTATAATTTTTAAGTATGTATTTATAATTAAGAATGTTAAATATATTTGATAGTATAAGTGGTTGTGAAAGATTTAAGTCTATGTAGTAGAGGCACCTGAGGTGAAGGGGGCCTCTTGCCTCAGGCGCCCGAGGCAAGACTTTTTTTATCGAAGAACTTCTCGAAAAATCATATATTTAACATCGAAACTTTTGAAGAACATAAAAAAAACCAAAAACTCACTTTTAGGGCCTACAATGCATCAAGATATCGGAGCCTCGGGGTGGAAGACTGGACATTGGGGATTTCGGGGTGGGAAAAGAAGATCCAAGCCTCGGGCAGAGTCCCAATTGTTTTTTTAAGAATGGCATAGCCACAATTTATTAAAGCTATAACAGAAAATGTATAACAAAAAGATGGAGGACTCTCCTACCGAGACTTCGGGAAAGTCCTACATAAGAAGCCTTTTAGTTATGAAGCCTGGAAGTGAAAAAGGAGTGGAAAGGGAAGACACCAACATGATCAAAATACCAACTAGAAACAAAACACCAAAGAGAAAAAGGGATAGAAGATTGGGAGAAAGAATCTTCAAAGTTAAGCATGTTTCTTTCTTTACAAATCACCCACAAGATGGTGGGGAATATTAAAACTCAAAGAAATCTGGTCGCAGCCCAAAAGATTAAGGTCCTGATCTTCAAAGTTGACCAATGACCTGCCAGTCCAACCAATTTATGCCCCATCCCCTAAAAAGAATACATCAAAGATAGTTGATGACACAACATTGAAGGAAGAGGAGTTAGCATCCGCTTTACCGCATCTACAAAACATGCAACTGGCCGAAGATGCAAAGGACATTCTTTTAAGGAAAAACTTTCTAGGCAGTCTATCACGCTGAATTTTCCAAAATAAAATTACTGGGGAGGATTGGGTTCCACACAAGTCTCCACCAGTGAACCTCCATATAACAAAAGTCCAGCCTGCCATAAAGACTTCACCAAAAATCTTAGATCTGAAGATAAGCTCCACTGCAACACATCTTCATGTCTAATTATGGTGCAAATGGCTTGCTGCAACACCACACTTAGAGCTAAAAATTATTTCAAAGAAGTGAGATCACTTCTAAATAGACTATTCCAATGATGTTTCGGTTGCGGCCACTTTCAAACCCCTATAGACGGTGATAGCATACAGCCTTGGAAACCATAATGCCGACAGACAATTATCAACCAACTTATCTTCAAAAAATAATGTGAAGGCCAAACGAAGTTCTGATTCTGTGAAATGCCCCTCCAAATGCTGAAAACCCCATTGGAAAAACCCATAGTTGTCAAGGCGCTCACCTAGGCGCCGCCTAAGCAGCGCCTAGGCGGCAAGGTGCTACTTGGCTAGCGCCTTGCCAGGGCCTTTTGGAAAGTCCAAAAGGCACCCGCCTTGAGAGCCTAGGCACTCAAGGCGCCGCCTTGGCACCCCAAGGTGCCCCAAAAATTTATACATAATAAAAAAAATTTCTTTCGGAGGGCTTTGCCCCCTGATACCCCCCACAAGGGGCGCTGCCCCCTTGACCCCCGCGTGACCTGACCACGCAGGTCAATCCTCGACTGCTCTATGCGCCGTGTTTAATATTATTATAACAATATTTCAGTATCATATATACTATCACATATATATAAGATTCATAATTATAAATACATGTTATATACTTAATTTTATAAAAATCTATTTTAACTCTCTTCTCTGTCTCTCACGCACGTCAAGTTTATCAAGATTAATTATTTCTCAAAATAAATATATACATATGCATACATAATTACATAAATAAAATCATATTAAAATGTATGAACACATAAACATACAGATTCAATTATAGCATACAAATATAATTACATTTATGAATAGATATTTGTATGTATATATTAATATATATAATACTAACATCTAATTATTCATATGATTGTGTATATGTATATGCATATGTATATACGTATATATAAATATCTAGTGCTACCACCTTGACCGCTTAGGCTACGCCTAAGCAGCCGCCTTGTCGCCTAAGCGGAATTGACACGCCTTGTCGCCTTGACAACTATGGAAAAACCTGTTCAGCCATTGCAGCTCATGTTGTGCAAGGCACTTGTACTTGACCACCTCAACACATATATCCTTGATTCCTTATCACCCCCTATCTGGTCTCCACAACCATTTGGAAGGCATAGCGTCATTGATCACCTCAAGGGATAACAGCCCAATTTGTCCTTCTTTCACACCTCTAGAAGCATACATCCGCAATACCAAATGTAATGCCTCCTTCTCAAATGAACCCTACCAAAAAAAAACAATAGCTAGAATACTCTTCGACTTGTCACATACACCCCCAGGGATCATGAGAATAGCAAACTTTGGAACATGCTCTTAGACAATATGATGGTAAGCTTGTCCATAGTCCAGGTTGAACCTGGCATATTCTGAACATCCAGTGGATCAGCCCACATCTCTGCCTATGTGATGCCTGCATCTGCAAATCTCAAATCCAAACTAGCTACCTAATAGTCATATAGGGCATCAGCAAAATAATCTTTCTAAGACAATCCAAAGTCCATTTCTTGTGTATCATAAATGTATCTCATAGTTGACCACATTCTTTATGTATTAAAAATGTCTAGCATATATTAGGTGTATCTTCTCAGGTATAGGCCTATGCAAGCCTGCCCAACTCATAACCCAGTTTGATGAAATAGCATGCCAAAAAACTTAGGAGGGCATCAGTTAGTCATCAATTACCCAGAAGAAAAAATGGACTTCTCCAAATTTTAAAGAAATGTAGCCCATAAAAAGAAGCCTGCTGAAAATATTACAGGTAAAGCCTAGAAATTTCAGATATCTAAGAGACCATCTAGCAATTAAACAAGCAGACTCAAAAGCTAGATAGCAATAAATGTAATTAATGTAGTCAGGCCAGGATGTGTCTCCTAATTGATTGGAATATCATGTAGGTTCCCTCATTACAAGAGTCCTTTTTTTACCCAAAAACCAGTCTACAAGCCATTAATTACCAGGAAAAGAAAGAATACACAAGAATGAACATAACTTCAACAAGACAATAGAAAAGAAACAAGAGACAGACAACAAGAAGAAAAACAATCAGAAACAACCCATCCACCCTGCCCAAAAACTTAGGCACATCTTGCCACTCTGAGCTCCAATTACTTAGGCACATATGCCTGGTACCCAAGGATATAATGGTCAATCTGCCAAGGACACGCCAAAGGACTTAATGGGGCATTTGGTTGCACAATAAATTTTTAATACAGTGCACTTAACATCAACCTTCCATCCTGAGAAATAAAAGCTTGTACATGGGCACATAAAAGAGCCTTGTATATGATGACACTTTACAAAGACCAATGCCTTCATTCAACTACACAAAAGATTGTGCTGTTGAACACGTGACCGATAAATTCCAAGTCTTTAATGGTTGCAGAGGCAAGAAGAAATATAAGTACAGCCAACAAGCAATGAAGACATTAAAAGGAGCATACCCCATGTCCATATCATCGTAGTCATCATCTGCCATTGTGACAATATGGCCCTCTCAAGAACTTCTAGAAACAGAAGAAGATAAGCCAAGAACAAGTTATTGGTAGCACTAGAAAATGGACAAACATTAATAAATTAGACAAAATATCCTATGGAACCTAAGAGACAGGAAAACTAAAAAGGTCCAAGCCTTGTCCATAAGAATTCTTCAGAATAAATGACAAAGCATTCAACGCAAGGTTCAAGGCTTCAAGCCCTTTACCAGGAAAAGAAAAGGCAACACTTAAGCAAAAGATAGAGCTGCGAAGGCTATTAATAGATCAGAACAACCATCGGAAGCTAAAAGTGCAAAGACCATTGTTCTCCTATGTTCTGTGACCCAGATTCTCAAAAAGAATGGAGCATCGCACCCATAGTTGTCAAGGCGACAAGGCGCCCAAGACGTTGGAGGGTGCAGAATAAGCTTAGGCGACTAGGCGGCCGCTTAGGCGTCGCCTAAGCGGTCAAGGCGGTGACATTATTGTGTTTATATATATGTAATTATGTATATACATAATTACTTATATATGTGTATATACATATATATATGTATATGTATTCTAAATGTGGGTACAAAAAATGATTTATACAACTAACAATCATACAAAGTTGGATAGAAAAATAAAAGTAATACAATTGACATAGCAAGAATACAATTTATATAAAATTGAAAACACATTACAAAAGCTTAAAATTTACTTACCAAATGATATGTGCTTTACTACTCCTTGAACTTCTTTCTAAAAAATCTGAAAAATAAAGTAGACAACATATGCAAATACAACATGACATACGGCATAGGCACAAACACTTCACATTATCACAAGCTACGAAACTAACCAAAAAAATAGAAATACAAAAATACAACTAAAAACTAACATCATGATCAAAGTATATAAGTAAAGTAAATAAAACAAATAATAAAAGTGACTTAGAAATACAAAAAGTATTAACCGAACCAGAAGCCGAATCGGAAACCATTTACACAATCCCACAACAAACCACTGCTAAAAATGACAAAAAAATTTGTAATAGATCAAACAGTACTCAAACTATAATAAACAAACTTCAAATCGTGTCTACATAACACGTAGATGCTAAGAAATAGCCAACGAATTAAAAAATAACAAAGTCGTAAATTTCCGACGCACCGAACACGTCCAAATCACTTGATATCTTCGAAATTTAAGCATTGTATATGTACATGAGGTTTAAGAACACTCCAATAGATGTACAAGACTAAACTTGAAGGGAGAAATGTCAAGATATAGGTGGAAAAATAAAAAAACACAAAACCTAACAAATACCGGAATAGGAGAATGATGGAAGAGGAGGATGGCTATCCGGCGGTGAGAGCTGCTTTCTGCGTGGCCAAGGAGACCAACTCCGTCGCGAGGAGGCGGTGGCGGCAGCGGCTTCCACGGCTGAGGGCGGCGGCGGCGGCTTCGGGCGTCCACTGTGCCGTCGGGTCCGAGGAGCAGGAGGAATGAACCAGTCCGGGAGGGGGGGGGGCGGTGCTTAGCGCCTAAGCGGCGCTTGCGCCTTGACAACAGTGATCGCACCTAAGGGTCCGTTTGTTTACCCGTAAGAGTGGCTTCATGCGTGTGATTTTCGGGAAAATCATCTGCACAGATTATTTGGTTGCATGTAATCGTGCATTGGCGGATAAATATTTCCGGAAGGTAGTTGAAATCAATGATTTTGGCATCCGCCAAAATGGAACGTACTCCGTTTTCCTGTATGTTCCAAGGAAAGCCAAAATATATATTATATATATAGTCATATAAAAACAGTAGACGTGTTTAACATTGTGAATTTAAATAAAAATTATTTTTCTACTCTATTTTCAGAATGAGTCTAATGGTTCAAATAAAAATAATGGATACAAACTATTAATCATAATAGTAAAAATAAAGTTAATTAATTAACTAAAAATTTTATTTAAAATAAATTAGTCAAGTTGACAATCTTATGTAATGAAAAAATTTATTTATTTTAAAAAATTAATATCGTAGACAAAAAACTCTTTATTTATATGTAGATGATGCAATAAACAACAAAATCATACAAGATTAAAATAGTAAAAATTTCAAGTTTAAATTAAATTTATTTTTTTACACTACATGTATAATCAGTTAAATTAATTTTATTTAAGATAATTTTGTCAAGTTGAAGTGATAATGTTATGAACAAAAATATTGATTTGAAAATATTTAATATGATGAAAAAATTCACTTTGCTTGTAAATTTATTTTTGAAAACTTAAACAGATTTTCAGAGCTTAAAATTATTTAATAAAATTTACGTGTAAATTATGCAATAATAATATTAAACAATAATTTTAAATAAATATAAAATTATTTTTAATAAAATATTATGAATAGAAACCAAATAATTAATGTAACTTTTAATCTCCCTGGAAAGTGTACCAAACAAAAAAATTGTATTTCCATTTCCTTGAAAAAATGTTACGCGTAAATTGTTTTCATCCATTTCTTGTTTTACGTTCAACCAAACGGACCGTAAGTCGAAAATGCCCTAGGGTACTGTCCGGCAGAGAATCAAGACAGCGGACATCAAAACCCCGCCATCTCTCTTTTATAGGCAAAGGATGCCATGCCAACAGGCAAGTATTCAAGAAAATCCGTATAACATAGATGAACAAATAGGCCAATCAGAACCAAAACATGGTGCTTTTAGACTGAAGTTTCTCAAATTTATATCTTATTGTGTGTTTTATAAGGATGTGAGCAGGTTGGTTTGGTTTGGTTTATTCACTTTTTTTTTAGAACCCAAACCAAACCGAATTGGTGTAAACCAAATCGAACCAAACCACATAAGATCTGAACAGAACCAGGCAAAATTGAGTGAGATTCCATTTGGTTGGGTTTGATCCGCAGTTTGGGCTTTTATGGGTTTATTTCTAGTTTAAAAGTCCTGATATGCTTATCGAAAGAAGATGCATCAAGATGCATATCAACATGTCGAGGCACAAAGAAACACCTGAAAACATTGACAAACAGATGGGTTGTATCGACTATCGATTAGTTTGAACAGCTGGGAGTCCTTGCAAGAACATCCACAAAAGAACACCAGTTAATTGCTGTGCGCAATAAACATAGAGGATGCCCTAGAGGTTGACAAGGTACAAAGCTTGCCCTGCGGCGCAGCCACAGATGGGTTACAAGACACGGCCGGCTGCCTCCAGAACCCAAATGCTAAAAGAAATAAGCATATAGCATATTTAGGCGGTTATCTTTCCTCCAACCGGAAGGTCCAGAAGCTTCGCAGCACTGCAAGCAGCCCTTCTCTGCAAATCATGGTGTGCTGAAACGGGAGAGAAGAACAGCAAGAAGGGCAGAGCGCACCTGTTGGGGGAAGGAGCCGTCGACGTCGCTATCGTATCAAGGGGAACGAAAAGGGCAGACCTAGGCTTGGAACACTCGAAACAGAGTGCGGACGGCCTGGAGCATCTGAGAATTAGGAAGAGGGCGATGGGATTGGGGAAGCCGGGCGTCGGAGATTCTCCCTCCACGATCTTGCTACTGTCAATGTCGGCAGTTGTCCGGCCTTGCGTGCTGGGATGTGGGCTGCAGGGCAGTCAGGCGGCTGGATTTCAAGGGTTAGGGTTACGGCCGCGGGGAGTGCGAGAGAAAGAGGAAGAGTTCGGATCCCCTGGCCAAACGAACCGTCTCCGATAAAAAGAGTTTATGGCATGTTTATGGCGTGTTTCGTAACTGAATTAAAGTACTTATATTAATATTAATTTTGAAATTAATATTGATAGATAACAGTAGCCTGTTTGTTTATAGTATCAAGCACCTATATTAATATCAGTTTCAAAACTGATATTGATACTTTACATCAGTGAGTGTTTGGATGCTAATATTAATTTTAAGATTAGTAGTTAAAAAGAGTATCATAAATAATACAGGTGAAGACCTATTTTAAAACTGACACAGACGCCCGCGCGGCAGATGCCCCCGCCCCCGCCCCCACCCCCCGCGGCTGCGGAGAGAAGCCGGAGTCCCCCCTTCCCCGTCCCCTCCCCCTTCACCCCGGCGTGCTCTCCCGCCGTCCCCGGCGTCGACACCTCCCTCACCATCGCCGCGCTCCTCTCTCCGGCTCCTCTCTCCCCGCCGCGCTCTCCCGTGGTCTCTCTCCCCCCCTTTCCCCGATTTTAGCCGTGCGCGCGCCCGCGGGCGGCCGGCCGCGCCGCCCGGCGCCCTCCCCCCGAACCGAGAGGAGGAGACTGCGGAGGAGGGAAGGAGCGAGGGTTTGTGGAGGAGCGCACGTACGGAGGCGACGAAGAGCGTGGCAGTGGATCTGTCGAAGAGCATGGCGGTGGATCTGACGAAGAGTGTGGCGGTGGATCCGCCCCCCCCCTCCGCACAGCCCCCGCCGGAGCCCCGCCGCGCAGCCCCCCCCGCACAGCCCCCTCCTCCGCGCAGCCCCCGCCGGAGCCCCGCCGCACAGCCCCCCGCCGCGCAGCCCCCCCACGCAGCCCCCCGCCGGAGCCCCCCCCCCCCTCCGCGCGGTCGCCCCGCCCCTCCGCGCAGCCCCCCGCCGGAGCCCCGCCGCACAGCCCCCCCCCCTCCGCGCAGCCCCTCCGCGAGACGCGTCCGCAACCGGAGTCCTCCCTCTCGCAGCCCGCAGCCGGCGTCCCCCCTCCGCAGCCGCGTCCCCCCGCCGGAGTCTCCCCTCCACGTCCCCCCCCCCCCCTCCGCAGCCGCGTCCCCCCCCCCCCCCGCGCCGCGTCCCCCCCGCCGAGTCCCCACTCCGCGGCCGGCGCCCCACCCCACCCCCCCCCCGCTTCCCCCGGCGCGGCGTCCCCCCCCCCCCGCCCCCGGCTGGCCCCCGCCGGAGTCCCCCCTCCGCAGCCGCGTCCCCCCGCGCGGCGTTTCCCCCCGCTGGCCCCCGCGCGGCGTCCCCCCCGCCGGAGTCCCCCCTCCGCAGCCGGCGCCCCACCCCCACCCCCCCGCTCCCCAGCGCGGTGTCCCCCCCCCCCCCGCCTCCACAGCCGGAGTCCCCCCTCCGTAGTCCGCAGCCCGCAGCCGGCGTCCGCCCCCTCCCCCAGCGGTTGCGGAGACATAATTTTACCAAACACTTAAAAACTTTGATACTGTCAATCTTGATATTGATACTTCACTTTCAAAAAATATCAATATCAATATTAATACAATATCATTTACAATACTCTAACCAAACAGGGCATTAGGTAAGAGTATTATTTTTAAAATTAATAGTGAAAATAACTCTCAAAATTAATACAGGTCTTGACCTATATTAAAATCAATAGAGGTCTCGACGTCTCCTCTTCATGAAGCCTTCCATGCCTCTCCTCTCCGTGGCGAGATCCTCTCCTCGAAGCCCTAACTTCACACGCTCATTTTCTTGCTCCACCTTGACGAGAAGATCCGGCTCCTCTACAACTCCACGGAACCCATTCCCTGGCTTGGCCTCTTGGCCTACGAGTGGTGGTTAGAGTGTCTTCATAGCCTCGCCCCCCACAAACTCGGCATCAACTTCAGCTGCAGCCCGATCGCTGCTGCTGCGGTCTTCCCTCAGGTGCTACTCTAGGCCACCACCTTCAACCGAACATTGTGACGGGTAGTGGCGGGGACTGTTGTTGTGGAGGCTCGCGCCAAATACAATGTTGACCAGGTAGGGCTGACCTTCTGGGCACCAAACATGAACATCCTCCGCGATCCACGGTTGGGATGGGGGCAGGAGACACCCAACGAGGACCTGATGCTGTCCTCAGAATTCACCGTGCAATATGTAAGGGGCTTTCGGGGCGGAGGCTCCACAGGCAATGGTGGAGAAGGGGAGAGGATGTCAAGGGATGGTGGCTCTCCTCCTCTGATGGTGTCGGTGTGCTACAAGCACTACACTTCTTATGACTTGGAGTCATGGCACAACTTCACCGCTATAGCTTCAACACCCGGGTGACAGAGCAATACATGGCAGACAGCTACCAGTAACCCTTCCAAAGTTGCATCCAGGATGGTAGGGTGAGCTTTCTCATGTGTTCTCACAACGAGGTTAACGGGGTGCCGGCCTGCACTAGCCATGAGCTCTTGCAAATTGCTTGGGAGGATTGAGGATTCCAAGGGTGAGATCATGGACATGCCCATAAGGTGTTTGCTTAAATGCCTTCCAGTTGAAAACGTCGATCTGCTTCGATGCAGGAACATCACTTCAAATTGCAGTGCCCAAGGTGTCAGTTCAATGAATTTTCTTGATGATGACTACTTCTAAAAGTTTGCAGGTACATCATGTGAAGGGATGGCATGAATGCTGCTAGCTTGGGTTGTATGATGATAACTTCTTCCTTTATTTCAAGTGATCAATAGATATGTCAGGAAGACTTTTCAAATGAAACTTGTAAAAAATAATGTTATTCGATGATGTTATGCATGACAAATCTGTTTGAGAAATAGGTGAGGCGTCAATCATCTTAATTACATATATGTTCGTATGTCTAAAGTTGCCTTTTTGATAGTCAACTTTTAATTCTATCAAAGAGTGATGGTACCATAGCAGAACAAGTGGACTTAGTGTGTCTCGGGTAGTTACTGATGGTCGGGTTTGGGGTGGTGGAGTTGCTGGCCTACTCATAGCATCATCTCTTGTGCAAGTCAATTCTCCTGAAATTGAGCTGACCTTTGTAAGAAAATTGTGGGAATTTTGGTTTTCTTCCGGTGGATTGGCTAAACAGCCAATCTTAGCTCACTTCAAATTAGGATTAGCTCTCTTTCGCTGATCTAGTTCTTGACTCGAAAATCCTTGTATGAAATCCAATTTATCTGTTGCTAGTATCGGATAGTGGATACCGCCTACCCTTGTGGAGATAAGATTGCACTTCACCTAAAGACTTTTACTAAATGTCGACTATTGATGAACCTTACTTTTTTGCGACCAAATGGGTAGATCCCGCCCCCACCGGTGAGGAATGAATGAGGATCTGGAAGGAGGAGGAGATCAGCCGTCTAGGCCTGTTAGGAAACACCCGCGACGCTGCGACAGCCGAGGGCCAAGAGATGGGAGAGAGGAACGCAGTGGCAACAACTCGTAAAAGCCGGCGGTGTTTGGTTGTCCGGCCGACTGCCAAGGTGTCGAATGATCGGGGTGTTCAGATGTTCCAAGGAGTGGACCCCTTGCTCGTTGGGGTACGTCGATGAAGAGATCCGGTGATCTGATCTTCCGGGGAGGAGGAGGATGAGCCCGAGGATAGATCAGCAAGCACATAAAAATAACTGGAATAGAGACACCGATGTGGTTGAAGCCTCGAGATCGACACAAAAAAAACGGACACCCACGGATGCGAAGCTCCGACGAGCTTCCCACCTTTCCTTACCTACTGCGAACCACTCATCCACGATCACAAAAGGGCGAGGCACCGTCGGGGCAGCACGAGAGAGAATCTCCAGTGATCTCCGTTGAAGGAGGGAATGAAGAAGGATCGGTGCCCACACCGGGGATGAGCCGCTACGGAAAGAGCTCGCGAAGAAGAGCTGTTGAAGGGGGCCAGAAGGAGATCATCGCCGGGGATATGCCGCCGCTGCCGCCGCAAGCTCTTCAAGAAGGTGCAAAGAGGGCACAGGAGGTGGCCGCTGCTCGGATGTGCTGCAGCAGACGTATATCGTTGAGAAGGGGCAGAGGGATCGAGGGCTTGTCGGGAAGAGGTGAGATGCTCTTTCAGAAATAAAAGTGGTGTCTACCACTTTTTTTTTGTGACGTGTGGACGGTTAAAAAGTTTTCAAAACAAAAAATAAAAAGATGGGCCAAACCTCTTTTTAAGATCACTTTCATTATAATTTTTAAAAATTAAAATAAAAACTCCTAGCAACGAAACACCCCATTAGTAATCTCTTGTGTAAGAATATATACACACAAGTACCCCAAAGGAGTTAGTAATATGGGTGGAGGGTTAGTAAGTAAAGAAAGATCGCGTATGGTGAGTAGGGGTGCAAACCATGCTAACGAAGTTAAATAAACAAATTTGAATACAAAAAATGTAACTTTGTAAACGAGCAGAATGTGAACATATTACCACTCGGTTCGATAAACTCGTGAACAACTCGTTTAAATACTTGTCTAATTATTTGATAAATATTTATTTAACTAATTATTTCAACAATTAAGTTGTGATTAAAATTTATCTATTATATATTTATTATAAATCTAAATAATATGTACTAATATATTTCATATGAATAGCTAATTTAAATTGAAGATAAATATTTGCTAGAGGGTGAGATCTACGCATATAATGCTACATAATTTAAAATCGACCTTCGACTCATTGAACAAAACGGAAAGTAGGCAAACAAATGAACTGATGTGTGTGGGTTTGGTAATTAAAGAAAATAAATTAAAGAAGGTGCTCATATATATATATTGAGATTTAACGTACATTTGTCTACCCGTAAAAGGAGCCATCGGAGCAAGTTAATATCCTGATTTTGGCATCCCTCGGATGCCATTTTCCAGTGACGCTAAAATAGACAGGCAATAGAACCTTCGAGTTTTAAATAGTTATAAAAATTAATAAATATTTTGATAATCAATTCATTAGTTATAAATATTTTACTTTATATTTTAAAAATTATGTTTTATTTATATAATTAATTTAAATATGATAAACTCAATTAATTACTAACTATCAAAATCGTTTATTTAGCACTCATATTATTTACAGCTCATAATATATACTTTTCGAGAATGACTTACAAACATTCAAATAAATAACAATATTTTCAAAGAATATGATCTTCCGTCAAATAATACAATCAATTGTAATTTCTAGAAAAATAAATTACACGTAACCAAATGAAAAACCGTGTTTCTAATTTCCTCAGAAAAATTATCCCGTGAAAATTATTTTTCTTGATTCAATTTTTGCAAGGATCCAAACATACTCTTTATTGATGCCCACGCACGCACTCATTGCAAGTTAACTGGATCCTCGTACGATCAAAATATCTGATCGGTGTAAATTTGCTCCGGTGGTTGACTCATCGAGCTGAGCAGTAAGCTGTTTAAGTTCGACTCATCTGGTGAGTCGAACTTTATTTTTTATTTAAACGTGTTCATTTGCCATAATAAATAAGTCGAATCAAATTTTTACCCGATCGACTTTCGAGTGTATTTATTCGTTCGCACCCGTACGTGCATTACACAAGAACATCCTCGGCGACGGTGGGTGGGACAGCTACCGAGTGCTAAGCTCACCACGTCGACCGTTGTCCGTCGGATCACGATGCAACCACCCCGATCGGGTGGGGGTTGTGGATCGACGGTGTCTGATGATCCAAGTGTGAGAAGAGGGGACGGTAAAAGATAAATATTTTTACTGAACTGATGGGTCCGCTCGCGAAGGGTCTCACTCTCACCTGTCTCTCTCCCACCCTCATCGTCGCTAGCGAAGGGACGAAGGTCGGTGTCTCGCCCCCCCTCCCGCACGCCGTCCCATCCGCCTGACCCTCTGTCTATTAGCGATCCTTGAGATCCGGTAGTATGGTATAAAAGGTGCTGCTGGAGGACGAAGGAGATCGCCAAATGTGATTTTTTTTCGACAAATAACATGAGGGAAAATTAATTTGAGACTTAATTAAGAAAATAATTTTAATAAAAATCCAAAGATCAAATATGTTTAATGATAAACCCAATTGTTAGAATATCCTTAATTTAACACCATGCCTGTTAGTCTCCGTCAACCGAGACGTCAAGCTGACTTTCCCCTTCTAACTTTGCCCTTCGTAGCAGGGGATGTCCCAATTGGCCCGACGCCCTATCGAGTCTCGCAATAGACGAATCACTAGAGCTGAGCAGCGGCACGACAGCCAAGGGGGCGACGGCAAAGGAATCCCTAGAGCTGAGCAACAGCGCGATAGCAAAGGGGGTGATGGCATACGAATCCCTAGCAGCAACAGCGGCGCGACAGCAAAGGGGGCGACGGCAAGAAGGTGAAGAAGAGATCGCAAAGGAGCAACGGGTAATGGATCCCCACCACACGTGCTCTCTCTCATTTCAGTCATTCCAATCTATCAATCGATTCAATCCGATGTGCCCTAGCTCGGATAATACTTTACCGAGTGTCAACCGTCACTGCTCCAATCTGTCGTTAAAAATACAAGCAGTGGCCTGATTCAATCCAACGCGCCCTAATTCAGTTGATGCCAGCCCTCTATGTTTTGCACTTTTCTTCTGTTTTCTTCCTCTTGTTTTGTCTCGGTTTCCCTTTTTGAACCAAAGCGAGGAAGACAGATTTGTGCAGAAATCTTTCCGTCTGATCCAGCCCCTTTGAACTTTTATTTTGGGATGTTCGCTTCTTTAAAATCTTGCCGTGTGATCCAGCCCCTTGACTTAGAGGTCAATCCCAGTGGCCTTCTCTGCAAGATGCCCGAAGATTCTATGTTCATTGCTCTTAATGGGAAACATAAATCAGTAAGGATATTCTCTTATCTAAGCTTATTGATCAAGTTTCAGTTCCCCTAAGTTCTCCCATCTGCATTGTTTGTTAACCTGTGGGGAGATGTTTGTGCCATGAATGCATATGTCGATATCTTCTGTTTGTTCTTTCCATTTAATTTTGAAGTTGTTTTTATTGTCTACATTATTTTTTTGTTGCATTCCCTTGTATTTAATTTGCTCAACACTGTCTAATAGGTTATGGATAACATTTCAATAATTTTGAATTATAATGGGGAAGGACATATACTTTCATATAGTGAAGAATTAACGGTAAATGAAGTTATTGAAGTTGTCTCAAGTAGATGGAATTTGAATCCTGAAAATGTCGAGTTGAGATATGTTGTGCCTGAACAGTTATCTATTTCCTTTCGTATCACTAACGATGGGGATCTAAAAAGTGCAATTCGTGTTTCCCTGTCATTGGGAAAAATTCTCATAATTATTAAAATTGTAACCCACTATTCTGAGGTGCCTCATTCTCAAAGGAACTATTTTGTTGACCTTCATTTCTTAGACATGCATCAAGTTGTTTATTTATTTAACATAAAATATTAACTATTATCTTTTCTGTAATATTGTTATGGGGGGTTCATCAACTGTTTCCAATAGCTGTTCTAGTTCATCCGGAGTGAGAAGTAATCTTTGAGAATAACATTATCCATTCTAAGGGACAGATTTTTTAAAGTGTCGACCATTTGTGTCAAGATTTAGTAAAATATGCAATTGCAAGGGGATTTGATTACAATTTCTTAAAAAATGAGCCGACATGGTTAATTGTGAAATATAGATATGGTTATTGTGGATGGTACTTGCATGCACTTAGAGTTGGAGGAGGCCCAAGTTTTGTTATCAAAGAATTGACTAATGACCACATATGTGGAGGAGGTATAAGCACCCAAAAGCATCCTAGAGCATCAAAGAAGTTTGTTAGCTTTTTAATTGTGGATAAACTTGTTGACTCTTCTTTGTATCGTGTTGTTGATTTCAAGAAATATATATTTAGATATCATGGATTAGATTTACCTTATCACCAAGTATGGTTTGGTAAAGAACTAGCAAATAAACAAGTCATAGGTGATGAACATTGTTCTCTTGATGACTTACGTTGGTATGTTGATGCAGTTCATGCTTCTAACCCAGAAAGTGTTCTTGATCTCCAAGTGAATGAAGAAGGACATTTTAAACGATTTTTTGTAGGCTTTCATGCATGCCAACTTGGCTTTGAGAATGGATCTAGGCCATTGTTGTTCCTTGATGGTACATTTTTGAAAGATAGGTATAAGGGCACCTTGTTAGGTGCAACTGGATTGAATGGTGAGAATGAGCTTTTCCCTTTGGCATACGCAACTTGTGATATTGAGAATGAGGATCATTGGCGATGGTTCCTTTCTAATCTAAAGAAGGTATTACCATCGGCTAAAAAAGTAACATTTATTTCTGGCCGATGCAAAGGTCTACTGGAGGCTATTTCAGATTTATTTTCTGAGTCATCTCATTCATATTGTTTAAGACATTTAAAAGCAAATTTTGCAAAACATAATGCGAAGTATAGAGGCTCTACAAAGAGTCGATTCTTGACTTTATTTGACAAGGCAACATATTCTTACACTATTGATGACTATGAGCTAGCAATGCAAGATATGAGTGCTCTTTCTATTAAAGCAGTGCAATGGGCAAGGGATTCAAATCCCAATTATTGGGCCAATGCATACTTTGCTGGTATTAGGTTTGGTGAGATGTATTCTAATCCTGTAGAATCATTTAATGCTTGGGTCTTGGAGGAGCGACATCTACCTATTCTTTATATGGTAGATCGAATTAGGATGAAAATCATGATGATGAATGCCAAAAGAAAAAAAGAAAAGTGCTTCATGGGAGACATATCTTTGTCCTTCAGTTCATGCAAAAATAAAGAAGCTAATGGACAATTCTTGTGGTTATGTGGTTAACGTGTCCAACGACTTAATTTTTGAAGTATTGATCAAACCTTCAGCAGTGGTGAATCTTGATGATGGTACATGCTCGTGTAGAGAGTAACAAATTCTAAAGTTGTCATATAAACATGGTTGTGCAATAACTCATAAAATTGGTGGAAACATAGAAGACTATTGTTCTTCATACTTTACAACTGAAGCATACATAAAATGTTATGAGATGTGCATTGCCCCAATATTTGATATGAACAAACCTCAAACCGACTTTGGAGACATTGAGGTCCGGCCTCCTAGCACTAAAAAAAGAACATGCCGTAGAAGGAAGAAAAGAATACCTTTACAAAGAGCATTATATATTGATAGAGTTGTTTACACATGCTCAAGGTGTAAGCAAGCTGGACATAATCAACAATCTTGTAGAAACCCTATAGCAGAATAGGTATTTTATGTAAAAAATGTCATTTATTGTTTTTTCTTACTCATTTTCATGTGAACTATTTTTTTATTATGTAGAAATGTCTAG
Organism: Cryptocoryne crispatula var. balansae; assembly: GCA_036172225.1. Taxonomy (NCBI): domain Eukaryota; kingdom Viridiplantae; phylum Streptophyta; class Magnoliopsida; order Alismatales; family Araceae; genus Cryptocoryne; species Cryptocoryne crispatula. The sequence goes on along the minus strand of CM069925.1, from coordinate 19,047,463 downwards.
TGGGACTCTCCCATCCCAAATATGAGGTGTTGTTATGGCCATGAATATTGTGCAATATGAGTTAGCCAAACAGATAGAAATCCAGGGAGACGATTCTACAAATGTAAGGTTAGTAATGTTTGAAATGTCTTCATTATCTTTTATGGTTCTTATCTTGAATATTGTCTTAGTAATATGTGGATATTGTGTAATCTTTTAGCTCGGCAGATTTTTTAAAGTTGGGCAAGGGATCTCATCAGATTTTTTAAAGTTGGGCAATCTATTTTTGCACCTCAGCAATTTTTTTAAAGTTGGGCAATTTGTTTGTGTTCATCAACATATTTTTAAAATTAGGCAATCTGTTTGTAAATTGTAATCTGTTTGATAGCATATTTTTAAGTACGTTAGCAAATTAGGCTATTAGTTGGGCTAAATTACTTATTTTCTCTTGCCTTTAAAGATGTCGAAGGATGTTCTTTTTTCATGTGGTGTGACCAAGTTCAAACTTTTGTTGACACTACTCCATCATGTTGTTTTGGGAGGACAGATCGTAATATTCAACTTGAATGATGCATACTTCTATTGGAGAGCGAGTTAAGAAGGCAGAAGAAATTATAAAAGAAAACTAAATCATGTGTGAAGCAAGTTACTAAAAACTTTGAGTTTATCAGATGATGATGGTGTTGAGAGTGATACTTATTTGGAAGAAGTCATGAGTGTCTCTTTGGGATGATTATGAGAACCATCTTGTGTTGTTTGTATAAGACATTAGACTTGCTTTGCATATTAAATTTTTATGGCTTGTTATCCTTCATTTGCTTTCAATTTACCTAGAGAATTGTGACTTGTTTTTTTTAAGGTTGCTACTGTGTAAGGATTGAGTAAGGTAGGATTGCCGTTGGTATGCTTATTATTTGTTTTCAACGTATTTGAAAATTGGTTGATCCTAGCCAGGGGTCCAAGAATTAGCTGCTGAAAATCTGCTATATTCTTCTCAATTTTGAACTTATCTGGCAAGGGAAAAATTTTGAACAGTTAAAGTTGTGTTTGCCTTTGGAGGGTCTTTGATAATTTTTTTCTGAGAAGGCATCTTGTGTATTCTCAGTGGCTGAAAATAATCGGTTTTGTCACCTACATCAGGGTGAAGATCTTGGAAGATGCAAGACCCCAAAATATTAAGCGCATACCATTCCCAGGATCAAAAGTAGGTCGTCTACCACAATCTTTTGGCAGCACCTACGTCAAATAATAGAAATTTGAAACCTAAAGGGCTATGAGGTGCATCGACCAACAAAGTAGAATTCCCCCAGTGTACGAATCTCAAATAGATGTGTAAAAGTGCAACTAATGATATAAAATGATGGTTGATTACAATTTGTGCTCTGTTGTGCACATTTGAGCCTATTGCGGAAGAGCATGTAGGGGACAATCGTTCCCTATATATAGGGAAGTATATCTAGAAACTTCAAGTAGTAGAGGACAATCGTTCTAGCCTTCCAGAAATTGAAAATTAGATGGGGGCAAACGCTTCAATATTGTGTACCCATCTGTGCAATTGATCTGACATGTGCTCCCCTCGAGGGGCAAATGTGTCGATTGAGAAGAGTTAAATGGTGTCTTCATCAAATTGGGGCGAAAGTTACATGAATTTCAAATTTTCGGTTTTACCTAAAAGTATTTCTGACATAGGATCTCCTATTAAAGTGTTCCATGAAAGTTGGGGCGGGTGTTAATTTCTCCAACTTTTTTTGTCATTACAACAAACAAAATACAGAAGAGTAGGATTGAAATTCTCTAACACTTAGAAAATAACAAACGACAATGACAAATAAAACATCACCTATGTTCGAAATCATCATCTTCAATAAACTTGAACATAGTCATACATCGACTTACACACTGAGGTGTTTAAAAGGTTGATTAACAGAAACATGAACTCTCTTGATAAAGTTTGATAACTGTCATGAGATTGGATGATCACACCGATTTAGTGTGGATGTTGTCCAAACTAATGATCTCAATAAAAAAATCATAGTTATGAAAAGATTTCGAAAAACGACAAACTCGACTAAAATCACAAGAAAAATGAGAACATCTAACAAGATCAAAATACAAATAACTAGCATAACCTGACCAACACCCCTCCAACACACATAAAAAATCTAAGCAGACATATAACCAAGGTGTTGGAATAAGAGGGAGAAACTAAGGGGACAAAAGCTTTAGGGAGGGAGGAAGATCCCCCCCCCCCTAAGAAAAATAACCTCAAAATAAAGATTTTGGATCCGCTGAAGCCGCCTTCACCTCCGCACGTATGGCCTACAAGGGTTCCACCAAAGATGGCAGTGAAGGTTCCGCCTCTGAAGTAGGTGAGGGTTCCGTTGAAGCCGCTTCGTCTCCCCACGAACAGTGTATGAGGGCTTCACCTCCGAAGCGGCGAGGAGCGGCGAGGGTTCCACTGAAGTTCGGCTACTCGGGTTGAAAGTGATTGTTGATCGCCATGTTGCCGGAGATCGAGGAGGACGCCATGCGAGTTGTAATCTAGAAATTTTTTTAAGGTCAACCCTAAACCAACGGATCCTTTCGACGGGCCGTTCAAAACTTTAGGTGAGCTCAAATTCGGACTCCAACGGAGTGTTTGGTTGTCTGTTAAAATAGATTTTTGTTATAATTTAAATATTTTATAACAAAATTTATTCAAAAACTGTTTGATCATTATTATAATTTTATATTTTTAAAGAAATTTCTTTCTTAAATAAAAAAAGATGTCACTTCTTTTTTTATCCCTTCCACCTTGTTTAATCATATATGACGTTCAATCTTTCTTGTTATCTTATCTTCTTAAACACGATAATTTTATGTCATTGATTAATTAGCACTTTATTTTAATATAATTTTTTATCTATAAATATTTATCACCCAACCAAACACCCGTAACAAAGTTTTGATCTCGGTTGGTTTCAATGTGTCAAGCTCGAGCATGTCAAAATGACCGACGAGTCGAGTAAGACCGAAGTGTGTAAAACCTCGGCGAGTAACGAGTCTAATTTGAGCTTCGTTACGAAACGTCGAGTCGAGCTCGAGCAGCAAGCTACTCTCGGCTCGTTTGCACCCCTACCAACCGTGGCTCTCCTCGGTCGATCCGGTGGGGAGGTCAGTGGAGGTGATCCAGATATGGCACCCGAGGCGAACGGAACTCCATTATTATTATTCTTTTCCAAAAAGATTAGTTCATTCTTCTATCCAATCGAACCGAGCTGCAGCCCGCGTTCTTCTTCACATTCCTCTCGTCCATCAGCCTCCTTATCCTCGAAAAATCTTCCCACCTTTTGGCGCTGGCGTATATGTTGGCCAAGACACAGTAAATCCCGCTGTCTCCGGGGCTTATCTCCAACAAACGCGCAGCAGCGACCTCCGCGACGTCGACGTAGCCACCGTGTATCCTGCATCCCCCGAGGACACCGCCCCATACGTACTCATCCCCTTCCATCGGCATGCTTCCTATCATCGCCATGGCTTCCCTGATCAGGCCGGCCCGCCCGAGAATGTCTGACATGCACCCGTAATGCTTGAGCTCGCGCTCGACGCCGTAGACGGCGAGCATTTCATCAAACAGCTTCCGCGCCGCGTCGACGAGGCCCGAATGACTGCACCCGAGGAGCACGCCCAAGAACGTAACGCCGTCGGGATGGACACCGGCCTCCTTCATTCTGTCCAAGTACTCCAGTGCCAGCAGTCCGTGCCCGTTCATCCCGAACCCGACGATAATCGCATTCCACGTGAACAAGTTTTTGGTTGGGCACCTTTCGAAAACGTCCCTGGCGGCGTCTACGCAGCCGCATTTGACATACATGTCGACCAGGCCCGTCGAGAGGAAGACGTTGGGACTCATCCGGCGATGCAGTATGTAATGGTGGATGCCCTTGCCGCGGTCCAGCGCTCCCAACTGCGCGCAAGCGGAGAGCGCGGTGACCAGAGACGCGCCGTCGGGCGTCAGCCCTGAATTCAGGATCGAGTCGAAGAGCCCGAGCGCCTCCTCGCACCGGCCGCTCCGCACGTATCCGGCCAAGAGCGTCCCGTACGAGACAACATCTCTCGCCGGCATCTCGTCGAAGATCTTCCTGGCGCGTGCGACCTCGAAGGTCTTCGCGTAGGCATCGAGAAGGGTGTTGTACGCGACCACGTCGCGGTGGGGACTCTCGTCGAACAGCTGCTGTGCGTCTGCCGGCGAGCGGCAACTGGCGTAGACACCGATGAGCGTGTTGCGGGCGAACTCGTCGAGGGCGAAACCGAACTTGACGACCTGAGAGTGGAGAGCACGGCTGAGGTGGGGACGGCCGCCGAGTAGCGCGCAAGCCTTGAGCGCGAAGGGGAATGTGTGGAGGTCCGGGGGCAGCGAGAGGCGACGCATGTCGGCGAAGACGCGGAGGGCGGGGAGTGGGTGGGAGAGGAGGGTGTGGGCGCGCATGAGAAGGTTGTGCGCGAAGGTGGATGGATTGGGGATGCAGCGGAAGAGGGAGAGGGCATAGTCGACGGAGGGCACAGGTGGGAGGGGGCAGAGGCGGGTGAAGGCGAAAAGGAAGCGGACGAGGCCGGGCGGCGTCAGGAGGCCGAGGGCCGTCGCCTGAGCCTGGGCCGCCTTGAGCTGCTTCAGGTTGCTGCACACGGGAGGAGGGAGAAAGCGATCGTACGCCGGCAAACGGCACGACATTGCTTCTCCTCTCCAATCTCTCCTGTGACTGGCATCCGATTTTCGAGCGATACCATGTGACCAGGAGTTCGGATCGCCTCAGCCCGTCGGAGGAGCAAACACCTTCAGGCGGAACCACGTCGGAGATGGGTCGATGTGCCGAGCGAAGTTTACGGGAGCTCCCGCTTTGACGACCGGCGGCAACGACATTGAAACGGTGACATATTGCAAACAATGTCTATGTTGCGTCATTTTAAACGGAGACTGTTCAGCATATCTGTGAGAAAATCCTGCGACGTTAAGATTAACAAGTTTAAAAGATCCGCCAGCAGTCCAAAGAAGAAGATATTTTCAGAGAGAGAGAGAGAGAGTATTTGTTCGAACAAAAGAAGACAACCACGGCGAAAAAAAAAAAAAGACGGTTGTCAATGTGAAGAGAACTCTCGCTGACGAGAAAAAGGTTTTCGAAAGAGGGTGTTTGTAAGAGAATGAGAAAACATCTCTGACGAAAGGCATTGACGGTCAAGATTAAGAGAAGACAAATTGAGTAAATAAGGTATTACCATGAGGTGAAAAGAAGACAAGCTGAAGAGCAGAAAGTGACTGTCGGCCTCACCTTTGACACGGAGACATCCACGCTTAGATATAAGTAATCGTTGGTAATTAAATTATTCTTAAAAATAATATTATTTCTATTTCTAATGGTACATGTAACACTAATCCTTTAGATATATCTCTACTTACTAATTGGTAGAAATATTAACAAATGAAAGATAGTTAATATGCTTGCTATCGTTTGCCTGGTTGTAAGTTAATCTATACATAGTAAAACATTGAGTCATCCCGAAAATGATGGCCATAACATCGTTAACTCATGATTTTATGTTTAAAACTATTGAAGATGAGTATGTAGCATTTCTTGAATATGCCAAATATGTTTGATTTTGTATTAGAAAATATTTTTTAGTAAATGGCAAACAAGGCATTATTAGGAAAACGAGGTTTGTATGTTTCAAATAAGATTGGAGGAAGAAAAATCTAAAATACTCTTAACTTTATTATTCACTGGGTTGAGTCCCAATTGAGTTGTTTGACGTTGATTATTTTTACCTTGAATGTCAATGTGATGTATAAAGTTATATGATGGGATATGAAATCCAATCATGAATTGAAAACTCTACCCGAGCACATATACTTAATTCTCATCGAACATTTGCAAAAGTTTAGACTTTTGTTGTGGACATTGGAGAGAGTAATGGTATAAAACCTATGCAACTATTCTATCTCATGTCTATCTAGTAGGTGAAAGATAAAATCTTGGTTTCATGAAAAATAACATGCGGAATTATTTACGAAGCAAACAACAACAAATATTCAAATTTGACACTAAAGGATTACTTGATTATTTCCACTATAGGCAAAATGAAGATCCTTTGTTTACTTATTCTTTATAGGTTGGCAAGGATGACCAAATCGCCAATGTCTTTTAGGCATATTCAAGTATACATTTGGATTATGAATTATTTGGTGATGTCTTATATTTTGACACAATTATAAGACATATGGGAGGTATTTAGCTTCTTTTGTTGGAATAAACAATCATAAATAGATTATTATCTTTGGTGCTGTTATATTGTAGGATGAGATGATTGACACATTTAGATGGCTTTTCAACACCTTTGTAAGTGTCATGCATAGTAATGAGCTAAAGACTATTGTAACCAATCAGGTTAAGACCATGAGCAGTGCCATAGTTTAAGAGTTGCTAATAACTTATCATAGAATATGTGTATGACTCATGTATAAAAATGTATATAAACATTTATGCCACATCTTTAATGCCACAATTACTTTTAACAAAGATTTTCAAATATATATATATATACAGTTATGAAGAGAAATGATTATTTCTCTAGGTATGATAGCAAATGTTGTCAACATATCATCAGGAAGACAACGAATAGCTTAAAAGATTGCTTGATGAGAGAAAAAAGTGGGTCCTAGTGTATGGAAGAAGTACATCTGCGGTAGACATGGTTAATACTAAGAGATGTGAAAGTGTTAGCAAACTCATCAAAGATTACATAGATATAAGTCAAACAATGTGTTTATTTTTTGAGAACTTTGAAAATTTTCTTGAGGGTCAGAGGTATGAGCAAAATGTTGTAGATCATAAAATGAGACATAGCTTCAAAAGATGTGTGGTACCATCAATGATGATGGTGCAAGCAATCAATGTGTACACACCAGAGGTATATGTTCTCTTTGAGAAGCAATATTTGCAAGCTATTGACCTACTTATGTAGTCGAGTGATAAACAATTATCATGTTTTATGATCATAAGCACTAGCATAGGGTACACAACAGTGGCGGATCTAGAATTTTAATTTAGTGGGGTCATCTTAAAATTTTAGTGGGGTCATATCTCTATAATACTTTGTAAATCAAATTATTTTTAATAAATTAACTTGAATTTTTATTATATTTTTCAAATTTTAGTGGGTCACATGACCCCACTAACCCTAATGTAGGTCCGCCACTAGTACACAATGAGGGATGAAGTCATTGAAGTTGACTGTTCGTAAAAGAAGTTTGAATTTTGTGGCATATTAGGTAGGCATGTCATATGTGTATTCCTACACATGCAACTTACAACTCTGCCATACAAATATATCATGACTAGGTGGACAAGAGATGCATACAAAGTTAGTTTTAACAGTATCATTTTAGACTGTTCTGAAATCACTGATGAGAAAATACTAACATCAATGAGATACATGCATCTAGTGCAAAATCTTGTTGATTTATGTGCAACTACTACAAAATCCTAGGATATGTGCCAATAGATGCTAAATATTTGGTAAGAGAAACATGATGAGTTCACAACTATGTCCTTCACAACTTGTTGCCACTAATAAAAAATACAAAGCATTCAAGACATTGGATTTGATCAAGCACAACAAAATACAAAACAAGTTTGATATCTTCATTTCTTGCAATCACTTTTCATTTATTGTAATAGGTAATTGCTAAAGATGGATGTGGAAACTCTGAAGCCACTCTTGTCCTAAAAGCCATACCCGAGAAAGGTTGATGGTGAAAGATAAAGTCTTACCTAAAGAGGAGTAGAAGGCAGCGTGCGGATAATAACAACTCTCTCCATACACTTCCTAATGTAAGTCATGGAGAAGAACATGATTATACTTCCTAGGAGATTTTTTTGATGTACGCACATGAGCTAAACATTTTCTCACAAGAGTTAGTCTCCACCACTCAAAATCTTAGTCATGTGAATGTGTTGATGTCTGTAAGCAAACATAATCGACCACAATGACAAGAAATAGGAGGATTTAAGTAGTAGAATATCATATCTATTTTGAATTTTGTTAGCTATATATCCATATTATATAATTGATTTAAGTTTGCTTATATCTCTTTTTGTGTTTCTTTATAGGAATTTTTTCTTCTCTGAAGGAAATTTCAACAATTTTTATGGTTTTCTGAGAGAAGAAATTTTAATATATTTTTCTTGTCTAGAGTAAGTTAGATATTTAGTGTAAATCAAGAAATGTTTGTAGAAGAATGATATATTTTCATTGGCCATAAAAAATAAATATATTTTTCTATTATGTGGAGGAGTTTTGTTATATTTTTCTTTGTTCTAAGAAATTATCATAATTTTTTTTGGTATGGATAAATTATCATTTTTTGTGGCTTGTACGTATTTTAACCAATTTCTTCTAGAGTATAAATTTTTTTGCCATTTTTTGTGTTGTGGAGGAATTATGATTCTTTTTGTTGTCTGAATAAGTAAATGGAACTTTTCTCCAAGTATATCTATTATGAAGAATTAACTTGCTTCATTGTATGTGAAGACATAAGTTAGTTTGTCAAACAAAATACTTTTCATATATAGAAACTTTTTGAAATTTTACTGAATCTTTTAATTTATTAGAGGTATTTATTAAAACATTTTTTCTCGTGACATGTATAATTTTTTACCATTTTTAGGTGGTTTAGAAGAATTTTCTTCATTTTTGGTAGTGGTCTTGACTAATTTTTATATTTAAATATGAAAATAGGATTTCTAATAATGTTTTACATGTTGCATAAATATTTTTTCCACATGAGGGGTAGTAATATTTAAGGGTTTAATAATATATGTAATGGGTTAGTAACGGGAAAATATGCACACATCTTGTAGCAAATGCAGACGGTTATTAATATATGTAAGGGTTTAGCACAAGAATATGGAGATAGGGCACTATAATTGTGTGCAGAGGGGTTAGTAATATGCGTAAGGGTTAGTAATATACATAATATGTTAGTAACAAAAAAACGTGTGTAGGTCTTGTAGCAAATACGATGGATTAGTAATTTAAGTAAGTGATTTGTAACAAAAAAATGTGCGTGGACTGCTATAGTGGGTTGGGGATAGTAATATATGCAAGGAGTTAATAACATACGTAATGAGTTAGAAATAGAAAAACCCTTACGAGCCACAATAGCTCATGTAAGGTGTTAGTAACATATAATGGGTTAGTAATATATGTAAGCGATTAGTAACGAGAAAATGGAAAAGGGACATTTTAGTGTGCACAAGGAATTAGTAATATATGTAAGGGTATAGTAATATATGTAATTGACTAATAATGGGAAAATTGTAATAGGGCACTATAGTGCGGTATTAGTAATATATGTAAGGGATTAGTAATCTATGTATTGGATTAGTAACCAAAAATCGCAACGGGTAACTGTAGCATGTGCAGGAGGTTAGTGTTATATGTAAGGAGTTAGTAACGGAAAAATGGAGACAAGGAACTATAGCATGCACAGGGGGATAGTAATATATGTAACGAGTTAGTAATGAGAAAATTGTAAAGGAGACATGTCACTGTAGTGTGCTAATCCCCTTACATATACTACTAACCCCTACGCATGCACTACGATGGCCCATGTTAAGATTTTCCTATTACTAACCAATTATATATATTACTAACCCCCAGATGGCCACTATAGTACCCCACATATATTTTATTTTACTAACTAACCCCCCCCCCCACCGCACCTATAGTGTATCATCACCACTTTTCCCCTGTATCTGATATAGGATTCATGCACATTTTCCTCTTACTAGCTTGTGACATATATTACTAACCCACATGCGCTATAGTGGCCCATTATGATTTTCCTATTACTAATCTATTACATATATTACTAACCCGTTAAATAAAATTACAAACCCTTTCAGCCAACATAGTATCCACATTTTTTTGTTACTAACCTCTTATGTATATTACCAACCCGTTCATATCTACTGCAATCACCTAATAGAAATATATGCTTTACAAGCCAATCATATATGATATGATTCGACATTTTTAGAAATATCTCATTCAATTAATTAGGCAAATCTTCATTACTAGCTCTTATTAGATGTGTACATCATAATGAAGTCCTTGATCACATGAAATGATGATTGAATTATAATGAGTTCATGATAATGAGATCGATCATATAAATATACGTAATCTAAATGTTCCTAGTCAAAAGATCCTTGAGATGGGATATCAAGGATCTAGATAGACTAATGTATGTGATGCATTCTCATATGATGAGGATAACCGATCTTATAGCTTATTAGTGTGGAGACACTGAGATACACATACAGGTGCTCATTAGTCGAATTAGTTCACTGAACTAGCCAAATTAGAAACTCTGAATGGTATCTTATCGAACTGTCAATCATGATTTTCTATCATGACAGTTACATAGTTGAATCTTTGACTTGAGTCGCCAAAGATGTCTTGTTGAGCAAAACTTGTGCTTTGACCATTGACTTATGGATCACCATTTAGATGGTCTAGTATAGAGATAGATCGGGTACAAGAAAAACCTGATGGACACAATTGAGCAGAAAAAAGGGATCATCCACTCTTAGTAAGTGAGAGTGAATGTTCTATGAGATAGTACCTTAAATCCCTAATCAGGGTAGAGAGGATAATTGGAAAAGGAATTTTCCAATTGATCCAATTCCGAGCATAGGATCCTATAGAGTCAGTATACTAATGAGTTGACATTTGATGCTGTACTCATTTTCGACTGGGACATTGAATGGATAAGGGTTTATATCCATGTGGTAATTGATGATGGACAGACTTAATGAAGATAAGATTATCCCCATAGCCATTTGGGATCAAGGAGTTTGACATCAAATATGTCCCCCAGAAGACTATTAAAGGTTAGGGGATGGCCTATTTCCTTGTTGTTCATCCGATTCCAGAGGATTCCCCTCTCAATCTTCAATCAAAAGATGAGAAGACTTTGAGAGACTCCAAAGAAACACAGTAGATAAACATCAAGCACTGGCAATTGTTCTTTGATGGCACTGCCAGTGTAGAGAGAAGGTCAATAGGGAAAGCAAGGCCCCGACCAGGCGTGGGCATTGTGCTTTTTAGTCTTGAGGGGGTGTACTCCACGAGTCATGTTCCCTCTCATAAATCTACACCAACAATGAGGCCGAGTATGAAGCACTCGTCATCGATCTTGAAATTACCCTCGACATGGGGATCCAAAGGCATCTAGGTGTTTGGAGATTCCATGATGGTAGTACAACAGATGCTGGGCATCTTTGAAGTCTGCAAGCCAGAGTTGGTTCCATATCATGCGATTGCCATCCTTTTGTCAAAAAAGTTTATCTTTTCAACATCAAACATGTCAGGAGAGGACAGAATCCCAAGCTGATGCATTAGCCAAGCTCACCTCCGTGATCAAGCTTTCGCCAGATGGGAAGCTGGAAATTGTTGTCAAGAGCCGACGACTCCTCCAAGACAAAAGCAGATGTGCAGATGGCTTCACCCTATTAGAGGCCAATGCTGTTGAAGAGAATGAAGATGAACCTAAGATAGTCGATTGGTGATAGCCCATTATTGACTTTAAGAATGGGACTCTCCATGAAGACCACGCTCAATGCGTACAGTTGGCTTAAAAGATAACTTCTTACCAGCTCATTTGCGAGGACTTGTACTGACTTATGCCAGAAAAGGAATGGGTTGTCCTTGCTAGGTGCATATCTAGGAGGGAAGTTGTCCAAATCATGAGATGTTCATAGCACGTTGTGTGGTGCTCATCAATCTAGAACTAAAATGAAGATCACAATCAAGTTGAAGGGTTACTACTAGTCGACAATGTTTACTGATTGTGATGAGTTTTCCAAGAGTTTCCATGAGTGCCAGGCCATTGGACCATTCCTCAATGCCCACACACGAAGTTGCATGCATCTACCCCTACTTGGCCCTTTGCCGAATGAGGAATGTACATAGTTGGACCATTTAAGCCATCTTCCTAAGGATCCATGTTCATTTTAGCCACCACGGATTATTTCTCCAGATGCGTTGAGGCGATAGCCACCAAGGAAGTCACAGGTGAGGTTGTGTCCCATTTTGTGCGGCAAAACATCATCTATAGATATGGTGTCCCTAGTCGGATCATGTTATACAATGGGACTCCATTTAGAAATCAGACAGTCTACAAGATGACAACTAAGTTCCATATTGATTGAAGGACGTCAACTATCTACATTCCTTAGGCCAATGTCCTAGCAAAGGCCTTCAACAAGACCCTCTGCAAACTTCTGGTCAAAGTGGTTGAAAGTAAGAAAGGAAACTGGGATGATAGAATTCAAGAAGCACTTTGGGCATACCAAACAATGTACAAGACCCCCACAGGTTGCTCTCCATTCTCCCTTGTCTATGGGAGTGAGGTTGTTATTCCAGTTGAGATAGAACTGGCCTCCTATCGGGTTGCCATCCATCACGACCTCCCATTCGATGAACCCAATGAAGTGCACAGGAGGTTCATGGAGCTTGAGAAGCTGGAGGGTGATAGACTCAAGGCTTACCAGCATCCCAAGGTTTATCAGGCCTGGATGACTCAAGCTTATGACAAGCTAGTCAAAGACAAGGCATTTCAAAATGGTGAGCTTGTGATGGTCAAGCAAAAGGATGCCATGGCTGGTCGTCCAAAGAACAAGTTCCTCCCAAATTGGTTAGGCACTTACATTGTTGATTAGGTCTTCAAAGGTACACCTTATGTGGTAGTGGACAACAAGGGGGAGACTCCTTTCCAACCGCTCAATAGCAAACACCTCAAAAAATACTACGCTCTTGACCACGAGTTCCATGCGGGCACCATCAACAATGGAAGCTGAGTCTTTTCTCGCTTTGCACTAAAAAAGATAATAAAAATGGGCTGAAAATGGAGATGCCCAATGGACTTGGTTGACCAAACATCATGGGTGACCAAGTGTAAAAATGTCAAAACATTTTATCAAAGTGAAAACTTACAAAGGCCCCTTGGGAAAAATTGGATAACCCTATTGTGTGAAAATCTCACAATGAGACGCACAGGCAAAATTGAAAAGGGATCAGCTTGGGTGAAAACTCGACAAAGGAGCAGTCAGGTCGATAAGAAAACAAAAAAAATCAATCAAATAGGGTGTGCCCCTAACCTAACAAGGTGAGTGGGTTCATCCCTTAATTTTATTAGGCAGGAAATCTGAGTTGCCGATGATGAAAATGCTCCCATAGGCTCATCTACCTTGTAGTAGAAATATGTCAAGTAGACCATACCTGAGACGGCAAAGAAGACCACCTCCCACCTATAAAATTTGAAGGAAGTCCCCACACTTCATCTTGGAAGGGACAAAGGGTAATACCATACTTTGTTGTCACTCATTCTTACCTCTTCAGTCATTCTTTGACTATGGCAATCCTACCATCTTGATCATTCCGATCCCGATAGTTTACAAAAGATTTTCTCTTGTCTTGGGTATTCAATCCACATGGCCAACATAAACCACCTCCAACCTTAGCTATTTAACCCACATGGCTCCTAAAAACTCGTACTGTCATGACCCTCCTAGTCTATGTAGTTTTGAAATTCATGCCAATTTTCAAATCCATACTAGCCTGACCCTTCTGGTCTGGTTGGCCCACTAGCCTCCATGTTGTCCTAACCAGTCCAGTCTTGATGACCCACAAAAACACACCTTATCTGGACCATCATTCCAGACAATCTTCAACACATTCGCCTTAGTGAGGGTTTTAGGCCATCCTAAAACATGTAAAACAAAGAATAAAACTGAGTTGAGTGTAGTAAATGTAAAATGGACAACATAAAGATGACAATCGATGTAGAACTGACTGGTTTCGGGGTTATCCCTAACTCCCATTTGTTTGGTTTTTTTCTCCCATTGAAAATGATGTAAAAAATATAAATTGTAGAAAATATGAGGAAGGATTACTAAAGGATGAGTATATAAAAAAATGAGCCCATTTGATGAAGAATTGATGAAACTCGGGGTCAAGGAGATGCTGGTACGAAATGGGAAGCTAGTAGTGCACCTTTGCTTCAAAGCTCATCATGATTAGCACATATGTCATAATTTAGCCCCATTTATCGTAAATGAAAAAGAACTAGGAATAGAAGAAATTTTCGTCAGACAACTCTAGTAGAACGTGATTCCATCCTTCTATAGAGGTTAGAGAAGTGCAGCAAGCCGGATGAGCACGAACCAGCCACTCTCTCAATAAAGTTGCTAAATTATCTCTCTAAAAATCACCAGAGCTCAAGGATGGAGCATATGAATGTGCTGAGATGCTTGGGGGATGTTCTTCAAACCTTTGGGACATCTGGAGGTGAACCCAATTTATAGGAGAGAGGGAAGGCAGCAAACCAAGAAAGACAGTCACATGCGCCCCACCCCCCTTTGCGGGCGCATGCGTCTTCCCCCGGGGGCACATGCAAAATAGACCAAAAATCTGTGAAAATCAAAAAAATCCAATCAAGATTGCAAAAACGGAGGACTCCATGTGCCTCCCATAGGAGGGTGAATGTGCTCCCCACCCGAGGCACATGAATCATAGGTAATAAATCAAATTAGGCAATGTTTTGATCAAAATTAGAGTCAGAATCAAAGTCGAAAACTGGGGGAGCGTGTGTCCCTGACTAGGGGTGCATGACCACGCATTATGAAATATGGTCTTGGGAGCTCCAAAAAAGCCCCAAAATGGTATAATGATGTCTAGAAAGGCATGACAAGGATTAAAAAGACTTGACCTTCTTTAGGAAAGCACTCGAGATGTCAACTATCATGTCACAAGATTGATTGGTTATGACCGGACGATATCCTGAACAACCAATAAGCAATCAAAAAGATGCATCATGATTGATAATGTTCTCAATGTAAACTAAACCTTCTGGAGATTAAACTTCTATCATCGAGCTAGTTTTGTGCCGATGTACAGATGTGTGGCTCTCGCTCGGAAGGTAAAGTTTTATTTGGAAATCTTTAGAAAACATACGAATTTTCTGGACAAAGCTCTAAATCAAAGAAAAGACCCGACAATATTCTCAAGGAGTAATCACACATGTCACCCTATAGAACACGAGTCTTATGCTCTAAAGTAGGTCAATTTTGCATGTCTATAGATGGGGCTTCCGATTCATTGATAACATATATGGCATTGAGGTAGAGTTTCGGTGCACTATATGGCCTATAGTAAGCCTAATCATACTCCACTTACTTGTAGTGTTGATCTGCCATACCGATGATACATCCTGACCTTAGAGTCATTGACATAAGAAAAGAAAATGGGAGGTAACATGTAAAAGCACAAAGGTTTCTTCTTTTCTAGGGTTTTTGATTTTTGACCTTTTTGTTTGGTTTTGGATTATGTTTAACAAAGAAGTTATCAAACAAATTAGCCTCAAGCAAATTTTTCTTTTATTTTTTGTTGTTTTGATATTTTTTGTTTAGTTTTGATTTTGGTTGTCACACAAGTGAATTAAGACCTCAAACAAAGTTTTATTTTGATTATTTTGGGTGTTTTGAGAATGTTTTTTGAGTTTTGAGTTTTTAGTTAACAAACAAGTGACAACAAAGATTTCAAAATGATTAACGCAAAAAAATTGTTTTAGCCTTTAGAAAAATGGCTTTTAGAGAAATATTGTTCACTTAATAAATAAGTAGGATCCTATGCTCTCACAGTGCCGAGCAATCTAACGTTGACACTTGTTCACAATGATAGGTTATATGTAACTTCAAGTTTTTGGATAAAATTGTACAACTTGTCTGATCAATGGAGAGGTAATCCTTCACGTCTAGGGACTTATGGAGTTCCTAATAGAAACTACTCAATCAATCTAAGAGGTAATCACTATATGAGAAGTCTGTAACCACCAAGAGGGGTGTTTGGATAGAAGTGGCCTTGGGGGGAGAATGAGCCCCCCTTCTCAGATGTCGTATGGAGCCAAGTAAACTTGATACCCCAATGCATCTAAATGCAAAACAAGATGACAAAAATTAAAAGCAAACAATATTCTAACTATGCAAAACAAGCTCAAAGATTTAGCAAGATGATATGCAAAATAGAAGAAATAAAACTAGATCAAAGAGGGCTAACCTGGAGCAACAAAGTAGTGAGGAATACCTCACTGGGGTCTTGGCACCCTATCTAGGGGGGCTGAGTGCCCTACTTATGGGTAGGGGTGAGGAAAATATGCAATGCAAAGTAACTCAAAAGAACTTGTTAAAGCACATAAAGATATTAAAAAAGAGAGTTGGTTCACTCAAAAACCGGGGGTGCAATATGAACTTTAAAAAAGTAAATGAGAGTGCAAAAGATATAAATAACAATGCAAGCAGCATAAAATGACAATGCAAGGAAAGTAAATAGTGGTGCAAGGAAATAAATGACAACGGAAGGAAAATAATGTGTAAAGAAAGTAGACGAAAGTGCAAGGAAATAAATAGCTTACTTGGGAGCTAGATAATGTTGCCCACTTGGGGACTTGAGGTGAATGTAGGTCCACATGGGCTGGAAAGTGCTTGAAATAAAATTAGAAAGTAAATGACAAGAAATCTTTCAAAACCTAAAGTCCAATGTAAGGGAAATGGGAATGCAAAATACTAGAAGCAAAGAAATATTTGGTGAAAAACAAAACTTTGGGCATTAGCGGTCCCACTGTGATAGCCAAAGAGTTGTGGAATTTCATCCAACCACCCTCCCTTTTCTCTCTCATCTTCTCTCTTTCTTCCACACTCACCTTGGACCCTGAACTTTTGATCTCAATATCCTCATGCATCAAAGGAGCAGTTCGGGTCATGTGGAAGGAGATAGTGAAGGAAAGGGGAAAGGGAGAATTAGAAAGAAAAAAGAAAGTGATTGCTAGCACCCGTGGACTCCAAAAGTGAAGATAAAGATGAAAATGGAATGCAAGATTTAGATTTTAATAACCATTTTCCTTGATGGGGGAGATGTGAGTGGGTTGTAACTTCTTCTCCTTCAGCCAATTGAAGGCAAAGAGCCCAATCTTGCTCTTTTACTGGACGATGATGTTCACACTAAACAAAACAAAGAAATGAAAACATGTGAAAGAACATTAAAACTAAGAGATAAGTGAAATATCTATAAAAGAAATAAGCATAAATGACAAGAGGAAGAGAATGTATCAGTTGGGGGCTAATGCGTAACCCCTCCTTTTGGTGTTTTCATATGCATGATGAGATGTAATAAAAATAAAAAGATGACTAAATGAGCATGGAGATGATGTTGAACATGATGAAATGATGCTTAAAGATGAAATAAAATAGCAAAGAAAATAAAAACCCGGAGAGAAATATTCCTTTCTTGAAGCAACTGGTTGCTAAGGCTTAGAAATGGAAAAATCTTCAAAAAAGATTGGATATTTTGCGAAATTTGGGGGTTTCTAAGCTCTTGGAAGGCTCTTGGGTTTCTCAAGGATGGGGAGGATCAGTGGGGGTAGCCAAAGATAATTTTATTCTAATAACACCATTTTTATTGAAGAGGAATGTCTAAAAATAGCTAAAATATATGTCTACTTCCCATAGGTGCCTCATCAACAGAGTGCTAGGCACCCCTTATAGGGTTCTTTACCTAGAATCTTTTCAACCTTCAACCTTCGATTGCTCAAGATTCGACCTTGATTTGGTTAGTCTACCGTATAAGAAATTGGTCCAATCAGATTGGTGCAGGGAAAAAAATTCTGATTCCTCAAACATCAATATATTGGTCTTGATAGGATCTAAAATGATGCAACTAAACCCATATTTGAAACAATTTTGAACACATACCTTTGTGGTATTCAAACAGTCCCTAAAGATTAAAGAAGATTGAACATTCTCACGCTCTCCTAGCTACCTAAGTGTGCGGTCTCTAGTCAAAACCACACAAACCATCTATGAAATGGGCTTCTCCTCTACCTCGGTATCGATCACTCATCTCGAATGGAAAAGGGGGAGGTTGGGGATGAAATAAGCACCCTTGGCTTGATAGGTTTTATGCTCACTATGCTATTATTTATAGATCAAGGATTTTTCACAAAAACCCCTACATGTTGCATAAATTACGCATGTGCCCCCAAACTTACATATTAGTCCTTATGTGCGTGATCTACTAGGGTCAACCAGGGTCAGAAGGGGGACAAAATAAAAAATAACAAAAATTAATTTAAAAATAATCACGTGGTCAAGGTCACAAGGTTGAGACCGAGTTAGTCAGCCCAAAAACTGACCGGTCGGCCAACCTGGTCCGACTCAGTGGTGACCTGGTGAACCATGCGAACAGCATCCCATGATCCCAGATGGAAATGGGGAATGATCTAATCTTCGTTAATCCATTCCATCATCAGTACCACACTGATATAAACCTTTATCCATCCAATGTTCTGATCAGCTAAGAGTGTGACATCGACTGTAAATTTCTAGATATTTCGACACCATGAAAGCTTGATCTTAGATTTGGATCAATTGAAAAACTCTTTTTTGAATTATCCTATCTACTTTGGCTAAGGATTTAGAGTACTATCCATAGAACATTTTCTTTCTCCTATCAAAAGTGGACAGTCCATGTTATTTGCTCAATTGCCTCCATCGGGCTGACCATGTACCCAATCTATTAACCCGTATTGGACCACAGAACTAAGTGATCTATTTGTTAATAGTCAAAGTACAAGGTATGCTTGGTAAAGTATCATTGGTGACTTAAATCAAAGATCCAACTATGCAACCGTGATGATATAATATCCTAATTGACACTTAAGTAAGATACCATTCGGAGATATTATGCTAGTCAGTTCAGTGAACACATTCCTCTAATGAGTATCAATACATGTATTTCAATGTCTCTACACTAATGACCAATGAGATTGGTCATCCTCATCATATGAGAAGATATCACATGCACTAGTCTATTTGGATCCTTGACGACCTATCTTAAGGATCCTATGACTACAAACATTTAGATTTCATGTCTCTGGATGATTATCTCATTATCATGATCTCATCATGATTTAACTGTCATTGCATGCAATTTAGGACTTCACTACGATAAACACATCTAGATAGAGTAAATAACGAATAAAATATCACTAAAATTGAATAAGCTATTATAAGAAATGTAAAATCATATCATATATGATTGACTTGTAGGACATATATTTCTATCAATCTCTCATTTGCACTAAAGCCAATAACCCACATGTTTGATCCCCATTAGCTCAAGGTGACTCTCAAACACAATTTGAGTCAAGGCCCTAGTTAGTGAATCCGCAATGTTGTTAGTTGAAGATACTTTATCTATGGCTATATCTCCTGTAGCTGCAATCTATTTGATCAAGTGGTAACGCAACAGAATGTGCTTTGACTCCTGACGAGACCTCACCTCCTTTGCTTGCACAATAGCTCCATTTTGTCACAAAATAATGAAACTGGATCAGAGATGGAAGGAACAACTCCAAGGTATAAGATGAATTTCTTCATTCAAATAGCTTTCTTGGCAACTTCAGCAGCAACAATATACCTTACTTCTATTGTAGAATCTATAGTGATTGCCTTCCTAGAAATCTTCTAGCTCATTGCACCATCGTTCAAGGTAAATACATACTCTAAAGTTGACTTGCTATTGTCATGTTCTGACTAGAAACTTGAGTATGTATAACCCTGAAGTATCAAGTCAACTCCTCTATATACTAGAAATGTATTCTTTGTCATTCTCAAGTACTTAAGGATGCATTTCATAGCAATCCAGTGACTCTCACCTAGATCTGCCTAATATATGCTCATAACACTCAAAGCATGTGTCACATCAAGCCATGTACATAGCATAACATAAATTATAGACCCTATGGCTAAGGCATAGTTTACACTACTCATGTTCTTTCTCTCTTCAGAAGTTTTAGAGGACATCTCCTTAGAAAGGGAAACTCCATATCTCATAGGCAAGAGACTTCTCTTGGAGTTTTCCATGCCAAACCTTTTGACAATAGTTTCTATGTATGCTGATTGGGTCAAGCCAAGCATCCTCCATGATCTATCTCTATAGATCTCCACCCCCAATATATAGGATGCATCACCTAAATCTTTCATAGATAAGTTCTTAGACAGCCAAACTTTAACTGATGATAACATACCTACATCATTGTCAATGAGTAGTATGTCATCCACATATAAGATCAAGAAGACAATAGCACTCCCCTAGACTTCTTATACACATATGGCTCATCTTCATTTTGAACGAAATTGTAAGATTCAATAGTCTCATCAAACCTTTCATTCCAACTATGGGACACTTGTTTCAATCCATAAATGGTTCTCAAGAACATACACACTTTCTTTGAATGTTCTTGGAATTCATGTCCTTAAGGTTGTATCATAGACACCTCTTCCTCAAGATCGGTACAATGCCCTCAGGTGGATCTACCAAGTTTCAAATGGTTCGAGTACATAGAGTCCATTTTGGATTTCATTGTTGATTCTCATTCCTTGGAATCAATATTAGATATTGCTTTCTCATAAGTCTTAGGAACATCATCCTCATTATGATGCACGTCTCCTCTTTCAACAGAGATATGTCCTATATATCTATCAGGTTGAGTGGGCATATGAGGAGCCTATATGTTATTCACCTCAAGCACACTAAGAGAAGTGTCTTTTAGTTGTGGATCTAGAACTTCCTCCATCTCTACCATGCTTCCACTGTTTCTATTAAGAAGCAAATTTTCCTCTAGGAATATAGCCCATTTAGTAACATAAACCCTTTGCTCATCAAGGTGGTAAAAGTAATATTCATAGGTTTCCCTGGGATATCCCACAATCCAACACTTCATAGTCTTGTATTCCAACTTAATAGGGTTATGCCATTTCACATTGGTTGTACAACCCTAAACCTTAACATGTTTAAGGTCAGGTTTTCTCCCCTTTCATATCGCATATAGTGTGGTTGGAACAAACCTAGAAGGTACTTTATTTATGATATAAGTAGTTGTTTCAAGTGCATAGCTCCAAAGGATAGAGGCAACCCAACAAAAGAAGTCATTGACCATACCATGTCAAACAAAGTATGGTTCCTCCGTTTTGCCACTCCATTAAGCTAAGGGGTGTAAGGAGGTATCCACTAAGATAGTATTCTATTTTCTTTTAAGTATTGTATGAAACTAACACACAAGTATTCACCTCCTCAATCAGATTAAGAGTCTTGATACTAATTCATAGTTGTTTTTCAACTTCATTCTTAAGTTCTTGAAATTTCTCAAAGGCCTTAGATTTATACTTCATCAAATATACACATCCATATCTCGTGAAATCATCAATGAATGTGATAAAGTAAGAGAATCTATCTTTGTCTTGAGTTGACATAAAACAACATACATCATATGAGTTCTAGTAACTCACTAGTTCTCTCCCCATGTCTACTAAATGAAGAGTTGATCATTTTCCCTATGAGGCAAGACTCACAAGTGATCAATGATTCAAAATCATTACCTTAATATATCCATCATTATGGATCTTTTTGAGTATTTCTTCATCGATATGACCAAGTATATGGTGCCAATGTAGGGTTTGATCTATATCATCCCTTTTTCTCTTAGTAGGAGCATTCATACACATGATAAGAGCTTCCATTTTTTAAGCTCCAACTAGAAAACACTTTAACATTCAACATAAAAGAACAAACATCATTTCCAAAGCTCACTACAAATCAACATTTGTTTGAGGAAATCGAAAGAATGTTCATGATGATGGAAGAAACATAGTAACACTAAAAAAGGACTAAGCTATCTCCAAATGGCAACTTGAGGTTATTTTCTCCCATAGCTAATGCTGCAACTCTTGCACCATTTCCCATCCGTTGGTCCACCTTTTCTCTATGAAGCCCTCTACAACTTGTCAACACCTACATGTCATTGTAGATATGAGATGTATATCTAGTATCTAACACCCATGATTTGGATCTACAAAACAAGTTGATATCAATGATAAATATACTTAAAGTTTCCCCAAGATTTCCTTTTGCCTTGTCTACAACATATAACTTGTAGTTCCTTTTCCAGTGGCCATCCTTATGGTAGTGTAAGCACTATCCTCTATCCTTCTTGGTCACCTTTTTTACTTTTGCCTTACCTTTCTTCCCAATTTGATGAGCATTTCTCTTCTTGTTGGTCATACCAACAAACAACACTAGAGGTTTCTTATTGTTCATAGTGCTCTCAGTTACCAAGTAACTCTGCAAGAGAGTATTTTATCTTGTTCATTTTGAAGTTCATAATGAACTGGGAATAAGAAGATGACCAAGATTGGAGAACAAGGTCAATAGCAAGCTTATTGTTTATGGAGAACTCAAGCTCAGTCAACCTCTCCACCCACGCTATCATCTTGAGAACATGTGTCTACATAGATGTTCCCTCATCAATCCTTGCACTGAATAGACTCTTTGATATCTTATATCACTCTATTCTACCTTGTGCTCCAAATTGCTCTCAAGGTGAGATAGGATAGATCTAGCATCCATCTTCTCATATTGTCCCTGCAACGCATTGTTCATAGAGACTAACATGTAACATTAGGCAAGTGATGCATCCTCTTTATGCTTTAGATAAGCTAGAATGATCTCATCATTAAAATCATGATATGGTTTATCTGAGACTAGCTTCTCAAGAACATAGGCTATACACTCAGCAGTGTGAACAATTCTTTTATTTATGAGTTGGTCAGAGAAGTTTGCATCATTAAGCCTATTGGCATCCAAAATGCCAAGCAATGGGTTGTTCGCCTTCAATATCTGTAAGGAGATATAACTAGAATAAGAAACATTGCAGACATTTAAATTAAAATTAAAACATAGTCTTTTATCCTAATTTATGCTCCAATTAATTTATTGAAGAATTTTTATTACCTTCATTATGCAATGATGGAATATCTCGATGACATTCTAGTGGAGACTAAGACCCTATTAATCTTATAGTGATGATCTTGTGGTGACACAACAAATCACCTCATACTTGATAGGTAGGCAACTATTGACAGTTGCAACTCTTAGTCATCTAGCCTCTAGGATAATGATCATGTGGTAGCACAAGTCCTATACTTTGGTTAGGTCAAATCCACTTGTTACATTATGGAAATTGATTCTTTACATAACCAATGTGGTAGCACAACAAGACTATACAAATGGTCCACCCCAAGGTTCGTTTATAAGCCTTGGCCACGGTCACCAATCTTTTGCTGAATGAATCTTGTGATAATATAACAAATTCATCCAATCAAAGATTAGTTCATCAATGATCATAATAATGCAAGGCAATGTAGGTCATTCTCAATGTCCTATGTTTATTGACCTAATTTAGATGAGGAAAGGTTTTATTTTAGTCTCATCATAGTATGTGCTACATATATATATATATATATATCTACCTTTGGAATATCATATATCTAAGGTATAACTTGTAGCACATAGCCACATATCACATACGAGGGTTGTTTCCCGCAAGGCCAACAACATCGATGAGGTCGCTGGAGAAAGTGTGTGGCGGTGGCAACTTCTATGACAAAGGATGGCACCGATGAGGGTTGCAGTGTCCATCTAACTGCTGTGCAAAGGGGGGCTCAGGTTGTTGGGGGTGTGATACTGAGCATCGAGCTTAGTTGACTAAAAAGAGAGTTTTAAGTAAACAAACTGGAGAACTGATTTTGAAAAAAAAGAGAGACTAGACCAGCAATCCTCACGGCAAGGCAGCCACCAATTTGTACCAATCCATTAATTGCAATGGACTGTCGAATCGAATGATCCATTAGTGAATAATCAAAGCATAAAATATGCCTAGATATCTTTGGTGATTTAAGCCAAAGGTACAACCATGATAATATAATATCCTGATAGATAGTTAGATAAGATAACATTTCAATTTTTTAAATCGGTCAGTTTAGTGAACTCATTCCTCTAATGAACACATGTATATCTCAGTGACTCCACACTAATAACCAATGAGATCGATCTATCATCATCATATGAGAAGATATCACATACACTAGTATATTCAGATCATTGATATCCCGTCTCAAGGATCCTATGACTAAATGATTCATTTCATTGTTGTTATCTCATCATAATCCAATCATCATTGTAGGTGATTAAAAACTTTTTTACAATTTTTGCATATCAATATTGCAAGTAATGAAAAAGATGACATTTATATTAAATAAGATATTACAAGAAATATTTGATCATATCTTGTATGATTGGCTAGTAGGGCATCTATTTATATTGGCAAGTTGATGAACAAATTGAAGTACAACTCCCCAACTACAATGGTTAGCAATTCTTTATATTTTGAGTGTTACAATGCTTAAAGTTGTGAACGTAACTAGAATACATTTGAACGGATAATATTTGTTAACAAATTTGAAGTAATTTTTTTGTTAGTTTACATGTAACACAATAACATATGCATCTCTGTGTAGGTTCATAGAAAAAAAAGGAAAATGATAGGAACAAAAAACATTGAATGATCTTATATTTGTTAAATACATTCAAATCCTAATGGGTAGACATTTAATATTGGAGAAATAAAATCTTGATACAATCACCTTAGATGACATAAATGAATATAGTGAGTAGGTTACAAATAAAGATGAAAACTTTGTACATGAATATGAAGACCTAACACAAAGATATAGAAATGGCGGTAAGAGTTCATAAAGATTAAGATCCAAGTACGTGAAAAAGATATCACATTGTTAATGAGAAATTTAACAAGACTAGCAATGATGACCAAGCGACTCATTCAAATTTTGATTTAGATAGTGATTGATATTTTTATGTTGTTGTGGAGAGATGATTGTGATAGATTGGAGGCTAAGCTTATAAAAATACATTATGTTTATTGTTTGTTGACTTTGTATACTCCTCATGCCATGTTCATTATAGTTGTAGTATATTTCTAACCCATTTGTTTTATTTCAATATTTTTCATCTCTTTTTGTTGTTATTGTATTAATTATATTGTTATTGAATTTTGATTATTTGTGCTTACATGGTTATTAACTTGTTGTATTCATTTTAATTTTTACAAGTACTTTTATGTTCATTTCATTTATTGTTATTAATCATATATATTATTAAAATAATATACATCATCTCAAGTGCTTGACTAAGACTGAGCGGCCCCTCGCCTTGGGCATTTTTCATCTTAGATAACATAGATGGATGCAATAAGTAATGTTTGTTGTCATTAAGTTTTTACTTATCAACATACATATTTAATTGTGCAATGACATACAAAGTACATTATGTAGGTTATTTTTTGATCCATGATACTTACAGGTCTTCGTCTAATGCATCCTATGAGCTTCTAAAGAGTGTAGAGTCAATAAATCATAGAATGTTTGGAGATGATGATTGTTCCATTATAATATGTAATAAGTTAAGGTTGATGCACTTTAAGATGTCTAGAGTGTAAAGAGTAGTTATATTGCTAAGTCCTAGTATGCATTCTTCATTATTTTCTGCAAAGCTTTTCAATACTTATGTTCTCATACAATCATGGATTGTAGAATCGGTCGAATTGAATTGGAATCGGCTGATTCCGTAATCCGATTAGCCAATGTTGATCTGATTTTAGTTTAGAACACCAATCCAACAGTGACTCCTGGCAAAATTAGTATGAATTGGTGGAATCAAAAAAGAATCAGCAGATTCTTTTGAATCAGTGTTGAATCGGCCAATTCAATTGATTCTTTTGGCATAACTTAAGTCCTAAACCATTAACAAAATTAAGCCTGATTCAACCCCAATATTGACCCGATATCACTAGTTTAAGGGTGATATCGGGCCAAAATCGCACCCCCTTCTTCCTCCACCCAAAGCACCTAGGGCATCGGCGATGCTGAAGATCTAGCGATGATCCAACTTCATTCCCTCCATGTTTTGGTAATCTTCAAGCGATTCCCCTCCCCTTCTCTTGATTGCAAGTGATTCTAGCGATTTCCCTCCCCCTCAAGGGACTCTTCCACCTCCCCCCTATCACCACTATTTCAATTCGATTCTAACTGCATTGTTTAGTCCCCCCAGCCCTGACAATCACCCCCTTAAGGGGTTGTTCAATCCCCTAGGCCCTAACAATCACCCCTTAAGGCACTGGTGCAGCTGCTTCCTGTGATATTGGGTGCAAACACTACCATATAGTGGATTTTTAGAAGAAATTAGTACAATGTAGGTGGTGTGAAGAACAGATGAATGAAGGAGTATTGTTTTAAAGCAACATATAGAAGGTGCGGGTGGAAATGTAAAAAAAAAATGTGTCAAAGTGCCCAAGGGAGCAGTGAAGACATGTTGGTGTACCTTACTAGAAGAGCCTCACAAAGGGGGGCTAGTGTTGAACAAGGAGAGGAGTTGCATAAGGAGCTTCTAGGAAGAAGAGATGATATGTCTAACCAAAAGGACAAGGGGAAAGGATGAGCTTAGGAGATTGAGATATCATCAGAGTCCGATGAAGATGAAGACTTGATGGAGTTGCATTAGGAGCTTCTAGGAAGAAGAAATGATATGTCTAACCAAAAAGACAAGGGGAAAGGATGAGCTTAGGAGGTTGATATATCATCAGAGTCCGATGAAGATGAAGACTTGATAAGAGCATTTCATGACAAACAATCACAAAGGAAAGATGAGGAGAAAAGGGGGGGAGCAAGAGAATCTAGAGCCAGAGAGTTAGCATATCATGGATCATAGTCCACCCAACCCACACCCAATGAAGAAGTGGGAGGTAGAGAGAAGAAATTCTATTCTGTCAATATGTTTCAACGTGACGCACTGATGATCCTTGCATGTTCAGGCAACAAAACAATTCGCTCTGCAAAGCGAGTTGTCAAGTATATAGGCAAGTGGTTTCTACATGCAGATAATAAACTTAAATTGGAATGCTCATCCATGTATATTCTACATATTTATTTAATGGGTCAATAGCAATTTTTTTCATCTTGACTAAATATAGGTGTTACAAGGTTCCAACATATGTTGTCACAAGCCCTTATTTCCAAACTATGATTGATGCAATTGGGGAGGCCAGACCGAGATTAAAGATCCCAACCAACTGGTATATCTATGATGTCAACCTTGATGATGAAGTAGCAGAATTTATGCTCTGTAAAATGGCTTTAAGTTGGTCTGGAAGGAGAGAGGGTGAACAGTCAATGTGATGGGTGGACTGGCATAATAGAAAGATATATGATTAACTTTCTTGTGTATTATTCAGAGGGCACCACGTTTTTAAAGTTTATTGATGCTTCAGGTCATATAAAGAATGATGATTACATTTGTTTGCTTATGGACGACATTGTGGAAAAGATTGAGAAAAAGAATATTTTCTAATTTGTGACAAATAATAACCCTCCTACAAGGCTACAGGGAGGAAGTTAATGAATAAGAGGCCACATATCTTATGGGTTCGATGTGTAACACACTCTATTGATCACATGTTCGAGGATATAGGCAAGGAGGCATCAATTTTTACACTCGTCAGTAAGCACATCATATCACCTCATTTATCTATTCACATCCGCGTTTGCTCCACATAATGATACAACATACAGAAAGGGACGATCTAATCAAACATGGGCTGACTGAATTTGCCACACACTTCATTGTCTTGGAGAGCTTGCACTAACACAGTGCATACACTGGTACAGTTCATAGCATCGGCAAAGTATATTTGCTATAAAATTAACCTCCACAATAAGATGGATCAATTAGAGATCTTTGCACAAATGGAGCATTTGATTATGGACAAACATTTTTAGAAGAGAATTTTTTATAACTCATATGAGATTAGTGAACTCATATGAGAGGAATCAGATGGGATACATCTATGATGTCATGGACAAAGAGAAATTGAGAATCAAAGATAAACATAACAAAGGTTACAAGAAGTGATGAAAGATAATAGATGTTAGATGAGATAGGATACTACACCATGATGTGAAAAAAGTAGGTAATTATTTTTAATTGTTAGTCATAATTTAATTATTGCTTGATGCATAAATGTATGTTCTTATGTCATATGTGATGAATGCATGATATTTCTTAAACTCTCAAATGCAATATGGATCAGAAGTATGCAATGATCAAGAAGTATTGAAGGGCACTTTGAACGAAATACAAAGATTTTCAAGAACTTAGTAGGATAGATGTGAAGCTAAGTTAGAAGTAAGTGAAAAAGTTACCTTTTACTAAAGTTTTTACATCAGATCACTAATAGTTTAATAATTCGACGACACTCAATTTTTGGATGCAATATTATATGATAAGGATTGTAGTATATTTAGATCCAGATATAAGGTATTAAATTGACAAGGTTTATCCTTGTATGTTGAAATTGAAACAAACCTCATTTTATTTTATGATATGTGCTCTAACTTATTCAACCAGTATTAACATCATATTCTATTATTCTTTTTTGCAGCTAAGTAGTGGATGCAAGTCAATACAAGAAGTAGATGAAATTTGCTTGCTGTAATTGTCATTTAGATTTTTCGTTAGAACACAAGTTCCTCTCAATGCAAGAGGAACTAGAATACATTTAACCTTATTTACACAAAAAGAAGGAATAGACTAACATATGGCAAGTTGAAAATATTAGTGTTATGCCGCTACAACATATGGTTAAGAATAAAGAACATCAAAGACTACCAAAAAATCGCAGAACAAAGATTCATACGATTTGCAAGTGGTTCATATGAACAAATGGTTGAGGCAGATGTACAAGAACCACCTACTTCAAATGTTAATATCAACTATCTTTTCCAAGAAAAGCATCCACTTGCTACGTGGGTGAATGAGAAGGTAGAGAAAACACCTATAAAGTTCGATCCTAGTGATCGTGCATGGGTTGAAAAGGTACTAGATGACGTTGAACTTCCTTATGAAAAGTTGCAATAGAAAGTACTAGCGACTCCAACTCCAATCCCAACTTCAGCCCTAGTTTTAGCCCCAACCCTAGCCCTAGCTCCACCCCCACCCCCACCTACAGCCTTAGCCCCAGCCTTAGCCCCAACCTCATAAGAGTCACAACCAACTCCCAACAAGATGAGGACAAACATCATGGTGGCCAAATTGTGATATGGGTCTTGAGAGTTCTTCGTCAAAAGCAGAGGAAGTAGTAAAGAAGAGAAAGTTGGAGATCAGGTGAGGACCTGTTAATCCAACTGACAGTACCCAGGCACATTCCTCACATGATAATAAGGAAGAATTCATTCTCCCTATCCAATAGAAAAGTGTAGGGGGTTTAGGTGAGGAGAAGAGGCCAATGATTTGGGACAAAAGCAGCATTCTAATGGGAGAAGCCAGCATTGGTATCACATGTTCTTTGATTAGTGGGTGGCAATAAGTTATCCAGAACCCCCTCAGGACTTTCACCCTTAGGACATTGTCTATGATTTCTCCCATATGGCCGATTCATTATTTTCATATGGATACAAACCAGTCATTATAAACAATTCTCAGTGGAGCATCTAAGAGAATATAGATAATGAGGATGAATGTGGAGGCCATAGATGGTGTTGAAGAAAGGTATATCATCTTATTGCATGTCAAAATTTCATTTGTATCATATTACCTTTGTTTAATGAAATGATCATCGCCATTAAAGTATATCTAATTGTCTTAAAGTCTATTGTAATCATATAAAACTATGTTAGATCAATGTTTTTTTTAAAAAAAATTAGGACCCCTCCTATTTTTTTGATATTTTTAGTAATTTTTATACATTTTTACAACACAAAAATAAAAAATGACTGATTCGTATCGATTCTAAATCGATTTTCCTCCTAAAGAATCGACATATTCTGACCAATTCCATCCGATTCAAATCAAATCGGTGCTCACTGATTCCAATTTTAATTTTGATTTATTCATCTATGGCTACAGGAGAGCTAAACAACATACTGCTATCTGAGGAGTTTCAAATTCCTCATTCATTGACAAAAGATAAAAGATCAGAGAATCTTCATGGTAAGATAAAAAAAATCATTCGATAAAGATAAACATGTTATAACTAATCTTTAAGACATTACAGATAAAGATACAATTGATAAAGCACAAAAAAACAATGGAGCTAAATATCAGGATTCAATACTGGAAATCTAATGATTCAACTTCAAATAGTAGCAGTGATGGTTCCTTTGATGATTAATGAACAACTCTAGCACCAAGGACATCTATATATTCAAGAATATTCCCTTTATCTACATAATTAACGAAGGAGAAGCAATACACATGTCACACAAGACCGTGATTATGGTGCACAGACATAGGGTGGAGAAGATACATAAGGAGACGAATGCTCAAGTCATCAACATTACCACCGTTGTGGATTTGAGTCATCTCAAAACTTTTGAGTTCTTATATTTCACAAAGAGCGTTATACGATGTCAAAGGAGTTATAAATCTAAAAATTCCCTACACTTCACGTATGGTAGTTATGCTCTTTTCAAAGATGAAGTTTGGCAAGACTATTTTAAGATAATTGAAGAAAAGAATACAACCAACATGCATACATTTTTAATGCAAAGTACTTTTCCAAAATATCCTGAGGAAAGTATATACGTTATGCCCTGTTTGGTAACATTATTAGGTACCTCTATCACTGTCAATTTTAAAATTGATATTGATAGAAATCATAAAGAGATGTTTGGTTAACTGTATCAATTTTAAAATTTATAGTGCAAACAAAACATATTATATAATACAAGTGACAACTTGTATTACTTTTGATATTGATACTCCAACATTTGAAAATATTATTATCAATATTGATATAGTACTAAAAATGAAACTCTAACCAAACAGGACATTAAGTAGTACAATGTCAAAATATAAGATTTGAATAGTAATAGAAAAAAATTATTTGATAAAATTTTGCCTACTTTTTAGATTCTTTCAACTTTTTAATTTTTAAATTTTTTTTTGAATTTAAGATCCAAACTGGTCCGGTAGCACCTGGGTCGAGTCAGGTTGGGGTGCGCTGACCTGGTCTCGAACCAAGACCAAACTTACCTTGGATCTCACACATTTACCACTGTTAGGTTGGTTCGTCATAATCAGAAACATGAGACACGTAAGATGACCCAAGTGTCATCCGTCACCTTCATTGATGAAGGTAATCAAGGTTTATTAGTAAAATTAATAGTTTATGGGCTGCTTCACAGAAACTAATACAATATTAACTTTGATACCTGTGCCTGACATGTCACTGTTAGAACTGATAGTTATAAACATTAAACTGAATACTAATATTGGTGTTTAACTTTCAACCAAACAGGGCTCATGTATACGAGTAGCATTGCATGTTGTTGAACAAGATAAATAAGGTCTGAACTCTGAAGCACCTTCCTTTGTTAGTAAAAAATGATTTGTAGCCTAGCTATTGACTCACTCGAAAAAGGTGTAAAAGACCTCATTGTTTGCTAACTTTCACTAGTTTATTACTCAATTATTAAAAAAATAAAAATAACGAGCAAAAGTTGGATTTTAATTATTTTAACATTTATTACATTGAAATGGCCCTAAAGGGGTTAAACTTACCTCCTCAAGATTGTAGGCAGAAGCAGAACCCACCTTGCTCGCTTCACAGCCTAGACAATCTCCTCACATTCACTATGAAAAGCTTATTCAACATATTGGATATTTCTAGCTGTAAGAAGTTGTAAGAAAGTAACTTTATATGTACGATGTGGAAACCGGTTAGTACCAGGTTTAGTGACAATGTTCTAACGGGACAAGATATTGACTAAAATGTTCCAAAGCCATCAAAAATTTAGTACCTTAAATGCTTGCTAACAAGAAAATTGGTGAGAGGCAAACAAAGGACCGTGTCAGCAACAATGTTCAAACAGAGATAAAAGATAAAAACTAAATAGTTGATGAAAAAAATTGATAATATTATACAAGTAACTTCTTTAAATTCACTAAACCAAATTTTTCAAAATGTGTATAAAGCTCCTATACATGATGGAGCATCAAAAGGAAGTTACGTTGAAAATCCAACGAAGATCGCATTGTATAAAGTGAATAGGGCCAGGAGCAGGTGACGAAGATACAGTGAGCTGGTAAGGTGCAGGGATGGCAGTCTTCGTTGGAGCTTTGGGTTAAACTTTTAAGGCCCGTTTGGGACCATAAAATGTTGAAGATAAAATTGGTATATCCCCAAAATTTCAAAGATAAAGTTTATCAAGTTATCCCGATACCAAACAGCCCAGCCTGTTTAGTATCAAAATTTTTTTGGGGATAAACCTGGTTTATCCCCTAAATTTTGAGGATAAACCAAAGTTATCCCCGAGTTATCCCGATACCAAACAGTCAGCTATAAGCAAAGAATGAGTTTTTGTTTCTTAAATGACCATATGTAGGCCAATAGATGTGTTGGCCATTTAAATACACTCAAAAGTGATTAGGTGTTTAAAGGTAAAACTAGTTAATGTAATGCCCAGCAATTTTTGCTGAGACAAGCCATCATGATTGATTCCCGCACCACAACATCTACAGTAACCTCCCGTGTGTCGTCGCACGGACAGTTCACAAAGCAGAATTACTTACAGGCCCGAGTGGTGCGATAAATGAAGCATGAGGATCCTATTGGCGTCTGGCTGGGGACCTAAACATGGTAACAATTTGTGTATTACATTCTTTATGCACTTCTGGATAGAAGGCTGTTGAGCCTTTTCTCATTCAAACGTTAAGGAGATCCAAAGGACGAACATGACCTTGAAGAATACTATAAGAGAAATTTCCAACGAACAGAGCGTCTAGCATTTGAAAACGCATACATTGGTAACAACCCTTTTATCAGATGCTCAATAGCTCTCTTTGGTGATGATTCAGATACCAGTCTTTGGGAGGTGCTCATGGACTCTAAATTATCCTTAGAGGATCTCATTTACTGGTAATGTTATAAATTTCTGCTGATAAGACAAGTTAAATTGTCCAAATATAACAGATATTCTGCAGTATCTTTTGTTAGAACTCTGCTGCAGTCAGAACAATCAAAAGATTATAGCCTGCAGTATCTGGTGAATGGCTGCAGCCACTTTCGAGGAAGGTCAGAAGGATGCAAGGGCAACAGAAGTGATATTAAGGCATCTTCTCCAAGAACCAGCCTATTTATTCTTGAGAACAGCAAGAATATCTGTTGGATGGTCTAAGCAAGTGTGGAACAAAAAATTTCCAATCGATATTCAGTTCCATTTATCAAAGATAACATGGGGCACGATCCCAACTTTCGATGGAAAGTCCTGGATGAAATCTGTTAAGAGCATGTGTCAGTTTTGCATTTTCAGAGGATAAAGAATAAAACCTTAAGAAATGTGCATCATTCAAGAAGTTTTGCAAGATATTGCAACTACCTTTTGATGTGGGACCGAGTGCTGGACTCCATTACAGCATGCACTTTGACCAAATTAAACAGATTGACTAGATCAAGTTGATTTAACCGTTCCAATACCAGCTTGACCACCGGCAGGACCAGCTAAAGTGACTGTACTGAACCATACAGATCGGAGGGCCAGCTGCATTAAACCAACCATACTGAACTGAGTTCAAACCACCAGAACCGGGTAGAAGCTGACCTGAACTGGTGGAACAGGGCTAAACCAGACCTGAACCTTAGTGAATCGAACCGAACCAGGCTTCAACTGGCCAAACTTACACTGAACCGGGTTGAACTGGTGGAACAGGGCTAAACCAGACCTGAACCTTAGTGAATCGAACCGAACCAGGCTTCAACTGGCCAAACTTACACTGAACCAGGTTGAACTGGTGGAACAGGGCTAAACCAGACCTGAACCTTAGTGAATCGAACCGAACCAGGCTTCAACTGGCCAAACTTACACTGAACCGGGTTGAACTGATGTGAGCCAGCTTGAACCAGGTTTAAAGTAGTCTAAACCGACTTGAACCGCACTGAAAGCTGCCAAACGGGGCTAAACAGGATAAACCAGCTTGAGCCAGTCAGACCAGTCTAGCCAGGGCGAACCACCTGGGGCATGCTGCGAGTCTGATAGCCTGATCATTTGTCCCCATCAGATGCAGCACGTCAAAGGCAGAGCCGCAATACCAGTTCTGATACTCAGTCACTGCAGGCTCTCCGGCAGCACTCGCAACCAGCCTGGTCCTTGGCGACGTCCATGGTGGGGAGACAAATCACAAGTCCAAGGTGATCAGAGCCAGCATCTGAAAGTTGGTTGGTTGGCAATGGTCTGACAGGTAGCCAAGGCACAGTCAACATCGGCAATGCTGTCTGGGCTACTGGGCAGATCCAGTGGGTTCAGCGTGAAGCAAAGGATGCTCCCAGAGTGCATGGGAAGCATCGACTATGCAGGGTGATGGACTGAAGTGTCAAGAGAACAGGTGACATGTGAAGACCATAGCCAAAGACGGCATCGGAACAGATTTCCTGGATAGGAAAGAGAGTGTGTGCATGTTTACTGCGACTAAGGGGAGTACAAGGGGGGGATGGGCTGGATGGAATCTGCGGTATGAAGGGAAACCGGTGCGGCGATGAAAGGTCTGGGATGTCTGGAGGACTGGGAGGCACAGAGGAAGCAGAATTTGCAGGTGGTAGAGGGGAGGGGATGTTAGAGGAAGGGAAACCAACAGGGCTGCGCTTACAGCTGAGCTTGCTGGTACTCAACGAGGAAGAAGGTGAAAGAGTAAAGGCACAAAGGGAAAGTGGCCTGCGAGACTGTAGTGACCAGTGCGGCGACGGAAGGTCTGGGATGTCTGGAGGGCTGGGAGGTGCAGGGAAGGCAGAATTTGCAGGTGGTAGATGGGAGGTGAGTGGAGGAAGGGGAACCAACAGGGCTGCACTTACAGCTGAGTTTGCTGGCACTCAACGAGAAAGAAGGAAGCAGGTGAGAGAATGAGAGCACAAGAGGAAGGCTCAATGGACTACCTATATGCAAGGATTGCAAGATTAGAATCGAGACCCAGATTGGTGGGTTCCGACCCAATCCGGATCAAATCAGATCGGACTGATTTGGATCGACTCTCTAGAAGGATTCCTAATCTGGAATCCGTCCGGCTCAAGAATTTTTCTTTCGAAAAAATTCTAAAAAATCATGATAAATCATAAAAATATGAAAACTCTAAAAAACTGTTAACAAATATAAATGTGGCATCTACCACGTTTTCATGTGACTACAAGAGATTTTAAAATAGTGGATATAAGATAACACCAATATTCATTTCAATAAAAATTGGTACAATTCATGCACAGTACAAAAGATATCTTCCTATCACCAAAATCTATGGAATTGACCTTCATAGTCCTCGTCCTCATGATTCTCTTGGATGATCCATTGAGACATGTCGGTCATAATTGGACTGTATCCATATGAAAATAATAATTCGACCATTTGACTAAAATCATACACGCTACCAGATGTTGAAAATGGGGTGGATAACATGACTCCAAGTCTGGAGTAGGTTCTAGACAATTTGTCGTTGTGTATGCATAAAAAAAAACCATCTAATTCAAACAGAGACTTTTCCACCTAAATGTTGTCTCTAACCTAAATCATCAAGCCCTACTCCAATCGTACGTGCACTATTGGATATGGAACCACATTCTTCCCCTCCACCTCCACCTCCACCAATACCTCTACATGAGCCACCTACATCTTATTGTTGTGTAAGTGTAATGAACTCTTCCTCGTCATCATCTAAAGAATGTGCTTAGGTACTATTTGTGGGACTAATAGGTCTTCGCCTAGCAATTAACTTCCTTTTCTCCATTTTTTCTTCTTGAGTATCATGTCCAACACTGCACTAGTATACTTATGTCAGTGATTTGAATCTTGCAAGTATTTCACTCCCTTGTGAATTCTTCTGAGCAATAGATCTGCACCTAAAGTGGCATGAGAGAGTTGGAGTTGTGACTAAAGCTGGAGCTATGGCTGGAGCTAACTTTGGAGATGTAGTTTGAGGTGGAACTTGAACTAGAGCTATACAAGAAATATCAATACCTCGTCCTTCTTCTTGTATCTCTTCCAAGGTGTTTGGTTATGTTTTCATCAAGTTTTTCTCTCTTGAATTTAAAAATAAAACTAAAAAAAACTAAGACCGTTTAAAATGACTTCTCCTATTTTTAAATGTGAGCAATCTATTAATCGTAATATCCTCTGTAATCAAAACAAGAAGGCACTTGTTTTGTTTTTAGGAGACACAAGAGG
The DNA here is from genome assembly GCA_036172225.1 of Cryptocoryne crispatula var. balansae. Taxonomy (NCBI): domain Eukaryota; kingdom Viridiplantae; phylum Streptophyta; class Magnoliopsida; order Alismatales; family Araceae; genus Cryptocoryne; species Cryptocoryne crispatula. Next base: position 19,011,218 of record CM069925.1, on the reverse strand, counting down.
GAAATGGAACTATCTATCAAAACTAAGCTTCTACGTAGATTTTTTAAAATAACTACAAGGCGGCATGACGTCGACATGATGGGGTTGCAGATGGTTGTCACCCTTGAAGTATTTAATTCAGTGACATTTTTAAATTATACAAGAAATGTAAAATTTGTTATATCTTAATCAAGAAGCTGTAAATATAATGATTTTTAGAATGTTTGATGTAACATCTTATTGGTTACATGTAAAATAGGTCTCATGTAATAAGGATTTATCAAAATATTTTCAATCAACCTATTTGGATCCACCTAAAATAATTATGAAAGGAAAACTATATTCATTGACCTCCTTAAATCGTCGATTTTGGCATCAGAAGGAATTCGTCGAATGCCATTTTCCCATAAGGGCATCCCTTGCTGCAACCACAATAGATAGTAATAAATAAATTTAATTTAAGGTCCAAAATCGTCCCAAAATGAGATAGATCGGATCAGAATCCGATCTAGCTCCTTGCTTAGTTATTTATTTTTGTGTTTTAAGGTCTTTTTAAGGATCGATCCAGATCGATTTGTCTTCCGATGGATCAATCAGAATCGGTCCAATCCGATCCGATCCGAATCGATCAAACCTGGTCGATCCGATGACCAATTCTGATCCCGCAATCCTGTGACAGTTGTTCGTGCTTGCATCTGAACTACGATATGGAATACAACTAAGCCAATTGGTCCTCGAAACTTAATAAGTAAACAACAACTCACTTCAATTTTCGCTTCTATTCTATCGTGTAGAGTCTTAGCTAAGCATTGTAACACTAACAATGTACCGCACACAACATCTTCATCATTGCAGTTTGTTTGTCGTATTGCATACTTGAGTTCAAGAAATATCATGTCAAAATGGAATCCAACCATTAACATATTACTATAACAATTAAATAAAATATAACAATAAACAAATACAATAAACATATTGCATGAATATCATGGTGATGTGTCTTATCTCATCTATTATCTATAATCTTCCCTCATTTCTTATAACCCTTTGAATATTTCTCTTTAATTTTCATCTTCACTTTGTCAATTGCATGAGACAAGTATCTCATTTGATTTTTATCGTGGAAATCAACCAATCCTAACACTTGTATGAGGGGTTTTATCACAAATAAATAGTATTACACTCTTTCCTACCACATATTGTCCTCAATAATATATTCCATCTTAATTAGGATCTCAAACTATTATATTCTGCCATATAATCAATGTATGCTGAAAAAGTATGAATCTCTTCAAATCATGTCGATGTTTGTGCAAGCTCTCTAAAACCAAGGAAGGCAGGATCCTGGATCGCGACCGGGTCGGCCCGGCTCTGGGCCGACCCGGTCCGATCCAAATTATTTAATTTTTTTTTTTGATAATTCGAAAAAATGTCGAAAAAATGTCGAAAAAATTCGAAAAAAATCTGAAAAAACAGAAGTATAACAATAAAAATATTTTCATTCATTAACATAAAATTTACCCAACCGTTTACATAAACTTGACTTGATCTTCATTTTCTACATAAGCCTTATACTCTTCCCACGACATTGTATTATATACAGTATGCCACACATGCTGATGAATATTATATTCTGGAGTCCCTTCTACAATGACCCTAATGTCGCCATCGGGTCCTAAAACCACCAAAGTAATGTTCATATGGGGATTGAATCGGGGTGTCCACGGGTGATCTATAACTCATCCCACTCCACTCTTGGTCATTTGTAGGAAACCAAGAGCCTTGAGATGAATCATACCCGTAGGTCGGTTGTTCATATCCATGGTACTGATGTCCACCATGTTGGGTATGTTGAGTTCCTCCACCCTGCGACCTCGCCCCATGGTCCATGTCTTGGGTCGCGTGGGTATACTGGTCTTCTCCAGTGAAGCGTTCTGCCGTAGTAGGAGCTCTCCCCACATCCGCGGATCTCTGCCTACTTGAAGCCGTGGCTCCCTGCCCCTGGTGTCCCACTCCATCACCGTTGCTGCTCTTCGAAGAAGAATCCTACGAAGTTTGATACTGCAGTCGGATGTCAGGCTCCGGAGTGTCTTCTCGATCCTCGTCGAGTGTCTCTGCATCTGCTATGTCAAGAGGATCAGTTAAAATTTGCTTACCCTTTCTTAAGATCAGTTACATCTGCTATGTCCGTACGGAATGTCTTGCCGGTTCGGCAATTTCTTCCCGAACTGTATCCTTATGCCGCTTTGAAGTTCCCTTCGTTGCTTCCAATTCTAGTAGATGCCGTAGTACGGGAGCACATTGCCCTTCATTCCGGCAAGGTGGTGTTTTAATCTAAAAATACCACCGTGCATAACTTTATCACAGTATTTACATTGCACTTTCCTGGCCGTCATGGACAGTAAAGTGCAATGTAGCCAAGCCGGATCATTCCGGGTTGACCCAAGAACTTCGGTGTCACCACTTGGAGAAGCCATGGTGAACCAAAGTAAACAACAAGGAGAAGAACAATTAAACAAGTTAACCTTCACTAAATAAAATAAGAACCTTGGGGGTGGAAATTAGCCTTAAAACGTAAGGCTTAGAGGGCTTAGAATGAGGGGGAGGGGTGGGTATGAGAGCCTCCCTTGGGGGCCTTATATAGGCCCCCAAGGGGCGCAAGGGGGGCATCAAAAACCCCCCTTGCTTGCCCCCCACGGGAAGCAATTCATTGCTTCCCGTGGAAGGCAAGGATCCCCTGCGGGATCCTGGGGTCGCGTGACCCAGTCGCTGGGTCGCGCGACCCGACGATCGGGTCGCGACCCGAGGGGATCCCCCGCTCGGGTCGGACCAACCGGATCCCGATCGGGCCGGTCGGCCAAAAATCCGACCGGATCGGGTCCGGGTCGCGACCCGGATCCCGATCCGGCATTCCATGTCTAAAACAATAAAATATGTGACATACATCAAGGTGTGTAGTAGCGCCCATACATCAAGAATATAGTCAACTGACATTGACTCACCAAAGACCTCACAGATGGCTCCTTCCCAATATTCTCTAACATTAAAATATATATAGTGTGCCGTACATGACACCCAAAACAAATGTGACCTACCTCTATCCACTTCTTCCATACGATCTTATAAGATGCCTCATTGTTAGTCACAAATTATACAATGTTGTCATCGCCAATATCCTCTACAACATCGTTCATCAGACCAAAGTACAAACAAGTACTCCACATTCTTGAGCTGGCCTAATGTATTAAAAGAATTCAAAATTGTGATATCCACAAAACAATAAACAAGAAAATTGATCATAGATCTTTTTGAAAATCCTGTCCATCCATCGCACATTACAGTGCAACCCATTCCTTCCATGTTGTCTTGAATCCATCTATCCAAGAGGCCAACTCAGCAGCCTCTTGATCCAACCCACCCTCATAATCTCCAATCTCACCAATAGCAACAATCATCATCTAAAAATATGGATTGGTGGTTGCATGAACTGGGACACATGCATCAAGAAAAATAAGATACACTAATAAATGTTTGCTTCAAAAACATGTAAGATACATTTAAAAAAAGCTTTTATATACCTGCATGTAAAAACCATTACACATCCGCTTGACTATCTTATTTATAGCCCCTGTCGTAGCCTTAACTTCTTTCAAGATATGTTTGATCATCCTTTGACCTCTGTCACTATGCCTATACATGGATGTGTCCATTGGCCAAACTGAATGTGACCAACAAAACTCACTATCTCGACCTAGTTGATGCATAGGTTTAAAGTCGAAAGCCTCCTTCTTCTCTCCTCGTCTTCTCGGATATGAGCCTTACTTTCATGTACTACTGATGCGGGACAAACACGGTTAAACCCGAACTTAAACGATTAAACGCTCAAAAAACCATATGAAGACGGATAAAGACCAACAAAAATTCCTAAATCGAAATTAAAGCAACGAAATCAAGTTTAATTTGCCGCACTGGAACCGATCAGCGTTCGTTAGACCCATATGGACGCTTTGTCAAGCCAACTCCAAGAGGACTCGCGGCATGTCAGGAGGTTGCGGTGGTGGCCACCTGTGAGGATGGATTGAAATAGCTTCCAGGGGAGTTGTGGACGCAGTCCCGAGATCCACGCAGCCAAGCTTGTATTGGCGGTAGCTATTAAGCTTCGTGGATGAAACCAGCCGCGTGAAAGGGTCACGCGTTGGCCCCGCCACTGAGCCTTCTGGAGACGGTCTTGCGAATGCAGGATTCACTGAACAAGACAAGGGAGCATCCCAGAGAAAGAAGGATGTGTGCGTGTGAAGAGGTTGCATAGGCCAGTGGAAGTCAGACAACGCATTCAAGGCTCTGCAGATGTCCCTATAGCACCAGGACAAGGGAGATTGGGGCGGATCGTCCAAGGTTGAAGCTGCTGACGTTGTTGGCGCTACGAGAGTCCGGGGATCGCCGGAATCCTTGTTTCGTCAGGTGCAGGAGCGTGATGGCGATAACGCCCACGCGTCGTTCCCATTTGGTTCCTGATTGAGGAATGTTGGGGTGCCAGGATGACGAATAGCGACTGCAGCAACGTGAAGATCTGCTGAGAGTCCCCTTCCGGAGGACAGATTCCGGGGTTCGCCGGGTTCGTCCTCCTTCGTCGTGCTCCAGATCTGACGATGCCAAGGAGGTCTTTACACGTTTGAAGTAGTCAACTCCAGAAGATGGATCGCCAGATCATACCAGACCAATGCTCTTCGAAGCCCGACAAGGGCGTTGCCTTGTCGATGAAGAGGCGAGAAGGAGAAGGTTGGAGGAATGGTACGGAGGCCAGAGAATGAGGAGAGAGGTAGATCGGCTACCTGCCGAGTTCGGAGGAAGAGGGAAGGATCGGGAAGGCCCTCCTGGCCGACTGGGGAAGGACGAAGAGGGAGAAGCGGGGCAAAGCCCCTCAGCACGGCGAACAGCCAAAATGCCCAAAAATTTCAATTCCAACTTGTTACCGTACGTACACGAGGCTCTTCCTTATATAAGGAGTCCTATCTATTTACAATTTGGCTATTTACAAAAAGGAACTAAACAGTAAAGAAATGACTAAAAATTTCAATGCACTCTGAAAATCGTCCCCATCAACTACTCTCCTGACTTACGTCTCATCTTCATCATCTAAACTTGATTAATCAACTTCAGTGTGAGCATGTGATTTACCATCTTTAAGATTTTTTGACATGAAATGTGTATCTCTTCGTCTAAGTAACTCATTGTGCAAGTTGGCTTTCTACTCAAATTAAAAAAAAAAGTCCTCTGAAAATCACATTGCACGGTTCATTTTTAATTTGGACTAACTCGTCCTAATTCTAGTAGGATTAGAAGAGGCACCGCAAGACTGTTTGGATTTGAATAGGATTTGAGTTTAGTTTAGTACAAACTCTATCATAATTAGTTGGAGGCCCTATCAGGAGATCTTATTTTTGAAAACATGTAACTCTCCACCCAAACTGGAGATCAAGAAGATGTTATTGGAGGTCCCTAAAAGATAGGAGCCCTCGAATTCTCTGTTGACAGAGAGTAAAAACAGAAACAACCATTGGAGGATCCAAAAAAATCAAGAGGAGGTCATCGCAGACTTCCCCACTTAAAAGAGCTGTCCTCCAGAATATCTGGTGACCAGTGCAGCCTTCCTCGAGGTGTGCCAACCCCCTTCCTAAGATCCAGGGCCCTCTGGAGGTAAAGATAGCATCGGAGCACAATGCTGACTTGCCACCTAGCAAGGAATCAAAATAGGACCATCATCCTCCAAAGTCCCTGATGCAAAATACTATTTGGATACCCCTTCTGTCAATCCTAATTCTGACATCAAGGCCATTGAATAAGTCAGCCAGATCTCCCATCAGATCAGAAACAAGAACCTGGGTACCTGTCTGCGCAGAACCAAAAGGTAGATCCCAAGTAGGCAACCTGCCTATGAAACACTCAGGGCAGAGGTACTGTGCAGAGGCCCAAGTTGAAACACTCAGGACAGAGGAACCTGCCTTAACCCTAAACCCTATACAGATCAGTGACAACATGCAAGTGAAGAAAATGGTCAGCCCAAGCTGAGACAGTCTAACCAGTAAAGAAATGAGGCAACAGCAGGCCCATTAGGCCCCAAATACATTGTGGACCAGACCTAGTGGCTATTAAATTTAATAAAATATAAACTGCATCCAATTGAGACCAATTGGAGGCCAGTTCTCGACACTCCCTACGTCTCAATTAAGCGTAAATAACAATCTACAAAAATAAGTCAAATAATCAAGGCTAATTGGGGCGGCCCTAAGCATGCCCTGCGTCTTGGCATAACTTAAAAGAATTATAACATAAGGGTTAATTGGGAGCCGGTCCTAGACATGCCCCATGCCCTGTAAGGGTGGCATACAAAGGTCGATCTGACGAGGGGAGAAAGACCCCAATGTCATACCATTTTTACCCCCGATGGCATTAATCTTTAACTCTATGGATAAAAGGAGGATCATACCCATAAAGCTAAAAGAAGTCCATGCATATTTACATGTTAACGTGCCTAACCTGATGAGGATGGGACCAGATTTGGTTTACCAGAAATTTAGAGAAGGTGTCACTCCAATCTTGAGAAGACGACGTATTTATTTCTTTTATTTAGTAGTATTAAGGTTAATTTCCTGGACTTTCTTTTGAAGTTTGGAATCCCTTTTGAATCTTTTCTTACATTTCAATCATTCGAAAGACATGTTTGTATATAGGTTTTAAGGGCCTTTTTTGTAATTTGGCTTAGGAGACCTATACAATGCAATGATCAATGATGAATAGAATTTTTGGAAAGGTCTTGCGTAAGGGGCTTACCCATAGGACCTCTCACCCTCGGAATAGCCTGGCTCACCTTCACCTCTAGCTGTGGCTAGCTTCCGATCACCCCCGGCATATGCTAGTCCAAAGCTCTCCTCCCCCATTCTCCCTTCTGGCCTCCATGCCCTTCATTACCCTTCCCAATTACAGCTCTCCTGATCGACTCCCTCGCTCGCAGCCTCAACACCCATCCTCACCTCAGTTCCGTATCAGCAACTCCCACAAGTCAGATTCAGTGATCCTCGACCCTATGCAGTCTTCAGCCCACCACATCCCTTGCCCCCCCCATCCATCGTCGTTGGCTCATATTCTTCCGCTGCATCTATCTTCCTCGTTGCAGCTCATCCACCATCAGAACATCTTGTGTACGCTCCGTCAGAATCTCTGGAGGGTCCAAGAACCCCCACCTCCATCGCCTTCTTCTTCCCCCTCTACGCTCATCATCATCTTCCTGATCCGGATCCATCGGAACACCAAATCCACCCCATGCTCCCACCGAACTCCATCTTCCTCTGCACCCCTTGAAGCACCCAAGTTCCCCTCCACCATCGGTGCCTCGCCAATTCTGCTAGAACCCACACCTCCCACCATTTCTGGAACCCCACCGCCACCCTCCTTCCACCTCCATCTCCCATCGGCATCAGGAGAGAGAAGCTGATGAAGACAATGAGGAAGATGCCGCTGCTTCCACGCTCATCACCCTCCTGCAATTTGGACACCAGAGGCAATGATGGCGTCGAAAGCTTCGCGAAGACGAGATGGCACCCTTGCCCATCCCCTTGTCAGGGCCTGCCCATCCCTTTCCATGCCGTCGCGCGCGACCAGATCGCTCTACAAACCCTAGTGTGATTCCTCTTCATGCGTTTGCGGGCGCTGCAATGACGCACGACCCCATACACCGCTGGCCACCAAGAACTAGCCACTATGCCCTGTCGGGGGTCTCCTCACGCATGCATGGGTGCCTCGACAATGCCACAGCCCCCACCTTTCATCCGGGCTTCCCATGAGTGCAATGTCCCCCACCCCCGGTCCCGCGACATGAAGGCCTTCCACAATACCCCTGGGACGGGGTTAAGTGATTTGGCCGACGATGGTTCACCTGACTCAGCCAGACCAACAGTTCAGCAGACCAGTTCAACCAGTTTAGACCATTTTAGTTGCTTTTCAAACAAGTTCAAGTTCAGCACCTTCCAGCCCAGTTCAATGAGTTTTCAGCTTGATTTGGTGGATTTCAACTTGGTTCAAGCTCAGTTGGTCTATTTTTGGTCCAATCAGGGATGTTTTAGCTATTTGGTGACATTTTGAGCCCTGTTTTGACATATATAGGTGGTGTCCTCATTCTTGTCCCGATCAGGTCCACCTTGGCGTCCTCTGCAAGACAGAACTGCTGATGGAACCTAACGCTGGTGTTGGCGAAGGCCATCATGTCCATCGGTTTCCTTTGTATCTGGGGGAGGGGTTGCCATACTCACAACGGTGTACAATTGGATATGTCGATGGCAAAGTGATCCCAATGCTGAGGGAAAGACTGCCTTGTGTTCCAGTAGGGCCACTCTTGTTTATCTCGGCCCTACCATGGACCATCTCTCTTTCAGGTGGCGAACAAGCAAGGCAAGGCAGTGGCCTCATTGATGGCAATTGGCATTTATTCCCTTCATGGCGTCGGTGGATGAGAACGCCCAACAGCTCCCTGTACACGATACATGTCTGATGGCGTTCCCCTTGGATAGAAAGTACAAAGTCATCTGTTTTATCAGATGATTCATGTGAGGCTTCTCTTATACATATTAATAGAATAGTTACGAGGGTAAGAACTGAATGAAGATGCCTTCTTTCTATCTAATGACTTCCCTGGTACGATGATCCATAGGCAGGAAACAACAATGACCTTGATGTCATGTATAGATAAAATATGAATTCTGCCAACACTGCCTCTGGCATATGCTTGAATTTTAAGGAACAAGTTACATTAGCTCGTGATGTATCTATATTGGAATAATAGACAAAAAATATTCTCCATTAAAATGGATATTTGTGGCATTAGCTTACATGTTAAATTTAAAATATTGCCAAACATTGCTCTATAATTTTCAAAAATTGTATCACTTTAGTCAAACACATAAAATCTGTGTTTCTGTAATTTTAAAAATAATACAAAACTTGATCTTTATTTCAAAAATAAGATTATCTAGATTAAAAAGATAGCAACCAAATACCTTATAAATCTAACAAATCAAAAAAAAACACCTCAAGTGAAGAAGGCATTAACCCCAAAACATAAAACCAGTCAAATTTAAAACAAATCCCAATATAAAAGACATCCAGAACAAACCAAAGCCCAATTGAACATAAATTAACTCCAATTAAAAATAAAGCAACCTTAAAAATAAAAGACACTAAATCTTAGCCAAAACAACTAATCAAACACCCCAATGAAATTTCAAATCAAATCAAATCAAATTCAAAGCACTATGTCTTCAACACATGAATTGTTATGACAATTAACCAAGGGTAATCAAGTATTTACTTGGTGTAATTAACACCGGAACATCACAAGTTCAATGGAGAGAAGTCAAAAATAAAATTTTCAAAAAAATTCGAAAAAATTCAAATAAAATACAAAAGGTGATTCAAGAGATCTAGATGACAGGGTAATCTCTATGTCACCAAAGACTTGCGGAACCTACTTTGCAAGTTCCTAAATACACAATTACAGATACCATGCAAAACTAGCTAATACTCCTAAAGAAGCACCATATATTTTCATAGTTGTCAAAGCTAAGCTAAATAAAAACAAAAATATTTTTTTCAAAAAGGAGAACAAATTTTAATAAAATGTTGGGTTATATCAAACTAAAATATTAAAATTAACATTAATGCTCAAGACTGCTAAAAAAATGCCAGAAAATAAATCCTAACTTATTTAAAATACAAATACATCATTTTCGCCAAATTAGACCCACACCATCTGCAAATTTCCCATGCATCTGACCAAAAATGCATCACCTTGAAGGTTATTTTATGGTAAGAAGGATATGATTCAAAAATGACTTTATCCTAAAAGTTGAATGATGAGTGAAAAGCTTAAGACATATATCTCCCAGGCTTCTTGTAGACACAGATATTCAGCTGAATCAGGCAAACCAAAATGACCAGTTCAGTTCAGAAACTTGCTTGTTCAATTTTTTGAACCGAATCAAACTGAATTGGCCCCTCCCCATCGAACTAAACCACAGGTTGACACAATTTGACTTAATTAATTTCTATATTATATTATTTTAAATATATATTATAAATATATCCCAAATAATATTAAAAATATAGTTCTCTCTTATAAATAATGTATTAATCTTAATGTTAACATTGATCAATTAATTTAATTTAATCTAATCTTATTTTATTTTTATAAATAAATAATGTAACTTAAACCGACGAACCGAACCAAACCGTTCTATGGTATATGAGGCACGAGAAACTCAAAGCGAGGAGGGATTCGCTTAACCTAGCCTCATGTGTCTAACGCAAAGTATTTTTTTAATATATATTTAGATTTTATTACTTTGTATATGTATGTAAATACAAATCATAAATTTAAAATTAAAATGTAAAATAAAAAATACAACTAACACAAGAGATGATAACAATTAAGTAAAAATCAATTTAAAACAAAATAAATCAGCAATGTTAATTTAAATAAGAAAAATATAACATTTTAACAACATGAATTGTGAACAACTTAATAACGTCTACTTAGAAGAGATAAACAAGTTGATAACAAAAATAAAAATTTTAAGAATGCAATTTATAGCAACATAAAAAGATTACTCAAATTTAAAATAAAACATAATAGCATCAACTTAAAATTAAAAAACAAATAAACTTAACTGAATTAATCTATAATATGCTAATAACAACAAAAATTTAAAACGATAAAAGACTACATAAGATCAATTGAGAAAAAACATTCAAAGTCTTGCAGCGAATGTAACCACATCACGATGGGGATCTGGTTGAAGAGTTTTGAGTCTTTTTGCATTTCCGTCCAGAGGGACCTGATTGTAAATATTTAGAATTTATTTTCAGTCATTTTTTTTACTTTGATTCTTTAAAAGGATTTAGTTGCAAATAAGTCTTACAAAGCCCTTGTTGTAATTAGGCTCTCCTTTTTAAGGAGGTTGCGCGATACAATGATCATGAATAACTTGAAATTTTTGGAGCTTCAAACTTGTGTCCCACGTAGGGAGTCTTAGCCTGGTAGGTTCTTCACCCCTTCAACAGGAGGTCTTCCTCCTCACCTCTGGCATCGGCCAACTCCCTTCTACTCTCGACAATAGGTCGGCTCCCATCATCTCTTGTCCTCCTTCATTTTGGCCTCCATGCCATTCACCTTCACCTTCTCCTACACCGGTTCCCCAACTTCTACTTTAGCACACCTCATCTAGTGTTAGCTTCACCCATCAGTCCTACATTGACACCCCAAGTAGCCAAGTCCAACCACCTTGGACTTCCTCCAACTACTCTACTTTCCTGTCTCCTCCCGATGCTTTATTCGTCGTCATGACCCCTCCACTGGTCATTGACATCATCGTCGGATCACGGTCCAACATTGATGACTCTGACAAATCAAGTCCGACAATCCCTAGACTATAGAATGCGATCTTTCGAGAATCTTTCTCTCCGTGCATCTGAGAAACAAGATCGCCAAAACGAAAATATCTATATAGTACATATGATCCTTTAATTACTTCCACCTATGATTACCCCTAACTTCTTAACTCCATATTAGACAAACAACTTATATCATATATATTATCTTTCATTCTATTTTATATCATCATTTTAGTTAGATAGTATTGTTAAGTTTACTTACATATATTGCCAACTTTATTATAGAATCTATCCAAAATTTAATATAGATATTATTGTATAATAAAATTTTATAACTTAATATTTTTCTGGCTATATGTGTACAATTCACCCACGATGTCATATCAATTTTCCCTTCATATTGTTCAAGATGAAGTAAAGATCTGACAAAAAATCCCTTATATGTCTCCTATTAACAATAGTTCACCCTTTTTTATTTCGTTTTATATCTTTCTCCTTATTTTGATGTTTAATATTAGTTTCATTGTCCATTTTGAAAAAATTATATGACATTTTACACTTAAACATGCACTTTGATTGGCATTTTCGAGATCTAATCTCCCGAGATTTTTCTCTAAGATCTCTACGAGATCTCCTCTTTAGTCTCCCCGAGATAAAATCGATAAACAAGATGGAAATCCTTGTCCTAGACCTGATCTGGCTATGCCAACCACCTCTCGTGCCTCTATCCCTTATGTTATCATCGGCTCCTCTTCTTCCACTGAGTTGTCTTCCCCTTCCGAGTCCCACAAAGCCACCCGAGCCTCTCTGTTGTCATCCTCACCGTCTCCAATGTCTCGTGTATCTGCGAGAATACCGGACTCCATTTGAACCCACCTCGTCATCATGACACCTCCCTACCCCCCACCATCCATGCAACTATCCCCGATGGGTTCGACTCCACTAGATCTACCGAAGACCCCCCCTATCGCATTCATCTTCCTCGTCTCCCATCTCCCTCTATCACTAAACCATCCTCTCTTCGCTATAACCCCAGCCGTACGAGCAGACGCCCCCTCCCCACCTCTACCATTTCCGATAGCAAACAAGAAAGAGAAGAAGATCAATGTCAATGCCAACCACCTCTACCGTTTTCGCACTCAGACTTGTCTCCTTCTCTACATCCGGATGAGCAAAGACCACAACGCCGCAACGTTGTCCTCCTACCACCCCCATTCTACCCCTTGTCCAAACAACCAATGAAAGTCAACAAGGCAAAGGAGACCTAGGGTGGCCCTTTTTACGCGCTCAGGTGCGTGACCAAATCCTATATGTGCGCTCACGACGCCATAGTGATGCCACAACCCCATTGACTACGACTACCCAATGAGCCCGCCATGAGCCCCACGCCTCGTGCGCAACCAAATTGGCCGAGGTGTCCTATGTTCGTTGGCCCCGCCTCCTTCACACGTCGTTGAGCAGCCACAACTTAGTATGTCTTGCCTCACGCATGGTTGCACGCACCTTTGGATGGCCACAACCCCCACCTCGCTTGCTTGGCCTCCCGCAACCAAGGGCTGTCACGACCCTTCTACTGGGATCAATCAGGAGCCTCCATGTACCACTGTGCGGGGTTAAGAGAATTAGCCAATGCTAATTCACCTCTATGCTCTAGCTGATCGGGCCAGCCGGGGTACTACCCGCCGTCCAACACTCAATTCGATCAGTCTAGTCCGATTCACATCGGTTCAGGTCAGTTCTCTACCAATTCAGGCCAGTTCACTGTTTTTAAGGCAGTTCAAGTGATTTGTATCACATCAGCAGCTTTTCAACTCGTTTCAACATGGTTCGAGCTCAATTTGATTATTTCGGCCCGATCAGAGGTATATGTCAGCATTGTAGTAATATATTTAGGCTCACTTACACATCCAGATGGCAACAACTTCATTTCCACCCCGTATCAATTTGGTATCAGAACCGGTGTAGCTTGTTTTGATAGGCTGGGATCCTTATGTTGCGCGAGACATCGACATTGTGGTTTCAATGTCACATTGCTACTTGAGGTACCCACCCCATTATTTGTCCAACTATTCAGACAGTCGTATCTCAAGTTCCCTTCTTAAGATGGTCACATTAGAGTATTAGGTGATCAAGAACAACTTGGCTTACATTCAATTTGCTCGTATTGTCGGAGGCCAAGTAAGATCATGGACTGTACAATATGTAAAGAATACACTGTGAGAAATAGTTTCCCACGGACACTATCTCATTTTGAGATCTTACTGGTTAGTTGATCAACAAGCTAATCTAGACATACTTGCTCGAAAGCTTACCTTGAGGCTCAAGAAATAAAGATCAAGGATCATGGGATCGGAATTGGAATTGAGATTGATGGATACCGATCCGATCCGAATCAGATCAAATCGGACCAATCCTAAGCGATCCTATGGAACAAAATCAATCCAAAATCAGTACGTAAAAAAACAAATTCTAAACCTGGCCGATCCCAACCGATCCAATTAGAATAGCAACGGAATAGCAAAAAAAATGATCTGATTCCGATCCGATCCCAACCGATCCAGCCAATCTGATTCCAATTCCAATCCAATCCTAACTGATCTGGCCGATTCCAACCAATTCTGCCGAAACTTTTTTCTAGATCAGTCCTTTGGCCGAGAATCAGATCAGCAATGGCCGATCGGATCGGCCGATCCCGATCCGGATTAGCCGATCCTGCAATCTATGGAGCCAACATACATCAACACCACTTACTCAGTCAACTATCGAGAAACATGCAAACACACTTATTGAGGTGATCTATAAGGTCAGTCCAGAGTTTGCGGTAGAGTACGAGTTACATTACGCCATGGTGGTTGAGGCAACAATACCAAGGACAAGCTGACTTAGCATCTTATCGAGTTGTTGATTGAGTTGACTACTAAGAAGCAGTATGCTATAGACGTTGAGACCGATAGGGCAATTATGACTGAGTAGACTACGCATATCACGAAGCTACTGATAAAGCTGGCCACCAAAATCGTATCCGAGGCACCCGCTACTGAGGATCCGCCCAGAGGTATCTTGGTCGTATCCTGACCTGACACTTGAGAGCTCTTGTCACATTGTCTAGATCACTTACTGCAGCCACTTCATAGTTGTGTTAGGTTTCCTCATCATCATTCCGATCATACCATTGCCATCCTCAATACAGATCATGACCGCATGGATTGTACGGCATTGCAAAACTCGAAGACGAGTTTCGTAACTAGTGGCGAATGATGGCAATCTGGTTGAGGAGTTTAAGGGTCCTTTGCATTTTTTTTGTTCGGAGAGAGATTTTAGAAGAGGTTATTTTAAATTTGAGTCCTTAGAAGGCCATGTTTGTAAAAATTCCTTTTAGTAAGTTCTTTTGTGATAAATGGCTTCTCCTATAAAACCTACCAATGCAAGATTGAAAAGAGTTGAATGTGAATTTTTGGAGCGCTTCTACATAGGTTCATTCTAATAGGGGCACGACCCTATTCCCTCTTCTCCTTCACCCTCGAAATCTTCTCAGTTCCCTCCACCTCAAGCAAATGGCCAGTTCCTTCTCCTTCCTACCCTTTTTCCCCTTCGTAGATCCGATAGCTCTTAGTCAATGGCGTGATTTTGACTTTGTCATCACTATATTCTGGCGATTTCTTGGATGCGGCATCAGATTTGTTCAACTAGTTCTGGCAACCCCGAGCTACAATGCATTGAATCCATGATCGATTGACAAACTTAAAGTCCAGCGATCCCCAAATATCTGTCATTGGCTTCCCTCCATCAGCACATCGTTGACCGGTTTCATTGTTCACCACCATATCATTAACAACACCTTCAGCAACATCCAACGATTCCCGAACGTACGTGGTCATCATCCAGGCAACTGTTCCCAAGCAGATCCAGCAATGCACCCACCTATAACCAAATCCTCAGATCAATGATCCCCGATTGGAGGTCGCCAATCCTCTTCGTTCGACAACGAGCTTCTCTGTGCTCTCATTCCTCTTCTCCATTGTCCTTCTCCGATTCCCGCCCCTTCTACATTCTTCGTCTTCACCATTTTTTCTTCCTTATATTTCCCCTCCCTGTCGCCTTCTTGCCACAACCCCCTCGCCGATTATGTGGACAACAGTAGTCCTTATGTGTGCCACGCCGACAACCTCTTCACATGCACATAGGTTTGTGCTCTAGAAATCTTCTTGTTTTGCGAAGCCGCCTCTGACGATGAAGACAGACGCATGAAGATGAAGGCTAAGACACCTCAAACATCACTTTATCGGTTTCATGTGCAAGAGCATTGCCACACGTGGCTCACACACTCATGGATCTACCTCCAACTTCTATAATCCCCTTTGTCCCGTGGCCCCTCTAGCCACCACAACCCCTACTCAGTCATGTAATCAGTTGTCTTTATGCAGATGGACCATATTCCTCGACCTGACCCAAGCCAAATGAACACAAGTCAATATGAACCCTAGTCCAACAACATACATTCAACTAGCCAGTCCAACTGGTTCACTGGCCATCCATCATGATTGAAAGACTTGATGATTTAAATTCATCTTAGTTTACCTTTTCAACATTAATAATAGGTTTAACCCGAATCGCTTTAGTTAGTCAATTTTAGTTCACTTCAACACTTTAATTTTGGTTTAGTTTCTTCAATCCCGCATCAATCTTACATATCCCTTTTTGTAATTAATCCCTCTTTTATAAGGAGGCCATGTGATGTAATGATCATGATTCACTCGGAATTTTTGGAGCTTCAAGCTTGTGTCCTGTATAGAGGGCCTTGACCCAATAGGTTCTTCACCCCTCTGATGGGAGGTCTTCCTCCTTACCTACAGCATCGGCTGGTTCCCTTCTACCCCCAATAGTGGGTTGGCTCCCGTCATCAACTCCTCTTCTTCTGACTTCCGTTCCATTCACCTTCACCTTCCCCTTCACCAATTCCACAACTTTTGGTTCAATACACCTCACTCGGCATTGGCTTCAGCCAACGGTCTTGCATCAACAACCCAATGAGTCAAGTTCAGCGATCCCTAGACTTTCTCCAACTGCTCTAGCTTCTGTTCTCTTCCTGGCACTCTATACATATCATCGACCCCTCCACTCGTTGTCGACATTGCCATCGGATCTTTGTCCGCCATCGACAACTCCAACGAATCAGGTCCGGCATTCCCCAGACTTGTGCTGGCTCCACCACCACCTCATGTGCCCCCCTTCTGTCGTCTTCAGCTCCTCTTCCTCCGGTGCATCGTCTTCCCCTTCCAAATCCAATGGAGCCACGCAATCCTCTCTGTCATCGTCTTCACCATCTCTTGCTTCTCCTTCCATCCCCGGAACACCGAACCCATCAGAACCCACCTCGCCATCGTGACACCTCCCCCCCCACCATCCGGCCCTCCACCCCCTCCACTTGACCATCCCTGTCAATCTAGCTCTTCCAAATCTACCAAAGACCCCTTATTGCCTTCATCTTCATTGTCTCCCATCTCCCTCTCCCTCTCTTCTTGACAACCCTAGACGTACGCGAAAATGCACCCTCCCCACCTCTGCCCTTCCAGACAACAGACAAGAGGGAGAAGAAGATCGAGGTCAAGCCGACTGCCTCTGCCGCTTCCGCCCGAGTTGCCTCCTTTGCCATCCAGACGAGCGAAGACCACGACACCAGCGTCGTCCTGCTGCCACCTCCGTTCTGCCCCCTCGTCCAGAAGATCAATGAAGGTCAAGGCAACAAGAGGAAGGAGCCCTTGGGTGGCCCCTTTTACGTGCTCAAGCACGCGACCAGATCACTTCATGAACCCCAACAAAGTTCCTATTCATATGATCGTGGATGCCCTCACGACACCATGCCCCATCGACTATTGTTGCCCTATGAGCCACAAGCCCCACCGCCTATGTAGTCAGAGGCAAAAGGTGACTGAGGCAAAGGAGGGCTCGCCTCACCTCAAGCACCTAAGATGATATTTTTTATTGTTATATTTTTTATTATTTATACATTTATAGATTATTTGAAAGTGAAAAAAAAGACATGTCTTTAAAAAATAAAAAATACATTTAACAAAACTTGAAATAGCTCTAAAAAAGTAAGAAATATTTTAAAATACAGAAATTATATTTAAAAAACAGTAAATATATTTAAAAATACAGAAAATATATCTAAAAAGAGAAAATACAACAAAAATGTAGAAAATGCACCTTTTTTATGCTAACAGACTTTGAAATAACAATTGAAGTACGCCAATTACTCAAGTGACAAATTGAACAATAATTTTAAAATAAAAATCGAAGTACACTGATAACTAAAAATTCAAAACACTAGTAAAAAGTATAGTCGATATCAAAATACACAAAAAAATGTCTCAATGCATCATCAATCTGTGTCAAAATCATTATTAACATGAATTTCCCCATCAAAATATGAGGTATCTTCATCAATGGCTAGCCTCTTCCCTTTCTCTAAGTCTTTGCCTTTTAGAGACTGATGCTCTAGTGGATGGATCTTCTTCTTCTTCAATGCCAGTTGCTAACTCAACATCCTTCCATATGAGCTCCTCTCCTTCATGCACAAAATCTTCATCAACTCTAGTAACTCACTCATCAGTCTAATTGATATCATCTATAAAAATAGGATCATGATTGAACTTCTCCATCCTAAAATGACGATCTTGAAGTCTTTGATTATATTGGACGTAGACAAGATCGTTTAGCCTTTTTTGTTCCAACTTATTTCTTTTTTTTTGTGCACCTTTAATACAGGGTTGAAATTTTGAATGGATGACTCACACGAAAAATTACTTTAAATTTCTAAATGAAAACTTTAAGAAAAAAGAATACTATTATTACTATTATACATGTTCAAAAGTACTCTAATTACGTTCACAACTAGATGCACTACAAGTGAAACTCAATATTTTGATTACCAATCCTTGCAATTGAGGAACATTACTCCCCCAATCTTTCCACTAATTTGCTACAAGGATAAAAAAAGTTAATCAAATTAAAAAACAAATGTCAAATGTCAAATGTAAAAAAAAAATAACAATGCAAACCTGGAATAGATGCTTTCTTTGTCTGATTGCTATATCTCTACCAAAAAATCCCTTAATATCTCTATATGTATTCAACTAATTTCGGAATTAAATCTTGTTCATCGAGGCTTACAATTAGCTTTTCAATGCAATCATACAATCTTTGTTTTATTTCTCTATCACTCTCAACATCTGGGTTCAAAAAGTACAATTGGGGTTAAGATCATATCCTATTGTGTAATAGACGATAGAGTTGATTGTCTCATCTCCTATCAACAATGTCCTAAATGGGACCATATTTGTCCAACTTATCATCCAAGGCACTCTTAATGCCTTCCTTTGCATGGTCTATTGCTTCATAAATATAACTCATAGCTAGCCTCTCACCATCAACTAGGTGTAAAACAAACACGAGACTTGAAAATAAATAGAACATAGGCTACACCTCTTTAGAAAGTACTTTTTAAGATGATCTCACGTCACTTTTCCCCCTCAATTCGCTTAGCCCATATATTGTTAGAAGTAGTCCAATCTTCAGATGTGAACATTCTTCTCAATTCATCCTTCTTCTCAATTCATCCTTCAGGTTGTGTAGACTAAGTTTAGGTAGTTTGTTGTAAACCTTACACAAATAAAAATAAAAAAAGCTATTAATGGTTAAAAAATACATTACAAATCACTATTAACATAAAAAAGACATTTCAATTGGCGATATTACCTTGTGACTACTACCCTATACAAATTTCTTCCATTAGTGAACTTCTTTATCATTGCAAGAACCATTGTATGAGCATAAATAAATGTTGTGATATATTTACCATGCCTAGTTGTGGACTTGATATCTGACAACTTACGGATATCTTCTAACATCAAATCATGCAATAGGTTGCACATGGCGTTCAAAATAAACAAGAATGTATGGACATCAAAATTCTCCCTACAGCTATATAACTAGCCTCATTGTCAGTTACAATTTGTATAACATTTTTTAGGTCAACTTCAACGAGTACTTCATCTAGTAAGTTGACCAACAATCTTGCATCTTCAACTTGAAAAGAAAAATCAACAAATTTTAAAATGATTGTTCTTGTAGGTGTGTTCACCAAAAAGTTAATCAATGTTTGCCCCTTCTATCTATTCAAGCATCGAACATGATAGTGCATCTATATTTCACCCAACCTACTTTTTCTTTTTCAACGAACACACGGGATATTTCAGTATCTTTCACAAACAAGTTCTTATGAACTTCTTGGTATGTAGGGCACTTCAAACCCACGCCAAAGGGCTTATGGACCATTTTGTAAGACAAAATCTAGAAGTCTCTAAGGAGAAAAGTGTCAAAGAAGAAATATTTGAAGGAGAAGAGGGACAAATGTGTACAGTACATGGCTCCCTGGATGTACCAGACATGTATACTTTTTAACACTGTATGCTTGAATACTTTTCAAACCCACGCCAAATTGCCTAATTACTTTTACCATAGTTTGAAAAGTATTCAAGCATACAGTGTTAAAAAGTATACATGTCTGGTACATCCAGGGAGCCATGTACTGTACACATTTGTCCCTCTTCTCCTTCAAATATTTCTTCTTTGACACTTTTCTCCTTAGAGACTTCTAGATTTTGTCTTACAAAATGGTCCATAAGCCCTCATGTACAGGGAGCAAGGATGCCGGAATTGGAATCGGTCAATACCGATCCGATTCGAATCGGATCGGATCGGTCCGATTCCAAACGATTCTCAAGAAGACAAACTAATCTGGAATCGGGATTTTTAAAAAAATTAAAAAATTCCGATTCCGATTCTGACCAATTTAGGCTGATTCAACCTGAATCTTTTTTAAAAAAATCTAAAAAAATCAGGATTCTGATTACAATTCCGATCCGATTCAAGACCGATTCCGATAGAATTCAGGTCAAAATCGGTCCTTCAAGCAGGAATCGGATCGAAATTGGCCGATCCGATTTTGGAATCGGCCAATTCAGATCCGATTCGACCGATTCCGCAATTTATGACGGGGAGGCTTAAATGTTGGATCAAAAAAATGATTTGCTTCTTCGCCATTGGTAGTTGCTTCCGAAGGAGTGGATAACATACCTAAAAGATTGTCTCTTCCTTCAATCTCCTTAATGACTGTAATCCTCTCAAAACGAACCTACTTTGCTTGCTCCATGTGCTACTTGATCTCTTGCTTAGCTTATGGTGTAGCCTTCTTATAGCTTGTTATATTTGTAGAAAGACCAGCTATATGTTACTTCAATCTATAAATCCCACATTTACAATCTTTGATGCAAAAGGTACATCTAACAAGATCCTTATTTTTGGGATCTACAAGTATCTCATACTTCCACCCAACGTCCTTTGACCTAGGAGCATGTCTTGAAATTAATGGGTCTGTTGTAGATAGGGTTTGGATGGACCCCATCCCCTAACCATGATCTTACACCACGGTTTGATGTTCACAATATCAAGCAAAGAACTTAAAAAAGAATAAACTATACATTAGTGTCTAATGATCAAATTTAGTTAAAGAGTAATTAGAAAAACTAAATCGGTGTAGTAATAAAAGTGAAAAAAACACAAAACAGTCCTAAATAATTGAAATTATAGCTTACCAATAAGGTGCAGCTTTGCCGAATTTGGAAAAACGAAATTGGTGTCCGCTACTGAACGTACTATGTTGAACTAAACAACTAAACATAAAATAAGAATGTTGTATCAAAAGAATGATGAAGAACAATAAAAACCAAAATAAATAAAAAAATAAATAAAAATAAATAAACTCTAAACCAAACCTATTTTGGTCATTAAAGAGCGCTTTTGGCTGCGTCGGCGGCTTCTTTGGTGATAGGCAATGGCACCAGCGGCTTCTCTGGTGACAGGCAGCGGCGGGGGTTGTAGAGTTCCATCGGGAGGGTCTACAACATTTCGTTAGGGTGGGCACACCACGGGAGGCGGAGAGAGACAAAAGTCACGGGGGTCAAGTTGAATTGGATCTAGGCCTGGCCCGGATCCATTAGGGATGAGGCGGACACTTCATCGCCTCACCCTACCTCAGCCGCCTAGGCAGCTAAGGAGGAAAAAGCGACCACCTGAGGTAGTCATGGAAGAGACAAGGTGGTGAGGTCTCGCCTCGCCTCGCCTCAGCGCCTAGTCACTTGAGGTGGTCACCTCAAATAACACAACCCACAGCTCCAGCGCCAACCAAACTAGCCAACATCTTGCATTTGTCAGCCCCACCTCCTTCAAGCTTCATCGAGTGGCCACGACCCCGTCCATATTGCCTCACGCATGGTTATGCACACCCTCAGAGGGCAAGGACCCCTACCTCGCTCGCCAGGCCTCTTGCAACCAGAACCCCTTCCTTAGGTCCCTCGCGACACACCCAAGCTGCCACTACCCCTATCGAGTCCACCTTCACCCATCTGACACCACAACTCCACTACAGGGGCGGCCACAACCATTCTACCAGGATCAGCCAGGAGCCTCCATGTACCCCGAGGTGGGATTAAAAGAATTGGCCAACACCAGTTTGTCTCCAGCCAACCAGGCCAGCCAACATATTGCCCAGGTTACCAGTCTAGCATCCAATTTAACGGGTCTAGTCCAATTCACATCGGTTTAGGCAGGTTCTTGACCAATTCAGGCCAATTCAATACTTTTCAGAGTGATTTGGGCACCTGTGTGCCTAGTTCAAATTATCTTGGGATGGACATGGATTGCATAATCGATAGAATTAGATTAAAATCGGCCAATTTCAGAATTGAATTGGTTGATTTTGATCCGATTTTGTCTTAAAGGACCGATTCTAACCTGAATTTCGCTAGAATCAGTTTGAATCAGTTGAATTTATCTTGAATTGGTCAAATCGGATTGGAATCAGAATCGAAATCAAAATCCTAATTTTTTCAAAACAAATTCAGGCCGAATCGGGTGGAATTGGAATGAATTTGTCGGAATCAGACCGAATCAGAACTTTTGAATTTTTTTAAAAATCTCAATTCCAGATCGGTTTCTCTTCCTAAGAATATGTTCAAATTGAACTGATCTAATCCGATTCGAATCAAATCCCACCAATTCAGTAACCGATTCTGATCGGAAATCCTTGGAGCTGGTTTAGCATCTTTTCAGCTCATTTCAGCGTGGTTCAAGCTCGGTTCGATAATTTCAACCCGATCAACAATATATGTCAGCACTATAGTGATCTATTTGGGTATGCTTACGCATTCAGATGACAACGTCTCCATTTCCATCTCGATCACATCAACCACACTCCAAGCTCTAGGCTCTTCAAACCAAATACACAATAATTTTTTGTTTAACGAATCTAGACAGCTACGAAGTCCACATTCTATGGATGGTCTAAGTCCTAGGTCAAGTGAGCAAGTGAGAAAGATAAGACAGGCGAGGCTCCTCAGATGGTCGCCTAGGCAACTGAGGTGGTCGCCTAAGACAAAATTGGCCAAGGCAAGGCGAGAAACCATTGCCTCACCTCACATCATCACCTAGGCAACCGAGATGATCGTCTATGAAAACATAGATTCGGTTCACTATCAATTTGGGGTTCAGCCAAACTGGGTCGGTTTGGTTTGGTTTGTATTTTGGTTCAGTTCAATTCTGAAAAAAAAATAGTTTGAAACCAAACCGGATCAAACTGTGAACAGCCCTACTTGTAGGCTGTAAGGAAGGCTATGATTATTAGAACTTTAAATGATCATATCCATACAGTTGCATAGATGTCAGAAATGTTGATCAGCTTATAAGTAGATTCAAGAGGATATAAGAGATAATGATTCTGCTGTTTTAAGTGGGTAGCAGGTTGTAAGTTTTTACTTCCTGTAACTTTGTTGCCCTTTATCAGCCTTTGTTGGCTGTTTTTTTCCCTAAGGGTCGCATCTGTTCTCTTCTCTGACCTTACAATAGGACCAATACACTTTTTATTTTATGCCACCTTGCTTCAGGAACAATGACTTGTAATTTCATTCTTAGGAACCACCTTAAAAGTATTGAAATAAATTGGCATTAACATAGGAGCTTGTTAGCCATCGAGTACAACTTACTATATTTTACCTGCAAATAACTGTCATCAACTAAAAGTGTTCACTACTTTACTTTGCTTGTTACTACTATGGACCACTGAGCTATCAGGTCCAATAATAAAACGTAATGAGAGAGCTGGTAAAAACCATAACAATCAAATCAAGCATCCATAATACAGATTCAGAAATAGAAAAGATGATCATGACATGATTATGGTCTGCACGAAGTTACAGCTGACAAAGAGTACAAACCATTCATCAGAAAAATCTGTGTGCACATCTATTTCTCAACTTTCTTTTCCTGAATGAATATAGATTAGATGGCAAAATTAAACATTGGAAACTCATCAAGAGATAAAAAAAATAATACATAATCAATAAACTCAATTTAGCACTGGCATGCTGCCTTGCTCAGCTGAACACCTCATAGAACTTCTCTATGATGAGCAAACCCGAGTCAATCGATTCCAAGGGGTCCTTCCGAAGCCGGTGTCTCAAGCAATTCGGAATTACTGTTGCTATGTCTTCCACCATCACTTTGTCCCTCCCTTTCAGTGCTGCTAAAGCCTTTGCTGCACGATTAGTGACAATATCACCTCTCAGGCCATCCACATTCAGCTCTGCACAAACCATTGATATATTTACACGGAGTTCGTGGTCAATCTGGACAGAACTAAGTGAATTCCTCGCAGAGGATATCTGACTCTGAAGTTTCTCCTGCTCCTCCTGGTATGATTCACGGAACACTTTTGGATCTTTATCGAAACGCCCTCTCTCCTCAACAATCTTAACCCTCAGTTCAGCATCCTTTACAGTACCCACCTGAGCATGCATCCCAAACCTATCCAGAAGCTGGGGCCTTAGCTCTCCTTCCTCAGGGTTGCCTGATCCAATCAGGATGAAACGGGCTGGATGAGAAATTGAGATTCCCTCCCTTTCCACTGTGTTCCACCCAGACGCTGCCGAGTCCAGGAGCACATCCACCAAGTGATCATCCAACAAGTTAACTTCGTCCACATAGAGAATGCCCCGGTTGGCCTTGGCAAGCAGACCAGGCTCGAAGGCCTTGACACCATCGGTTAGGGCCTTCTCGATGTCAATGGTTCCACAAACTCTGTCCTCCGTGGCTCCAAGGGGAAGGTCCACCATGTTTATCTTGGTGCTCAGCACGGGGAGCTTCTCCCCTTCAGCACCTTCTCCCTAACCTCCATACCCATGGACTCCATGTCCTCAGGATCGGAGTTGAAGGGGTCGCCGGCCACCACCCTGATCTCTGGGAGCAGGTCTACCAAGGAGCGGACTGTGGTGGACTTCCCCGTGCCACGGTCCCCCATGATCATAACGCCTCCGATTTTCGGATCGATGACGTTGAGCAGGAGACACAGCTTCATCTCTTCCTGCCCCACTATGGCGGCGAAGGGGTAGACGGGGCGCTGGCTCTCCTTGGCTCCCAGGCTCTGCGCCTGCAAGATAAAATCAAATGTAGCGCATTGTCCGCAAGTACTCATTTTCTCTCCGGAAATTACGCAAAATTCCCCATAAACGGCATTGTTCAAAGAAGAAGATGGTAAAGCTTCCTCACCACCTCGACATCAGTGGCCACGTTAGGGGTGTGGAAGGTACGCCTTCCACCACTAAGCCCCACCCCAGTGCCGACGCCACCATGGAAGCGTTTCCTGCGAGCTTTCTGAACGACTGCGATAAGAGCAGAGAAGGAAGATTTAAGGAACACCACGTAGAAGTGTACGCCGTGGGGAGGAAAAATGTTATGCTTACAGGTATCGGAAGCAAGAGGAGCAGATGACGAGATTCGGAATGACCTACTCCTGGCGCCCAAGAAGGTCAGGGAAGAGGGGAACCGAGCACAGCCGCCATGAGAGGAGGTGCGCCGTCCCGTTGCCGCACGAGTGTCGAAACGAGTAGGTGCGAAGTGGAGCGCGAGGGATAACGAAGTAGATAGGGTGATACTGATACCAAGCGCCCCCGGACTGCGTCTGCGCCTCGGCAAGCGGCAAGCGGCAAGCGGCCTCAGTCACGGTTTCGCAAAAACGAAAAAAAATTTCGAATAATATTTTTTAAAAAATAATAAAACATATCAAAAATATTAAATAAAATAGGAGTTTAAAATTTATAAACAATATTTTTTAAAAAAAAACTATGATCACATAACACAGTTTTAGAGACAGAGAGAGAGAGAGAGACGTTTTTATTTTTAATATATTTAGTCTAATAATTGATAAAGTATAATTCTTATTAAATGATTACCTAGTTTCGCCGAGAGCAAAAGATATCCATTATGTTTTTTTCGACAGTACCTTTGACATCTTCAAAAAATAAATAAATAAATAAGCGGAGATGGACAACTATGGACTGGGGATTAAAAAAAATTCACAAACGTGGACCCAACCCTTTAAACATTTGGTCAATGGACTAATTATTTCGTTGTCGTTGATATTTGAACCAAAATATTTTTCTTATTAAATTTGATATTAAGTGTTTTGGTAACAGTAACACTATACAAATATCAAAATTAGATATTTTGATTGATTAGAGTCAAAATTACTATTACATTAATATATAAAAATATTATTAAAATATAATAACAATGATATTTACAAAAAAATCTAAAATGTGTTTATAAATTTTGATTTAAACTAATAAAATTACAAAACTGATAAGTTTTCATTCTTATCATCATGCTAAAAATCCATATGGGGTGTTTGGTTGCATTTTAATTTTTAAAAAGGCTTCATGATAAAAAATTATATTATAATATCAAACATGATAATTTTAAAAGTGAAAACATGACAATGAATGTGTTTGGCAAAAATATTTTAATTTTTAAAAATGATAACGAGGTGTTTGGTAGCGTTTTAAATTCAATTTTTATCAACTTTATAAACATCGAAAAACAAGAATTTCATGCCATACAAATTTAGAAATTCACAAGATCATGGAAATGACAAAATATTCATGTCATACAAGAATTCAATCATCTAAAAATATATAATTACAATCTACAACGCCCAACATAATCTTCTCACATTTCTTTTGCTATATTATCTCGACGAAGCTTTCCAAGACGTCTTTGCTCGTTTGTGCTTGAATTGCTTCTAGCATTATCTTCATTCATGATTCTTTCTTGTCTTCTTTGTTCTATATCTCCATTGTCACGCCCCGGATTTTTAACTTGCACAGTTGGATAATCCGACGACGCGACCGGGGAAAATTAACCCTGTAAAAACATCGGTTTGGAAAAAAAAAGACAACTAGATCCCAGTTTATACAACCACAGAATCAAATCAAATACATTGCTATGCTCTAATCTAAACAAATCTAATTACCATCTAAATTACAAGAATCGTCCAATTTGCTTTCTTGGGAAATCAATCCACCACGCTTCTGCTGCGCCAAACCTGATTACCTGAAAATTGATAAGAGGATTGGGATGAGTACGACGACTCAGTAGACACCCCATCATCCGCCAAATCGGATAGCCAGAAGGCCCTAGATGTTAAATAAATAGGTACCCAGACCTACACCAATTATACGTAAATATAGGCTAGTCAATATATTAGATATATGACTTAATCCATGTGTTTTACACCACCAACCAAAGCCTATAATCACACCGACCAGCACCTATATGCATCATAACATGACCTAGAAAGATGGTATGAACATATGCATAGACACTTACTGTATGCTCCATATGATGATATACTACAAATGAGACACACCATACATACACCATACAAAATAACCTGATACTTGACAAAATAAAATACATCACTAGATCATCTATACCATACCATGCAAAATATATCTATCATCCAACAAGAATCACATTCACACATATGCACCTATCCTCTAATAGATGCACATATCATGTACACAGATTTCCATTAGCAAGGAATGAGTCGTCTTGCCATCTCAACCAGCTACCACCAGATCTATCATATATAAGTACCATATACTAATCGAAATCCCATAGTGCACCTAGGCAGTGGTGGCACGTAGGATGCCCGCGGGGTCTGGGATCGAAGGATGCACCAGACGGTTCTAACCCCTCGCTGCCCTCGAGTCACGACTAACTAGTCTGGTGTAGCTCAGTTTTCCATTCACAGTTTCGATACATCATGCATCCACCTCAATCATGCCATGCCATGATCACCAATATGCAAGATCAATAAACATCAACAATACTATGCCATGACATAACAACACAACTATGAACATAAAATGAACATATACTCAGCTATTGCCATGCTAGACAACCATGCTAGAAATGAACCAAAATGAGACGAAATCACATATAACTAACTAAAAATGATTGAACATGAATATAGCTAGGTGCTGGAAAAACTACTCATCACATCCTCTAACTGGTTAACCTATCACCATTATTTAACAAGGTTAACATAATATAATCAAGCTAATATGTAACCAGGTGATTAGCTAAAAGAATGAACATTAATACACTACTAACTAAGCAAGATCTCATATATACATAATAGAGACATAAACACATATCATCACATGATACCGCGCACATCTATCTTAACTAACCCATGTCGACTCACAATTTAAGTTCAAAAGTGTAACTACACACACCCTTTAATTAAAAAGGTCAACTCTAATAATCATGGAGGATTAAATATGAATTTTTAATGATAATAGACACGTCAAGGGTGCCTACACGATCGGCGTTACGGAACTCGAGAATCGGCGACCGAAAAGGGTATCAAATGTCGGCTACGCAATGTACCGCTTGAACCGATCGAAAATGGTTAATTCTCACCACTTAGGTTGCTGAAAAAAGAGTATACACAAGGAAATATGAACTGTTGGATCAAGGGAAAAATTTAGAAAAATAATTGAAGAGCATAATGATATGATATGACAATAGATAGAAGAGTGAGGGGGATAGGGTAGGAGAGAGAGAGTTTACGGCGGCTGGTAGGGGCGGCGCACGGCGGGCGTACCGCGGCCAGGGGGGCGCACGGTGGGCGGGAGGCCGCGCGCTGAGCGCGGTGGCCGCGAGGGCGTTGACCGGGAGAGGGGGTGGTCGCGCGGAGGCGCGCTTGACCGGGGTAGCGCCGAGCCGGCACCGTGGCGGCGGCGGCGTCCGGCTGCGCGAGGGCGGGGGCGGTCGCGCGATGGCGTTGACCGGGGGCGGCGCGAGGCAACGCGCGCACGCGGGCGGGGCAGCGGACGTCGAGGGTGACGTCGGCGACGGAGGCTCTCGGCGGAGACGTCGCATGGAGAGAAACAGCGCTCGGCGGAGACGTCGCACAGAGAGAAACAGCGGCGACGGAGGGAGGGAGGAATGAGGCGGCCGAACGGCGCTGCTCGTGAAGGCGGAGACGGTTTCGCGAGGGGAAGACGGTGACGATCAAACTAGGGTACGGAGAGGGGAAAAAATTAGTAAAAAATGGAGGATAAATGGGGAAGGGTTTAAATAACAATAAAATGCTCATAAAAATTAATTTAAAATATCTTTAACCTATATAAAAAAAACGAATGTTACATCCATCAATTGAAGACGACCCGCAAACATGATTTATCCCATAGCAGACGACCCACAGAAAATGACTTAATCTGAGACATCTATGTACAATTCTATGTATCAAAAATAAAATATAAAAATTATAATAAAAAACAAGGTTAATGAAGTTTCGCATGCATATCCAAACTATACATCTATATCATACATTCCAGGCATATAAACACTACAAAAGGAGTGAAAATTGAGAAACCAATCATCCGCTTATTATAAGATGAGTTGAGTCAGAACATATTAAACTTTTAATAAGTCAAGCTCAAACAAACATCAAGTCGAGCTCAAAGTCGAACTGAAAATATGAGGACTCAATGCATTTGCACTCCAAGAGCCTGATTGGCACCAAAAATTTTTGGGGATATACCTTATTCATCTCCTAAATTTTAAGGATGAACCAGATTTATCCTTGAGTTACTTCTGTACCAAACATTCCCAAGTGTAGCAAATTTTGGAGGTCAAATCTTTTCTCATCTCCTAAATATATACATACATGTATGTTCATAAAATAATCATATGACACTGATAATGACGTGCTGAATTGATAGCAAGTCATTTACAGAAAACTACACTCAATGGTTTTATTCCATATTGGGGTCTAGAAGTGGAATATCTTGTAGTTAATAATTAAAGCAAGTATGACTTTTGAAGGCCTAAAACAACCTTTTCCCTCAATTACGACTTGTCATACCTACACTCAGCTTGTTGTATCCTACCAAATGGGGTTGCTGGAGCCGATCAACACTCAACGTAGATGTACAAAGCGTTTTCAAAGACCAGTGTTTTCATTACATTCTTGTTGTGTTGAATTTGTAGTGGTTGCCGGTGGAAGCTTTCCCTGCTGCTGAGGCAGACGTGAGTTTTTCATTATTTCTGCACAAAATCAAGTTGGAAGCCCAACTTCCTATGGTCTTGTTATGAGGTGTTCTCGTTCTTAGGAAGCAGACAAAAACTAATCCATTCATTGTGAGGATGTTACCTTGAGTGACTTTTTTTTGCATATCGAGACTAATCTAATGTGTTTGAACATAAGGGTCCAATGCAAAGAGTGTCAACGAAAAAGACAAGATTTTACCTGAAAATCTGAGAACAGGAGCCACAACAACAAACAATCGACCTTCCTTAGAGTTCGAAAATTGCAGATCAATCTCAGTGCCTCCGAGGTCTACAATTGATACAGGAACCTGACAAACCAAGACAACCGAACATGAGGAGAGAAGAAAATGTTGAGAAGTCAATGTGTTTGAACAGGTGTTTCTGTCAGACCGAGGACAAATTTCGTAGACAAATCCTTCTCTGTTTGATGGATGATGCAATTCGACATAATTGGACTGGGAAGATGAAGTGGAATACCTCTTCCTAGCCACCGGGAACCTTGAATTCGTAAGGGGTGATTGGGCTCCATCCAACTCCATGTCCTCCAGATTTATCATCGTAGGAAAATCTCCAGGAGATAGGTTCTCCTGCCTGTCTGAGCACAATACACAGGAAATCTACGTATAATCTTTTCAAACAATCCGCGGCATGTGAAGTAAGTACAACAAACTAGAATCTCACAAAAGAAACAAATATAAGCATGTAACCAATATACAGCCTTCTCATCTCAGTATTTCATTCTTCGGCATTACCAAATACCCTGATAAAACTATCATATAGAATTTAAGAATACGGTCATCGGGCAATTCCACTGCCCTTGTGCTCCCTTGAACAACCCGGATGGCGATTTTTCACAAACAGCTCTTGTGCGTGCCGGTATTTACATGATGGAGAGATCAGATTTTACTAGTCTGACTGACAGAATCAGGAAATTGACAGTTATTATTTGTCCACGCTATTACTTGAATGCATACATCACATATATGTGTGTGTAGATTTCGATGTTACCAAATACTAACAGTGGCTGCTGGTAGATGGGGGAGAACCGTCACTCGCCGTGGCTGGACCTTCGTAGGGATGAGCCACTACGCAGACAGCTCACGAAGAAAAGCTGTTGAAGGGGGCTAGGAGGAGGCCGTCATCGCTGCGGACGCGAAGAAGAGCCGAGGATGTGCTGCTGCTGCCACTGTGCCACGAGCTCTCGAAGAAGGGGGTAAAGAGGGCACGGGACCGGGAGGAGCACTGATGAGGGGAATCAGGGTTTTGTCCGAGGCGAGGGTGGATCGCTTTCAAAAATAAAAGAGGGCTCGACCACTTTTTTTTTCTGCCACGGACGGAAGTGTAGAAATATTTTTAAAACAAAAAATGAAAAGATGGGCCAAACATGTTTTTAAGACTCCTTTCGTTACGAGTTTCAAAAATTAAAATTAAAATGCCCATTGTCATGCAACCAAACACCCCAATAGCTTTCAACACGTATATACTTGAATAGTTGAATACATGGATTTTAGCCCTGGTTACAACCACACCAAGATCACTTCCATAGAGCTTCGTTGGTACCAACATTTAAATAGTCACATAGAATCCTTCAATTTTCACTTGAAAAAGTAGCAACTTCCTGTTTCTCCGTCAATCTTTGCCAGAAAATTTAAATCTATATTAAACAACTTCCGGAGTACAAAAGGAATTATTTAATCATCCAGACAAGGAGACTTTTATATACAACGCCTGCCTGCAGCTGCCAATTCAACACTCCTTTTTGCTTGAAGCCTGATATGTAAACATCAGTACAATCATTCTCCCGCACGGAAAAACAATAGATGTAAAATAACTCATTAGTTCACCTAATTTGCTCCACAATTTACTCAGGAACTCTCTTGCTCACCCTTGGATAAGTCAAGACATGCATTTGGTTAATGTGCTAACCTCACCGGTTCTGCTAGGAAATAATTCATTTAAGTGGTGTTTGATCAAGTTTAATATCAAAGTTTTAACTCTAAATTTCATGTCTAAATCCTTAGTTTGTGATAAAATTAAGTATTAATTTAATTAAGAGATTTTAACCTAACATGTTTGATAATTTTTTAAAGAGAAAAATCTTAAAGTAATGTTAATTATTGAAGGTGTTCACCTTCTCAAGCTCTGAATTGAAAACAGTTGTTTAGATTCACTTATTTGTTAGAGATATTTTCAGATATTAGAGGGTCATATAAATCTAAATTAAATGTTGTTGCCAAACACACTAAAAATTATATATAATATCTGATCAAATCATAGACATTAGAAGGTGAACAAGCCTATTCAAACGGACCCTTGGTTTGGCAATCATTCACTTGATTATATCCGATCCAACGCAAGAATTACGATCCTCCAAACTTGTAGATAGGGGCGGCAATGGATAGCGCTGGCCCGCGGTCCCTCGGGCCGGGCCAGCCCTGGGCCTTATTTCGGGGCAGACAAATGTGCCCTCACACTTTAATCGGGCCAAACAACCAGGCCCGCGGGCCATTGTTTCGCAGCACTGTTCAACCGTCCCTTAGTCCGCTAACATGCAAAATCCTTTTTGTTTTATTTTAATAGAACTTTTTGCATGTAGGGTTAGAACAAGGTACGTAGACTATAAGAGAAATTGTAAAAATTATATTTTAACTCTGGTTGCATATCTATGATTATTTGGGTGTTAAACAATATGTTTCTATCTATATATTTATTTTTATTTCTAGATTCAAAATATTTCTTTGATAGTTGATTTGATGTTTAAAAATTTTAAAAATATGATATGCATTTTATTATATAATATAAAATTTAAGCAATACGATCAAATCTATATATTTTATTATAAATTGAAAAATTATGAATGCGTAGAGTGCAGTGCATCTACTATTCTTATTTTAATTATGTTTCAAATTTTTTATCAAACTCATCTTACTTTGATATTTCAAAAAAGAATCTTAATTTTAATTTCTATATCACATCATAAATATTTATACCTTTTTTTCATATTTATAAATTTTTTATCATATTTATATTATTTTTTATTTTGAACTTTATATTTTTTATATTAGAAAGATCGGGCCGAGCCGGGCCGAGTCGGGCCAAATTTAAATTTTATGTGGGCCGGGCCGGGCCGGGCAAAAATATAATGTGGGCCGGGCCGGGCCGGCCCGTTATAATTTGAATTGGACTTTTATTGGGTCGGGTTTGGGCCCGGCCCGACCCGGCCCATTGACACCCCTACTGGTAGAGGGCAGAAAGCATTATTCGCCCACTTTCTCCTTTTATTACAAGAGAAGTCAAATGGATTCCTTGGATCAAAGTCACACAAGAATACCTCATTATCTGCAACAATGCATAAAAAGATGGCGAATGAATAGAACTAGTGTAGTCCATATTTAAAAAGAAAGTTGTGCTTCAACAACCATATTTATGAAAGTGGAGATGAAACCAAACATGTAGTTAGCTTGAGTTTTCTTCATGCGAGAATTATCATATAAAAGCACAGCTAAGTAGTCAAATGCCATTTTTTATGCTAAATGACGGTTTGATGACGAAGAATGACGTTGGATGCCAATAGCACAGTCTGCAAGTGATTGTGTGAAAATAAACTCAGAATGTGCACAAGTGCTGACAGGCCGACAGAGGTGGGAGGAAACACATGGAAATATCTAATGAAAGAAAACCATTTTTCAACCACTTCCAATA
This sequence comes from Cryptocoryne crispatula var. balansae, assembly GCA_036172225.1. Lineage (NCBI taxonomy): Eukaryota > Viridiplantae > Streptophyta > Magnoliopsida > Alismatales > Araceae > Cryptocoryne > Cryptocoryne crispatula. Next base: position 18,977,579 of record CM069925.1, on the reverse strand, counting down.
TATATATATATAATGAAAGTAAACAATTTCAGCAAGACCGACAAGCCTATAAATGCACTCTTATCAAAGAAATGAGAAGAAAGAACTGAACAAAAATGAAAAATCATCATATTAGCGATCATAAAACCAAAATTATGCCCCTCCAAGCTTAACAAATAGAAGATAAGTATGAATTTGGTGCCAACTCTGATATACAGCTCACATTATTAGTTAAAATCAATTCAAGTAACAAAGTTGTAATATGCTGGGTTCTAAAAAAGTGGAAATGGCTGGCCTTGTGACCGCCCACCTCGCCCCCTGGGCTTTTTTAAGTAACACATTTGTTTTATTATATTATAAAACTAACACAGTAACATCTTATTTTGCAGATCTAGCACACTTCTCTAAAGTTGAGTTGTCATAACTCGACTTTCCGGTGAAAAGTTCCAAGTGTATTGACTTGTTTATGGCTATAAAATTAGTCGAAAAGAATGAAACCGATTTTAATCAAATATAAAGCCAAACTATAACAATTTTATTATAAGATTAATTAAGTGGATATTTAAAGTCTAACTTTAGAAATTCAACTTTAAAATCTCTTAGCCGAAAGTGGAACTATTGTAGCTCGACTTTTGGAAATTAGCATTAAAATGGCTCCTATTTGAAAGTCTATGTCACAACCCATAAAATAAATATGTAGTAGAAATAATCCGGAAATCGAGACAGTTTAGGAGAACAAAATAATCACCCACTAGAGCAACTCAAACAACTTGGTATATTTCAAACCAAACTTAAAATCCACAACAAACCAACTATAGTCCACACCAGCAACTAAATAGGGCTCAACTTAAAGTCATCATACAACCAAATAGGACTTAACACATAGTCCAACCACAACCACATAGTCAAACCAAACAAATTAACACACTAATAACTAAAGGGGAACTCAAACGACCTAGATAAAATGGTGACCACTCATCACCAATCTCCTCGTCTTCTGGATCCTCGAGTGGCACAGGATCCTCTCCAACATCCTGCTCGAAATCTTTCCAAAATCCTGCTCAGGAAGAGGCTCCTAAAAATTTGCTGAAAAATATTAACAATGGGATAGGATGAATCACCAAAGATTTAGTAGGACTTACACCCGAACTATCCTACTATATTAGTTAAAACCTATTATTATTAATGATAAATAACCTAAAAATTTAGATCATAATACCTAAGGTTTATACTATTTATATATCTTCAATTAAAGTGGTTAAAGTATTTTTTACACTACCCAAAAGACTAGCATGATTTTATATACATTAAACCTGACATAACCTGCACTTTTAACTAAACTAGGTATGCATACACCATATAGACCTATCATAATAAAAATGACACATCTAAACCACTATCATACATGACAAAAATGCATAAATAAACAATTTGTCTAAGTGAGTCATATGTTCCACTTAGACATTGTAGTCATGTCATAGAACTAACACCAGATCTACCATATATAGAAATAACATATAGTAAGCTAAATCTCATAGCACACTTAGGCAGGAATGTACTTAGGATAAACTGTGATATCTAGAATTGACAGAAGTTCCGGATTGTTTTAATTCATTTGCTGCCCACATGTCACGAACTATAATCTAGTGAAGTAAAATTTTATCACAGAATGTAACTCACTGCATTAACTACATCTCTCAAGATGCAAGCACATAATTAACTCAAACAACCATCCAATTAACTAACCATGGATATGAAATAGATAATCTAAAATTGAAATACATAAATGAATATCCATATCTCTATACACCACATATATACATGCCAAACCACAATTTAACACAATTAAGGATAATTATCAACATGATACATTAAACTTAGAATCATGCAATTCTAACAAACTAACATATATACCATATACATGCAATTCTAACAATCTAACATGCCATATACATGCAATAACAACAACTATATACCTACTATATGAATTAACAAAGCTGAATTTTTAATAAAACTATGATTTAATTTTTACTTTGACTATTTATTAAATCAGATTATGGTTTAAGATCATCAAAATGCTAACCATGCTATACTAGTTAGATTTCAACAAAAAAACAAGATATTTAACATGCTAACATGCATTCCAATCTAATGTCTAACATGGTAAACATGCATGATCATTCAATCTATATAGCATATATGGCTAAACAAGCCTTAACTACATCTAAGCATGCTAGTAAATTGATTAGCCCACTATTTTTTTAAAATTTTTTCTAACTAATGTTAACTAGCATGTTTTAACGGTTTAAATTAATCATATCAAAATGCTAAGAATAGCTGATACGCCTACCTTAAGGACAATGACAATCTACCGGACGACGTACACATGCCGATAGCAATGACAGCGAAAAGTTGAGCCAAAAGGTCTCCTCATAATCTGTTAGGAGGAGAATATGGTATAAAAGAGAAGAAATAGAGATGATAGAAGAGAGGACGATACGAGAGGGAGAAGAGAATAGAGGAGAGAGAGGAGGTATTACCAGTCAAAGGGGGCAGCACAGGTTATCAACAGCCTTGGCGGCCACAGGTGGGTGAGAAGCGGTGGCAGAAGGTGCAAAGGTGGTGGTTGACAATAGGCAAGCGACGCGTGGCTCGAGGACCAATGGCGGCGACGGGCTGCTCACGTGCGGGGTCAACGACCGGTGACAACCACCTAACAGCCCTTCCGTTGTCTCCTTGCACATCACCTGAGCATGTTCTCAAATATGTCCTATACACAGCCCTTTGCACTCCTATTAAAGCCCCCTCTGTTGGCCACCTAACAGCCCTTCTACTATCTCCTTACACAACACTTGAGCATGCTCTCAAATATGTCCCATACACAGCCCTGTGCACACCTGTTAAAGCCCCCTTTGTTGACCACCTAACAGCCCTTTTGCTGTCTCCTTACACAACACCTGAGCATGCTCTAAAATATGTCCTATGCAAATCCCTTTGCACACCCACAAGTAGGCCCCTTGTGTGCCTTAACCTGTCCCCTAAACAAGTCCCAAACAGCCCCTTAACCTGTCCCCAATCAGGTCCCCAAACAATACCAAAACAGACCCCTACACAGGCCCTAAACTTGCTCCCTATAGCCCCTTTATTGGCTTCCTAAAAGCACCTAGAAACCTATCCATTTCGATCATTTAGATAGCCCCACTTCTATCCACTTGTGTAGCAGTTAAGCTGAACCCATGGCAGTCCTTGTTTTTCTCATGAAATCAGCACCTGTTTAACCCCAAATATGCCCTTTGTGCAGTCCTTTAAGAGTCCCAAGCCCCTTTGTTGGCTCTCTTAAACAACACTTAAAAAGGTCCAATTTCAGCCCTCCTTTTTAAGGTTCACACCACCCATTGCTGCAACAAGAAGAGCAAAACAAAAACTAAGGCATGCAGGTTGCAAAGCAAGTAATGCTGGCCTTTGAAGCTCAAAAGAAGCTTCTTTGGCCCGAGGACTTTAAGACCAACTCATTATGCCGTTGAGACATGACATAAACTTGCTCACCAGGCCTTGAACACAACAAAAATGACTAAGTCTAGGGAGTTAATCCGCCACTGAACACTGCCCTGGACATTTCAAACTTCAAACTAAAAATGACTAAGTTTGGAGAGTTAACTCACCATTGGACGCCACCTCAGACTTCACACCTAAAAAACTATGTATGAGAAGTTAACTCACCACTGGACATTACCTTAGGTTTCAGACCTAAAAAAAAACTAAGTTTGGAGAGTTAGCCCACCACTGGGGGCTGTCTCAAGCTTCAAACTTCAAAAAAAGGTTAAGAAAGTCTACATTTTACTTTGACAATTCATGGACATGCACTCATACTTAGACAATATTCATGACACGACATATAAACTACCAACAACTTTGTACTCCAACTTGGACAAATGCAATGAAGTGTCAAGTGTCGACTCAACTACATGTGTTCGGGTAATTGATATTAGCTCGACGGACCGGATGGGATGCGGACTGAACATATAAACTAAGTCTAAAAATACTTAACCAAATTTGAAAACAGACTTAATCAAATCTAAAAACAGACTTAATCAAATCGGAAGAATACTTAATCAAATCTAAACTTGTAATATAAATAAAAACTTAACATAATATGAAAATTTTAATTAAACTCACTTTTTCTAGTGAAAGTTAACTTCTTAAACAAGACAAGCAAAACACATCAAAAAACACTTTAAAACACTTAAAATCTGTCTCAAAGCATGGAAGATCAGATCGCTTAACAATTTGAAATTTAAACTTAATCAAATTGAGTTGAAATTTGAAAACACTTAAAACATCTGAAACACATTCAAATCGGTATCAAAACATACCAACCAACATAAAAAATAACAAAAATCTCTTAAGTCAAATGACAACTAAACCAAACAAATTTGATTACTTAAAACACTCACAACTCATTCAAACTCAAACAACTTCAACAAAAAGAACAAAAAAAATGACTTCAAAATTTAACTAAGTCATGATCAAGTAACTCAACTTGAACACAATTAAGACATTCAAGTCTTGAAACTCATCAATTTTTACACTAAGTAAAATTCAAATATGAAATCTAACACTTCAAATCAAAACTTAAACTAACTCCAAACAATACAAGTCAAACTCTCAACAAAATTAACTTAAACAAATTTATTTGCTTCACATCGGGCCCAAAAGACCAACTCCTATTGTGTTCTTTACATGTTGTGAATGTACATGCTCTTGATAAACATATCACTATGACAGTTAATTAAAAATGTTCAAACAATTATTCAATGTAAATGAATGTCAAACATTTGCATCATCCAACGTAGAGTCAAAACAAAATTCTCATAAAATCTAAATTTTAGTTCTATACTTTTATAATATCACCCGAACTATCTAGTATCGATATAGATTATCACCTATTTTGCTAAAAAATTTCATGATTGCAATACAAATCCAAAACCTTATCATGACTGCAATATATCACTTTTAAAAAATTACAAAACCATTTAAAAAAATTCATTTTATCATGCAATCAAAAACCTTCTTAGATTCAAAATTATTAAATATCTAAAAGTTAAAAAAATTGAAGGGGTAATATAACGGACATTTTTTTTCCTGAAAATGGGCAGGCTGCATACAGGATGCCAGAGGGCAGACAAGGAGCGGCCACTACTGTGCAAAAAATTGGAGGGCAGGCAGGTGAACCCCGTTCTTGCACGGGGAAGCCTTCACAATTTTGATCGTCTTAGCTTAGCACAGCACACAATGTTTCCAGTCAAGGTGGACTAGGGTTGGTCAGGTCAGTCAGGCCTAGAACGGCTGCCTTGGGCCCAGGCTTGGGCCGAACAACTCCGAGCCCGGGTCATTGAAGCAGGTCGAAGAAAACATTTTCTACGTTGTGCAATGCACTTAAAAAATGGGATCGTCTCCCGAAGGCTAAATCGCCAATAGCTGTACAGGTGTTCAGGCATGAACTCCGAGGGAGAACTAACTGCACTGCTCATTGTGCTGTAGCTGGTTACACCTGATTCTTGCCAGACCAAGGGGTGGCCCTCATAAAACCAAGCTTCCGCCAACTACAGTGCTTATTCCGGTAGAAAAGGTAGTCTGAATGTCCCATTGTAAAAACCGCCAACGCCGTTTGGACTCTCCGGGTCCTCGAGCCCAGATCGCAATTTTGGAGAGTTAACCTCTTCATGAAGTGGAAGGATAAACAGACGAATATTTGGCTCTTCTCCAATTCTTTCAGACTTGAGTTTGTAGCTTTGGATGAAATCCATCTGTGCATAAATTATTTGGGCTGACCTTGGCAGTAGCTCCACGGGCTCACCCTTGGGAATCACAACCTGTTCAATCGCTAGTCTGGCCTCCTGAGGGATTCGGCAACAGTCAACATGTCAGTTGTCACTGTTCATTGAAAACAATTAGCAAATAAATGACACAAGTACTGTGCATGACAAATGTATTCTTCTGTAAAAAAAAAGCTTCCAAGAAGTATCAATGTAAAATTAAAATCCCTGGGGATGCATTTCGTTTCACCTCTATCGCATCAGCTTTCTCCGGTGCTTTAGTTTCATCTTCACATTGCAAGTACTGAGATGCCTTGCCATGTTCAACCACAAGGGCACGAAGAGCCTTCGTGATTTGCAGTAATGAACTGGTCTATCATATTATTGAACAGATATCAGTTACAGGGCAATAACCATCAGGAGAGCAAAGGACGCTAATGGTTTGTTTTGTTCACCTTAGTTACATAAATTGGTGTGTCATGAGCTTTGGCAGCAGCTTGGATCCGAGAATTTTTTTTAAGTTTAGAATGAAGTGCTAGAAAAGCATCAGCTTCACTAATGTTATCAGTCAGCTTGATAACTTCATTTAGCCTTAATTGCATAATTGCTTGCACGACACTTATCTCCAGAATCTACAGCAAACATGAAGTACAGTTAAAATCTATGTTGTTTAGCAAATAATAACATAGAGAAACCATAGGGCCAGAGAACAGTGTAACTGATGAGGTTGACAGGAATGCTTTCCCGTATACCGTTGAGCATGCTATACAAGTAATCAAAGTAACCTTTTTAGTAATACGAACACCGGGATGAAGAACTGGTAAGTATCAGAAATCGTGTACTATTTAAGTGCCCTTTTACACCTCAGCTTATACCATAAGATATCTGGTCGCATAAAATCCATATAGCAGCATCTTTTATTTCCACACACAGTGATGCGGAACAAACCGCTCAAAACCAAAATAAAATGACCAAAAAGACTAAAATAACCAACTAACGTAAAACAATAAATTAAATGGAACGAAATGCTAAAACCCTTATTTGTCCAGCGCATATTTCCTGATTTAATCCATCTTCCCACTATGTTGATGCTGGAACAGGGGTCCTGGTGCATGGAATATGATGTCCAGAGGAGTCCCAATCACACGCGTGGAGGCTGGAAAAACCACGTGATGACGGGGTTGCATGGAGGAAACCCACAGAATCTTCTGAACTTGTGCGCGGAAAGGGCCGGCGGGTCATGGACTTCCCATATGCAAACAGACCCTGGGAAGAAGATTGCGGAGGTCCTGTGTGCGCAGGTGGCGACCGGAAGAAGCTTCTGGATGTCCTTGTGAGTCCAGAGGACAAACTGGATGCAATCGAACTGAAGCCTGGAAAATCCTCCCAGCGCACACAAACATCGACCGAAAGAAACGCAAACTGCTCTCGTCAGAAGTGGAGACGGGATCCGGACTCCATGACTTTTTCACCGTGAAATCTGAAGTCGCAGGACTTTCCTTCTTGATGCCGAACAGATCCAGAAACGCAATGTCGATGCTCTTCACCGGTGGAAACAGATCGGGGGTTCGCCGGTACTGTTTTCCCTCTGATGAAGACTGATTCGAGGAAGTTCTGCACCGGCGATTCGGAGGAAGGCCGAACTGACAGCAACAGACGTTGGAAAGGTCTGGGGATCGCTAGACACTTTGAAGACCTTGTCGAGGAGGCTAGGCCGTCACCGTCATTGATCCGTCCGAAGGAAGACGATGACGATGATGAAGAGGCCAAACAGCAGATATTTTCGTCGTTGATGAAGCACCTATGAAGGGGAAAGTCGGATGAAGGCACAGAGAACAGAGGATAGGGAAGGAAGATAGACGGCGACCCTGCCAGGAGTAGGAGGAAGAATAGGAAGGCACACAGCCGAAATCGAGGAGACGAGGAAGAGGAGAAGTGCCGGCCATCTGCCGGAAGTTGGAAGAGACAACGGCGCTTCATCGCCAGGGTTGGAGGAGAAATGGGGGCCGCAGCCCCCTGCACGGGAGACTTGCCCGAAGGGCCAAAAAAATTCACTGTTCAACTATTGAACTTCTCTGTATAATATGTACGACCGATCCTCATTATATAGAGGATGATGAAAATAATAAGAAAAGACTTCCATCGTCTACTATTTACGGACTTGGACTGAAATTTTTAAAAGACTCTTAAAATTGAAATTTTCGTCCCCATCACACAGCCATCTATGTTTTCAAATAATACACACCAATTAATGAAAGGAAACATGGTAATGTCTTAAGCATTCAGTGCTACAGAGATAGTACCGCATGCTCAGCATGGTTGTCAAAGCGCAGTATCAGTATCACAGGCAAACTGATAGTCTGCTTTATGCAGAGCCAATAAAGTGGGGGCTTTGGGCGCTGAAGTGCTAAAGTGACTCAAGCCACCGCTTCTGCCAGTCAACAACTAGGCTCACCTCGCCTCAAACACTTTAGGCAAGCACCTCAGGCATTTGAGATGAAGTATTTTTTTAACATATATTTATATTTTATTAATTTATATGGCTGACCCAAAATAATTTGAGACTAAGATTCGAGTTCCAATGAGTTGAATATATATTATAAATAGAGAGAGATCAAATGATCTTATGCTAAAAAATACACGTTATAATGACTTGTGATCTTATATTATCAAATACATATATTATTAAAAAATTATCTTATTTAGTAATATTTAAAAGTAGACAAAATAAAAGTTTAGCTTCATTCTAACCAAAACAGTGCTCTTTGGAAAGATTGTAAAAATTATCCCTAATTAAGTTTTAACAAGTCAATATAGATTAATGATTTTAAATGTTATGATCAAAAGAGAAACAAACACATTCAAAAAAAAATTCGGCTAAAATAAAATGGTGACGATAAAAAGGGGTGAAGGAAGCATTTAAAAATTAAATTTTTGAGATGAATGATTGAAAGTCAAATATATAAACCAATACTATGTAGATAAACATACAAAGATTGAAGAGGTGGTTAGAAAAGTACTTGAAAAGTCTAAACAAAGTATCCTCCAAAGAGAGATGGTGGTAAAATGAAGGAATGCAAAAATTGGATTTGTAAAAATATGTTCGAATGTTATAACACCAAAACTAAAAAAATAGTATAAGATAACAAAAAGTGAGATGAAAAAGATTATTAGACAAATAACAAGCAAGACTTAAATGAGCAAGAATGAGAGAGAGAGAGAGATCTTAATCAAATTAGATGTGTGAAGAATAATGAAGAAAAAAATTTGATAGAAATAATGACAATAAAGAGAGGAGAATAAATCATTTTAATACTCTTTTTTAATAATAATTTTGCTAGAAACATAAAAAATAAAGGATATAACAGAGCTTAATATGAAGTATATTAGGGAATTAAATTCTCAAAAGATCTCTATTGAAATATGAAAATATTTGAGAAATTTAAGAATAGACTGATTAGTTCAATTTTTTAACAAACTCTTATTCTCTAATAAAATATCAAATAAATAGAGAAACGTCATCATACTTAATTTGGGAGGGTTATGGGCCATCACTTACAAGATATTATAATTATTTCATACAACCAATATTATTTTATGCTTGGTCAATTTATAATCAAAGATATTTTCCTCATTAGAGAATTGATACACAAATATCAAGATACGAAGAAAATTCTACCCATGGTGTTTATAAACTTGGAATAAGTTTATGATATATATTATTAGAGGTGCTCACCTCTAGTGCTTAGGTTTTGAGGTGAGACAAGGTGGCTGACAACCACCTAGCGTCACCATAGATTGCCCGAAGCGAGGTGAGGAGTCAACCTCTCCCACCTCTCCCGAATCCAGTAAGGACCAATCTATCTAACTTAAAAGCCCTTCCCCTGATCCCCACCCTCACCCCGATGCCGAAAGGCTAGGAACCATCGGAGCTCACGGGGAGAGAATGTCTTCATCATCTGTGGGTGACATCTCCTCCATCTTCATCACCATCGTCTCCACCTATTAAAATCGCCATCTTCCTTAGAGCTGAGGGCTCTCTTCCAGTGCACACGAGGACAAGTTGACTGAGGCTGGAAAAATTTTTTTTTGTTCTTTTCTTCATTCTTATCTTCTTCTAAAGTTGTTTTTCTTCGTAGTGTTAAATTTAAGGTTCCTCAAACCCTAAAACAGGTTGTTCTTTCAGTGCATGCCTTAATGGTTATAGGTGAGTATTTTTTTCCTTCAACGTATCTAGATTGAAAGTATATCATTAAATCTAAATTGAGGTTAAATTTACATGTTTTATATGACTCATCTGCCATTGGATCAATTTTGGGATTCAAGTATACATGTCCGGTCCGAACCAGTGACATCGAACTGGCCCTTCTCATTTATGTTGATACTTAACTCGAGTTTTGATCCCAAATTACTTGATATCAGACATAAGGATTCTATATCTCCACTCATGTCGATTTTAAACTACTTCAAAGATATTTAAATCATCTAAATCATGTTGAATTACCCCTCTCCAAGTTTACCTAGATCTACCATGTTCTTTTTTGGTCAAGTTATTTTAATATTGTCTACTTTTCTAACTAGAGCCTTCAAAAATTTACGTTCAATATGTTCAAATCATCTCAATTTTTCTTCTTTCAATTTGTCTACCGTTAGTGTTACTCCTACATTTTTTTAATATATTCATTTATTATTCTATTTAATTTAATATGACCACTCATTCATCTTAACATTCTCATTGCAACAACATTTATTTTAAAAGTAGGTTTTCCATTTATCATCCAACATTCACTATCATACAACATTACAAGTCTTATAATTATATTAGAAAATTTTTATTTCAACTTTAATGGAATAGTACAATCACATAGAACTCCCCTGAAGCCAATCTCTACTTCATCCCAAGGTAAGAGGGGTCGGGGGTTGTGACTGGGTCAATCGGCCACCAGACTGACCCGATCGCAACCCAATTTGTTATTATTTTTTAAAAAAAAATCAAAAAATTAAGAAAAATACAAAAAAACTCAAAAAATACAAAAAAATCAAGAAAAAAATTTAAATGACATGATTTAAACAAATAATTTGTCAACTTTATTTCTTTGTGACATGTTCTATATTTTATAAGTAATTTATGTACTCTCCCCATGTCATTTAGGTTGAGTAGAAAGTTTGGTACATATATACATGATGATCATATTCGTCAGTTCCTCGGGAAATCATCCTAAGACTTGATCATAAAGAATCACCATAGCTATTGTAGTCATAGGTTGGTTAGATCGAAGTGTTTGATGACTTCACATAATTCATTTCATAATGCTTTTGGCTATATATAGAGAACCAAGAACTTTAGGATAAATCATATACATAATTAAATAACTAATGAAGTAATTAGCAACTTAATTAAGTGATGAACTACTTAATAAACTACTTGAATATCTAATTAACTAAGTACTAACTAACTATTAACTAATTAATTAACTAACTAAAATTAATAAAAGAATTAAATATCTAATGAACTAATGAAGTAATTAAACAAGGAAGAGAGCAAAAATTAAGAGTAAAAAATTGAGAGCAAGAGAGCATTTGAGTGAGCAAGAGTAAGGTGAGGAGTAAGAGAGCCCCTTAGGGGCCTAAAAGGGGCTGGAAGGGGGGGCTTAAGCCCCCCCATTTTGCAACGGTCACATGACCATTGTAGGCAGGGTCATGCGACCCCGCCCGGGTCATGTGACCCAGTCTCTAAGTCGCGCGATCTCGCAACCCAGCCTACGGGTCAGGCAGACTAGGTCGCGGCCAGGCCAATCACAACCCAAAACGACCAGGTCGGGCCCGGGTCGCAACCTGGGTCCCGACCCAATTTTCCATGCTTCATCCAACATGTTTTAATTTTATGATTAACATTTTCGTCACATTCTCCATCTTTTTAAATAATTGATCCAAGATACTTAAACCGAGTTCTTTGAGATAATATTACCATATTCAAAATAACACCATAACATACTTCTCTTTAGTTTTCATTAAATTTACAATACATATATTCTATTTTAGTTCTACTTATATGAAACTTTTAAAATTTAAAATATGTTTTCATAGTTCTAACTTCCTATTCACTCTGTCTTATCCATTAATAAGATATTGTTTGTAAATATCATATACCAAAGAATATTTGATGTGGGATAAAAGGACCAAAACGAACTAAACAAGCCGATATGAAAGCGGACCGGACTTAAACCAGTCAAAAGAGGCCTGAATTGGCCCAAAACAAGTTGAACCGACTTCAGACCGACTAAAAAATGCCATGAACCGGGTCTAAACCCGGTCAAACCAACCTGTGACCCAATCTGGGCCATGGACTGTAGGGCTGTAAACGGATGCGGATAAAATTCGAATTTACTCCGAATTCGTATCCGTTTAGGTGGATAATATCCGATTTAAGATATCCGTCGGAGCGGATATCCAGATACGGATATTATCCGAATGTTAATCGGAGCGGACACGGAAATGCCCGCTCCGCTCCGTTTAAGATCCGCTCCGAATTAATCTTTGATAATATATACATAATATATATAATTATATATTTAAAATCATTATATTTATAAATATGATTAAATATTCTCTATTATATATTAGTATACTAAGTTAATGTTAATAAATATATGGTAAATTTTATATTTATACTTTTGTTTCTATGTATTTGTATATTATTAAATATATTAATCAAGTAATATTTAATTAACATTCCGAAGCGGATATTATCCGTATCTGCTCCGAATCCGAAGACTATCCGATTTATAATATCCAATCCGTATTTGTATCCGATTCGAAACGGATACGGATTATCCGATTAGCTAAACAGAGCGGATACGGAAACGTCATATCCGCTCCGTTTACAGCCCTAATGGACTGGGCTGGTGTGAGCTGACGACAGGCAAACCAACAAGGGGTCGGTCGCGTGGTCGCCTGCGCGGGGTGGCTGGGGTGACATGGCCAGTTCCGATTGCGCCCGAGAGTGTTGGGGTGTCTGCACAACGGTCGGCTTGTGACGGCAGATGTGGCCACATCTCCCGACAACCCACCGCCATCATTGAGGGTGTCGTCCGCACAGAGAGAGGGTCGGGAGTCTCCGAGCACAAAGTTGCTGCCAACAAGAGCACCGAAAGGGAGGTCCAACGTGGCCAGCGGCCTTGCAGCGACGATCCTTCGTCACCGTCGCAAGCGCAGAAGTCCGCCAAAGTCATCTTCGAGCTCCTCCCCCCATCTTCGTCTATTCGTCATTGCCCAAGAGGTGGCAAGCGAGAGGTGGCAATGGCTGCACGACCGTCGAGCACCGTTGATGAAGAGACACCGACGGGGACATCTAGTTCGTTAAAGTTCTCAACGGTGGGGCACAACGGTGGGACAACGAAGGGGGCTAGTGCTGTTGTGATCCAAGGATCACCAGTTCACTTTAGTCGAGGGGGGTGCTACCAATGGGGAACTAGTCGCTCAGGTGTTCCCGTTTGCTGATGAAGCCAAGGTCGACAAGTGAGCAAGTGCTAGAGACAAGCAGATGACGATCGTGCCCTATGAGGGAACCGAGAAGGAGAAGCTATGAATGGGGAGGGAGAAGCGGTCCTTGTGACTGGAGTGGAAAGAGAATAGGAACCGGGATCTCCTAGGGGTGAGGAAGAGGCAAACGATGCTATCTTCGCTGGGGTGGAAGGAGGGAGGAAGACGACGGCCCTCCTGGTCGGGATGATGAAAGGAGACGCGGGGTGGGGAAGAAAGGATGGGGCAGAGCCCCCTTGTGGGCGTAACTAGCTGATGGCTCCCAAAAATTCACTGTGTATCATCATTTCATGATGGATACCCCTTATACAGAGATGGCATATTACAAAATAGACCTCCTAAGACTCCTATTTACCGACTAGTCCCTCTCAAAGACTTAAATATGAAAAGACCTAAAAATTACCAAAATTTGTACCTATCAATATCATTTTGTATAATCTTCATAAATTCATCTATAACTAATGCAAAAAATAAGAAATTATTGCAAACCCTCAACGTAAGCCAATTAAAATAGAAAAATATCTTGTTTCTTCTCTAATTATGCATACACAAGTGATTACTTTATCATATCTCCATCATTTGTATATACCTAATAGGCACCATCTTTTGTTCCAACGCCCACCATAAAACCTTTCTTGAAACTCTATCATACGCCCTTTTCAAGACACTTTTCTTCATATTTCAATATTTCTCTATCAGACTTCTAATTTATTGTTTATACATAAAAAATTTTAACTAGTTTAGAGGGAAAAGAAGAGATCAAGTTGCACATACAACAAGCTAAACAAACAAGAATAGGAAAAGTTGGTATGATTAAAGAAGTGAAAGGAATGGATAATCTCCTTAAGGTGCAATACCAATACATATACAGATTCACAAAATACAAATCAAGACATGTCGGTGAATAATCCATTTTTTATGCCTCCATAGATGTAAGGCCCTACAGACTATTTTTGCACATTTAATCCCAAAGAGTCTAAAGACAAATTTGTGAAATACAAAAAATTTGAAATAAGAAAGAATAAAAGAGTTATTCGATATATCACTAGATTAGATAGATGAATCAAGTAGACATCTCTTTTAACACAACGCAACTTAATACCTTTCAAACTATGTTGGAAGCAATGGGCCAATTTATACCATGTTTGAACAGCCCAAGCAATCATAAAATAAAAGAGACTCTACTCTTACTAAGAAAAGAGATTGAGACAACCCAACAACGAAAGAAAGAAAGAGTTGGGAAAATTTTAGTTGCATCATTATGTTAGATGCATGGACAGATAGAATAGAGAGAACTATGATCAATTTTCTTGTCAAGACTCCAACATTAACAATGTTTTAAAAATCGGCCAATGCTAGTTCAGAGATAAAAGATGCATGATTGTTAACAGGTATGTAGGATAAAGTTTTGAAAGAGGTTAGTCCACAAAATGGAGCCAATTATGTGGTCGCAAGAAGATTGTTGATATTAACACACCCTCACTTATTTTGGACATCATACGCTATACAATGTATTGACTTGATGTTGAAAGATATTTTTTAAATTCTCTGATTAAATCTACAATTTGAACATGCCGAGTATGTGAAAGCTTTTATTTATGGGCACACTAAAATCTTTGCAATGATGAGAAAGTTTACAAATGATAGAAATTTTGACAGAGCAACCATAACATAGTTTCCAATAAATTATCTCAACTTGGAAAGTCTATATAACTGTAAGGACGAGTTGAGACGTATGTTTACTTCAGAGAAGTGGGCTTCTAATAACATTATGTGGGAAAAAAGCTGAAGAAAAAAATCATGTGAAATTTTTATGAAGACTACATTTTGAAAGAGAGACAATTGTCTTAAATATATTCAAGCCTCTTGTCCTTATGTTGCGGTTGGTTGATGGTAAAAAAAATGGCAATGGGATATATTTATGAAATTATGGATCGTACAAAAGAATATATCAAAAGGGTATTAGATGATAAGTTGAACAAGTATGGTCCAATTTGGGACATTGTTAACAGGTATTGGGATTTTCAACTTCATCGTCCTCTACATGCAGCAAAATATTATCTAAATTATCAATTCCATTATGACAATCCCAAAATTGAAAGTGATGGTATGATCAAGCAGGATTTGAATGATTGTATAGAACAAGATCTAATTTTCAAATAATCGATGATGTATAGAAATGCTCAAGACTTATTTGCTAGAGATATGGCCATCCAACAATGCATGACACTCACTCCTGCTAAGTAAATTTAATAATAGATTAATAATTTCTCAAAATACTCAATTTAAATATGTTAGTTTAATTATCCAAAACAATGAAGATTATAACAACGATGACCATCAGATAAGTAAAATAGATAAAGTGAAAATTGACTATATGGACCATATGTAAATGTAAGATTATACTAAAGTTTAAATATAAATTTTGCCATACACCTTTAAGACATGTAATATCAGATGATAGTGAATGATAGATAATGAAGAAAAAACATGCTTCTAAAATAAGTGTTGATGAAATGAAAATACTAAAAAGGATATATGCCCATACTGGATTAGAAAGAATATGAAATTAATATATTAAATAAAGTCAAAAAATTTAAAGCAAGTTAACAAAAAAACTAAAATAGTTTGAACATATTAAATGTAGACCTAAGAAAGTTTCAAGTAAAAAAATAAAAAAATAAAAAAATAATAAAAGCAAAATAACTTAGTAAAGCTAAGCTAACCTAGGGGAAGGTAGTCCAATATGATTTGACACATTTAAATTAACTCTAAAGAAATAATTCAAAATCAATATAAGTAGAAAAAAGAGAATGCATATGGCTAACCGTAAATAATTTACTAACAAAGCTAGAATAGAGTTGACTTGAATTGATATGGAGAGAAAAAGGGTACTTAGTTTGATAAGAGGCATGAGTAAAATAAGGTCATAGATATTTTAATTAATTACACATGTTTATTTCATATATCTTGATGACCTTTGTGGGTGTTCAAAATCTATTTTTAGTTGTCCCTAGAACAAATTTTTTATGATTTTTAATATAGTTGTCTCTAAATTGTGATTAGAATAAAAAACAATTAAAATAAATTAAAAAATAAAAACACTAAATTATTTTAAAAACTGAATTTGGGAATGGACCATCCACAACAGCCAACCTAGAGCCCTCAAGGCCAATCTCATTATCACCCTACAATAAATCAGTTGATTCGTTGTGTGATTAACCAGTTGAAAACTGGACCAAAATGGTTGATGCTAGTTGACCTGATTCGATATGTGCTACCATGGTCACAGCCCCCACCCAGTATGTTGTATGGCCAAATGTTGATCCATCTTGAAGAGAAACAGCAAATACATCTCTTTTAAAATAGAAGGTAAAATGACAAGTCTAAAAGACCACTACCCAAATATGAATAATAGGTCATATCTTTTTCCTTTCTTGAGTGTCGCAGTTGCCAGTTGGCCGACGCCAAGAGACATTTCACCATGATATACGATCGTCCTGGGATCGAATCCAGGATGTCCTCCCACAACAGGAGGAAGGGCCTTGAGCAGCGAGGCAGTGTCCCCACTGCCCTATGCACAGGAGACGATCATAACATATGCAATCCATTATGATAAGACCAACTACACCACATGTTGACAAAAATCTATACCTACACTACTTTATTTCTGTGTAAAACATAAATGTTTCATTGGTTGTATCAATTAGTCAATAACATAGCTGTCAAAAGCGCCAAAACACCTGACAGCAGTAAAACGACTGCCCACTTTATACGGGCCACATAAAAGAGGTCAGTTGGGCCTCTTAAGCAGTAAAGTGACCCAAGAGATCACTTAAGTGGTTCCGGATCCAACAATCTGCAATCGGGTCCAATCTGTAAACTGATTAGTTGACAATCTGCAATCAGTTCTGAATTCACTTATTCCCCCTCATCCTTCCCCTCATCACCCTCGACCCCACCCATTCTCTCTAGTTCGACTACAACATAGACGAGTTCTCTTCAATTCCTGTTCTAACTGGCCAGTGCTGGTATGATCCAAACTCATGGGCAATTCCCTTCGGGCTGCCAGTCCCCAATCACCACTTCCCTACCCCTTACCCCCCATTAGTCAATTATCAATCCTCCAATCCCTGATACCCTTTTTTTATTATTTACATACAAATTTAGTTATTTCGAGTTATCACATTATGAGTAATTGTGATATTTTACATATGAAATGTCAAATTTTGCATTTATATATTATAGATAGCCCAAAACTTTTGGTCACTTTGACTTTACCACTCTTCCGATTAAGCGGACATCTTGTTGCTCAAATGTTCAAAGATCTCTTCGTTGCTTTGGTCACTTTGCCACCTTGACAATGATGATCAATAATAATGCATGTATCCACGTAGTATTCAGTTACTACTAAATTTGGTCCAGAAACCAGTGCATGCATCAACTAGATAAGGCAAGCAATATTTATGCTCACAAAAGGTCTAGAATGCCTGTTAAGCATTCTATCTTTGAAACCCATGAAAGATGTAGAATACAATTACGGATTGCAACATGGTGAAAAGTAAATGTCAATAGTAGAAGCAAACCATATCTATACTACTGAATACACATGTAAAAGACCAGCATTAAGTAAGAAATACTAGTAACTGTAAACTACTCTCTCACAAAGCTCAAAGTATTAGTATACCTGATCCCCTAAGCTGAATGAATTTATCGATAAAGCAGCTTGCTTAAAAGCACATTTTGTGTTATTTTTGTCTCACATGCAAGCCAAGATATACCCTACAATATTGGAAAGGTTCATACCCCATAGATATATAAGCAGATGGATCCCTCAATTTTGGAAGAGTACTCATCCATGTCATTCATATTGATTATGCTACCATCATTTGTTATTTTTTCACCTTTCTCCAACTGTTCCTGAACAATAATTTCACCAGACTGTTGAGAGATGGCATCAATCAAACTGCAGCTTGTTAATGGAGGGTTCTCATCCACAAATGGTTGAGAGTTCATCTTCCTAACTTCAAATATAGGAGACCTACCTGTATTTTCCATAGAAACAAAAGGTTAAGAACAAGTGCCAGTGCATTTATCTCATGAAGTCATTAAGGATGAAATATGATTCCAGAATTGGTTAACTATCCCCACTGGTAAATGGATATAACCTGAAAGAAGTGCATCAACTGTTGCTTCCAGATTGCGATGAACTCGTAGCTCAGTTTTTGACACGATCTCCACACCACAAGTAAATGTTGAAGGTCCTATCCTCTCCAGCACGGTCTTCTGAACACCTCTTCTACTAGCTTCATCATCACCTAGTGTGACACTCTAGAATATATAACAATGCTGATCAGCAGAAAAAGAAATCCAAGTATAACATCTCATTGGTAATATGAACTAAACTTTTGAAATTTATGATTGGCTTACAAATAATTATATGTTTTCTCATTCCTCGGAGATTGCCTTTTATATGAAAATATGTGAGGTTATTATGCGACTTCATGAATTTACAATCAGACCTCTCCCCATCAAACTCGAACATATTCCATGTTAATTACTTCAAACAAAGTCTCAACCACTATATCAACACATGGTATAGAAGCTGCATTTGAATACAGATCTAACATCCAATTTAACTTTCCCATGGTCTTCAGTTTAATTTATCTTCCTTGAAAAGATTTTGTTTATTTAGGTATTCTGTATTGGTTAATGATTTTAGTTCTTTAATTGACATTAATTTAACCTTTTTTATTATTTATCTTTCTGGTTAACATATCAATTTCTGATTTATTAAATTTAATATCAAATATTTGATTTTTGTATTATATTTAATTATTATTTCATTGGTTTGGTTGGGTCTTATTTTGCTGTTTGGATTAATTAATTAATATTTTACCTTAACGGTAAGAATTATGACATTTTCTGTATTTTTTATTTTTATTTATCATGACAATTAATTTTATTGCTTTTGATTTCCTTTTATTGTTCATTATCTTTTGGTTTGTTTTATCTAGTTAATTATCAGTTTTATATTAATTTATAATTTAGATCTGAAAGTTCTGAGATTTGGAATTCTTAAATTTAAGTTATAGATTTAGATATCAGATTGGAGGACTGTATGACTTGAGTTTTTAAAAAAATGATCCCAGATCTGAGTGTTTTGGGATTTGAATTTTATTTGTTTAAGATCTGTGCGCTTTGAGTTTGTTTGTGTTTTTATTTAATCTGATTTCATGTTTGGGATCTTGAGAGCTCTTTGGATCAGACTTCCCTCTTTTTTGAGTCTGACAATTTGGGATTGGGAACAACTTTGATTTGAAAGTTTTCAAGTCTAGGATATGAAATTTGAGATTTCAGATTTGATTTGAGACATGGAGACCCTGATTTGTGGTTCCACATTTTCAAGGTTTGGGTGTTCCATTTTTAGTGGGCAGTTTCAAAATTCGTAAATTTCCACTGCACTTAGATTAGCTATAGATCATTTTCCTTGCAGTCACAATTTTCCAAAGAAGAACTGGAAGTTAAAGCTCTTCCATAATAAATTTGACCTTGCAAACAAGAAAGATTCAGGTCCTGTCATACAAATTGAAATGACGAAGAAAGGACAACTAAGTCAAAGAATGCTACAACATTGTTGAATAAAATGACCTCTAAATTAGCAAATAACCATAAAATAGCCATGTACACTCTGATACACATGCCTCAGGATCGGAGACTTGAAAAAAGAATCAGAACATAGATAGACACAAGGATATAGAAGTATTGCCAATGTTAAGTGGCAGACATGTTACAACAGTGAAAGTATGAAAAGGGCATGGGAAGCATGTTTAGCCAGAATACATGAAGAAACAAAAATAGAGAGAAGCAAAGCTACACGTAGTGCAGCAAAATTAACATACGGTGCATGCATAGACTCCAATCCATGGCCTTCTAACAGGCCTTCTTTTTCAGGATCCCACCAAGATCTGGAATGTGTATGAAAAGGTGAGCTGTGAGTCTGACTGAATTTTTGTGCTTACAAAATTTGGAGCATGGGCCATTGTGGCAGGAAATAACAATCAAGATTACTACTAAAAATTATAATCCTGCTAGAAATTCCAAAAAAGATAGAATAATATGGTGTTTGCAATGGGCCATCTAGATTACTACTGAATTCCTGCTCGAAAGGGTCAAATAACCTAGAGATTAACTTTATTGCAGCAAGGCAGTACTAGACTACCTTGATTGCATTAGTCTTGGACCGTATTATGTGATTGCCTCATAAAATCAAACTTTCAAAGGAACTTTAGTTTAAGAAAATTTGCCATACTAAAGCAAGAATTTATATATCCTTGCCTGTATTCCTCCAACAAGCATCTCCAGTGAAGGATTCATTGTCAAGTTCTCAATCGCCACTCCATGGGCAGTAGCAACAAGCTGGATACCACGTTGTGCAATTGTACTAGCAGCCATTGCTTCAAGCTTAGTTCCAATTTCATCAATAACAATCACTTGAGGCATGTGATTCTCAACTGCTTCAATTAAAACCTTGACATATTAAAAAAAAACATATTAGCACGCTTAAATTCAGGCACCTTATTCAAGTCTCAAAGAACATAAAGACCTGAAAAATTGATGTCGCTAATCTCTATTATGGACCTACCAATATGAAATTGCCTTCACATGAATTAAAAAGAATCATTGAAATGTGAAGTGAAAGGGAAAACAAAGCCAAACTAAATATAAGCAAACTATTCATGCATATTAGACTATAAAAAACTGGCAAATATTTCACTAGATTTTGTTTCTTACTCGCACAGAACAAAACAAATAGTCTACCACAACCAGCTCCACATGATATCAAAAAAGATTAAAAAAAAACTAACTGGAGGATCTGGTGCCAAGTTTAACCTAAGCTCTCTGGACATGTTACGTACATGACTCTTATTGCTCTTGTTTCACAGAGGCCAACAAGCCTCATCAGTTTTCCATTCCTTAAGATCATCTTCCATTGCCTAGAAGAAGAAAGCAGAGATTGGAAGCAAATTTTACTAAAATATAAAACATGAGCGGACCTTGTGTTGCATTTCAGGATTAGGAACTTGCAACCTACGAGCACTGCCTATTCCAGAATGGGGGATATCTCCATCCCCACCAATCTCATTTGAAGTGTCAACAATCATGACCCTTTTCTTGAAATCATCTGCGAGCATCCGACCTATTTCTCTAAACAAAGAGGACGAGTCACTTAGAGAAAAGGTATGCAAGAACAACCACTGGCCTGACTTGCCAAAAACTCATCTCTTGGCAGCAACATCCCACTTTCTAGATATGGAAAATCATGTAAAATCAATAAACACTATCGGAATCATCGGACGGTGACACGAAGCAATCGTTAACGTGGCAGACAAAAAATAGTTGAGGAAAACTGATGCCGACCTAATGATCGTAGTCTTCCCCACACCAGGGGGGCCGATGAGTAATAACGAGGTGCCATCCTGGACTAGGTCACGCAGCAAATTTGCACTTCCGGATACGGCGCGACCTACACGACAAGTTAGACCGACAATAGTACCCTTGCGGTTGCGAATGGCGCTAATCCGATGCAGTGTCCGGCTAATGCCAGCCCTGTTATCTGCAGAGAATTCCCCCACCTACAAACACTGAAATTAGGATTAACCCATCTTACCTACCAAGTTCACTGATAAATTTTTTCCAAAGCATGTATTCAACCAGAGATGTGGCGTAGCGGATGTCGCCGAAGGTAATCGGTTGATCGGAGAGAACAGAGTCGCCGGAAGGAAAGCGAGCGAGGGGACATCGACCCAGGTCCATGACCACCTCAACTAGATTCCGGCGCTCCGGGTGAGCTACCAACCTCCCCCGCATCCCCTCCGGCAGTAGCGCCAAGAGCTTGCCGAGTTCTTCATCGTATCCATCCTGGCCGTCCTCGTCATTCTCAGATGTAGGAGAGGACGATTTTCTCGGCAAAGTGCACCGGAGGGCAAATGAACCCAATCCCAAGGCTGCTTGCGAATAAGCGAGAAGGTTATGGCAAGGAAAGGAAGAAGCAGACCGGGAAGATTGGGTTGGCGCACGGTGCAACGGGGCGGCTGCAGGTGGCGCCGGCAGCAGAAGGCGAAGCATCGGGAGAATGGACTGCCAGGCGGGAGCCAACTTCTTTCGTCTCTGCTTGGTGGAGGGAAAACGAAGGATTCGCAGGCTGTCGGCGTTGGGTCAGTGGTGAGCCCGGCGGCGGGCCAAAGGAGACACGATAGGGCAGGGCTCCGGAGCGATTTGTAGGATTTTCGCGTCGTGTACTACGCATTTGCACCAAAAGTCAAGCACATCGAAGACCGTCAACGAAAAGCAGTGGGGTCAAAATTGAGCGGTGGAGATCGCGCGCCCATGCTAAATCACACGATACAGTGAAAATTGTGCACATATCAATTTTTGTTTTGAAATTGGTTTCTCCCAGTCGAGCGCTCTTGCTCTTTCCCGTCTCTTAGATCATCACCGTGCTACCTGTAGCCTTTCATCGAGTAAGCGCCGCCTCTTGCTGTCGAGGCAGCGGGGCGGACTTGCCCAAGAGCGCGCCTCTTCCGAAGACTACCGCACGGTGGGCGCAAGCCGGCCGGAGAAGAGAAGCGATCGCCAGCTACGTACAAACTCAAGGGGTCCCAGGGGAACTCCGATTTGAAAAGGTTAGTGATGTCCTCGAGAGGCGACCTCGCCCTCATCCTCTTGTTCTTCCTCGCGGTGGAGAGCAAGGCGAGCTGCTTCGGCGGCGGCGGCGGCGGGACATTCTCCTGGTCGTCGAGAAGGGAGGGAGAGAGGACCTCCATGTGGTAATGCTGAACGGAAGAACGAGCGAGAGGGGGAGACGGGGGATGTGTGGGAGCGGTTGCGCGGTGGCCGTCGCAGCGCCTGCCACTCCGACAATTTATGAGGATTGCAGGTGGAGGGAGAGAGAGGGAGCCACGAAAACTCGAACAAGGTTCAGATCTCAAATCAAGAAAAGGGAGTGGAGGGGGGAGGGAGGCGCTGCCGCGCTGGGCGGGGCGGCGGGGGTGGAGAAAAGAAAAAGAGGTCCGAAGGAAGGTGGAAGGCGGGTGGGCGACGAAGCGAACGTGGGAGATTCGAAAATTTGGTGTACGGGTTAACGGGAAAGTCGGTTTGGTGATCGAGAAGTGAGAAATTTAGAGCGTGCGGGGGCGCCGCGCGCCGGCGGGAAGGAGAATGTGTGATGTGTGCCGGTGCTGCTTCGCGGGATGTCCTCGGTTAGATCCCATCTAGCGATGGAATCCGAAATTCTGAAATTTATTTTATTGGTTTAAATTTTATTATTATATCTTATAAAATATTAACATCAGTATCAAATACTTCAAATATTTATAATAAAATATAAGATTCAATCAATTTCATGTCCTCTCTTCATACATTAAAATGCTTCTTATTAATAAATAAATAATTTCAAAGATTTATAGTGGGTCGCAATATATTTATAATTTAAATAAAAAAGTAGTATTCTAAAATACAGCACTTTTACCGATTTTTATAATTTCAAAATTACTAGCTTTTTATCATTTTACTCTAAATTATTTGAAATATATTAGAATAATTGGAATAAGTTATATGTGACTGGGTAAATTTGTTGCAACAACTCTTACTTAATGCCCGGTCAAATATTAAGTATATATAAAATAGTAATTTTAAAAAACAAATGATAACATGAGAAAGACATAGATCCAACCATTTTAAGATCAATCAATTTAATTATAAATCTCGCTCCTGCTTCATCTTTTCTCAGCTGCAGGAGGGAGACGCCAAGGTTTTGATGTCCATAGCAGCCCGAGTTGCGCATCGATGGGCAGTGAATTCGAAATGTCTCACTTGGATTGGGGTGATCCATTTTCAAGGTTTTTTTTTGACCTGTGTTTCTCCCATGCCTGATTTGCTGTCTTGCTTTTAGATGGTGATGCGAGTGAATTATAGCATCACTTAGCTAAATCCAACTCTTTTGCACATTTTTTCTGCTACTTCTAATTTGGCCATCGTTGAACCCTCCTTAAGTCGCTTGCACCCTTATCAATCTTTGATCTCGTCACTCAATTTGGATCGCGATACACCTACATGTTCTTAGATCTGGTGATAGTGGAAGGTTTCCCGTTTTCTACACTTGCGTCAATGCATGACCCCTATTTGACTCTTTTGTTGTACCATGGGTGAGGCTTTAAGGTTGGACTTCTTATGTGGTTGATGCCTTTTTCCTTTCTTGTCTATGTGGTTTGATGCATATACCTGTTGGGGTTTCTCGGTGGGGTGGTTCCGAGCCCTAGGTGTTCTATAGTTCAAATCTATGTTATTTTTAAGTTACTTGCTCTATATTGTGCAATCGTTATTTTGCAGGTGCCATCTTACTTAGTGTATACTTTGTATTATATTATCTATTACTTAGTTCTCTTGTTGTTGCCAATCCCTATCTCGGATGAGAAAAGGAAAGGGTTGCAGTAGGTGACAACTAACTTAAAACTTATGCCATTTTCTTTTCATGGATTCAAAACTTATTTATTATGGTGTCAGTTTGAGAGGGAACTCGAGGGTAAGCGGTATTGTAAGTTGGGCTATGGCGAGAGCCGCCCATCTAGCTTCGTTAGGTTTGCAGGGTAGGGACTCTGTTAGGTGCAAGTTTTAGGACAGGGAGAGGGTTGGATTAGGAAGAGTGGTTCATACTTGACCTCTAGTAGCCATCAGAGCAGGAGAGTGCGCCAACCCAATCCTAGTCAAGTTAGGTCAGAGATTAGGTTACATATTGGTATTTGGAATATAAGAACCCTCACAGACAAGTTGATGGATTTGGTGGACATGATGGAGAGACGTCAGATCAATATCGCCTACATTTAAGAAACCAAATGGAAAGAGGAGAAAGCTAAAGAGGTGGGAAAGTCGAGTTTCAAACTTAGGTACTTAAGGTAGGCGTCAAATAAAAATGGAGTAGTAATCATTTTGGATAATACTCTCAAGGACAAGGTGGTGTTTGTGATTCGAGTGGGAGATAAGATTATTATAATTAAAATGATTGCTCATCAAGAGGTTATCAATGTAATCAACCTTATGCACCCTAAATAGGTGCATGTAGGGAGTTGAAAGCTCAATTCTGGGAAAATATGGTTGGTGTTATGCAAGGGATACCGAATGAAGAGAGCATCCTAATTGGTGGTGATCTCAATAGTCACATCAGGTTTCATGGAAGGGGTTTTGAGAGCATCCATGGGGACTATAGATATGGGGAGAAAAACGAAGAGGGAAGAAATATTTTGGAGTTTTTCGTGTTCTATGACTTGATCCTACAGAATATTCACTTCATCAAGAGAGACTCCCACCTAATAACATTTAAGAACGGGAGGAGCAGAAGCCAGATTGACTTCATTCTTACTAGGAAGGCCAGTCGCGCTTTATATAAGAATTGAAAAGTCAACCTCATGAAGCGCTCACAACTCAACATAAACTCTTAGTCTTAGAATTTAAGGTCTTAGGGCAATTACATATGGCATAGCAAAGGGGTGCCCTTAAGATTAAATGGAAACTAAGAAGAATTAAGCTTGAGGCATTTAAGAAGGAAGCCTCCAAGCATATGGAAAGGGACATGAATGAAGAGGCTGAGTAAATGTGGGTTAAGCTGACATCGAAGACTAAGGTGATAAAAAAACTATTCTTGGAGAGTCTACTAGGCGGGGTCCACCTATGAAGGAAGCATGGCGGTGGAATGATGAAGTGCAAAGAACAATTAAGAGCAAAAGAGAGTGATGTAAGAAATTACCCAATTGTAGCATTGGTGAGGCCTTTGAACAATATAAAAAAGCAAAGAGTGAGGCGAAAAGAGAAGTTAGGCAAGCCAGGGAGTTTGCTTGTAGCAGGTTACATGACTAATTGGGCACAAAGGAATGTGTGAAAAATATTTATTGATTAGCCAGATTGAGAGAAAGGAGAACTCGGGACTTAGGTCAGTTTTATGTATTAAAGACATGGAGGGGAAGGTGTTAACCTGAGACGAGGACATCTAAGATTGGTGGAAATGTTACTTTGAATCACTTTTCAATGAACATGCCTCAGCAAGTTCGAGCGAGCCGGAGGGGGAATGAGGGCAAGGGCCAAAGTCCTCTAAAAAAATTACCCTCTAGAAGTGCACTTAGCACCGGGAAGAATGGGGACCTCGAAAAGCATGTGGTCTCGATAACATCCCAATTGAAGATCGAAAGTGTCTAGGTAAGCGAGAAGTGGAGTGGCCAACTCTTCTCTTTGATAAAATAGTTACCTTCAAAAAATGCCAAATGAATAGAGAAAGAGCATCATCATCTTGCTATTTAAGGAAAAGAGGATGTATAAGATTGCAGAAACTAAAAAGGTATCAAGCTAATGTGCCAAACTATGAAATTGTGAGAAAAGATTATGGAGAGGAGACTCTGGGAGTGTGCTAAGATCTTAGAGAACCAATTTGAATTCATGCCAGGTAGATTGACTACTGAGGCCTTCTTCCTAGTCAGATCCTTAGTGAACAAATATAGAGACCTAAAGAGATATCTTCATATGGTTTTTATTGATTTAGAAAAAGCGTATGACCATGTTCCAAGAGAAGTTCTATGGTGAGTGTTAAGAAAAAATACAATGCACAGTGGATTCACTAACATCATCAAAGACATGAACAAAGATGTGACCGCCCATGTTTCATCCCCAGGAGAGGAGTCAAAAGCCTTCTCAATGTCAGCGGGATTACACCAAGGGTCTGCACTCAGCCCATATCAATTTATCTTAGTCTTGGATAAAATAACTAAATATATACAAAATATTTTACCTTGGTGTATGATATTCGCAGACGTATTGTTCTGATTGATAAGACTCGGGTTGGCATAAACAAAAAACTTGAAAGATTGAGAACTGAATTAGAAGCCAGGGGATTCAAAATTAGTAAGATGAAGATAAAATATATGCAAATCAAATTTAGCTAAACCCCAAGAGTTGAAGAGGCTGAAGTAGCCTTAGACAAAAAGGCCCTTGCACCGAGTACCCAATTTAAATACTTTGGTTCAATATTACACATGGACGGCGAATTTGAGGATGTCAGTCATAGAATTAAAGTGGGATGGCTGAAATGGAGACAGATGATAGGAATACATTGCCATCGTAAAATCTCCCAAAAATTGAAAGGGAAATTATATCGCACAACTATAAGACCTACAATGATGTATGGTAATGAGTGTTGGGTAACTAAGAAGAAGTATTTTACCAAATTGAGTGTAGCTAAAATGCGGATGTTACAGTGGATGCGTGGTCGCACATTGATGAATAGAATTCATAATGACGACATTAGGGACAAAGTGAGAGTTACGGAATCGAGAATGTAGTAAAGGAGAGAAGACTTCGTTAGTTTGGGCATACTAAATGGCATCCTCTTGAGGCATCTGTCACACATTGAGTCCTTGGTGTTGTCACCACGGAAGAGATGAAGAGGTAGACCAAAATTAACTTAGTGTAGACATATCCAATATAACTTGGACGATTTAGGTATAAGAGAGAAATTAGCATGACCGTGTAGAATGGAAAAGATGAATCCATGTAGCCGACCCCAATTATTTGAGATTAAGGGTTTGAATTCAAGTTTGAGGTTGATATCTTTTTCCATTTTCAACTTAATTAAGTGTAAGACTTGTTTGTTTAGGAATGCAACTAGTTGACCTCTCCACAAATGTCTTTCTAGTTAAAGCACACATAAATGAGTGAAACTTAAGTGGCGTTTGATTTGACTTAATGACTTGTCTAAACTTTTAATTTTACTTCTAATTTCTCTTGTTAAACATAAAATTTTAAATATTTACCTTTAAAAATATAAAAATTTTAGTGGGCCACTTGAAATTATGTATCTTATAAAAAAGTTAATAATATATTTAAACATTTATCAAAAGGCTCGATGCCTAATCTTTGACCAATTCAAATATTAGATATAAAGTAAGCCAAAACAAATTGACATGATGCAAGCATAATTTATATGTGAATCTTAGTTGATCTATTTTAATTTTATAAATTAATATATGAAATAATCTCTAAATATTTTAATAATTGCTCAAGGAATAGCTTACAACATATGTCATGGCAATAGTCAGTATTCCTTTTCGCATCATATATCCACAACAAATTTTTTGCCTTATGTTCTCATATTGCTTGCACAGTAAACACATACCGTTTTGTTTTCTTGCAATCATACTTATTTGAATAGAAGCTTAAGTCCAATCATAAAATTTCAAGTCCTATCTTTGGTCTACTAGAAATACAATTTTAATGCTTTTCTAGTACTTAAGACATATTTCTTAATTATTCAGTGGCTCTCATCTGGATCCCAGATGACTACTTATAACATTTAAAGTATGTGTTACATCAAGCCATGTACATAGCAAACATGATAGACCCTGAGGCATAGGATACTCTACTCATGTGCTCCTTCTCTCTTCAGGGGAGATAAACCCAACCTCAAAGGTAAGAAACCTATCTTAGAGTTTTCCATGTCAAACACTTGACTATGGTGTCTATGTACATCGATCGGGTCAAGCCAAACATCCTCTTTAGATCTATATATATAAATCTTAATCCTCAAAGTATAGGATACTTCACCCAAATCAATTATGGAAGAATAATTTGATAGCTAGGTTTTACTAATGATGACATATCTACATCATTGAGTAGTATGTCATCTACATAAAATATCAAGAAAGTGATAGCACTCCCACTTGATTTCTTGTATACGCATGGCCCCTTTTCATTAATATTGAAGCTATAAGATTTAATCTCATCAAATTTTGTAATCCAACTATAGAAATTTATTTCAGTCTATGAATAGACCTTATTAGCCTGCATGTCTTTTGGATGTTCTTAGAATTCATTTTTCTGAGGTTGTATCATATACACATCTTCCTCAAGATTTCCATTTAGTGGCATTACTTTAACATTCAATTAGCACATCTCATAGTCATAGTGAGTAATAATCAAAATCCAAATGGATGTAACCATGGCTAGAGGTAAAAGATTTCATCATAGTGAACTAATTGACTAAGACGATATCTTTTCAATCTACTGTGCCTAGAAGATCTCTAATTTCCAATCCACTCCAATCTAAATTTAAAAGATTCATTTATACTCTACGAGTACTATACCCTCAGGTGGATCTACCAAATTTCAAACTTGGTCAAAATAGATAGAGTTTATTTCATATTATATTGCCTCCTCCCATATTTAATATAACGTCTTATATTACTTCTTCATAGATCTTTAGATCAATATCCTCATTGTATTGTGCCTCACTTCTTCCATCAAAGATATGTCAAACATATCTATTAGGTTGAATGAGTGCAAGTGAAGACCTATATATCACCCATATGTAACTCTCAACTAGTACCTCAATAGAGGTATCAATGGTTGTGGGTCTGGAACATCTTCTAGATCTACCTTGCTTTCACCGTCTTCATTAAAGAGGAACTATTCCTCAAGGAATATAACATGATAAGAACCATCTACCCTTGTCCATAAGGGTGGTAGGATTAATATTCATAAGGTTTTCTTATTTCACAAGCCAACATTTCTTAGTCTTACCTCTCAACTTTTTGGAGGGCTGGACATTCCAAAATCTTAACAAGCTTAAAGTCATTTTTAATTCCCTTCTTCCATATCTCATATGGAATTATTAGAAAAAAAAATGTACCTTAGTTGAGAATAAGTGGTAGTATTGAGTGCGTAACCCCAAAGAAACATAGAAAAGTTGTCATTGCTCATTCCATGTCTTACAGAGTATAGTATCTTCTTTAAGCTATTTTATTAAGCTGAGAAGTACAATGAGGTGTCTATTAAGGCAAGAGTCTATTATCCTTTTAATCATGTGTGAATATGTATTTGAGTATTTTCCTTCTCAATCTAATCAAATAGTTCTAATATGCTTTCTATTTGTTTCTCTACTTCCTTAATAAATTTTTATAATTTCTCAAAGGCCTAGAATTTGTACTTTATTAAGCACACATATCCATACATAGAAAAAACATCAATAAAAATAATGAAGTAGAAAAACTACCTTCAACCATAATAGACATGGGCCAACAAACCTCTAAATGTGCGAGTTCTATTAACTTATTTGCCCTCTACCTGTGTACACTAAATAGAGAGTTGGTCTTTTCCTATGAGATAAGACTTATATACAGTTAATGATTCAAAATCACTTACTTTAGAGTATCCATCATTATGAAAATACTTTAATTTTTTTCTCATGAATATGATCATGTCTATAATGCTAAAGAATAGATTGATCCACATCAACCTGTTTCCTCTTAAAATGAGCATTCACACATATCATGAGAGCTTCCATATCTAATATGAATGTACGAACTATTTATTAAGTA
The DNA here is from genome assembly GCA_036172225.1 of Cryptocoryne crispatula var. balansae. NCBI lineage: Eukaryota > Viridiplantae > Streptophyta > Magnoliopsida > Alismatales > Araceae > Cryptocoryne > Cryptocoryne crispatula. The sequence continues at coordinate 18,946,825 of CM069925.1, read as the reverse complement.
TCCACGGTCAAACACTTTGCCATCGAAGTTAATGAACAATTATCATTCTCATATGCTTACAATAAATCAACATTTATTCAAGTAGAAACAGAGACAATGTTCTTTACTGTATAAGGATATGATAACAATCTCTAAGATTGGGACATCTCAAGAAGGCTACTTAGGTTTGTATCTTCCACTTGTAGTGTTGCAACTTTTGCATCATTTTCCATATATAGATCAACCTCTTCTTTATTAAGTCTTCTTTTACTTGTCATCATCTACAACTCTTTACAAATTCATGATGAATATCCAATATCTCATGCCATGAGATACACCTTTAGTATCTAATACTATGATATACACATACAATATCTAATACAATGATGTGTATATTTAAATGACAATAAAATATCAATAACTACAATCCTTGAAGTTTCTCAAGATCCTCTTTGCTTTCACTATAAGAGACTTTGTAGTTCATCTTCTAATGACCATCATCATGATATTAGAAGTATTATCTTTTATTTTTTAAGACTCTAATTTCTTGACAACCTTATTGACTTTTAACTTTACCTTACTATTCCATCTAATTGTTTTTTTTTTCATTTATTGGTCTCATCAACAAGATGTATTAGAGATGTATTGTTGTCTAACTTTACCTTAATTAGCTCATCTACATGACTCATGATGGATCTAATATCCATCCATACATGTTGCCTTTGCAACTTATTTGCCAATACAAGATAATATAGTCAAGAACAAATAATGTATCTTCTTTATGAGCCGAAGATCTCATCTTCTCTCACATCATTAGATAGTTTGTGAGGCATCAACTTCTTAACTAAGTTAATTATTTGGTCAACCATGAAACAATTCTCATGGTTCTAAACTAGTCAAAGAAGTTTGATCAAGTGAACCTATTGGCATCTAGTATGCCACGTAACTAATAGTTTATCATCTAATTCTACAACAAAGATATAATTAAAAAATAACATTGTAGACATTCATTCAAAATTAATATATGATTTTTTATTTTAAATTTATGCTTTCACTAATTTTTGTGAAATTTATATAACCCTCTTTACGAAAAGCCTGGATATCATGACGACATCATAGTGAGAACTAAGACCCTATTAAACTTATGGTGACTGACTTGTGAGAAACACAACAAGCCATCTCATACTTAATTGGAAGGTTGCTTTTGCCAGTTGAAACTCTTGCAACTCATCAACATATTTAGCCTCTAGAGTTATGACACTGAAAACACAACAAATCATATATTTTAGTTGTATCAAATCTGTTCGTTACATTATGAAAATAGATTCTCAACACAACTCTTGTGAGAAACACAACAAGACCATGACAACCATCGACCCCAATGTTTGGCAAATGTCTTGACTATGATCATAAATCCCTTGCTGAATGAGTCATATGGGAAATATAACAAACGCATCCAATCTAAGATTGGCTCATCAAGAACATAACAACAAAAAGATACATGAGTCATTCTTACTGTATAATGATTATCGACCTAATTAATAGTTGGAGGGATTTTATTTTAGTTTCATTGATATTTGTGCTACATATACATACATATTTTTAGAATGTTATATATCTATCTAATGTATAATCTATAGCACATCCATATATCACATATGCAAGAAATTAAAATAGATGATCATGGACTTTAACCCTAATTATGCAGCACTAGAGTCAAAATGGTGTGAATCAAAAGAGATCTAGCATCTAATGCCTATGTAGATGTGCCTCCACTTCCTGAAAAATGATTCTTCAAGTGATTCCGCTCTCTCCTCCTCTATGAATTGGCTTCTTGTCAATACAAACGGTGTAAGGGTATGCATACCAACAAATGTACATATCTTAATAAAAAAATCTTAATTTTAACCAATGGGAGTACATAATATGGAGGGAGGTAGAATTACAATTAGAACCGATAAGAGAGAGGAGAAGGCACACATACCCTAATAAACATATCCACATAAAATAATCACCATCATATGATAATTGCACCTAAGTCCATGTTCTTCATTCATTTACATCATTAAACATCACATGTATAGAGTGCAAATATGTGATAATTATATGATATACATTTCTATAGTAAAATTATAACTAATAATTTTTGAAATTTCCAATTTCATGTTTGTCATAATTTTTATGAAAAAAATAACATGAAAAGGCATACAAAAATTTATATGAATAAACAAACAACTTTAAAATAATTTATAATAGTCATGCATTCCAAAAATTAGACTAAGTGTCAATTTAATGTCTAAATGATCATTTTGGAAAATAACATTTTACATAATTGATTTAGACATTAATTTTACAAGTTAAAAAATTTAAACAATTTTAAAACTTGATTGAGAATGATTCAACAATAATAAGGTATAAAATCATATAAAATATTATTAAACTTTTTAATAGTCAATTATATAATTTTTTCAAAAATTTTACATTTTTTATATTTTAACACAATTTTACAAAATTTTATATAATTTTAAGTATTTTAAAATAAACAATAATATTATAATATTATTATAATCATAAGTTGAGCACATAGTTGCACGCGACATTATGCCACAGTGTGCTATGGTAAAAATTACCCAGTTAAACTGAGAAATATAAAATAATGGATCTGGCTGCACACTCTATCAAGTAGGGCTAGAAGAAAAAATTGATGAACTTATATTATAATCAGAATTGATAAGATGGATTAGGTTCAATTTGGGTGTTTGTTCATTTAATTTATTGAATTGAACCAAATTGATAGCTTTTATTCTTTTGGTTTGGTTCATCACCTCCTTAAATCGAACTAGATCGATGAATTGGTTGATCTGATTTGACCCACTTTATTTATATATTATATTAATTTTAAGTATATATGATTATAAATTTAGGTCAATTAATGTAAAATATAATTATTTATTATAAAAGTATTAATTTTTATGTTAACCTTAATTCATTATCATAATTTCAATTTTACTTTATTTAAATATATGTTAAAACGACAAATCGAATCGAACTAAATAACTATTTGGTTTAGTTCACAATTGGTTCAGAGTTCAACTAAACTGGTTTGCTTCGGCTCAGTTGTTGGTTCAGTTTTTTTAAAAAAATGGTCCAAAATGAACTGAAGTAAACTATTTATACCCCTACTATTTGGTCTTGATAGATCCTTCTCCTTCCTTGATAAGCATGGAGCAGATGTAGACAGTGGGCTAAATTAGAAACCTATACAAAACCAGACTTTTTGGTCACAACAAATTTCTAAAAATATTTATTTAAATTTTTATTGAATGAGGACTCCAAATCCATTTGTCTCTTCCCCTGAAAAAATTTTCAAATGCCTAGATTAGAGGAAAGAAAGTGCCACTATTGTGGAGGCCCAACTTGTTGGAAAATCGTCAATCCATCACCTCTATCACCATTCGATGCTAGAAAAATGTAAGGAATCCATAGGTAATCAAAATTTCTATCTTTCTATGCCTCCTAAAGGCTTCCTACACCTCTAATGAAGAAGAAAATCAGAGATACCAAAGTTTTAAAGTTGACACTTGGCATATCAAATTGCCAACTTTCCAATGTCACACCGGACTTTTCGGTGATCCGAAATTCAAACGTGAATAAGCATTGGAAAGTCATATGTCACGAGATTCATCGAAAGCCAACTATTTTCAAAATAGCATCACATATGGTTTACAATTGCTCCATCAAAATAGATTGTTGAACAATTTTTGGAACACAAAATACATAAAAGAACTTGATTCGATGTTGGTTTCTACCTAAACTTCAACTTGGCTCTGAAACCACTATAAAAAATGATTCTACAGAATTTGGTGTAGTGGAAGGGATAATTCCTTTGGATTTCATGGTCTTTGTCTCAATCGGAACTGAACGACAAAAATTAGGAACCAAAATCTGACAAAATCTAAAATACCTTTCATAGATTCAACCAATCTCTCATGCATGGAGATGAACTAAAGATCCCACATTCTCAAGTCATCCAATTACATGGCCTCTAGCGGTATCCACATGAGCTTCCTCTACTAATGAGTTCTCCTGCGTGTATGACCTTCCGACTCATCCCAGATGGAGCTTCACCGTGGAAAAATGTGTTCCAAGAAGAGAGAAAGGATAGAAGAAGGTTGGTCATAATTGGCTTTATTGAGTTGACAGGCCTTGGCAACATTCACCTATATTTATAGAGAAATTGAAATTTTTCATAAAAAGCCAAAATCTCCATAAATTATACCATGTCTCCATACTTGTAGTTAAGTCCTTATGTGTGTGACCCACTAGGCCCAATAGTCTATTTAATTAAAATTTTATTAAATCTATTATCTAATAATAGATTTAGCAACTTTTCGATCATAAAGGGTACGAGTCACATCCCATTATCCCAAACGACTTTGGAGATGATTTTATGTTCATCATCAATTACTACATGGATATAAATTCTAATCCTTTTAATGCCTAGGTCAAATAGGGATACAATATTGACTGACAATCTCTTAATATACCAACACACTGGAAACATGTACTTGGAATCAGACCAAATGGAAAACTCCTTTTTCAATTATTTTCTATACCCTAGAAAAAGATTTATTATTACGTTATGTACATTTGCAAGTCTACGTACCCCTTAGCCACTTGTATTGAAAAGAAGCTAGTTCATGAAGGAGGAGAGATCGGGACCACTTGGAAAAGTGTTCTTCTAAAAGTGAAGACACATCTATATCAACATTAGCTGCTAACTCCTTTAGTTGCACACTGTTCTGGCTCTGGTATTGCATGTTTAGAGTTAAGTCCATGACCATCCATTTAATTTCTTGTAGATATGATACGTGGGTGTGTGCTACATGCTATACCTTAGATATATGATATTCCAAAGGTATTATAGATATATGTAACACTTATTATTGATGAGACTAAAATAAAATCTCTCCCTATTTGAATTAGGTCGATAAGCATGAGACATTAAGAATGACTCACATAGCCTTCTACTATTATGGTCTTGATGAGCCAATCTTAGATTGGAGGGGGTTATTGTGCTACCACAAGGCCTATTCAGCTAAGGATTGGTGATCATGGCCAAGGTATTTGCTGAACTTCGTGATGAGCCATTTGCATGACTTTGTTATGCTACCACAAGGCTATGTGAAGAATCCATTCTCAAAACGTAACAAGTGGATTTGACCTAACTAGAGTTTATAACTTGTTGTGCTACCACAAGGTCATGACTCTAAAGGCTAATTCACTAAGAGTTGCAACTAACAATAGTTGTCTACCTATTAAGTATGGGGTGATTTCTTGTGCTACCACAATGTCATCATCATAAGATTAATAACGTTTTAGTCACTACTAAGATTTCATCATGATATCCCATCTTTGCTTAATGAGGGTTCTACAAATTAGGATGAAAGACTATATCTTAATTTTAATGAATGTCTGCAATGTTATATTAATAAAATTATATCTACAAGGAGTTGTAGAAAATGATAAGTAAATGAAGGCTTAATAAAAAAAGATATTGACCTACATATAAAATGGTGCAAAAGTCGCATCATTACTAATGGTAGATACAAATCTTTAGTAGTCTTCTGGAGATGTCCAAATAATTAAGATTGTTAGTATATCCTTCTACAAAAATATTATCTATATTTTATACTTTAATAAATGATGATTTATTTTGAGCTTGAAAATGATAGATGCTCTATGACAATGAACGACAAAGTATTTGCTAGGGGGAGTTTAATAAATTATTTAATCATATTAGATATGTTAGCTATCATGATGTGTAAATACTCCTCTCAAGAGAAATTGAATTGATTTAGATCAATCATTCTTTAGCTTAACGTAAACGTATAGAATGGGCTAATGAGTTATTAGAATTCATACATCTAGAAATATGTTAGCACATGTCTATTAAGGCTAAAAGAGAATATTTCTACTTTTTCAAAGATGATATCCTTAGATATAGATATATGTACCTAATGAAGTACAAATGCGAGACCTATGAGAAATTATTGAAGAATAAGAATGAAGTAGACATACTAATAGAAAAAGAATTCGAATGCTTAGATGAGGTCAATGAGGGGAATACTTAAGTGCATAATTCACACATATTTGAAAGATAATAGAATCTAATTTTAATGGACACCTCTCTACATATTTTAACTTAATTGAGTAGTTGAAATGAGAAACTGTATTGTGTAAGACATAATATAGACAATGACAACTTTTGTAAAATTTTATTCATCTAGGCTAAGTTCTTGATTAACCACATTATCTTAAAATGTTACCTTCTAAGCCATTCTAAATATTCTATATAGGATATGGAAAGGGATTAAAGTTTGACATTAAACAAGTTAAGGTTTTGGAATGTCCCACCCTAGTGAAGATGTGCAACACTAATTAATTGAAATATAAGACTATGAGGTCTTGTGGGATATCCTAAGGAAAATTATGGATATTTAAATATGCAACCCTTATGGAGAAGGATATATGTTGATCAACTTACTATATTCTTAGAGGAAGAGTTCTTTCCGAAGGTGTAAGGTATATATGAAAAATGTTCCAGTCCCACAACCTAAGGATACTTCCATTAAGGTATTAGTTAATAAGTACACACATGCAATTCACAGGTCCTTACTTATGCCTATTTAACCTATGAAATATGTGGAACATATATTTTATAGAAGAAATGAGGTATAAGAAAAAGGAATATTGATCCTAAGATCTATATAGAAGCAATAAGAGATATTAATTCTAAAATAGTAAGAGACAATAAAATCTTATATAAACTCTATCTATTCCAATCAAGTTTAAAACTTGATAGATCCACTTGAGGATATAATATCCATAAGATATAAATGGATCATTAAAGGATAGGTTGGAGTTAATTGAAAGATAAAGACCTTTAAGGCTAGAATAGTTGAAAAAGATATCATCTAAGTCAAATAGTTGACTATGATGAGACCCTTTTACCTATGTCATATATTAATCCATTCTTATTTTGATTGTTACATACTATGATTATAAGATATGTCAATTGAATGTTAAGATAGTGTTCTTCTATGGTATTTTGAAGAATAGGCGTATATGATAGAACTTTAGGGAATCAAGTCCTAATAACATCTCAATAGAGTGTGTATAAGGTCTATTCATGGACTAGAATAAAACTTCCTATAGATGGTAGAAAAGATGTAATGAGATTAAATCTTATAACTTCATTAATAAAAAAGAGGAGCCCTATGTGTATAAGAAGATGAGTGAGAGTAATATTGCTTGCTTGATATTTTATGTGGTTGGCATACTAGTTATTAATAATGAAATAGGTATGTTATCATTAGTGAGCCTAACTGTCAAATTAATCCTCTAAACATAATCTGAGTTTTAAGATCTATGGAGACAGATCTAAAAGGTTGCTTGGCTTTACCTAGTTAATGTACATAGTTACCACTGTGAAAGGATTTGACATGGTAAACTCAAAGATAGGTTTCTTACCTATGTATTATGAAGTTAGTCTTTTTAAAGAGATGACTTCATAGACTTCCTTCAAAGATAGAGAGAGCACATGATTAGAGCCCTTATGCTTAAGTCATATGGTCTATCATGTATGTGATACTTTGTATATAGCTTAATGTGATTACTGCTCTAAGCATTATGAGCATTTATTATGCAAATCTAGGTAAGAGTCACTAAAGAGTTAAAATATGTATCCTTTAAGTACTTGAGAAGCACTAAGGATGTATTACTAAAATATAGAAGATAAGACTTGACGTTTTGTACTTTTACAAACACAAGCTTCTAGTTAGATAATTTTGATAGCAAATCAATATGATAGCGGTATAGTAAGTTGAAAGAGTTTCATGCGATAGAACACTAAAATTCTACAACTATTGTAAAGGAGATTATATAATGGCAACACACTACTTGAGAAGCAGTCTAGATGAAAATGTTCAACTAAGATATGAGATTGTCCCAACTTTCTATAAAATAGTACTATTGTTTTACAAAAGTAATAGGGTAGCGCTGATGTGTCATCAGAAGTTTAAAACTACTCGAGCGATACCTTAGAATCAGAAAGATTCTAGCTCATAGAAATATTATTAAAGATAGAGTATATTTTACTAATAACATTTTAGATGTACTTACTAAAGTAGCTACTCAAAGAGTGTTTGAGCTTCACCTCGAGCTAATAGAAATCAACTAGATGGGTGATTAACTTTAGTACAAGTGGGAGATTAATAGAAATATATCGCCTACAAGCTAATCATATATGATATGATTCGACATTTTTAGAAATATCTCATTCAATTAATTAGGTAAATATTCATTACTAACTCTTATTACATGAGTACATCATAATGAAGTCATTGATCATAAGTAATAATGATTGAATCATAATGAGATCATGATAATGAGATCAATCATCCAGAGGTATATGATCTAAATGTTCCTAGTCATGAGATCATTGAAACGAGACATTAAGGATCTAGATAGACTAGTGTATGTATGTCTTCTTATGTTATGAAGATGACCAATCTTATTGATTATTAGTGTGGAGAAACTAAGACACGTAAACAGGTGCTTCTTAGTTGAATGAGTTCACTAAACTAACATAATTAGAAATCTTGAAGGATATCTTACCGAGTTGTCAATCAAAGTTTTTTATCATCACGATTGTATGGTTGGACCTTTGATCTAAGTCGTCGGGGATTCATTATAAGGCAGAACTTATGCTTTGACCATTAACTTATGGATCACTATTTAGATGGTTTAGTACAACGATGAATTAGGTACAAAGGAAACCAGGTGGAGACAATTGAGCTCATAAAAAGGGTGTTGGCATCAAAATTTTCTGCTTAGCTTGCTTGATACAAGTTTCAGCAATGCCGAAGCCGGTGTAGAAAATCTAGCCCAGATTTGGAAAATTCGTAAATAGATGATGTAAACAGGCTTTGGAAATGCCTTGGCATGGCCTTACATGCTACAAATGGCCAATATAATGTGTTCATTACATAGCCCCGGTCAAGAGCTTCGCAACGGTGCCCAAAACATGAAAAACGGACACCGGAAGGCCGAAATGACCATTTTGCCCCTGACACTTTGGGACAAATTGGGACTCTAACATGGAATTCCAACTTTACCACATTTTCAAGGTTAGATAGAGCTAGGCAACACTCAAAACGGATCGAAAATCCGACCCCCGGATGAAGAAATATGCAAGAAAGAGCAAATCCGGACGGAAAGCCGTATGTTCTCGCACCAGGGGCATAATGGTCCAATTAACTCTGAATCGACCCATGGGCTGAAAATTTCAATTTTCATGAACCAAAACTTTGATCTCATGAATATTTATGCATAAAAAATAAATTTGGCCAATGGGAGAAGGCAATTGCATTCAATTACAGTTTCCGGCATTATCGACGGTCGAGATCACACCGATCAGAGAAATCGGTAAAATCAGAGATCCTGGGCATTTAGGGAGATCTCAGCCACACATTTGTATGGATCATAAGATCAATTGTCATCAATGATTGTCCCATATTTTTCTGATTTAATTTTGGGTGTGTTTAATCACTTTCTGGCCAGAATTAATAGTAGCCGTCGGATTGGGAGTCTTTTAGATGAATGGACTAGATTGGGTCTCTCTCTCTTCCCTCCACATGCTTTGTTCGAACCTACCAGCTTTCTCTCTCCTTCCTTGTGTGCAAGAATCCCTAGAAAATAGGGGAGGGAGGCACACCCACCTCCTCCTTTATTGGCTGGTGGGTCCCACTCAACCACTTCCCTCAACCACCTCCCATGGCTTATCCCTATCACTCCCTTGGTTTATCTTCATCCTAACTAATCCTACAAATAACCAAGCCTATCCTCATCCAAGCCTTGGTCTAACCAGCCTTCGTGCCACATGTCATGTGTGCACACCTCCTTGAAAGGAGGAGATGGTGCGCACCCTTCTCTCCCTCTCTTTCTAGTTGGCGCACAATCACCTCAACAACCTCCCTTGAGTTATCCTTATCTCCTATCAACAACTTCCAGCCTTATCTCCTCCTGGAGATGGCGCCCCTCAGCCCCTATAAAAGCCCTCTCAGCTGGCCATGTGCAGGACAAGCTGATCACCCTGCGGAAGCCCTGCCTCTCCTCCCTCTACCCTGCTCCAAGACATATTATCCTTGCTTGGACGTCTTCATCAGCAAGTCAGCAACCTCTCAAGCTCCTTTGTGGTGTGCCAAGTGAAGAAGAAGAAGGAGAAAAGACCTCCCTCCAGCAGGCGCGCCAGCAGCAGGTGCAACCAGCCCACCTTATTGGTGTGCCAACTTCAGCAAGTGCAGCAAGCTCTCTTCATTCCTTTGCTCCATCCATCAACATCAGCAAGGAGAAGACCCCCTTTTCTCATCCAACAGCAAGAGAATAAGGGTTTGGTGGCACCTTCAGCCCATCATCTTCAACACCACCTGCAGTGCAAGAGAGAAGGAAAAAACCGGTGAGTTGAAAAAGTGTGTTCTGATGTAGCCTTTTAATTCAACTCTTCCCATTCTCTTCTCTACCCCTCTCCATGGTGGCATACCCTCTGAGTAATGCCCATTCAGACCCTTTGAGTGCCCTTTACATTTGTCTATAGAAAGCCCCAAGTGTACCCTCTATTTGGCCATCACAAAATGACCCCTTGCTGCCTCTTAAAACGAGGCCTTTAAACCAGCCCCTTTGTGCACCCTTTTGGCCCTCCATGTTGGCCTATAAACCTTCTACTATCATGCTTGGTTTGACCCCACTGATGGTCACTTGGACATGCACCTCCTGCCTCCCCCAATCAGGCCCCCTTGTTGGCCCAAGTTCTGCCCCCCTTGTGAGCACCCATGTCAGGCTCCTTTGATGGTCACCTAGTTTGCACAATGTGCAACACACCCAACATAGCTCCTACAGCACCCCCAAACAAAGCAAACATCCTCTTTGATGTGTGGAAGGAGGGGTGACAGCCCGGGCCTCTTGGAATCCGCCGGACGGGCCAAGAGTTAAGCCGGGTGGCCCTGATTTCTACATGCCAAAATGCCCTTTGTGCATTCCTAAACCAGTCCTAGTTCACACCTAAACCTCCCCTTGTGCAGTCCTACCAAAAGCCCACCTAAACAGCACCTTAGCCAACCCATTCCAGCCCCTTTGAGGCTCACCTACTCCGCTGCTACAGCAAGATGTCAAGGTGCAAAAATGGAGTGCAAATCAGGTCAATCAGGCCATGGAGGTGAAAATCTGGCCCATTGGGTCATGAAGCTCAAAGCAGGCCGCCAGGGCCCATGAAGCTCAAGATTGGGCCAACCGGGCCGACATGGTATGAAGCCGACCTTCTCAGGCCATGAGACATGAAGACCAACCCATTGTGATGATGAAGCTGGCCCATTGGGCCTTGGACACTTAAAATAAACCTTAATTAAATCTGAAGGCGATATGCCAAAATTAAATAAGGAGTTAGTCCACAACTGGGACACGCTTCCCACTGCAGACGGACCCTTCCCACTACTTGGAAAGTCAAATGACTATGCCTTGTAGGATGGGTAAAATTTCACACCGATCGGAAAATAAGGCGGCATGCTGCTAAAATTCTCCTGGTTAAGTGGGATTTTACACCAAGGGAAGGACTTTGACACTTCAACAAGCATTATGGCATATGAACTGCTGATGTACACCAGCATGAACATGAATATTCAATGAACATTTCAAGTGTCGAGTTGATTGCATGTGACTGGGCATCGACACTAGCCCGACAGACCGGATGTGATGCAAACCGAACAAGAGTTAACCAAATCTGAAGTTAACTTAATTAAATCTGAAAATACATTCAAAGCAACATTAAAACATGCTTAAAACAGATCATTAAAGCTTTAACATCCAACAAAAATCAGATTTAATACAATCTAAAAAATTTGATTCAATACACTTAATCCATTGGAATTCAATTTCCTAAACAAGTGCAAATCAAATAATCAAACCAATTGAAAAGAACACATGAAAAAAACATTAATGCATATGAAATTCATTTTCGAATATGTCAAATTCAGATCATTAAGAATTTGAAGTTCAAGTTTAATCAATTTGAACCAAACTTCAAAACATCTAAAACATACCGAACACACCCGAATTGGTATGAAAACACCAACCGACATGAGAAAATCACATGAAAATGACTCAACACATGTCAATTAAACTTAAACAAGTCAAAATTGATCAACACATCTAAAATATCAAGTTCAAACAAAAAAATAAAAATAAACTTCAATCAATTGAAGTAAAACAAACCAAATAATTCAAATAAGCTCAAAACAAATAACATTGAAATCCAAGTCAAATGGAAATATGAAATTAACATTTCAAATCACATCAAAATCAATTCATAAATCAACATAAGTCAACTCCAAACCAAATCTAACCAAACTTGTTTGCATCTCATCGGGCCTAAAAGGCCAGGGCCCTTTGTGTTCTTTATACGTTGTGGATGTGCACGCTCTTGTCAAACAAGATCGCTATGGCAGTTAATCAAGGGTGTTCGAGTATTTGCTCGATGTAAATGAACATTGGATATTCACACCATCCAATGGAGAGAAGTCAAAAAATATTTTCACAGAACCCGAACCTCGGTTCTATACTCTTCTAATATCACATGGACTATCTAGTAGTTTTTTATGGTCTATCACCTATTTTACTAGAAAATTCAGGTACAAGATTTCAACATTAAAAAAAAACAAATCTTTTAAACACATTTCAAAAATCAAAAATGATTCCCGAGGTTCCCACAAAGGGATCGTCCACTATCGGTAACTGAGAGTGAATGCCCTATGAAATAATACTCTAAATCACTGTCCTTACAAGAGGGTGAGGTTGGCACTTATGAAAAAAATTTTGGATTTCTGGTGTACCAAGGTTGAGTTCTTTGGTAGGTTCAACCACCATGGCTAGTTATTCTTTAAATATTTTCTAATTAAGAGCATATACAACAGCCAAGTCCTCATCTCCATCCTTGAATTAAAGATCCTTTTTGATACAACCTCATATACTCCTAAAGTTTGGTCAATATTATTCTAATCTTTATATTGTACATCATCTAGATGGATAGTATTTTTCGGATAGTCTAGTAGCTTGGTGCATTCTATACATTTCTAAGCTAATTGATGCAGATATTGATATGGAAATCTTCTACCTTTAATTTTTTATTTTTATTTTGTTTTCTTTTATTTCTAAACATAAGGAAGAATCAGAAAAAGAACTGGCATTTATAGTGGGTGCAATTTTCATCTTGGTGGGAATGTTTTCATTGGATCTTAATGGTTTTTAGAAAGGTAGAACATACGTCAACTAGAAGCATATTGAATATAGGGTGCTTTGCATGGAAAGTCAATCTTTCGCAGAATCTACACAGGTTTTAGAAATGTTTAATTATCCCTAATCTAATGTATGTTCGACCTATATATGCAGCTCTAGAAACACCCTACTGATAGGGTGCTTCTTGTTTACACATGGCAAACTAGATTTCAAGTGCCCCGATGACACTCCACTTCTAAAAGAAATTACTTTAAATTCATATTTTGGAGCTTCAATGATCTTTATTGTCATCGTACATCATCATAGTACACATTTTGTCACTTATAATTCATTTTATTTCATTTATATATTCAAAAACACTAAAAGAAGGTGTTAGGATCTAGCATCCACCCAATTTGTTTCAATCTAATAGTCATTTATGTTCACTTCCTTCATAGATATTGTACTATTCTCATATCTCTAACCATATGTCAATTTATTTTCCCATTTTGTGAAGTGCAAGTAGAAGCACCCTAGACTCCACCACTTCCATGATAGAAGCACTTTAGGCCAAACAACTTCTATGAAAGAGAGAGTTTTTAGGCTCCTCATCGTCAACTAGCCAAAGAGGAGGAAATTAGGACCCATATAACATCTCCAATGCTCACAGGTCAGTTTTAACTCATTTTTACACTTGAAATAAGCAACCACATCAATTTCCCTCCGGTCCAAGCAGTCTAAACCATCCTTGAGTGTAAAGTAACACCAAGGTTGTGCTTAGTGGGGCAAAGGGGGGTGTTTTTCGATATATCTACATTGTTGAGGTATCATCCTTGAGGTCAGGGCCAAAGTTCCTCTTCCATTTCTACACCATGTTCAACAAAGTTTAGTTTTTCATTTTAGTTACTTTAGTAAGATGAGGAGTACAACACGGTGTCTACTATGACAATGTTTTATTATTCTTCTAAGTATTACATAAATTTTGTACTCAAGTATTCTCATCCTTGATCTTCGAAGAGTTACCCTTTTCTATATGTTTCTCAAATTATTCTTAAACACTAAGAATTTCATGACTACCTCATATTTGTACTTCATTAAGTACACATATTTATAACAAGTGTCATCAATGAAAGTAATGAAGAGTATCCATCTTTGGCCTGAGTAGACATAGATCCATATGTATCTGAATGTATGGGTTTTAATAACTCATTGACCTTCTCTTCATGTTCATTAAAGGAATACTTAGTCATTTATCCTATGAGACAAAACTCACTATTCAAGAAAAAAATAGAAATAATTTTCTTGATAGTAGAAAGAAAAAGAACATAATAATAGTTTCTAAGACTAGGACATCTTCAAAGGGAACTTAAGGTTTGCTTTCTCCATGGCCAATGCTGCAACTTATACACCATTTCCCATATATAGGTTAATATCTCTTTTATAAAGCATTCTACTACTTATCAACACTTGTATGTCATCTAAGACCCATGATATGAATATATAAGACAAGTTAATATCAATGATAAACATACTTGAAGGTTCTCCAAGCTTCACCTTTGCTATTTATGTAAAATAAAACTTGTAGTTTCTCTTCCAATGTCTATTCTAATGACATCTCAAGTATTGTCCAATGTCCATTCTTGGGCTCTTCCTTCTTGGCTACCTTACTCAATTTAGCATTATCTTTCTTTCACATCTAATGATCTTTTCTCTTTTCTTAGTATTACCAACAAGAAATATAGGTGGTTTCTCATTGTTCATCGTGCATTTAGCCATCTTCAACATATTAAAAATTTTATCCGAGAGCATTCTATCTTATTTATTTTAAAGCTCATGATGAACAGGGAATAGGAAGATGGTAGAGATTAAAGGATGAGGTCGACAACTAATTCCCTACCCATAGAGCAAACTCATTTAACCTTTTCACCCACTCTTCATTTTGAAAACTATGCATATCAATAAATGTTTCCTTAGCCATTATTGCTCTAAACAAATTTTTTAATATGTAATTTTTCTATTTTCTATTTTATCCCCCAAGAAGGTTTCCAGGATAAGCCAAGATGGATATAGCATCAATCTTCTCATATTTTCTTTATAGCTCATTGCTCATATACGACTAACATGTAGTATTAGGCAAGAAATGCATCTTCATTATGCTTTTTAAAGGTGAATATCTCATCTTATCTTACAAAGTTAGTCAATTCAAAAGGCATGTCTTCTTAAGGATGTAGGTTATTTGCTCAGTTAGGAGAATAATTATCAAGCTTTGGAGCCAAATAGAAGCTAGACTAGTAAGCTTGCTGGCATCTAGTATGCCTCATAATAAGTGGTTCTCCATCAAAATTTATATAAGATGTATTAGTCCATAAGATAACACTACAAACATTTAATTTAAATTAACATATGATCTTTTATTCTAATTTATGCACTCATTAATTTTTTAGCGAACTTGCATAAGTCTTCATATGCAAAGATAAGATATCACAATGAATCCTAGTGGAGATTGAGATTTGTTATCTTTTGGTGTTGACCTTACGACAATATAACCTCATACTTGATAGGCATACAACCCTTGCCAATTGAAACTATTACAACTCCAATCATATTTAGCTTCACATATCCTAACCTTGTAATAGGACAACAAGTCATATACTCTGGTTAAGTCATACCTGCTTCCTACATTATAAAAATAGATTCTTAGCATAGCCCTTGTGGTATCATAATAAAGTCATGCCAAATGTTCACATCAAAGTTCGGTACATACATTGTTGGTATCACCAATATCTTTTTAATAGGTATTGTGGTAGAACAATAAATCTATCCAAGCTATGTTTGGCTCATCAATATTATAACAATAAAAGGTTATGTGGGTCATTCTTAGTGCCTAACATTTATTTACCAAATATATTTAATGATAGATTTTTTATTTTGGTCTTATTAAAATGTGTTTAATATATATATATACTTGAAATATCATCTAACTAAGGTATAAAGTATAACAAAAACAAATATCACATATGCAAGGAAATTAATGAATGATCATGGACTTTAACTCTGATTATACAACACTAGAGCCAGAATAGTGTTAATCGAAATAATTAACATATGATGTCAATATATGTGATCCACTTTCTAAAAATACTTCAAGTGATCATGCTCTCTTCTTTTCCACAAACTGTCATCTTGTCATTACAAATAGTTTAAGGATAACAAACTCATGAATATGTGCATCTCAATAAGAAACGTTAGTTTTAGCCAAGGTGAGTGCATCATATAGAGAGAGAATTTTCAATCAGAATTTAATAAAGAGGAAGAGGCACATAGACTCTAATAAACACAACCACAAATTTTAACTATCATCACATGATAATTAAACTAAGTCAGATCGCCATTCTTCCGTACCATCAAACATCTCACATATAGTGTGATTGAAGTGATAGCTATCCAATATAACACTTATATCATAAATTTATTACATATAGTATTAGCAATTCCCAATATCATTCTGGTTGTGATTTTTCATGAATTATATAACATGAAAGAACATATAAGCGCTCTATATACATTTAACAAGCAAATCTACAATATTTTGAGTATTCATGGATTCAAAAAATACAGACTATAAATTAATGTCTCAATCATCCTATGCAAAATAATGCTTAAAAAATTAATTAAGACAAAAGTTGCATTAATTATTAATTTAAAATAGTTTTGAAAGTTTACATAATGCGTTTTTCGGGTCAAGGTTTTTAAATTCTAAGGTGTTAGGTAGCCTCTCTCCGAACTTCGACAGCTTTTACTCATGTCTCAATTTCATAAACCTAGAAATGAGCTTTGTTGAATAACTTTGCAAGAATATAAACTAAACTATGGTTGCATTTGATCGGACTTGATACGCCTCAAACTAAACTTCTGATTTGGACAAAAGTAGGTGTAGTAAAATTGTTTGATGTAATGTCTTAATTAATCTCTAAACATGTCTATTATAAATGAATACCTTAAAAATAAGTTGTATGATTTAATTTTTATTTTTGGGAAGTAATCTCTTATAGAGGATAGAAATGACATGCAATATTTTATCAATAAACATCAAATTGATTAACCTATGAACATCTTATTGAAAATAAGCACTTAACTTTACCACTAACCAAGAAAGATAAAACTGAAAAACAAGAGTTCAATTTTTCCGAAGGCAAAACGAATGCCCCCTGCGTAGCGATTCTTAAACGGCTTCACCGCCAGCGTAAGACGTTAGAACACGTTTACATGGGCACGCTCAAGAGACATACGCGTGCGTGACATGTTCCCGAAAAACTAGCCGCATATAACTAGCGAACTATACTATACTGCTTCCCAAATGGTATGCATACTCGAACAAGCAGTCACATTCAGCCGTCGAATGACTTGAGAGGATCGAGCGGGTCGATGACCGAAAGAAGAGGAAGATCAGCGGGTAGGGCCTCCGGGCTCAAACCATGCTGCCTAAGCCTCTCTTCCACCTCCTCGAACACAACTTTGTTGCCCTCGGCAGTCAGATGCAGCCCGTCTCTGCAAAACAGTCGAGTAAAGTGGTCAATGAGTAAAATGGGAGGGAAGGTGCTTGAATCACTCAGATCACGAGAGCGGATCACCTCAGTCCTTCGGTGAAGAGAATACCTTCCGTCTCCGATGAAAAAAAGTCACGATACAAGTCACTTAAGTGATGGGTAGTGAGTTAAGACATCAATAGCGGTTTAATCCCCGTGGGTTAATGAGTCAGCGAACCGTTACTGAACCGTTACCGACGCCTTACAGACTCGCTACCGAGCTAATACAACTTGGTACCAATAGGTAGTGAGTTAGTAAGACGTCGATAGTGATTCAACCTTATTCATTAGCGGTTCACCATTTAAATGACCTGAGGTCATGATCAATTTTCATTGGAGACTGAGAGTACTCCCTCCACCGGAGGACTGATCTGCTCTCCTCGGACCACATGTCAGTCATGTGCCACCGCTAGCTGTTTTCTCCCGATCTCATGACTAACACCATGGCTGCCAAATGGTTTAGAAACTGTGAGGACAGATCCTTGGCAAGTTCCGATCCGTCAGATTACCCCCTTTTTACAACTACTTGGAGGAGAAAACTGTGTTGTATCCCGTGCATCATCTTCCTTCGTCTCGATACTTTGCCATTAGAGAATATGCGGAAAACATCATGGTGCAATTAATATAACTTTGGATGCAAGCATTGAGAAGTGAGAAAAACGAAGAGACCTCAGAAGTCTTTTCTCCCAGCCAGGGAGTTGCTGCATTTTAGACCAGAGATCTACCACCGGTACTCCCGCCTCCACGGCAACAGACACGCAGGCTTTCGCATAAGCACCGGCAGCCTCGTTAGTCCTTTCCGGCAAGCCGGACGGGATTTCACCGTAAGGGTATCTGCACGGACGGGAGATAAAATCAGTCGTCGAACAGTCTGCCACCCCATGCACAGGAAAAGAGTAGCGTCATTATAGCTGCTGCACCAGCGATTCATATGGATTTTGATCTGACTTAATGGAACGCCAAAATTCTAATTTCATCTCTGTTAGTGAAACACAATTTTAATTATCCACCTCAAAAAAAAAGTACAGTGAACCACTCAAAATTAAGTAATTTATCGAAAAAGTACTATTTTTAATCAGACATTTTATCCAAGTTCTCACTGATTTAGAGATTAGATATTAAGTCAAAACAAATAGGAAAAGATGTTATAGGCAACTATGAGTCATTGCTATAATACAATAACTAGTGACGACTTCTTAAAGCTATTGCCGGAAGATGTATTCGACTGCTCTAGCCATTGCAAAATCAAAATAACAATCTCAGCAACAGATTTTTAGGTTACCAACGACAAGTTACGCTGTTGTCAATTGGTGAAAGATAATCATTCAATGGTCCTCTATCAGTAGCGATGCTTGAAGCCAACGTTAATATCTTTAAGTGCACCACTACAACAACTTAGAAGTCATCACCAATGTTTGTTCAACATTAACCCCAACCCGAGCCCCTTTCTCCCTCCTCAACTCTACACCAACTCTCTCTCTCTCTCTCTCTCTCTCTCTCTCTCCACTATGCAATCTTCCCCTCTCTCACTACCAGAGCTTTCTATTAGAGAGATCTTTCTCTTCTGCCACCGAATCTCCTCATTTAGGTTCTTACTAACCCTAATTAATTTGTTTATGTTTTTGAAATAAAGTTTTTATGAATTTTTTTGGTTAATGGTTTGTTTGTGGCATATATCTTATTTTGGTAATTACCTTGGTTTATGATTTGTTTACATGGGGTTTATCTTTTTTAGATTAATTTATATCTTAATTGACTTAATTAAGACACAAATCGGTTTAAGAATTTTTAGATTTTTTAAATGTATTATGATAATATGTATCACAATAAACCGGTTTAGATCGGACCAAAACAATGTTAGTCACACCAATCCAAATAGATTTCCTATTTGAATTGACTTAAATGGAAACAAAACCCCCAAAAAATGAGATAAAAGCCAAAACACAGGCTGTTAGGCCAATTTAAACCAATTTATGCTTCAAATGGGCTTAAATAATCACAAAACTCAAAAAATGAGATAGAACCCAAAACATGACTAGTTAAGTCAATCCAAACTAGTTTTTGATTTGGATAGGTTTGTACGAAGACAAGTGAGAGTGCTATTATTTTCTTAGTACTGTGTGGATGACAAACTAGTCATTAGAAATGTTGTAAGTATGGTATCATTATTGAAAGCTTGACTGTCAAGAAACTTCTCTACAAAGGATCTTGGTGAAGCATCCTATGTCTTGAGGTTAAAATATATAAAGATAGATTTAAAATGATGCTTGGCATGACCTAGTCGGTGTACAAGCATACCATTGTGAAATGTCTTGGCAAGGAAAACTCCAAAAGAGGACTCTTACTTACCTACGAGACAAAGAGTTTATTTCTCTAAAGAGATGTCTCATAAAACTCCTAAAGAGAACATGTGTAGAGTACCTTGTACCTCAGCCATAAGATTTATCATGTATCATATGCTATAGACATGGCTTGATGTAACACTTGCTTTAAATGTTACGAGTAGATATCAGACAAATCCAATTGACAATCACTTGATTGCTATGAACTTCATTTTTAAGAAATTGAGAATAATTAATAATGTATTTCTCATATATGAAGAAATTGACTTAAGACTTTAAAGTTATATAGAATCAAGCTTCTTGTCAAACAAAGATGATGGCAAATCGACATTAAAATATGTGTTTAGCTTTATATAGAATCAAGCTTCTTGTCAAACAAAGATGATGGCAAATCGACATTAAAATATGTGTTTAGCTTAAATGGTGGTGCAATAAGTTGGAAGAGTTTCAAACAAGAAATAACTACATATTCTACAACTAAAGTAGAGTACATAGCTACTACAGAAGTTGCCAAAGAAGCCATCTGGATGAAAAATTCATCTCAGATTTAGGGTTCATCCCTATATCTTTAATCATGTTCCATTATTTTGCGACAACAATTGGGGTAATTGCACAAGCAAAGGAGCTGATGTCTCATCAGAAGTTGAAGCATATTTTACGAAAATATCATTTACTTAGAGAGACAATACCTTGAAAAGCTATAATTACAGATAGAGTATCTTTAGCAAATAATATTGCAAATCCACTAACTAAGATTTTGACTCAAAATATGTTTAAAGATCACCTTGAACTAATGGGAATCAAGTAGTGAATGATTGACTTTAATGCAAGTGGGAGTTTTATAGAAATACATATCTTGCAAACTAATCGTATGTATTATGATGACACATTTCTTGTTATATCTTATTCAATAAAATTGACATTTCTTTATTTTCATCTTTTATTAGATATATATGTCATAATGAAGTTCTTGATCACATTTAATGATGATTGAACCATAATGAGATCATGATAATGAAATCAATTATTTAAAAGTGTGTGATTTAAATATGTGAAGTCATAAGATCCTTGAGATGAAACATTAAAGATAAAGATAGACTTGTGATTATGGGAAGTGGTTTGTATCCTTCATGATCATAAAATTATTAAATCTATTATTGAGTAATAGATTTAGTTTAAAATAAATTGTATTTTATTAAACTTTAACCAAATAGATGATTGGGCTTAGTGGGTGACACATTAGAACTTATCCCTAAATACATGGGCATGGACACAATTTAAAAAGAAATTTGCCATCAACCTCCTCCATTCTTTCTCCTAACTTTGGAGGACATCTTCGCATAGTGGAGCTCTGTTCAAGAAGAGTTCTCAAGTCTTGTGCTAGAGAGAACATGTTTTTGGAGGAAGTTTATGTAAATACTATTAGGAACTATGAACTTGGACAATTTGGATATCAAGGAAACGTTCTCTCTTCATCAAGCTTGAAAGAGTTTTCAAATCCCAAAAAGATACAATTGTTATTCTTTAAGTTTGGTTCTTGGATGTCTTTTAGTTTCAATTGAGACTAAGATCATGGAAGTTTGAGAAATCATCTATGTAGTCAAAGGCAAGAGGAGCCCAAGGGGAGGGGGGCATCGCCTCACCTCAAGCGCCCGAGGTGGGTGCCTTAAGTGCTCAAGGCAAGATTTTTTATTGAAGAACTCCTTAATAAATTTATATATAACATTGAAATTTTTGGGGAAGAACATAAAAAGAAGATCACTTCTAGCGTCTGTAAGCACCCGAAACGGGATATCCGTAGATCTCCCCTTTTCCGGCCCCTACACTTGCTTTGGGGACTTAGTGGATGAGATGTTAGTGGGTGTGGTCGCCAGGAGCCAAAGGCTCCAAAATATAGTAGAATGAAAAGAAATGAAATGGAGAAATGACCGTCGTACCTTTGGAAGCGGGGAGATTGTTGGGTTCCGACTTCTCCTCTCTCGGCCGGCCGAAAGAAGAGAGCTTAGTGAGTCCTTCGTCTTTGATCCGGTTGAAGCTCTGCCTCAATCGGATTTACCTAAAAATGTCCATAAGAAAACATAGAAACAAGTGAAAGGTTCATTAGTTCTAATGAAAGCATAGTATCGTGCTCAAATTTGAATTCAAATATGCAAAAGGAAAGAGACTAACCGGATTGGGACTAAATCCCAACCCCTATTTATAAGGTTTAGATATGCATGAAAATGCAAATGAGTGGCTCAATATATGCTAAATGACATGTTAATGAGAGTTGAAATGAAAGGGGGGAGTAAAGGATCGACCGGAAAGGTAAATAAACTCAAAAAAATGCAAAATGGGGTCTGCCCCTACTAGTGCCCCATATATGGGGTGCCTGCTGCAGGTGTCCCCTTGATAGGGCGCGTTGGTCAAAGTCAAAGCGCCCTATTTATGGGGCACCAGGGACTAGCTTCAGCAGATTTTCTTTCCTTCTTCGCGGCGTCGCCCCGGAGTGTAGGAAGACCTCCAAGACGGAAAAAGGACTTCTTCAAGCAGCCAATACCCAAGTGAAGCTAATGGAAGAGTGTTTTGGCACTATATGTAAGGGAAATAGAGTGTAGATGCCCTCATAGTCGGAGAAAAATCATATTTCTGAAGAAGGAAACTGCAGATTTTTGGGTTTTTGGAGAAGGATTTTGGGATAATCTAAGAGCTTGAGAGGGTGCTATGAAGGCTTAGATTCGTAGTGGTGGATGAGATAAGGTGGGAGACGGACTTGGGGTGTCCAAAAACCTCCATATGGGGGTCTTTCTACAGCACAAAAGAGGGTAACTTCATTCTGCTGGAATATCCCTTCAAGAAGCAACTATGATTTTTTTGGGTTTTGGGAGATGGTTTTGGGATGGTTTGAGAGCTTGGAGGGGGGTTGCAAGGCTTGGGATGTGTAGTGGTGGATGAGAGGAGGTGAGGGACGCCCTTAGAGTGTCCTAAACCTTCCAAATGGGGGTCCTTTTATAGGCAAGAATATGACAACTTTATCTGCAGAACTGTCCCATCAATATGTCCAGTCAGTCAGACCAGGTGCAGGTGCCCCACCAGTGGGGTGCCTGGTGCCCTGTTTATAGGGCGTCTGGTGCCCTATTTATAGGGCGCTTTGACTTGGTCAAAGCGCCCCATTAAGGGGGCACTAGGCCCAGTTTGGCCGAAATGCGCAGGAAAGTTCCGATTTTCCGAAAAACTTGGTTTCCTTGAAAGAATACTCATAAAAACAAGAATTTAAGCTCTCCAACTAGACCAAAATTGCGTGTCTACAGCGTCTACAATGGATTAAGATATCAAAGCATTGGGGTGAAAGACTAAGCATTGGAGGTTTCAGGGTGAGAAAAGATGATTTAAGTTTACCAAATCTGGCTCTCACTGGTCTGGATCAAGGCGAGATGAGAATTGTTGAGGTGAGGCATTTTTGTCTTGCCCCACCTCGCCTCAGTGCCTAGGCGCTAGAGGCGAGCACCTCAAATAACATAGGGAATCATTGCTTCCACTATGCTTAGATCAATCCCTTACACTTTGTCAGCAATATCTACTGGGCCCCACGATACTTCCAACCAAAGCTCCACTTCCATGCTTAAATTTGATTCGCATATAAACCACTTGCATTTTCTAGCTTACGTTATGGCTTTATTAGACTATATTTTATTATGTTTACAACTCAGTTCCCACATGTACCCTTGCAATTTAACTTCCATTGCTTTTCAACACCCTCTAGTCCCTATGCTAACCAACAAATACCTCTCGTCTTAAATGGACGACCTCATTCTGGCTGTCACATGGACCCACACACATGTTTTGTCCTCATATGGACTCCATCATTCTACCATATGAACACCAACTTGTGCTAAGTCTCTTTCTCCGCTATGTTCCAACATTACTTCCTTTCACGAGCGGATCACATCATCTTAGTTACTGGGTGAACCTTGGCTCTATTACGAGCCTATTTTTCATCATTTTCCAATGTTACTCTGTCCCCACATAGACCACATGTAGCATCACCTCTCTATCTTTGAAGTGCCCAAGGGCCTAGCACTTTCAAACTGAAAGCACCCATGGATACATTGCTTCTACCTTGTATTATGACAGAGCTCTATTTTCCAATTTCCCTATAAACCAAGTTACTTCTTTCAGTCTAGTAAGTTATTTACTTTTTTTTTTTCGTTCCATCATGTTATTTACTTTTGTTTAAGCTTATTGTCTTTATTACATTACATATTTATACACCGTTGCTTGTTCTTCATCCTTGATTATCATTCTCTTGCATTAGATTTGCATTAGGTATCAGATTTCTCTGGCCCATAAGGCATCCAAGAAGGGGGACTCACCCTCTCCCCAAACACCTTCACCCTTCAACACACCATTCTTGGTGGTTACCAATCTCTCTTCTAGGCGTTCCCTTTTAGTTGACAGAGTTTGTTTCTACCAAGGTCTCTGAAAGTTCTCAAATGGGAAGGATTCCATTTTCACTGATCAAACTTGTACCACTTTCGCCAAAAGTCAGAGAACCCAAGTTGACTGAAGCATGGTGAGAATTGTGAACCTTAGGTTGCTTGAGGATACTCTACCACAACTTGAGTAAATAATATTCTTCCATTCATCTAACATAAAGTTACGATAAAAATAGTGTTAATCATTCAAGATTCTCTACCACAACATGTTTGTCAACAAAAAATTAAAATAAACCTAAAATAAAACTTTACTTGATGTATAACTTGTTTGCCAACAAATATCAAAATCATAAATATTCCAATGGAAAACCTTATTTGAGACTTGATATCATGACAATGACTCTAAGGTTAGTATACAGTATCGGGATGGTGGCCCAGTATTAAAGGCGAATGGAGTACAACCAGGCCTACTACGAGCATGATACCTTGTCAATCTACCCTGATGCGATGGTTTACCAAGTTTATACCTTCAACAAACCATAGGTGCAACCAAAAGCTGTTCAAATCTCAACCCTCGATGACCTAAACTCTCTGTTGGAGGCCTTTCCATCGCATGCCGACCCAACTTAATTCTAGGCCATTCTTAAGGGCAAGTCACCCTTTGACCAATCTTCACCTGAAGGTGGTCAACATGTTTCTACTTCTTAATCAATGGCCGGTCAAGCTGATGCACCCCACTGGGTCACTCCTATTCTGGGCCCATGATCCCACTCTCTCCTCATTCAATGAAAATTCTGACCCCAATCTTCCTACTCCCACTTGACTTCATCTTCACTCTCCTAATCCTCTCCTACATACTCGTCCTTTGATTTGTCCCCATACTCATCCCTCTTATCCAGCCACCTTGGCCCATCCCATCCCAACTCAAATGCCTCAAAGGCCCATTCTTGTGTCTTACTCTCCTCCTATTCCTTGCGTGCAATCCACCAGTCAAGCTATGCTAAACAAGCTCAAACAAATAAATGAGCAATATTGTGATTTCAAGCACCTATAGGATTCCCAAAAAAACTCCTGAAGCCTCTTCCTTCTCTCCAAGTCTTTAACCTCCCTCCCTCGAAGATGCTAGTTAATCTTTGTTATAAAAGGACCACTAACCCATTTATTCATGTCAAGAACTTTTTATATGAGTTCTTCTTCTAGCATGATGATTGGAAGGACCTTGCTTCCTATTTAGATGGTCCTTGGATGGTTCTACTCGCACAATCCTTAGAAGGTAAGTAATTTCAATGTTGTTAAAGCTACATCTTTGTAGTGCTATAGGATCTATGTTGGTCCATCTTACTCCATTATAGATTTAATGGTTGAAAGAATTAAGAGTGAAGAAGACTTAGTGAAATATCATAACAGATGGAAGCTTTAGAAATGTATGCTCTTCAAATATTGTCTTCAATTAATTAACATATCTTTATTGCCTACACTAATTAAATGTGTATATCTTTATAATGAAGTTCTTGATCACATGAAATGAAGATTGAATTATGATGAAATCATAATAATAAAATTAATCATGTAGAGATATGTGATCTAAATATTTCTGGTCATATGATCCTTGAATTGGGACATTAAGGATTCAAATAGACTAATATATGTGATGTCTACTCATAAGACGAGAGTGATCAATCTCATAAGTTATTATTGTAGAGATAGAGAAATACGTATAAGTGCTCATTAGTAAAATGAGTTCACTCATATTTATAAGTGACATCTTACCTAGCTGTCAATCGGGATTTTTTGTCATCACAGTTGTACTGTTAGACCTTTGAGCTTAGTCGCTAAAGATATCTTACCGGGCATATCTTGTACTTTGGTAATTGATTAATGAATCACTGATATGATAGTTTAGTACAGTTAATATACTAGGTATAAGGGAAACTAAGTGAAAGAAATTATGCAGGTAGTCAAGGATTGTTCACTCTTAGTAAATGAAGACAATGTTATATGTGATAGTACTATAAATCCTTAACTAGGGTACTAAGAATAAGTAAAAAGTAAGTTTTCTAATTGTTCCGAGTCTGAGTACAAATCTCAGAGTGTCAATTTACTAAGGGGTTGACAGTTGATTGTTGTACTCTTATACGATCGGGACATTGAATGAAAGAGAGTTTGCATATGTGTGGTAATTAAAAATGAAATATCTTAATTAAGATAAAATCATCATCAAAGTTTGGATCATGAAGTGTGACTTGTACCTTACATGTTCGGATGGTTGTTAAATACAATTTCAAAAAATAAATTTAATTTAAAGGAAGTTATTCTTTTAAATCAGCACCAATCAAATGACTTATTGGGTCTAATGCATGACACACAATAGAAATGATATGTTACTATTAAGTATGACTTTAATTTATAGAAATTACATGTTTTTATAAAAAATATAATTTATATAAATAATAGAAAATTAAGTCAAACCCTATGAAGCTAAAGGTGAACATTTCATGACTATCCTGCTCCAACATCTTTTCCCACCCCTAAGGTCACTGGTACATGGTGG
The DNA here is from genome assembly GCA_036172225.1 of Cryptocoryne crispatula var. balansae. Classification (NCBI taxonomy): domain Eukaryota; kingdom Viridiplantae; phylum Streptophyta; class Magnoliopsida; order Alismatales; family Araceae; genus Cryptocoryne; species Cryptocoryne crispatula. Next base: position 18,919,626 of record CM069925.1, on the reverse strand, counting down.
AGTTTTGTCCAAAATGAATTAGAAAGTTTGACGTATAGGAGAACCTGTGTATAAAAAAGTTCATGTAAATACCATTAGCATAGGTATGCTTATTCTTCTTTAATCTTTAGGGATTGGCTAAAAGTCATGAAGATATATTAGATTTTCTTTGAATCCAATTTTCAGTAATGTTGTTTAGTTATAATTAAGACAATGACTATGAAATTTGAGGAATCGTCGCTTTTGCTACCTATAGATCAATTACTTATAGTTGTATCAGAGCTAGGGTGATGTGTCTATTGAAATAGATAATTGTTTCAATGTTATTTCACGTAATTTTGTGAGTTATCTAAATATCATGAAGTTGCATCTTGATGAAGAAATCACGGTACTTTTGTGATACCTTACCATGAGAAGTTAATTCAATTAGATTTTCATGATTTAGAACTTGCTAATACCTTACCAAGACTAAATGGTAAACTCTGGTATCCTTCTTCCTTGAAGAACTAGGAAGCCATATGAAGGCTTAGAAAAAAGCGATGTTGTGTGCATTTTATGACATCTTCATGGCGGCGGCAGCTTTTGGCTAAGGTGCTAAGAGAACTATAGTGGAGCTCCATTTTCTAATTGTTCTAGGTCTTTTCGATGCCTATAATATGGCTACGATGGTAGATTTTCGTTGGACAATCAGTTTCTCAACACCAGCAGGGACTGAGGATTGGTGGATGAGACATTGAATGTGTTGATTCTATTGTGGCATTGCCTATCGAGATGACCATATCGAGCAAGGGAGATGATCTCTAGTAAGTCCTTCAGGTTTGATAAGGGCATCTAGCATCAAATTCAAGTTTACGATACGGCTTGACTATATAGGTACTCATTTGACTGACCCACCCAAATTATTTAAAAATCAATAAATTTTTAGAAAAAGTGTTAAAAAATTTAAAAAATTTAAAAAATTATGAAATTTCATTAAATAGATTATTAAAATGTTTAATGATTTGTTAGATGATATGAAGGCCTGTTGTCACATAGTCTATGATAGTTTTATTTTAAAATTTTAAATAGTGAAATTAATATCTAAATTAATTTGGTAAGATGTGATTTTGCATAATGGTGATTAGTACATAATTGGACACTTTGTATGATTTTATGAATTCATGAATGACTCTAAATTATTTAGATTTCGTTGTTTGTTGCATATAAACCACTTATATTTTTAATGTCATTTGTTTGATGAAAAATTACAAGAAGCATGACATTGAGAATTTTATAAGCTAGAAGTTAAAATTTTGTAGTATAAATGTTATATCATATAGTCATCACTTAATCACATGGTATACAAATGATGCCTGATGGTGTGGATGAATGATGATCATATACTTAAATTAATTATTATGTGATAGTAGGTTAAATGTTGTAGATGTGTTTATTGGGACCAATGTACAATGTCATTTCTCTACTCAATTCTGATTATAACCCTACCACCCTCCATATTATGTACTTCCCTTCTGAACATACGTACTTAATGAAATACAAATTTGAGACCCTTAAAAAATTTTCAAAGTTTAAGAATGAAATAGAGAAACAAATGAAAAGAGTATGAAAACTTTATAAAATATTATCTCAATGGATATCTGATTCTTCTCGACTTAATGGAGTAGTCGAAAAGAGAAACTATATCATGTCATACATGGTGTAGACAGTGACGACTTCTGCGAAGTCTTCTTTATCTCTTTGGACTGTGCACTCAATACTACACTTATTTCTTAAGCAATGTAACTTCTAACTCTGTTCCAATTACTCCATATAAGATATGAAAAAGGAAAAATTATATACTTAAGCATACTAAGGTTTGGGTATATCATGCCCTTATGAAGAGACATAACTGTGACAAGTTGGAATCTAAGACTGAGAAATGTATGTTTATGGGATATTTCAATGTAACTTATGAATATTATTTTTTGCACCTTGACAAAGAAATGGTCTATGTTGCTTAGCATGCTATATTAATAGAGAAAGCGTTCCTTCTTAAAAAATAGTAGGAGTAAAGTAGAGCCGAAAGAGGTTCCAATCCCACAACTTGAGGACATTCTATTAGGATATTAGTTAAAAGTAACACATACTTTGTAGGTCTTCACGTATACCCATTTGACCTGTTAAATATGTGGAATATATCTCTAATGAAAGAAGTGAGACATTATATATTGAGGATGCAAATCCAATAACCTATGAAAAACAATATTAGATATTGATTCCAAAATAGAAAGAGGAAACAAAATATAAAATAGACTCCATGTATGTCAACCAAGTTTGAAAATTGGTAGAACCTCTTGAATGTATAGTATACCTCTATGTAAATGGAACTAAAAGAACCTCTTGAAGGTATAGTATAATCCAAGATAAGTTTGACATTGTAAAGATATTTAAGATATACTATCTTTCATTGATAACATTATAAATCCACTAAGACATTAGTGTGTTTGAGCATCAGCTTGAGTTGATGGAGATCAGATAAATAATTATGACAATCTTATAATATCTTATTTAATTAATTGACATATTTTCATTACTTGTACTAATTAGATGCATATATCGTAATAAAAATTTTAATTATATGTAGTGATGATTAAATCATGATAATATCATGATAATAAGATTAATTATGTAGAGATATGTGATCTAGATCTTTCTAATTATAGGAATTTTGAGATAGGACATTAAGGATTCAGATAGATCAATTGTATTATATTTTCTCATAAGATAAGAGTGAATGATCTCATTGATCATTAGTGTAGAGACATTGAAAGTTAGAAACTTTAAAAGGTATCATTACTCATTAGTGATATGAGTTCACTGAACCGATTTGACTAGAAACCCTAGAAGGTATCATACCAACTATCAATCAATGTTTTTTATTGTCATAGTTGCATGATCAAATATTTGACGTAAGTTGTCAAAAATGTCTTATTAAACATATCTTGTGTTTTATCTATTAATTTATGGATTACCGATGTTAGTATTCTGATAATATTTGTATCTAGGTATCTGCTCCAAGGAATATCGTAGAGTACCCACCTAAACAGAAACAATGGAACAAATCCAAATTTTACATGAACTCAAGCCGAGGACGTCAAAATGATGGGCGTCCGCTTCTCTTGCTTCGATGAGAAGGCCAAACATCTGGTAACAACCTCGGTGTGGGAGCATGTTTAATACTTACTATTTGTAACATTTGTATGGTTTTGAAGGCACGTGTTGTTTATAACAAGACACATCTGCTTGTTTTCTTGAATTTTCTCTTATATGCGAAGGCATACGTGTTTACACTAATATATTGTCAATGCCTTCTTTTTCCGCTTTAGCCATTATGTATGTACGTTTTATTGAATTTGCTCTTACGGGGCGAATACAACGCTACTTAATGGACTGTTTGGTTAGAGTTTCAAAATTGACACTATATCAATATTGATATTGATATTTTTAGAGGTTGAAGTATCAATATCAAAATTGATACATGTTGACACATGTATTACATAACGTGCTTTGTTTCCGCTACCAATTTCAAAATTGATATGATTAGCCAAACATTTTTTAGTGATTGTTATGAATATCAATTTTAAAATTGATAGTGATAGAAATGTCTAATAGTGTTTCCAAACAGGGCCTAAAGAGTTTGAAGGCTTCTTTTTACGTGTTTAGTCATTATGTATGTTTTCTTGAATTCTCTTATAGGAAGCCCGAAGGCATGCGTGTTTATACTACTTTTTTTGTTCACATGTTTATACTAGTTATATATCGTCAAGGCCTTCTTTCTTAGGTGCTTAGCCATTTTTAAAAGCATTTTATATTGATGTTTATGCATACTTTTCAGAAAATTTTTGAAGAAATATATAATTTATAGCTCCTGAAGATTCAATCTTCGCTCCAAAATTTTTAAATCATAAAGGTTTAGGCAGTAAATTTTTTGGGACTTGTTGCAGATCTTTTTGCTGGATAATAATGTCTTCAGATTTTAAAAGGTTTTATAAATTTTTACAGATTTTTTGTCTGGCAAGTTCTTATAGATAGTTGTTTGTTTTTGAAAGCAATATATAACTTATGAATGATATAAGGTTATGAGTATTTTTTTTACAAATTTTGACATAATTTTGACATTTTAGTAATTCTTAACCTGTAAATAACTATTTTTAAGATATTATAATGAAGCGGATATTATTTGTAGTAATTCAGAAATATCTGACGTCCATTGTTACCCATTACGTTTCCAGATTCCATCAAGAGCTGATGCAGAATTATCCGGAATGACGTGGAGCAAGCAAAATCGTACATTCCACAGCATTAACATCTCTAATTATATCGATCATCAATTATGTAACATAAGTAATAATTTATATCATTTTTGGTATTGATATTCTATCCTTACTCTCATAGCTGGCATGGTTTGACAAGCTACAATGTTGGTCACTTTTCGGTAATACAAGATTTTACTACGTGGTAGTCAATCTGCTAAAAGTCAACTTCCATGCCCAAAAGAAGATCCATCAGTGTGGGGATTGTAATTGTCTTTTTTTATATATATTTAGGGTTTGCTTGTTTAACCGTGAATTGTGCAAGGCAATACACTTGTTTTATTTTGCAGTATTTTTTAACTGTTTGGACCAATGTAAAATATTACATTTAGAACAACAGTTATTATTTTAAATGACATGCAAAGGGGGCGGAAACCAAAACAAGCCATCGTAAAATCATCTTATTCGTGGCCGCATGCTTTGTTTTTCATGTCTTTCAAAAAAAAAAAAAACTAAGCAAATAAAAACTTGCTCTAAATTTTACACAGAAACTCATTTTTAAATAGGTGATTTTGAAATAGGAGAGTTATAACTTACAACAAAACGTGCAAGCCCTTATTGTAATATTTCTAGCATTGTCAGAGTAGGCAATGCGGTCCGTGAAAGCACCCACATCGTCTGATAAATAAGACCTTATGTATAAGAACTTATGCATAGTATAGCGGTAGGACTAGTTGACTTGGTCCCGAGAAGGTGTAGCTTGAGCGTTCCAATACAACTAGTCAACTACAAGGCACGTAAAGAGCGAGAGGTGATGGATGCTTACTTGAGACGGCCTTCCTCGTCGATAGGGGGTGGCGTGATGAGGAGGAGCATGGTGCTGGGCCATCGCTCCTGCAAAGCACACACGAGAGGGCAAAGCCTTTGAGTAAAATTACCTGCGCACGCTAAGTACGTTCCTCGTGCAGAACAGAGACACTGCCAGGGGTGTGCACCGCTCCATTTGGTACGATCTGAATCACTCTTTTAAAGTTGAATCGAACCGTATCTAACTCTCAAACCAAACCAAATTTAAATTAATTTAGTTCGATTTAATTAAAAATAGATAAAATATGTAAATTAATGATTATATATTGATTTTTAAGTTAGAAATCAAATCGATTTGAACAATTTAATTTGATTCGGGCAGATCTAGAAAATACTCAAATGGAACTAAATTGAAGCCTGGGCTCTGCTTCTCCGGTGGGTCCGGCTCCTATTTTCCCTCGGCCCTGCTCCGTGTATTCCTATCATGGCTCTGACGGTGGTGGCTGGCCGAGAGGGGGGGTGTTAAAGGTATAATTCCACATCGGCTGCTGGGAGGAGTATTCCCGATTTATAAGGCCTGGTCCTGGTTTCCTCAAGGCCGCGGTTTTGGGGTTTTCCACATGGTATCAGAGCTGGTCAGGCTGCAGGCTCTGTCCTCTGGTGGATTTGCTCATATTTTTGCTCGGTCCTGCCCCGTGTATTCCTACCGTGGCTCTGACGGTGATGGCTGGCCGAGAGGAGGAGTGTTGAAGGGTTTAATCTCATATTGGCTACCGGAGGATAGTCCAATACCTTTATCATAGTCTGGACCTGGGTCTCCTTAACGTACGTGCGTTTTTGGAATTTCACATGGTATCAGAGCAGGTGGGCCTGGGCTCTGCTTCTCCGGTGGATCCGGCTCCTATTTTCCCTCGGCCCTGCTCCGTGTATTCATATCATGGCTCTGACGGTGGTGGCTGGCCGAGAGAGGGAGTGTTAAAGGTATAATTCCACATCGGCTGCTAGGAGGAGTATTCCCGATTTATAAGGCCTGGTCCTGGTTTCCTCAAGGCCGCAGTTTTGGAATTTTCCACCAAGTGGTTCAATCTAATCGAACCTGAACGAATTAGTTCAGTTTGATATTTCTGTTTGACCGGATCAGTGCACTTCCCTCGACACTGTTGGGATTTTAATATCCAGCTAGTCCTGAGTTTCCGCCTACCATGCGATCGAGGCGCGTCGGATTCGCACCTTTTCCGGTAAAAGCCCCACCATATATTGTTGTTCATGTTTATCATCGTCCTGATATTGACGCTACCGACACTGTTAATATAAAATAACATCGATATCGTCGGTTTCAACGCTTTGCAGCATGAAAACCTGACCTCCCTAGTCCCATCTAAAATGAAATAGTTTGTGAGTACTGAGAGACTTCCGTCTTGACTGACAAAGGTATTAATTACGTGCGTGTTGCTCCTAAGTGGACGAGCAATGAACATACTATAACGATAGATTTCAGAGTTCAGGATCTTAATTAAACCCAGCCCTGGATCAGTAGTGGTCGCAATATATAATCATCTGGCACCCAGCAAAAGAAGGATCGATGCATGTGGATGGGAATAACCTACGCCCACGGTAACCTACATCTCTTTTACTGGGGCCGTTCACTGTTTGATTCAACCTGAAAAAATCAATTCAAATCAGTAATTTAACTTGACTCAATTTAACTTAAACTACCAATTAATTTAATTTAGTTTCTAAGGTTTTTCGAACTAAATCAAATCGCTAAATCAAATAACTCGAATTAGATTAAATATTTTATTTTTAATTATATATAATATAATATTTATGTATCTTTTCTCGTAGAAATAAATTTATTTCAAGATTATTTATGATAAATTAATAAAATATATAAATAAATACACTAAAATTTAATAGGACGTAATTTAAAATAAATAAAATAAAATTATATATTAACATAGTTACTCTACCTTGATGAAATGTGATTTGAATCGAACTAAATCAAACCAAGTCGAATTAATTTGATTTGATTTGAGAGATAATTTGATTTAGTTTAGTTTAAAAAAATATTCAAAAACTAAATCAAATCAGACCACCAACACTCATTTCACTGTCAATAACTATTCTGATATTAACACATTAATTAATAAAGATGATAAAATTATGTTTGGATATCAATTTTAATGTTAAAATTTATAGTATAATAAAGATCGAACGATGTCAATGTAAGGTCTCGACCCGTACTGAAAAAAAAAATTGATGGAATTTCTCTTCGCCGAAAACTCCTCTCCCATCCAAAACCCATGGCGGTCTGCAGATAACTCCGGACAGAGCTTGGAGACAAAGCGGAAGCGCTCGATCGCGACTGGTAGCCTCTGCGCTGCTATTCTGTCTTCCTCCGTCTCCGCTGCTCCACCTCATCTTTCTCTGGCTTCGATCATCTCTGCAAACATGCAGTTCCAGAGCAGGGTGGCCGCGCCTTGTGGCTTTCCTGCCGTGAGACTGCCGTGGGACGCCACCTTTCAACCGACTGATGCGGAACTCGTGTATTACCTGAGGAGCCAGGTCGTCGCCGGCACCCCCTTCCGGTCGGCGTCCCCATAGGCAGCCGTGATCTATGCGCCCCCAGCGCCGACCCCTGAGTTAGTTCGCCTCCGTCCGGGGTTCCATCTTCTACAGCGGCGGATCTCTCTCCCCCCCTCTCTGTCTGTCTAACAAATTGTATATTTTTTTTCATGATAAACAAAAAGCCTGCGCCTTCGTGAAGTTTTTTTTTTAAATAACACTCATTTTTTTATTTTTTATAAGAATAGCACTGTAACTCTTAATTTTGCAAGAATAGCACCGTTGGATGAAAGTCGCAATTTTATACAACGACTTTGTGGATTTCAATCTAAACCCCACGAGGAGGAGCGTATTGAAACTAAAATAAGTCGATATATTATTAAACGAGTTATTAAATAAGTCGTTATATCGTACAACTTAAAGTCGTTGTATAATATCACGACTTTATACTTCCAAAAAAACACATTTCGATACTGAGTCGTAAAAACATATACCAACTTTAAAGTCGTGATATCGTACAGCGACTTTACAATGTGATTTTCTAAAGTCGTAGTATGTTTAAACGACTTTAACTAAAACGGTCAGAGAATTAACTTTAACGATATTTTAATCAATAGTTGTTTAGTAGTTAAACGACTTTAGTATATAGTCGTGATTATATACAACGACTTGTAATAAAGTCGTTATATAAAATTGCGACTTTCATCAAAACGGTGCTATTCTTGCAAAATTAAAAGTTACAGTGTGTTATTCTTATAAAAAATAAAAAAATGGGTGCTATTTAAAAAAAAAAGCGGCGCCTTCGTAGCTCGTTGGGAGGACGTCAACCCAAGCCCCGCGAGCAGCAGTAACTCGCGGGAGACTAGTCTCTAGGGTAAGCCGGTAAGCGGAGCCTGTGAGAGCCAGTACGCCGTGAGAGCGTGCGGTAGCACTACTGGCTCGCAGTTCAAACTTCAAACCTTAGCGCAGCGCAGAAGCCAGTTCCATATATATGCTGGTCCGGTATGGTCGACGCTGAAGGTTGAAATAAACCCTTAGGCATGTTTGGCATCAAAAATTGATGATAAATCAGATTTAAAATCCTGTACCAAAGAGCCCCTTAACGCTGCTGCACCTTGTGGTGCTTGCAGGGCTTTCTATACTGGGCTAGGAGATCAGATACTACCACAGAAATGAAGGTAAGGGGAACGTGTAAGGCAAGGGGAACGCAGGATCTAAGTACGTATTTGACACTAAATTTTTTTTGAAATAAATCAAGTTTATTTCTTAAATTTTATTTATCTTCGAGCTATTTAGTATCATAAAATTTAAAAAAAAAATCTAACTTAAATATATTCTTTAGATTATCTTCCTACGAAACAGCAACTAAGTGCTCAGGGACAGACGATAAACTTGTAGTTACCTTGAGCAATGAAAGGATGGCGTGGAGATTGAGGCGGTACTCGGAAAGAGGCACGTGCTGGAAGGCGCTGCTGCGGTCCGGCAGCGACGCGTCGTTGGCTCCGAAGAACACCGTCACCGCCAGAGGGGCTTGTTCCTTAGCTCCGCCGCCGGAGGATGTTCCGCCTATGCCGTCGTTCTCGGCCCCTCCGAAGCCAGCGAAGGCGCGCTCTTGCACCTTTAGCGCCCATCTCGTATTGTAACCGCTGTATCCTCTGAGCACCACGTCCGCCTGATGGTCGGCACAAGCCGCGTTGCGAGACGGTCAAGAAGAAGATGGAACAAGAAGGATAATGATGTGATGCAGAGAGAGAGAGAGAGAGCGACGAACTGTGCGAGCGAAGAGGTGTGCGAGAGCCGCCCCCCAGCCACCGTCCGAGAATGACTCCTCCGTGATGGAGTCCCCAAACAGCACAAGCTTCGGGCGCATCTTTCTTCACCGGGTAACGGGCGGAGGAGAGATGATTGTGACGTGATACCGGCTCTGCCTTCTACCTATATATCCTTCTCACGACCTCTCTTTCGGTTCCGCGTCTAGCTTTTTTCGGGTCTTCCATTTGTTACGATGTTAGCCTTATTAGAAGGCACGAGACCCGGCACGCGAGTGGCTTGGTTACAAAAAGCAGAAAAAAAAACAAAGACTGCGAATCCCCTCATCTGGGCCCCACCTCAGGGGATACGGACTCACCCTACGTTTAATAGTTACTCTAGTCAAGATATCACTTTAAGGTCAGGTCCGTTTTCACATATTTGAACTATCTTAACTCCATTTCATACATATTCTACAACTGTGGGATTAAAGGGACATGTAAAAAGATCTCTTTGCCTATTCGCCGGAGCATGATGGGACCGTGCAGGAGCGGTGCTGGTGGAGGTTGCCGACGAAGGGGAGCGTTGGGGGAGACGACAGCAGACGCAGTAGCTTCTTCGTCCTCCCATCTCCTCTCACCTCTCGCCTCTCGCCCCTCGCCCCGCGGACAGCCGCCAGTTGCCAACAGAACTCCCAATACCCCCTGCTCCCACCGTCCAACCTGCGGATGAGCGGGACATCGCCGGAGGAATCAAAAACAGGGGCAAACCCCCTCATTTTAGCCGCTACTCCAGAGAACGGGCAGGTGAAGGAGAGAACAAAATCAACCCGCCAAGAAGACGACGACGCCACCGCCATCGCTGCTCAATCAATCTCCGGTTGGCCGCTGAGTGGTGCCCTAGATCTGTCGCCACAGTGCTGATGGGGAAGAAGATGAAGGACCGAGGGTGTTGATGGGAAGAAGACGAAGGATCGAGAGCCGTCGGAGTGTCGGAGGAGGAAGGCATCGCCGTCGTCGTTGTTCGTCTCGGGGTCTGTCTCAAGCCGTCTGCCACTTTTTCAAATGAGGTTATTTTCGGAACTGACCGGAGCAACGCTTCACCGGACCTATTGTCATATGAATCGCGAAAAACGAATCTAAGATTATACATATTCGGTCAACGAACTAACTATTAAGTTGACTTTCTTAATCGGACCTTCAATCAATTTTCCCAAAATAAAATATAGCATCTCACGGCAACACCAAAACGTCGAGGAGGACTTCTGGCGGAGAGCAGCGGCCTCATGCGAGCGAGAAAGAGGAGGGAAAAAAATTGAAAGGAGTAAAAAAAGTAAAGGACGATAATATCTCTGGATTTTCTTGGTATCTATTTTTTTGATATTTATTACTTTCTATGTCTCGTCTAAAGATGTTTTTTAAAAAATACAGATGTCATTTTTATTGTTTCTTATAGATATTTGGTTAGGGGTGTGGCAATGGGTTAGACCAGCTCTCGATCAACTGCGGGTTATTTGACGGGTCAAAAATTTTGACCCACAAACTTTAGTCGGACTGACATACGTGCCGAAACGAGCCGATGTGAGTCGATGCAGGCCAAAAAAATTTCAACTTTTCATGTCAAAATATCACTTTGACTTATTAAAAATATACTTTTAATAATGTTATCTTAAGTAATTAAATTTATCATATTTAATAAATATTTATTTATAAAATACAAAGTCGGGTCGGGCCAGAGTTAATAATTTTTGCGAGTCAAGTTGGGCCGGGCCAACAATATAGTACGGGCCGGATTGGGCCGGGCCAATATATTTTGAACTGAGCCGTAAACGGGCCGACCCTGGGTCGGACAGGACCCGGCCCATTGACACCCCTAGATTTGGTTGCTCAAATTGTTGTTTGAGAGTAAATATTACTATATTTATTGGTTACCTTGTAGATCATATTTATCCCCGTGATTTTCTTATGATTTTAAAATTTTCTACTTAAATCCGGCCGATATGTTTCTCTTGCATTATTTTTAGTTTAATCCGATATTTTTTTTCTGGTGTGGGTGATGTATTCGTTTACGAATTTGTTCATTTAGATGGAAAATGTAGATTTGCACCGATTTTATTCCTGTCAAATGATATCGGAGCCAAATTAGCCATGTTCAGCAGATTTCAACGGACTCTTCAAAATTGACTGATTTAATTTAGGGTCTATTTGAACTCATGTAAAATTAAAATTAAAGAAAAAGTTTTTCATTGAATACTATTTCTAAGGGTCTCATGTTAGTAGCGCAACGGGACATCACTGCCTCTTTGGGACGGTAGCTCGCGGTCTCGAACCGTGCCCACTCCGTCGAGAGAGACTTTTTCGCGCCTGTCGAAAAAAAAAGAATACTATTTCTAAAGAAAATGAAAACACAGATGATCTTTGGTCGCTTGTAGTTGTTTTAATAGAAAATTTTATCAAACACTTTAATAAGAACATAATAATTATAAATAGTTTTGTCAATATTTATATAATTAATTAATTTATTTATAACAAAATATTAATGTAAAAATCAATTAAGTAAATTATTTTACATAAATTTATTTTTAGTAAAATTGGAAACATAATTTATTATTCAGACATTAATCAAATATTATTCTTGAAAATAAAATCTATTATTTTTTATTTTTAAATAATTTTATAATTTTATTCTAAGTTATTTGGATATTTGTAAATCATTTGTCAAAATTTCATGTATAATTTTATCGTAGTATCATCATTTATGTACGTAAATATTTAAAAATTGTTAATAAATATTATGTTTATATCTTCAAATTAAGTATATGATAAAATATTTTTAAACTAAAATGTTTTGGAAACCTACAAATACACTAAAAACTAAATAAAAAATATAGTACATAATAGTACAAGATAAAAGTGTTCTTGTAATTTCTATATAAAATATTGTTAACCCTTAAAAACATTGTTGTGATTATAAAGAACAAGGTAATATGACTTTGAACTTCATCTTTCATGTTTATATATTAAAATTTATGTTGTGCACATTACGTTCTTGTATATCATTTATATATTTATATTTTAATTGATATGATAAAAAATAAAAATTAAATATATTATTTTAAATAATAAATTTAAAACAACAACTTCACCTTTTTGAGTTGTCGTCGACCCTAAAACACTGTTTTGAGTTGGCTAAAAATGGCATTCGGACGATTTTCTCGGATGCCAAAATCCAAATGATTAAGGAGTCAACGTAGCACAATTTCAGTACCATTGTTTTACTTGCATCCAAATGAAAGAAATGATGAACTTTTCCCAACAACTTGCCTATGTAGCCAATTTTACAAAGATCCAAACGGACCCTTAGTTAATAGACGCAACATTCGACAAGATGATTTCACTAGATGAAAATAATTAACTGATTTTAGAAGTAAAAATACGAAAAATTCTTTGTTGTAGAGATTTATATTTAACCATTGATTGGATTGAGCTGAAGCTCGAAGGCACGACAAAAAGCCACATGGAAGATGTTAGGTCGAAAAGTGATTGACAAGAATTAGCCGTGGTTAGATGAGTGTATTACATCATGTGTCAAATGAGAAACGACATGAATGAGACAATTACAAAATCATTGTAATACAAATTAAATAATCATTATGAGAGGATTATTTCAGAGAATAAGACATTCTTGATCAGATAGCTGGTGAACCTCAAGCTTAAAGAGAGGAGTTCAAATGCAGTGCAAATGAATGAAGTGCGAAGTATTATCAATCAGTTGTCAATGATGAAGATGGTGCTAAAAGATGAGTTGCAAGTATTGTTATTACTATTTTTTTTGTCAAATAGTTGGAAGACACTTATAGTATCTTTGAGTATTTCTACTTCTTACGATGAAGCATGTGAATAGTAGTTCTTTGAACAAGGAAACTAAGAGTAAGAAAAAGTTGTTGGGTGCATTGGGATCACAGATTTTGGTGATTGAAGACTATGGTAGATCAAGAAACAAAGATAAAATCATGGGATGTCAAAATCAAGGTCAAAGTCAAGATTAAAATCGGTCGCAAGTGATACCACTGTGGTACTCCTTATCACAAGAAAATTGATTGCAGAAAATTCAAGAAAGAAAAATAAAAAAGAAAAAGACATAGTGGTGATAGAACAAGGAAATTGAAGTGACTATGTTAGATGATGAAATTGTTATTTTTTATTGAATGATGAAAATTGTTTAACAATAGAGAATGGTGACATTGTGTCGATGTTGGACTCTAGATCATCTTATTATGCTACAATTTTCAAATATCTATTTTTATCTTATAGAATAGATGATTATTGATCAAATCAGTTTCATAAAAACTAATCATATATGATATAAATAAATATTTATTAAAATATCACATTTAATTAATCATACAAATTTTTATTACTAGTTCTTTTTTGATGTGTACAACGTAATGAAGTCCTTGATTATATACAATGATGATTGAATCAAGATGAGATCATGATAATAAGATCAATCATTTAAATGTATATGATTTAAATATGCCTTATCATAGAGTCTTTAACATGAGACATCAAGAATTCAAATAGATTAGTGTATGCAATATATCTTCTCATTTCATGAGGATAACCGATCTCATTGGTCATTAGTATAGTGACACTAAGATACATATACATGATAGAAATGTATGCCAAACAAGCTAATTATATATGATATGACTAGACATTTCTTGTATCATCTTATTTATAATAAAAGGCATTTATTCATTACCATTTATCTTTAGATACGTATACTATAATGAAGTCCTTGATCACATGCAATGATGATTGAATCATGATGAGATCATGATAATAAGATCAATCACGTAGTTGCTAGTGATCTAAATGTTCCAAGTCATAGGTCCTTGAGGTAGGATATTAAGGATCCGGATAGACTTGTGTAGGTGTTATCTTCTCATATGATGAAAATGATCGATCTCATTGGTCATTAGTGTAGAGATAATAAGATACACATACAGGTGCTCATTAATAGAATGAGTTCACTGAACTGACCATCATAGAAACCCTGATCGGTATCTTACTGAACTGTCTATCAGGGTATTCTATCATCATTGTGGCACGGTTAGATCTTTGACCTGAGTCGCCAAAGATATTTTGCTGGATGTATTTTGTACTTTGATTATTAACTTATGGATCACCACCATGATGGTCCAGTATAGTTAATGAATCGGGTGCAAGAGAAATTCGGTGGAGACAATTGAGCAGACAACAAGGGATCGTTCACTCTCGATAAGAGAAAGAAAATGTCCTATGGAATAATACATTAAATCATTGTCTAAGGTAGATAGAATAATTGGAAAAGGAGTTTTACAGTTGATCCATTCCTTAGTACAATATTTCATAGAGTCAGATTATTAAAGGGGTTGATAGTCAATGCCGAACTCCTGACCGACCAGGACATTGCATGGACAAGAATTTATATCCGTGTGATAACTGATGATGGAAAGGCTCAATGGATATTATTCAACTCCCCAAAATCATTTGGGATCATAGGATGTGACTTGTACCTTTTATAATCGAAAAGCCATCAAATCTGTTATTAGATAATATATTTGATTTAATTTAAAAGAATTATTCTTTTTAAATTTGGCTTCAATCAAATAGACTATTGGGTTTAGTGGGTCACACACATTACAACTAATTCTAAGGATGAGGGCAACGATGTAAATATATAGAAGATTTGAGTTTTTGTGAAAATTTGCATCTTCTATATATTTTATGCTTAAGAAGCTAAACCCTATCAAGCCAAAGGGTGGGAAAACATCCTTGGCAGCCTCCCTCTCTCCTCTCTTATCTGGAAGGAGTCCCGCATGGTCCAACTCAGTTCTGGAAGAGTTTTCGAGCTTGGAGCGAAGAAGAATCGGTCCTTGGAAGAAGTTCGTGAGTATACCGCTAGAGGCCGTTCACTTGAACGATTTGAAGCAACAATGAACATCCACTCTTCATCTTTGGTGAGGGATTTTTCAAATCCTAAGAAGGTATATTCAATCTCCTTCTTAATCAGTACCCGGTTTTGTCGTTTTGGTTTCAATAAAGGCTAAGACCTAGGATTCAAGAAATTAAAATTATTTTAAATGCTTACATTGATTCCTTACAATACAGGTGCTCATTAGTGTAATGAGTTCACTGAACTGACCAAATTAGAAATCCTAAATGGTATCTTACCAAACTGTCATTCATGTTTATCTATCGTTGCGGTTATATAGTTGGACTTTTGATTTGAGTAGCTAAAAATGTCTTCCTAGGTGGAACTTATGCTTTGACCTTTGACTTAGAGATCACTATGTAGATGTTTCAGTACAACAATGGATTGGTTACAAGGGAAACCTAGTAAAAATAATTGAGCGAACAACAAGATATTGTTTACTCTTGTTAAGTGAGAATGAATGTCTTAAAAGACATTACTCTAAATATATAATTAGGGTAAAGAGTAGATAATTTAAAAAATAATTTTTCAATTGATCTAATGCTAAATACAAAATCCCATAGAATCGGGGAACTAAGGAGATGATAGTCGATGTTGTACTCCTATCTAACCGAGATATTGAATGGACAGGAGTTTATATCCATGTAGTAATTAATGATGGAAAAACTCAATTGAAATAAGATTATCTTAATAGTCATTTTAGAACATGGGATATGAATTGTACTCTTAATGATCGATATGTTAGTTAATATGTTATATAATAACTAATTTAATTTAATTAAATAAAATTATTCTATTTTATTTTGACATAAAACAAATTGATTTTTGCATCTAGTGAATCACACATACAAAGACTTATCCATAAGTATAGGGGGGCAATGGCATACTTGTTGAAGAATTTAAATTTTTTAAAAAATTCTAAAATCTTTATAAATACTATTGGTTCCAACCAAAATCAATCAAGATAAGGTTGAGAATCACACCATCAACCACCTCCCTACCTTCTCCTCTCTCTGGAATACATCTATGGGTGATAGAACTTTATTCGGGAAGAGTTCTAGAGCTTGTAAGAAGGGAGAACATGTTATAAATGAAATTCAAGTTGATATCACTAAAGACTGGACACTTGAAAAAAGTTTGAAAAACTTAAGAAATTCATTTTCTTTCTTGTAGGCACCCGGATGAGCCGGCTCGGCTCGCGTTTGTCGGTGAGAGAGAGAGAAGAAGAGAAGAAGTGTGTGTAGTGAAAAGTGAAGTGTGTGGTCGCCAGGAGCCGAAGGCTCCAAAGTGTGATTAGGTGTTAAGCAAATGAACTAGAAGAGGAAGGAGTTTGACCGTCGTACCTTGGGGATGTAAACGGGGGGAGATTGTTTGGTTCTAACTTCTCCTTTCTCGGCCGGCCGAGAGGGGAGAGCTTTAGAGAGTTCTTTCACCTACGATCGGATTGAAGCTTCACTCCGGTCGATTCATCTAAGAATGTCCTGCATAAAACATGAAGAAAAACAAATGAAGATCATTAGCTCTGGCGTAAGTATAGCATCATGCTTGATAAAGACTCTGAATCATGCAAAAGGGAATTAACTAACCGGATCGGGACGGAATCCCAACCCTTATTTTTGGTAGGTTTTTAAACATATATGAGATGCAAAATGATCAAATGCATGCTAAATAACATGATGAACAGTGCTAAGATGAAAAAGGGAGACAAAAATTTGATCAAACGGGCGATCGGACTCCGTAAATGGAAAAACGAGCTTCTGCCCCTACTGGTGCCCTATATATAGGGCGCTAGCTGCAGGTGCCTCCCTTATGGGGCGCGTTGACCAAGGTCAAAGCGCCCTGTACACGGGGCACTAAGTCTGGCCCGAACAGATTTTCTTCTCCTCTTCGCGATGCCGCTCCGGAGTGCTGGGCGGCTTCCGGGACGAAGTAGGGGCTCCTCCTTGTAGACAATATGCAAATGAAGCTAATGAAAGGTGGTTTGGATGCTGGATGCAAGAGGAGAGACGGATAGAAGCTCTCAAAGTTGGAGAAAAAACATGTTTCTAGGTGACAGAAACAGAAGGTTTTTCGGGTTTTTGGTGGACGATTTTGGATCGGTTTGAAAGGCTATGCGAGGTGAGAGTGGCTTGGAAACGTAGTCTTGGATGGGCTCTAAGATGGTACGGACTTGGAACCTCCTTTCATTTTCAAATGAGGGTCTATTTATAGCCCAAAAGAGGGTACTCTGGCCATTTTCGAAAAGCAGTGCCACGCGGCATAGCGCCCTATATATAGGGCGCCAGCATCATGAGATATGTCAAATCGATTAGACGAGTCACTGCGAGGGGTCAAATCGGCCGGTCAAGTTGATTTGATTCGGTGACAGGCGCCCTATATACAGGGCACCTGGTGCCAAGTAGGGCGCCAGGTGCCCTATATACAGGGCGCCAGGTGCCCTGTATATAGGGCGCTTTGACCCTGGTCAACGCCTATCGATCTTCTTCGAAATGCGCCGAAAAACTTGATTTTTCGGGAAAACTTGGTTCCCTTGAAAGGTTACTCAAATATTACTCATGAAAACAAGAATTTAAGCTCTTCAACTAGGCCAAAATTGCGTGTCTATAGCTTGCCTCGCCTTGGCGTCGGCTTTGTAGGGGAGTGACACGAATGAAACATAGGCGAATGTAGCGAAGCGTAATGAGGCGTGGAGAAATGAAGTGGTAATGGACTGAAAAGGTAATGCCAAGGTGTAGATTTAGACACGCCCTCATTGGCCTAGTTGAGTGGAATAAAACTTTACCGGACTCCGAGATTACCCTTTGTCTTATCGAAACCTTCCCTCTGGTTGATTGGCTAAAGAGAAGAACAGTACTGAAAGTAAATAACTAAAATCCCACGTGGGGGAGAATTGTTACCGGCCAGGACCCGAACTGCATGGTGTGATGGACTCGGTAGAAATGCAGTAAATTGCGAAAAGTAAAGAGGAGACAGCCAATCAACCAAGGTTGGGTTCTTTAAATTTATAAGGTTTTACTCAACAATACCGGTTTAGTTCGACATGGAAAAACTTATTGTTTCAATGAAATCATTGTTAAAACCCGTTGGAAACCGATTCTCTGAAAAATCAAGACCTTCTCTGGGGCTATAAAAGACCATTTTTAAAATGCTCATAATGGGACTGGAAGGAGGTTATGGCAGGATTAGGAAGCGGGGAATGGTCATGGTGGGATGATGCATGTTGGTGTATGAAATGATGCATGACGGGTTTAAAGAAATACAAGAAAATAGTTGAAGATATAAATTGAACATAACGGGTCTGGACATCTATGAAGAAACCGTCGTCCCCGCATATTCAACTTTGGCCTATCCGCAAGCCTAGGGAATGACTGAGCCCTCACTGATTTTGTTGAAGGGGTTCTCAGGCTCAGCCCCCTCTAGACTTGAGGTCTTCAACATCTCAAATATTATTTATTTTGATAGATGCAATACTAAATGCAAGTCCTAATAGGGTTCGAGGTAGTCCACTTTTGTTTTTTTTATTTTTGATTTTTTTGTTGTTTTTGCTTCCTCTAGTTTCTGGGGATATGAAGCCGGCATGCCTTCTCCTGTTCCTGCATCCACTCGAGAGAAGATATTAGAACTTTATTTTGGCTTAGTCCCTTGCAAGGAGAGGGCAAAGTTGCCTTGCTCTTTTGTCAAGGGACATAGGCCTTATCAAGGTAGAATAACAGAAAAATATAAGTATGCACAAAAGGAAACATGCAAGACTGAAATTAAATATGAATGCAAAGGCGACTAGTCAATTAGGAAGCAAATTTTTAGGTGTTTTAGGATTTTTGATTTGTTTGGGTTTTGATAGTTTTATAATGTTTTTAGATGTTTTGGAACTTTTATGATTTTTTGGTGTTTTGGATATTCATTTTTTAGGATTTTTGATTTTATAGATTTGTTTGGTGCTTTTTGAAATATTCGATTTTTTTTGTTCGGTGTGAAGGACACGATCATCTCATCCTTTGCCTTGCTTGCCATAAGTGCCCCTCATTGTTACCCAAGGGTTAAGAGTAGGCATCACGTGTAAGAAAGCTCCTTGTTCAGAATCTTCTGACCTTCCGCCTTCGATAGGTTATGGCTTTTCTTGGATCTAGTCGATCAACCTTACTCGCAAGGTTAAAGAGGGAAGAGGATTGATGGTAAGTCCTTAATAGGATTCGGGGGTGTCGAATTTGTTTCTCTACTAGTGCCCGCGTTGCCTGTTTGGGTTTTGACATCCTCGGGTCCTTCCTTCTAGCCCTTTTTCTTTGATGGCCCACATTCAGACAGGTCTTTTTTCTTTTACTTGATTTTGACCTGAGGGGTTCATTGCCCATCTTTTGGAGCCTTTTTCTTTTGGGCTTTTGTTGGTACACATTGAGACATGTCTATTCTTTTGCCGACCTGAGGGGTCATTGCCCATCTTTTGGCACCTTTTCTTCTTTTTTAAGAAGTCAGACCTTCAGAGGCACTTTCCAACTAAGGCAATGGGCACTTTCGATACTCCTAATTCTAACCTTCTGGACCGAAACGAGAAGAGAATGGGATAGGGTTGACCTTCTTTTGCCAAGTGTTGCCTAGCTTTCTCTCAGACTTCCAATCATCGGATTTCACAACTAGGCGTGTAGTGTGTGCAGTATGATGCCTATCCTTATTTCCCTAAGTGACAAATTGGTGCACCGAGCAAGCAAGCATTAGATGTTGTCATCATTCTTCACACCTTTGGGTTTTATAGATCTTTTTGTGATTTTTATTTTAGGGGAAATATTTTTTAAGGTATACACCATTCCAGGGATGAGCTAGTTCTTCTCCTTCTGCATTAGTCAGCTTATATGAATTACCGGGATAAACAACCAAAATTACATATGGATCCTCCCAATTAGGTTGAAGTTTGGAGCGGGGACCGCCCGGCTTAATGAAAATTCTTTTAAGCACAACCTCACCGATTTCAAATTTTCTCTCCACCACTCTCTTCTGATAAAATCTTTTAAGTCTATTCTGATAAGATCTAGCATGTTTGGCAGCGGCTAACCTCTTTTCGTCCAAGAGTTCGAGTTGCGTGAGAAGGGAGTCTCGGCGTTCATCCATTGGGATGTCTCGATCGATTTGGACTCGGAGGGAAGGAATGAGTACTTCATATGGGACTACCGCCTCCATCCCAAATTCCAGGGCATAGGGAGTTTGACCCGTTGGGGTTCGAATGGAAGTGCGGTAGGCCCATAGAGCATCTACTAGCTTATCCGGCCAGTCCGCGAACTTGCTAGACTTACAAGTCTTCTTAATGATTTTTATCAGGGTTTTATTGGTGGCTTCTGCTTGACCGTTGCCTTGAGGATAATATGGAGATGAATGATGCAATTTGATGCAATACTTGTTGCAAAGGTCGTGCAGCTCCTGAGAGATGAATTGTGGTCCATTGTCGGTAATGATGTCGCCCGGGATCCCGAACCTGGCAATGATGTTGCGTTTGATGAAGGTGCAGACTGTTGATGCCTTGATCTCCACGTATGCTTCCGCCTCCGCCCACTTGGTGAAGTACTCCGTTACCGTTAGGATGAAGGATTTAATTTTGTTTGTGGAGTTTGGGTCACCAAGGGATCCGATAACATCAAAATCCCCCATAGCGAAGGGTCATGGGGCGTGAATCGGGTGAAGGGAAGATGCGTGAGAGTGAATCTTGTCGGCGTGGAGTTGACATTGATGACAGTGCCGGACATCGAGCAATCTTCTTCCAGAGTAGGCCAGTAATACCCTTGCCTGATGATCTTTTTAGCGAGGGCTTGAGCATTTACATGGCCTCTACACACTCCGGAGTGTGCTTCCTTAAGCACCAATTCTGCCTCTTATTCATCTATGCATCTTAATTGAACACTGGCCAAGCTCCTTTTATAAAGTACCCCACCTAAGATGGTGTATCTCTGGGAGACTCTTCTTATGGCTTTCTTCTCTTCAGCAGTTGATCCTAGTGGATATGTCTGATCCTAACAGTAATTCGCAATCTTATGATACCATGGTTTCTCACCCTCTTCTAATTCATCCAACTCAACTAAAGATACTTTCTCTTTTTGCTCAATGTACTCTTTCCTTTCAAACTTTTCTTTAACCCTCAAGAATCATGCATCTTCCACTGCCGAAATGGTTCGTCGGCGGACATAGATCGTCCTAACCTGCCTGCCTAGCGGGACAGATAGTGAAGATGACAGGGAAGCGAGGGCATCGGCAAGAATATTTTGAGCACGAGGGACATGAATGAATTCGAGTTTGGAGAATAGCTTGATGTAGCAGGTGGTGAGTTCTTGGTATGGCCTGAGCCTGGGATGAGATGTGCAGTATTTGGCTAGCACTTGGCGGAGAATCAACTGACTATCACCGATCACCCTTAGTTTAGTGACACCATAGAAGTGAGCGGCCTCCAGTCTGGCCAATAAGGCTTCATACTCAGCTATATTGTTTGTTGCTGGAAAATGGAGTTGAAAATCGTGTGGAATGATGACACCTTCAGGTGACAGAAGAACAATCCCTATCCCTCTACCCTGGGAGTTTAATGCCCCGTCAAAATATAAAGTCCATAGATTGGAAGATCGAATGGACATCAATTTTTCATTAAGAAATTCTGATTGGATAGGGTCAAAGATTGGGATAGGATGATGGGCAAGGTGTTCAGCAATTGCATAGCCCTTGATTGCCTTCTGTTGGATGTAGGTGATGTCAAATTGAGAGAGGAAGAAACCCCCAAAGTTTATCAATGTTGTTCTTCTCCTCATATCGGATTTCATTCAACTGGATTGCATTTCCTAGATACTCCGGTAGCTTG
Organism: Cryptocoryne crispatula var. balansae; assembly: GCA_036172225.1. NCBI lineage: Eukaryota > Viridiplantae > Streptophyta > Magnoliopsida > Alismatales > Araceae > Cryptocoryne > Cryptocoryne crispatula. Next base: position 18,897,429 of record CM069925.1, on the reverse strand, counting down.
GCACTTTCTAAGCTTTTTTGAGATAACTGTTGCAGATATCTTTCTGGAACTCTCCTACCTTTGATTTTTGTTATATTTTTATTGGAAACTAAACCTGAAGAAGGAGAGGAAGAGGAGATGGAGGGAGTGGAGTTAATTGGAGAGGATGGAGGGCAAAGAAGATCAATCAAGTATCTGGTGGCTCCTTGGGTCGAATGCCCTTTCGAGGCAAGTTGAGATGTTTCCTCGATCGAAATTTCAGTTTTGAGGAGGACGTTGTTTTTTGGGGAGTGCTAAACATAAAGACAGAATGGGCTACAGGTGCCCAATTTGGGTTGAGATCAACTACGGGAGCCAAAGTAGGCGAAGACATTGATAAAGAGGGAAAGACTTTGAGCAAGGTTTGACAAAGGGGGCTTTCGGGCCCAATGTTGACAGAAAGAGGTGATGGGCCAGTAGGTCGGATGATCATGGAAGAAGGTGGGTTCATGGACCCAATAAGAGGAGGATGTGGGCTCGAGGGCTTGGGTTTAGGAAATGGGCTTGAGGGCCCGAGAATTGGAGAAAATGGGCGTAGAGGCCCGGATTCAGTAGAGGGGCTCGATGGCCCAAGAGCAATAAGTGGGTACGCGGACCCATAAGTTGGGCCTGAGGGCCAAGAAATAGGGATCGGGCCAAGAAGCCCGGGGAGAGCATCACAGTGCGTTGGGGCGTCGGCCCTAAAAGATGACATAATGAGGGAAGGCCCTCGTGGAATTGGTTGGACTTTTTATCGAGTTGGTATGGCAATATGACCCTTGGGTGGGTCGACATGTGGTTCAGCTTGGAGTGGTTCATTGCTTGACCCTTCTTCATCGGTGGAAAACAAAAGAGATATTTCAGGATACAAGTCATCTTCAGGGTCATTGGTTCTTTTTCTCTTGTCTTGTCCTAGCTCTTGCTCCTCCTTGTTCTCAGCCAGTTGAATGGTTTCTTTCTTGATGAAAAACTTTTGTAAGCATTCAGAAAAGTATCTGCTTTTGAGATTCTGACCATTCACAGTCGTTCCATCATACCCAACCCCGCTTTTTGGTTGTAACCTCATTAGATTGATTGGCTCAGCCATGCTTTGCAGTTCTTTGCCTAGTCCTTGGCCTTCTCGATATCCCAAACTCTTCATTATATGCCAACCAATAGTTTCATTTTTCTCTCTTTTCCTTCTCCACACTTACTTTGGCTGCCTACTTATTTCTGGAAGATCCAAGATTGTCAAAATCGGCTCATTTAGCAACCCAAAGGGTGGTGGAGGAGAAGGTGGATGATCTAGGGGCATGCTAGTCACCTTAATCACTTGTCCCTTGTAAGGGAATTTGAGACACTGGTGATTGGTGGAGGCGACTGCCTCTAGTGCTTCCAAATAGGGACGTCCCAGAATAGCTTTGTATGTCGGATCCATCTCAAGGATGTGGAAGTCAATAGTGACTGTTCGGGGTCCAAGCTTGACATCCAATGTAATCATGCCGTCAGCGGGCTTCTTTGAATTATCATATGTGGTCACTGTTATTTGAGATGGCCGGACGTCCTCCTCGGAGATTCCACAAAGATGTAATGTTTTTGGTGGCAGAACATTAATAGATGCTCCGGTATCGACCAAACATGACTTAATGCCTACTCCATTGATGTGGACTGTGATGCATAAGGCACATTTCCTTATTTCCGGGTCGGCCAACTCTTCCTTTGTGAATGTAAGGGCCGGGTACTCACTTCTTGGGACCAAAACTAATGAGATCTTTTCCGGGGGGAGGCTCTCGTTTACCATTACTCGCTGTAAGTACTGTTGGAGAACCTCTTGATGGACTCTGGATCTTTTGATCAAGTCTAAGATAGTGATCCATGCCGGGCTTTTATCAAGATGTTTCAGCAAGTCATAGGATGTCCCAGGCAATGGTTCTTAGATGTGTTCTTCTTCTGCTTCTGGTACTAATCCTGACTGACCGGCCTAGGGAAAGACCCTTTGGAATATGCGCCCACTCCTGAGTACTGTGGCAAGTTGAGGAGTTATAGTTGAGGTGGTAGTGGTGGGTGGTGGGTTAGGTCAAATGATAGGAGCTCTTGCAATGGGTGTAATGATGGTGGTTTGAGGCATAGTAGGGTAGGTAGGTTGTGAAGGTATAGTTGCTCGGGGCGGGATAATGATGGGTCCTAGTGGTGGTGATGTTTGTGGTGTATTAACCGAGCGGATTAGGGTCCATCCCGATTGGAGTTGTGTGGCTGGTGGTGTTATGATGGGTCGCGATGGTGCTCGGATGATGGGTGTCCGGTTGAGAGTAATGGGGTTGGTTGATGTAGCTTGGGGTATAGAATGGATGGTTCGGTTGACATGCATGGCGGAGGTGGCTCCCTCAACTTGCCAATTCTGGCCCCGATGATGATACTCCTCGGAAGAGATCAAGATGGGATTAACGTGTTGATTCCTGTGTGCGGGTGCATGTGGAGGTAGAGGGTTTTGGATAATCCCCAGGCCAGGGTTTTGTTGTTGTTGCTGCTGAGCTGGTGCGTGCTGCCGTTGAGGTTGATCTTTCACTATTTTGATGTATTCCCCCATCTGGTCCCAGTCAATACTACCTTGCTCATAAAGGTTGTGGATGTAGTCCTTGAATTGAAAACAATTTTCCACAGTGTGCCCAGGATATCTGTGAAACATGCAGTATCGCTCTGTGTTAACATTTTGAGGCCATTCCAACTTCTCCCTTGGCAATGCAATTTGCCCTTCCGCCATGAGTGCATTAAAGATATCCATGAGAGAGTATGGCAAAGGCGGATAATGGTTTCTCTTAGGTCCTATTTTTCGGGGTTCATAGGCCATGGGAGGGGGTGCTTGGTTGTAGTTGTCAAGTTGTTGCCGTGGTGGTTGGGGAACTGGGGCTTGCGGTCGCTGAGAGATTGGGGCTTGTTGTTGATGAGGCTGGAACTGCGGTTGATGTTGAGGTTGACGAGGGTTTCTAAATGGTTGATTTTGTTGAGGGTTCCTGAACTGGAGTTGATAATTTATATGTGGGTTCCTTACAACATTTAGGTTCTCGTTTGTCACTACTCCCTCGCCCATCGGGCCGGTTGTGGTAAAAGTAGTTTTCTTGACAGCTCGGGGTCTAGGATCAAACAAGTTCATGATAGGTGAGTCCCTAAGCTGTGTCTGAATGTATCGTGCCTTCTCATAGAGTTCACTCATGGAGGTGGGATGATGCAAAGCCAACATATTCTTTAAGACTGGAGTGACGTTGGTGATGATCATCTTCACTTGCTCCGGCTCTGAAATGGAATCAATAAGCTTTTTTGCCATTGACCTCCACCTATCAGCATATCTGGAAAAATCTTCATCATTTCTCATTCTTTCGGCTATGAGGTCATTGATGGAATATGTTGGTCCAACCCTGTCTTGATATCTCTGCAAAAATTTAGCTTTGACAGTTTCAAAGTTACTCGTCTCCAAAGAGTCAAGCGAGTAAAACCACTCTAAAGTTGAACCCTATAATGATCTTCTAAAAAGAAAATCAAGGGCCCTTGGATCATTTTGCCACATTACCGACTCATAAAGAAAGTCCTTGATATGGATGAAGGGATTACCGGTGCCGTTGTAACGGCGGTATACCGGCATCTCAGAGGGAGGTAGATGAAAAGTAGGGAGGGAAGGAAGAGAAATCTTGGGGACTGCCTTGGTGTCGATCAAACGTCTAAGCTCTCTATACTGCTTATCCATGCGATTGATCTTGTTAATCATGGACTGATCGACAGAAGGTTCCCTAAGAGGAGGAGGAGAAGTGGGTGCTTGGTGCACCAGAATTGGGATTGGATGGGCCGAAGTGGCCGGATGAGAAGGGTACATTGGGGGATTCACCAAAGGGTGAGTAAGGTTGAGATGATTGGAAGAATGAACTAGTGGCCTAGAAGGAGCAACGACATTCAGATCAGGGTGATCTAAATTAGCTACCGGATGAGGCGAAATTGGGGCTACAAGCCCGATATAAGAATGGCCATGAGTGGGCACATTGGGTTGATGTGCCACTGACCGAGGGGTAGAGATGTGAAGACCACCTTCGGGAGGAATGTGGCCGCCGGGCGACTTGCCCTTGAGGATGGCTTTGATAGCCTGAAGTTGGGTAGGGTCGGCATGACAGAATGCCTCCCAAAGTGAATTTGGATTGGGTTGAGGAGAAGTTTGACTAGGTTCTGGGAGAACTTCGGGTTCATTGACGGCACATACAGCATCATGAGAGAAATAAGATTGGTCATACTCCAATTCTAGTTGCTCGTATCTTTGATCCGCCATTCCGATAACTCGACCTGACCTTAAATTCATAAACACAATAGAAAAAGAAGGTTGACAAATAAAAGTTTAAGGATTTTTTTTACTTTTGATTTTGATTTTTGACCCCTTTTTATTTTTATTTTCTTTTGTTGCACAAGCAAGTTATCAAGCAAATTAACCTCAAGCAAAATTTTTTGTTATGGTTCTTTTTAGGTGATTTTGGGATTTTTGTTTAATTTTTAGTTTTTGTTTGCAAACAACTGAACAAGTAATAGCAAAGACTTGGAATGATTAACGTAAATTTTTGTTGTTTCAACCTCAAATTAATGGCTTGTTAAGAGAAATATTGTCCACTCAAATAAATGGGTAGGACCCTATGCTCGCCGAACAATCTAAGGTTGTCACTCTTTTCACAACGATAGGTAATAGGTATTCCGGGTTTTGGGGTAAAAAGGGTACAACCAGCCCGATCAGTGAAGAGGGAATCCTTCACGTCTGGGGACTTATGGAGGTCTTGATGAAAGCTACCCGGTCCTTCCGAGAGGGAATCCCCAGAGGAGGAGTTGGCAACCACCAAGAGGGGTGTTTGGGTGTGTAGGGCTTTGGGAGGAGAGAGCCTCCCTTCTCGAATGTCCTAAGGAGACGGGCGAACCCGAAACTCCAATGCAAACTAAATGCAAGTGAGATATCAAGGAGTGAGGAGCAAACAAGAAGAAAATAAAAGCATGCAACAAGGCAATGATGTAAGATCAATCAAGGGTGAAAGCAAGTACTAATTCAACTAAAGATGCTTTAGAGGAGGAATTAGACTCTTTAGAAGAAAATAAGCAAAGATGCTTAGCAAGGTAATCTTTAAAGTGCAAAGTCAAAGTAAACCGATTAAAACAAGCCTAAAATTAGATGGTGCTTTTTTCTTTTAAAAGAGGACCCACGGAAAGCAAGTAAATCAGAAGAAACTAAGTGATGCTAAACTGAAGCAAGTAGACAAGCAAGCAAGTGAATATGAATGCTAGGAGAATGTAAGAACTCAAGCAAGAGCCAAAGAAAGGATGAGCATGTTGGACATTCTTTTAAAAATGTGAAAAGAACTCACTTAAGCAAGAGTTGTCCCACCGTGGTCGCCAAAAGGTGTAGGCACCCGGATGAGCCGGCTCGGCTCGCGTTTGTCGGTGAGAGAGAGAAGAAGAAGAGAAGAAGTGTGTGTAGTGAAAAGTGAAGTGTGTGGTTGCCAGGAGCCGAAAGCTCCAAAGTGTGATTAGGTGTTAAGCAAATGAACTAGAAGAGGAAGGAGTTTGACCGTTGTACCTTGGGGATGTAAACGGGGGAAGATTGTTTTGTTCTAACTTCTCCTTTCTCGGCCGGCCGAGAGGGGAGAGCTTTAGAGAGTTCTTTCACCTACGATCGGATTGAAGCTTCACTCCGGTCGATTCATCTAAGAATGTCCTGCATAAAACATGAAGAAAAACAAATGAAGATCATTAGCTCTGGCGTAAGTATAGCATCATGCTTGATAAAGACTCTGAATCATGCAAAAGGGAATGAACTAACCGGATCGGGACGGAATCCCAACCTTTATTTTTGGTAGGTTTTTAAGCATATATGAGATGCAAAATGATCAAATGCATGCTAAATAACATGATGAACAGTGCTAAGATGAAAAAGGGAGACAAAAATTCGATCAAACGGGCGATCGAACTCCGAAAATTGCAAAACGAGCTTCTGCCCCTGCTGGTGCCCTATATATAGGGTGCTAGCTGCAGGTGCCCCCTTATGGGGTGCGTTGACCAAGGTCAAAGCGCCCTGTATACGGGGCACTAAGTCTGGCCCGAACAGATTTTCTTTTCCTCTTCGCGATGCCGCTCCGGAGTGCTGGGCGGCTTCCGGGATGAAGTAGGGGCTCCTCCTTGTAGACAATATGCAAATGAAGCTAATGAAAGGTGGTTTGGATGCTGGATGCAAGAGGAGAGACGGATAGAAGCTCTCAAAGTTGGAGAAAAAACATGTTTCTAGGTGACAGAAACAGAAGATTTTTCGGGTTTTTGGTGGACGATTTTGGATCGGTTTGAAAGGCTATGCGAGGTGAGAGTGGCTTGGAAACGTAGTCTTGGATAGGCTCTAAGATGGTACGGACTTGGAACCTCCTTTCATTTCCAAATGGGGGTCTATTTATAGCCCAAAAGAGGGTACTTTGGCCATTTTCGAAAAGCAGTGCCACGCGGCATAGCGCCCTATATATAGGGCGCCAGCATCATGAGATATGTCAAATCGATTAGACGAGTCACTGCGAGGGGTCAAATCGGCCGGTCAAGTTGATTTGATTTGGTGACAGACGCCCTGTATATAGGGCACCTGGCGCCCTACTTATAGGGCACCAGGCGCCCTGTGTATAGGGCGCCAGGTGCCCTGTATATAGGGCGCTTTGACCCTGGTCAACGCCTATCGATCTTCTTCGAAATGCGCCGAAAAACTTGATTTTTATGGAAAACTTGGTTCTCTTGAAAGGTTACTCAAATATTACTCATGAAAACAAGAATTTAAGCTCTTCAACTAGGCCAAAAGTGCGTGTCTACATTTCTCTCTAAAGGATTATATAAATCCTTAACATATATCTTCAAACTAATTTTAATCAATTTTTATTTTTCGTTGTTTTGCACAGATTGAGACAAGATCAACATATAACCTATAAAAATCATTGCTTTCGCTATAACAAATTTTATAGGATGATACTTACAGTGGTATCAAAAATAGTTCAAGTTTTAGTCAAAATCGACGTCAAATCAATGTTATTTATGAATTTTATGTTACTAAATTTGTGCAAATGCCTGATTTGTTGAAGCCATCATAATACGTATATGATGCGGACTTCATATTGGTTGGCACTCGTAGAATACTGTAACATTGGATTTTCTAACTCTGCAAGCCATTTAAATTTTGGATCTCTAAAACTTCCGGTAGAAAGTATGAAATATGGCTATTTCTGCCCATGTCTGAATGGCTATCCTATCTAGGGTTTTAGGAAAAGATAGGGGTTGTTCCCCGAGATAGTTGGCAATCCATGTTTACTTTACCTACAGTGCCATCCTTATTTTCCCTATTTTACCACCAATTGAGATTTTTACAGGGGATAAGGCCGACGGAATCCAAGGATTCCAACACATATTTTTAACAATTTTTGGTGCTCTGGATAAGAAGTTATACACCCCTAAAATGGTGGTGCGGACTACCTCTTTCGTAGCAACCATAGTGCAAAAAATAGGGCCAAGAAGAAGGTGCTGGCAGGTCGAACCCGATAATGGTCCTCGCTTGCTGATATGGGACTTTTTAAGTCGCAGGTCAACGTGCGGCCTTGCAGTTTGACCAAGTTCGAGCGTCTCAGCCAATTCTGACCGCCCTTTTGATTTTTACCATGGAAGGGGGCACAGCGCATGTTATATAATAATTTATTATTATTAATGATTTTAAATAGTTATTTTTTAAAAAAAATCATAAAATTTTTAAAATATTATGAAAAATTTAGAATATTATTTAAAAGGTTTTAAATTGTTTAATGACTTGTTAGATGATATTAAGTTTTATTGATAGAAATTCATTTATAGTTAAGTTTTAAATTTGTTTTAAGTGCTTAAATTAATTAATTAAAATAATAATTAAGATATTAATTTCTGACTTTGCACGACATTGAGAATGCATGAATGTTTTTTATAGTCTAGATATGCTTGTATGATTCATATAAATTTTTATATGTTGTTTTCATATTATTTATTTCATAAAAATTCAACAAACATTAAATTTTAAAATTCAAAAATTAAATATATTTTTATGATGTAAATGTTATATTATATTAATATCACATATTCACACTATGGATATGTGATGTATGATGGGATATATGATGTATGAAGATCATTGGGGGTGCAAACGAACCAATACGCTCGACGAGTAATTCGATACTTGACTCATTAAAAGTTCGATTCGGATCGTTTATTAAGTTAAAGAAACGAGTTTGAACAGAAAAAAAAGCTCGACTTATAAACGAGCCGAGTCTGAACAGAAACCTGCTCGGCTCGATAAGTTCACGAACAGCTTGTTTAAGTGTTCGATAAAATACTCGATTAAGTATTTGATTAATTACTCGATTAACTATTTATTTAAATAATTAAATTAAAATATATTATATTTTTATATTTTTATATTTTTAATATTATGTAAAATTATATTTTTATGTTTAAATAGTAGGTTAAAATGTTTTCTTAATATTTAAACTCTAATTTTAAGTAAACGAACTCAATCTCGAGCTCAAAAACGAGTTCGAATCGAGTTCGAGCTAAGTTGGCTCGTTTACATAAACGAGCGGCTCGACGAGCCGAGCTTGAACTTGTCGAGCTTAAATCGAGCCGAGTTCAAACAAGACTTTTGAAAGTTTGTCGAGTATCGTGCCAAGTTCGAACGGCTAAATAATCTTACGAGCCGAGCTCGAATAGCGCCCTTCTCGGCTCGGCTCGGCTCGATTGCACCTCTAAAGATCATAGACTTAAATTAATTATTATGTGATAGTAGTTAATTATGAAGATCATAGACTTAAATTTAATTATCATGTGTAGTTGCTAATTGTGTGGATATGTTTGATTGAGGAATGTGTCTCCTTCCATCTCTTTCAATTTTGATTATAAATTTTACCTCTCTTCATTAATGTACTCCATTTGGTTAAAATTAAAGTTTCTTATTAAATTATGTATGTTTGTGAGTATGAGTACCCTTAAAAATTTGCTTGTAATGGTTAGAAGTCGGTTTGTGGAGAAGATAGTGGGACCACTTGAAGAAGTGGAGACAAATCTACACTAAGGTTAATAGGGTTTTACTCTTTATTGTGATTTCATCGTGATATCCCATCTTTGCATAATGAGGGTTATGCAAAATCTTCTAAAATTAATAGGTGTATAAAGTAGGATGAAAGGGTGTTTCTTAATTTCAAATGAATGTCTACAATGTTATATTATTGAAATCATATCTCTATTGTAGAATGAGATAACAAACCACCAATAGTAAAGTATACTACATACCAAGTAACTTAATGACTCACATTTCTTAGATCAGTTTAGTAATAAGAGAATTGTTCTTATGATTTGCCAATTAACAAACCTACTTTAGCAGTAGGTGTTTTCTAGATTTTAATGATGTGAGAGAAGATATGATCTTATCTTATAATATAATATGAAAAGGATTCATTGTTTGTCTTATACTAGATGTTAGCTTCTATGAGATATAAATTGTAGGGGCAACATTGATAGATAAATATGAGATGCATCATGGCTTATAGTGATAGCTAATTAAAGACAGGTTAAAACAATAATACATCTTCAATACTTCTTGTTAGCGTGACTAATGAAAAGAAGTAAGATCATTAGATGAAAACTGAAGGATATAGTTAAATGTCAAAGAAGGTGGTCAAGATAATAAAGTTCAAATAAGACAGAGAATTCTTTCACTATCATGATGATGGTAGTTGGATGAGGAAATGCAAAGTGTGTTGCATATATAACAAAGGTGGAGCTTGAAAAGCTTCATTCATCTAAGTAATTGATATTGAATTGTCTTAAAATATACACTTAATAGTATTAGATACTATATGTGTATATCATAGGATTAGATATTAGATGTGCATCTAATGGTTTTAGATATCGGACATGCATCTTATATCTATAAGGAGTTGTAGATGATGACAAGTAAATGAAGATTTAATAAAGTAGATATTAACTTATATATAAAATGATGCAAAAGTTTCCTCATTAGTAGTGGAAGATACATATCTTTATTAGTCTTCTGGAGATGTCTTAATCATTAAGATTGCTATTATATCCTTCTACATGAATATTATTTATATTTCTTACTTGAATAAATGATGATTTAACCTTAACTATGAAAATGATAGATGTTCTAAGACATTGAATAGAAAAGGGTTTGCCAATGGGAGCTTAATAAATTATTTATTTATATTAGATGTGTAAGCCCTCATATTATGTGTGAAAACTCTTATGAGAAAATGGGTTGATATAAATCAATCTATTTTAGTTTAATGTAGACATGAAGAATATGTTAATGAGTTGTTAGAGCTCATACTTATACGTGTATGTTAGCCCATGTCTATTAAGGTTAAAAAATAAAATTTCTACTTTATTATTTTCAAAGGTTATGTCTTTATGTATGGATATATGTACTTAATGAAATACAAATCTGAGATCTTTGAGAAAATATTAGAGGTTAAGAATGAAGTTAAGATACTAATGAAAAAGTATTTGAGCTCATTAATAAGATCAATGAAGGGAATACTTAAGTACATAATTCTCATATAATTCAAAAGATAATAGAATCTAATTTTAATGGACACCTGTTTACACATTTTAGCTTAATTGAGTATCTAACATAAGAAGCCGTATTGTGTAGGACATAATAAGAACAATGACAATCTTTGCAAAGTTTTTTTTATTTATGTAGGGTTAAGTAATTGATATAACCACTTTATCTTAAATTGGTACCTTCTATTTCTATTCTTATTCTTCCATAAAGGCTATGGAAAGGGGTTAAATCTTGACCTTAAGCGAGTTAAGTTTTTGAAATGTTGACCCTAGGTGAAGATGTATAACTCTAACTAGTTAGAATATATGACTATAAACTATTGGCTTATGAGATATTTTAAAAAGAACCTATGAATATTTAAATATACCTCCTTTATGGAAAAGAGTAAATGTTGCTCAGCTCACTATATTTCTAAAGAAAAAAAAAATTCTTTCTTAAGAAAGATAGTTGGAGCTAGGTATATATGGAAGATATTCTATTCCTAGAACCTAAGACTATTTTTATTAAGGTACTATTTAATAATTACACACAACAATTCATAGGTCTTCGCTTGAGTCCATTCAACTAAGAGATTTGTGAGGCATATATTTGATGGAAGTAATGAGGCACAAGATAGTAAGGATATTTATCTTAAGATCTATACATAAGCAATATAAAATATTGATTCAAAAATATGAAATGACAATAAAATATGAGATAAACTCTATCTATTCTAATCAAGTTTAGAACTTGATAAATCCACCTGAGAATATAGTATCCATAATGTATAAATAGATCACTAAAAAATAGATTAGAGTAGATTGGAAGTTAGAGACTTTCAAAGCAAAGATCGTTGAAAAAGATATCATTTAATTTAAATAATTAACTATGATGAGACATTTTTACCTATGCCATGGATTAATCCAATTGGATTTTAATTGTTACACATTATGACTATATGATAGATCAATTGGATGTTATCATAGTATTTCTCTATGGAATTTTGAGGAATAGATGTACTGATACAACCCTAGGGAATCAAGTCTTAATAGCATCCCAATAGAGTGTGTATGTTATTAAGATCCATTCATTGATAGAAATAAACTTTCTATAGTTAGAATATAATATTTAATAAGATGTAATCTTATAACTTCACTAAGAATGATGAGGAGCCTTGTGTATAAAAAGACAAGTGGGAGTGCGATGATTTTCTTGACAATTTTATGTAAATGTTATACTACTTATTAAGAATGACGTAGGTATGTTATCATTAGTGAGTCTTGTTATCAAATTAATCCTCCAATCTTTATATAGATATTTAGGTCTATGGAGATAGATATGAAAAGATACTTGACTTGACCTAGTTGATGTACATGGTCACCATAGTCAAAGGATTTGACATGGTAAACTCTAAGATAAGTTTCTTACCTATGAGACATGAAGTTAGTCTTTTTAAAAGAAGATGTCTTTATAGACTTCTTTAGAGATAGAGAGAACACATGAGTAGAGCCTTTATGCTTAAGTCATAGGGTCTATCATGTATGTGATGCTATGTACATGGCCTAATGTTGTTAATGCTTTAAGTGCTTTGAGAATTCATCAGACAAATTCAGGTAAGAGTTACTGGATAATTAAGAGATGTTTCATTAAGTACTTGAGAAGTATTAAGAATGTATCTTTATATATCATAGGATAGGGCTTGAAGTTTACAAACACGAGCTTCTTATTAGTTAAGTTTGATAGCAAGTCAAGATAATGATAGTGCAATAAACTAGAAAAGTTTCATATGAGAGAACATTGCAACTTCTATAACTCATGTAAAGTAGAATACATATTTGTTAAAAAATGATTCAGAATCATTATATATGAAAATGTTCATTTATGATATGTAATTGTCTCAACTTTCTCTGAAAGTATACATTTATTTTATGAAATGTCTCTATCTCTGAAAGTATACATTTATTCTATAACTCATGTAAAGTAGTATACATTTATTTTATACTTGTCTCTATCTCTCGTCCGCTCGCTTTCTCGCTCCGTGCCTTCCATCCACTTCCATACATCAATGTAGCAGCATAGATTTGCCTGCTGCCTTGGCCACGGGCTCAAGAGTCACCTTACTGGCTTGCTGCAAAGGTAGTCTCGTCTGGACGCAAACGCAGCCTACAATAACTTCGACTGCGATCCGTAAGAATATTCAATGTAAGACGTCCTGTCACGTCTCTCTCAAGCAGGCGGGCCTGCTCTACTCTTCTCCCGCCACTACCGGCAACCATGCTGCGAACCGTGGCAGTCCTCCGGCTTTGAAACAAGACAAGAGTATCCCTGACTTCCGCTTTTACTATCTTTATCGTGATTTACAGTTGCCCGTTGCTTGGCGCTGTTGCCCGTCGGTATGGGTGTGCCGAGACGAGTCCTCACCCGCACACGCTCACCACATTCGCGCCGGGTTGTCCCCGTTTTTGCATTGGGTAGAGCTTAAAGCAAACTTGCCTGCACCGTGCATCAGGAAAAGAACGACGGGGAAACAAGTACAGGAAGAGGGCGGATTATCTCAATTTTAGGATGGAAGGAGTATTTTCAAATCTTATTGAAAAAAGATTATGATATCAACTATTTAAGTGATGAGTAATAAGTTAATAAGATATTGATAACAGTTTAACTCTGTGGATAGTGAATTAATGAGTTAGTAAATTGTTATTGAACTGTTACCAATGTCTTACAAACTCACTATCGACCTTAATATAACTCATTATCGATAGGGAGTGAATTAGTAAGAGATCGATAACAATTCAATTTTTTTATAATAATTTATCAAATTTATTATTTGAGTCGTCACTTAAATTATTTAGAATCGTGATTGGTTTTTATTAGAGATTGAAGATAGTTCTTTCAACGGAGATTTGAAGTGATGCGAACCGGCAAAAGAAAATTGGTCTCGGAGCATGGTCAAGCGCGCATTTCTAAGCACCCGAAGGTTGGCGGAGCACCCTCTGCCCTGCTCAATAAAGGAGGCCTCATGACCCCGGTTGAGGTTATAGTTTCATCCTTTTGCCGTTCGGGATTGATGGCGGCGAATGAGGACCGAGAAGGCACCCCCGGCTATACGGATCACGTGAGCGCATCGTGGGTGCAATCAATGTAGGGATGGTGATGCCGACGGGGTCAGTTATCGGAACTTATTACAACCCCTCCCTCTTTCTCTCTCCCCTGCATGGGTATATCTCTGTCTCCTGCCTGTGGGTCGGCATACCCATGGCCCACGCCTGTTCCAAGATAGTTAACGCTTGAAATTTGGTCGCCCTCTATTTTCGGCTAGTTAACGAGGGAATGTAAATGCCCGAGGTGCACAAGGCCCCACTCCAGGCAGTCAGGCCTATCTCCGACGTAAATATCATCATTAAACATCTTATTTAATAACTTTTCAACTTTTGAAATATTAAATGATGTTATTAATGTGAGAGTCTCGAAACTACACTTTTAGATATTTTTCTGAGGTGATCTCCACTCGACGACCGAGGACTTGCTGGATTTTCTCTAGCAGATATCTTTTTTCAAGTGTGGTGTTGTATGTGAAGTGCAAGAAGTACGTTCCTGTAAATTTCAGTTTTTTTTTTCAAATCCATCCATTCATGTATCCCTCTGGAATATTGACTGCTGTCTTGGCATTCACTATCTTTCCAAAAGGAAATTTTGACTCCGCGACCGAGACATATTAATTCTTGATCTGCGTACGTAGCATTATCATCCATACATCCCTTCCTTTCAATGCGAAGGGGAAATGGCCCCTTTACATCATTTTCGCCATGTGTCGTAGAAAACAATCTGTATCAGGGTCCCGCTGCTTGCGTCCCACGAGAGCTGACCTCGTCCGCAGAGAAATTCTATAGTAATCAAATAAATCGGAGAAGCTCACGTAAATGATAAAGACTACTGCACCCTACTCCCAAGGTAGTCGAAAGAAATCTGGGCGGCCATTCCGAACAGATTTGCTCCAGGCCTGCTGCTATCCTATTAACTGCGGAGTGGGAGTGGTGAGAGTGGGGGCTGTACACGGTCACCGGCCGGCAGCGAGGTGCAGGCACGGCAGTCCGGCGGGAGGTCCCGCTGCCCATGTTGTCAAGGAACGCCTTTACGATCATGGACGGTAGGTGAGCACGGGCAAGAGGTACACGACTGCGACGGCTTCCCCATTGTGATATTATCAGGTCAGGTGCCAGCGCTCCAGGGCGTCGGACGTCGTCGTCTCGTTCGAGGCGCAGTTCCTCCCACGCATAGGCCTCGTGGCGCCGGTAGAGGTGCAAATAGTCAGTCAAGTTGAGCGATAAGATATTTAAATTTGACTCCTCTATTTTATATAATTTTAAAATTAAATTCGAATAATATGATATTTTATAATATTATTATTATAAAATATATAAAAATAATATTAATATATTTAAATTAAAAATATGTATTTAATCTAATTTAAATTATTTGATTTAATTTCAAAGTTCTTAGAAATCAAATTTAACGTCCTGTTCGGTACCATTGGTAACATTAGTAAGTATCACTATCACTATCAATTTTAAAATTGATATTGATAGGAACTATTAAGAGGTGTTTGACTAAGTGTATCAATTTTAAAATTTATAGTACAAACAAAGCGTATTATGTACTTTTGATATTGATACTCCAACATTTGAAAATATTAATATCAAGATTGATATAGTACCAAAAATGAAACTCTAACCAAACGGGGCATAAGCACACTAATTATTGATCTTGATCGATCAAACCAAAGCAAACTTCAAATCAAAATGAACCGAACTAAATTACTCATTTTGTTTGAATTTTTGGGTTGAGCCCCATGGTAAACACATTGTATATATGTTTATTTGCTACAATTATTTACTACAATGATAAATCTGACAAAGTTTGCATTGAACTCAAAAAAAAAATTCTTTTAAACTAAGAAAATTCTCTCTTCCCAGTTCCTCACTTTATGTGGGAAGAAGACACAATCAACAAATGAAAACAGCTTCGAAGTTGGGATAGAAGTGATGGGATCATCTCAAGAAGACTCTTGAGAGAGTTCTCCACAAAAATACAATTAACATATGACGTGACGACTTATTAAATACATGACATGATAGATCTTAAATATATTTTGGTGAGTGACCTGAGGAGGTTTCCTCAAGAACCCCCGAGGCGATTCCATCTCAAATAGAATGCTTCTTTGCGGTATACTACCGTTATTGTCGGAAGCCGCCGGCTACCGACCAGCTAGCAACAACAACATTTCGTCACTACGTGATGAAGAAGCCAAAGAGAAATGGGAACAGAAGAAGCAACCAGAGAACCTGCAGCAAGTTTCACCAGAGCCTGCATCTTCATTTATCGACCTCGAGCAATGATCAAATTAGGTGAGGTGATAAAGATAAGCCTTATCAAAAACAATAAAAGCCCATAACAAACAGGCATAACAGAAGACCCATATCGGAGAGGGAACATGCAATAAATACTTGTCTCTATCTCTCGTCCGATCGCTTTCTCGCTCCGTGCCTTCCAACCTCTTCCATACAACGATGTACCAGCATAGATTTGCCTGCTGCCTGGGCCTGGGGCTAAAGAGTCACCTTACTGGCTTGCTGTGATGGTAGTCTCGTCTGAACGTAAACGCAGCCTACAATAACTTCGACTGCGATCCGTAAGTGTATTCTGTCACGACCCGGAATATACAAATGCACAGCGGAATAAATCCGGAATATCGGGACAGTTTAGGAGAACAAACCAAATCCACATATCATTAAATCTGAATAATTAAAACAACCTGTAATGATCCAATCAAATTCAAACTCCAAGAAAATACTATAAATAACCAACACCAAACAACTAAGAAGGACACAACACATAGTCCAACCAACCTCTAAAAATCACACCAAACAAATACCAAACTAATAACAGAAGGGAAACTCAAGCAACCTAGATGATATGTGGTGATCACTCGTCACCAAACTCCTCATCTTCTGGGTCCTCGAACGGCTCTGGATCAACTCCAAGGTCTTCCTCGAAATCCTCTACAAAGTCCTCATCAGGGAGAGGCTCCTCAAAATCAGCTGAAAAAGTTAATAACGGGAAGGGGTGAGTCACCACAGACTCAGTAGGTCTTACACCCGAACTACCCTACTATACTAGTGATTTCTAGTGATATACAATACATATTAAGCCTAAACATCAGATTTAATACATAGGTTTTAAACTAATTATTTATCTTTAATTAAGTGATTACAAAGTCATTCAACTACCCCATATGATAACCAGACTCTATATGCACTACAATCAACATATCCTGCACATTAGGCTACTCTAGGTATGCTCATTACACACATAAACCTGACATAAAACCAAGGACACATCTACAACACTAACATCTATGCCAAAATACACAACTAAACACCTGTCTGAGTAAATATCATGCTCCATCGGAAAAATATAGTCACATCACAAAACTAGCACCAGATTTACCATATAGTAGGAAGTAACATATAGTAACTAAATCCCATAGTACCCCTAGGCAGGGGAGTACTTAGGATAAACCGCGGTATCTGGGATCGAAGGATGCTCCAGATTCAACTAATCTACGCTGCCCACGGGTCACTAATATAGTCTGGTGAAGTACGATTCAACCACAATGCAGCTCACTGCACTAACCACATTCCACACAATGCAAGCATATAATTAACTCAGACAGTAAACATGAACATTTAATTGGCAAATCAAACATGAAATACATAGATGAACACCTATGGTTCTATGTACCACATATTTGCATACCATACAACAATCTAACACAAACTAATGCATATAAATAGGATCATGTAATTTACAACTTAAACATATCAATTACATGCTTAAACAGAACTACCTATTACATAAAAGAAAAATAAACTAAACTCTACCATCACTATGCCTAAACCTTACATCGACTTTTTATCAAATCGGGATATATGTGTTTAAGATTTACCGCGATGCAAACATACTAAACTAGCTAAATTTAAACATACACAAACCTATCATGATGACTAGCATACATGAATAACCAAATTAATCTAAGCATGCACGATTTAAACAGATTAATCTAACTCTATCTAAACATGCTAATAAATCCAAAACAGCCCATTAATTACAATCTTCTAATCCTAATGATCTAAGCATGATTTTTACGATTTAATTAAATATATAGAGTGCTAAGGATAGCCGAGACGCCTACCTTTACGGCGACGACGAACGGCGCACGGAATTCCAAGGAAAATGAATCAGGTGACGAAACTGCCGCGGTCACGGCGGCGACGAAAAATCGAGCCGGATAGGTGTTCTTAACAAACTGCTGGAATAAGAGGAATAACTAATTAAAAGGGAACAATATACTAGAAGATAGAGAGAGCTGCGATAGGAGAGAGAGGATAGGAGAGAGAGGGGGTATACCGCGCGGAGGGTGCTGCTCGGCGCACGGCGGCGCACGGCTGCGCGGCCGGGTGGTGCAGGCGGGCGCAAGCGGGCGTGCGCGGTCGCTTGGCGGCAGGTGGCGCGCGCGGTGGCGAGCGTCAACGGCGGATAGTCAAAGGCGTTGGCGGCGTGTACGCGGGAGACGTGGCGGCCGGGCGGTCAACGGGGACAACGCGCGCGGGCGGCGGGCGGCGCGCACGAACGGTCGAGCGTGGCGTCCGAGGCGGCGGGATGACGCGGCGGCGGCGGGCGGCCACGAGCGTGGGACGGTCGCGCGGCGACGGTGGTCAACGCCACGCGGCGGCGAGCGGCGGACGGCGCGGCCGCGCGGTGACGGCGGGACCGAGGCGGCGGGACACGCGGCTGCGTGCACGAGGGTGGCGAGGCGGCGATGCGTACGGGCGGCGAGGATGGCGGCCAGCACGAGGTGTACGAGGAGGCGGGCAGCGCCAACGCGGCGGCGACCGCGGTGACGCGTACACAGGCAGCGGGCGGGGGTGCAGGCAGCGGCGACCGAGGAGGGGAAAAAGAGAAAAAAACTAGGGCTTCGGGGAGAAGAAAAATGGCGCCGCTGGGGATGTACGGGGAGGGTATCGAGGGGGGGGAAGAGGATATATATATAGGGGGGAGAAAGGATTAAAATAATAATAAATATTTATTAACTATTTTTTTTTTAAATAACTAAAAACGGTAACGTTACATATTCAATGTAAGACATCTTTTCGAGAGAGACTTCACCCGTCTCTCTCGAGCAGGGGGGCCTGCTCTGCTCTTCTCCCGCCACTACTGGCAACCATGCTGCGAACCGTGGCAGTCCTCCGGCTTTGAAACATGACAAGAGTAGCCCTAGCTTCCGCTTTTACTGTCTTTATCGTGATTTACAGCTGCCCGTTGCTTGGCGCTGTTGCCTGTCGGTATGGGTGTGCCGAGACGAGTCCTCACCCACACATGCTCACCACATCCACGTCGGGTTGTCCGCATTTTCGCAACGGGCAGAGCTCAAAGCAAATTTGCCTGCACCGTGCATCAGGAAAAGAACGACCTGAAAACAAGTAAAGGAAGAGAGCGGATTATGTCAATTTTCGGGCGGAAGGAGTACTTTCAATCTTCAATAAAAAAAAGATTACGATATCAACTATTTAATGCCCTGTTTGGTTAGAGTTTCATTTTTGGTACTATATGAATATTGATATTAATATTTTCAAATGTTGGAGTATCAATATCAAAAGTAATACAAGTTGTCACTTGTATTACATAATATACTTTGTTTGCATTACAAATTTTAAAATTGATACAATTAACCAAACACCTCTTAATAGTTCCTATCAATATCAATTTTAAAATTGATAGTGATAGAGGTACTTAATAGTGTTACCAAACAGGGCGTAAGATATTGATAACGGTTCAATCCTGTTGATAGAGAGTTAATAAGTCAGTGAATTGTTACTGAACTGTTACCAACGTCTTACAAACTCACTATCGACCTTAATATAACTCGTTACCGATAGGTAGTGAATTAGTAAGACGTCGATAACGGTTTAGTTCTTTTTTAGTAGCGATTCACCAAACTTATTATTTGAAGCATCACTTAAATTGTCTGATGTCATGATTGATTTTTATTAGAGATTTAGAATACTCCCCGAGATGATCCGAATCGGTAAAAGAAAATTGGCTCAGAAAATTGGTCAAGCACGCATTTCTAAGCACCCGAAGGCTGGCGGAACACCCTTTGCCTTGCTCAACAAAGAAGACATCATGACTCCGATCGAGGTTAGTTTCGTCCTTTCGCCACCCTCGTTCAGGATTGACGGCAGCAAATGAGGACCGAGAAGGCACCGCAGCTATACGAATCATATGAGCCCGTCGTGGGTGCAATCAATGCAGAGATGGTGATGTCGACGGGGCGGTTATCAGAACTTATTACAGCCCCTCCCTCTTTCTCTCTCCCCTGTATGGGCATATCTCTATCTCCTACCTATGGGTCGGCTTACCCATGGCCCACGCCTATTCCAATTTAGTTAACGGTTGAAATTTGGTCGCCCTCCACTTTCAGCTAGTTAATGAGGGAATGTAAATGCCCGAGGCGCACAAGGTCCCACTTCAGGCGGCCAGGCCTATCTCTCATGATAGTTAGTGCAGATCACCTTGAGAGAGTACCTTATACTGTAATTTTAAGTCTCTGACCTAATATCATAATTAAATATCTTATTTAATAATTTTTCAACTTTTGAAATATTAAATGATGTTATTAATTTGAGAGTCTCGAAACTATAGTTTTAGATATTTTTCTGAGCTGATCTCCACTCGATGATAGAGGACTTGCTGGATTTTCTCTAGTAGATATCTTTTATAAAATGTTGTGTTGCATGTGAAGTGCAGGAAGTACGTTCGTGTAAATTTCAGTTTTTTTTTTCAAATCCATCCATTCATGTAGACCTGTCAACAGGTTGCTATTGGGTTGGATCTTTTAGGATCCAAACCTGAATCCAATAAAATATATCCAAATCCAATAGAAAATCCGATAAATCATTAAATTTCTGATCTGATCCATACCCGAACCCGAAACTAATTTTGGATCCGGGTAAACCCGTTACATTGATTGTCAAGATGAATGATATCTGCTGGTGCTGGGGGCGGCCAAGAACCTCAGGGCAAAGAGGTGCGACGCCGGCTGCCGCCGGTACCAAGTGCTGGGGGCGGCGGCGTAGGCAGGTGGTGGCGGCCGGGAACTTCAGGGCGAAGGCCGGCTCTCTTCCCCGCATCCCACGCATATCGATGGCCACCGACTCCTCCAGCAATGAGGAGCTGAGCTTCCCACGGCGCGGCGACTCAAGCACTTTGTGGAGCATATCGCCATAGAGGCCTCCTCCGGCGGGTGCTGTGACAGGCCGGACAGGGCTCCCAAGAGGAAGGTGCTGGGGCCAATCCCCTCAGCAGCCCCGGGCGCCGGAGGCCCATCGAGGGGGTTCTGAGGGGTGCGGCGGTGGCCATGGGGAAAGGGGGTGGCGGAGATTCGAGACCCCTCGAGGGGTACTCGTGTCTGGCTCGACACCTACGACACCACCATGGAGGCTACCAGGGTGTACGACAGTGCTGCCATCCCACTGCGGGGGCCGAACGCCATGACTAACTTCGCCATCCCACTATCGGCTGCTGTAGCTGATAGAAATGTATGCCCTGCAAGCCAATCATATATGATGTGATTCGACATTTCCAGAAATATCTTATTCAATTAATTAGGCAAATCTTTATTATAAGCTCTTATTAGAAGTGAATATCATAATGAAGTCCTTGATCAAATACAATGATGATTAAATCATGATGAGATCATGATAATGAGATTGATCATCTAGAGGTATTTGATCTAAATGTTCCTAGTCATAGGATAGTTGAGACATGACATCAAGGATTCGGATAGACTAGTGTATGTGATGTCTTCTCATGTGATGAGGATGACCGATCTCATTGGTCATTAGTGTGGAGACACTGAGATACACATGCAGGTGCTCATTAGTTGAATGAGTTCACTGAACTGACTGAATTAGAAACTCTGAATGGTATCTTACCGAACTGTCTATCAGGGTTTTCTATCATCACGGTTGCATGGTTGGACCTTTGACATGAGTCGCCAAAGATGCCTTGTTGGGTGGAACTTGTGCTTTGACCATTGACTTATGGATCACAATTTAGATGGTCCTATATAGCGATGGATCGGGTACAAGGAAAATCCGATGGAGGCAATTGAGCGGACAACAAGGGATCGTCCACTCTCGGTAAGTGAGAGTGAATGTCCTATGGGATAGTACTCTAAATCCCTGGCCAGGGTAGATAGGATAATTGGAAAAGGAGTTTTCCAATTGATCCAATTCCGAGTACATGATCCTATAGAGTCGGTACACTAAGGAGTTGACAGTCGATGCCGTACTCCTTTCCGACCGGGACATTGGATGGATGAGGGTTTATATCCATGTGGTAACTGATGATGGAAAGGCTCAATGGAGATGAGATTATCCCCATAGCCATTTGGGATCATGGGATGTGGCTTGTACCCTTCATGATTGGTAGGCCGATTAATCTGTTATCGGATAACGGATTTAATTAAATTAAATAGAATTGTTCTATTTTATTTAGGCCTCAACCAAATAGGTTATTGGGCCTAGTGGGTCACACACAAAAGGACTTATCCACAAGTACAGGGGCAAGGGCGTAATTTATAGAGATTTTGGGTTTTTATGAAAAATTCCATAATTCTCTATAAATACCAATGGTTTCAGCCAAACCCCATCAAGCCAAGGGTGAAAACCACGTCCCTAGTCTCCTCCCTACCTCCTCTCTCTAGAAGGTGTCCATGGTCGATGGAGCTCCGTTCGGGAAGAGTTCTCGAGGCCGGCGCGAAGGGAGAACCTGCTGTGGATGAAGTTCGTGTGGATACTGCTGGAGACCGGACACTTGAACGGTTTGTAGAGCTTGAGAAGCTCATCTCCTTCCTCTCCATGGGATTAGATGAATCCCTATCAGGTATATTCGAACCCGATTTGATCGGTTTTCGATTTTCGTCGTTCGGTTCTAATTGAGACGGATTCTAAAGGAACCCATAGGAATCGTCGCTTCCGCTGCACCTAATTTTAATGGACGATTCCTTACAGTAGCGTCGACCGCGAGCGATGAGACCTGGAGGTGGAGAAGTTGAGGCCCGAGGGAGCAACCAAGCTATCGGGTTGTCGATAATGCAATCGGGTTATCAAGTAAAACCCGAGATGTGATAATCGGGTCTGTTTGAAATCGGGTGCAATGAAACCCAATGCCAACGTTTACCGGAAGCCCCAATCGAATGTCCAAACCTGCTTCGGTAATCGGGTTCAGGTTAATTGACAGGTCCACCCGTATCCATTTACAGCTCTACATTCATGTATCCCTCTGGAATATTGACTGCTCTCTTGGCACTCACTGTCTTTCCAAAAGAAAATTTTGACTCCGCGACCGAGACAAAATAATTCTTGATCTCTGTAGCATTTTCGCCAGGGTCCGTTTACATCATTTTCGCCAGGGTCCTGCTGCTTGCGTCCCACGAGAGCTGACCTCGTCCGCAGAGAAATTCTATAGTAATCAAATAAATCGGAGAAGCTCACGTAAAGGATAAAGGGTCCGTTTAGCAAATTGTTGGGAGGACTTTTCTTGGAAGGACCTTCTTTCAAAAGGTACTTCATTCCGAAGAACTTCTTATTTACAAAAGTAGAATCTGTTTGGATTATTTTATTTTGACAAATGAAGGAGGCGGGGAGTTTGCCGACACGGAAGAGGAGTGCTCGCGGAGGGGAGGGCTCGCGGAGGGGCGGAGGGGAGGGCTCGCGGAGGGGAGTGCTGCTCGCGGAGGGGAGGGCCGACGCGGAGGGGGAGGGCTGCTCGCGGAGGGGCGGAGGGCTGCTCGCGGAGGGGAGGGCCGACGCGGAAGGGGAGTGCTGCTCGCGGAGGGCTGCTCGCGGAGGGGCGGAAGGGCGGAGGGCTGCTCGCGGAGTGCTGCTCGCGGAGGGGCGGAGGGGCAAAGGGCTGCTAGCGGAGGGGCGGAGTGCTGCTCGATGCAGAGGGCTGCTCGCGGAGGGGAGGGCCGACGCGGAAGGGGAGTGTTGCTTGCGGAGGGCTGCTCGAGGAGGGGCGGAGTGCTGCTCGCGGAGGGGCGGAGGGGCGGAGGGCTGCTCGCGGAGGGCTTCGCCGGCGCGGAAGTGGGGGCTCGCGGAGGGGAGGAGAGGAGGGCTCGCGGAGGGGAGTGCTGCTCGCGGAGGGCTGCTCGCAGAGGGGGAGGGCTGCTCGCGGAGGAGAGGGCCGACGCGGAGGGGGAGGGCTGCTCGCGGAGGGGGCGGAGGGCTGCTCGCGGAGGGGAGGGCCGACGCGGAAGGGGAGTGTTTCTCGCGGAGGGCTGCTCGAGGAGGGGCGGAGTGCTGCTCGCGGAGGGGCGGAGGGCTGCTCGCGGAGGGCTTCGCCGACGCGGAAGGGGGGGCTCGCGGAGGGGAGAGCTTCCCCGGGGAGGGAGTGCCGGAAGGGGGGTCGCGGAGGGGAGGGCTTCGCCGGGGAGATCTGTCGGAGGGGGTTGCCTGTGCGGATGCAGGGTGGGGACTTGCGGGCACGGGAGCGCTTTTCCTTAGTCGGAAGGAGAAAATTTCTCCAGGAGAAAAAGTGAAAAAAAAAATGTAACCAAATGGTACCATAAAAATAAGAAGACCTTCTGATCAGAGAAGAAGTTAAGAAAAACACTTCTACGGAGTTCCAAACGCACCCAAAGACTACTGCACCCTACTCCCAAGGTAGTCGAAAGAAATCTGGGCGGCCATTCCGAACAGATTTGCTCCAGGCCTGCTGCTATCCTATTAACTGCGGAGTGGGAGTGGTGAGAGTGGGGGCTGTACACGGTCACCGGCCGGCAGCGAGGTGCAGGCACGGCAGTCCGGCGGGGGGTCCCGCTGCCCATGTTGTCAAGGAACGCGTTTACGATCATGGACGGTAGGTGAGCACGGGCAAGAGGTACACGACTGCGACGGCTTCCACATTGTGATATTATCAGGTCAGGTGCCAGCGCTCCAGCGCGTCGGACGTCGTCGTCTCGTTCGAGGCGCAGTTCCTCCCACGGATAGGCCTCGTGGCGCCGGTAGAGGTGCAAAGAGTCAGTCAAGCTGAGTAATATGATATTTAAATTTAACTGATTTATTTTATATAATTTTAAAATTAATTTTGAATAATATGATATTTTAAAAGAATTTTATTATAAATGTATAAAATAAAATATTAATATATTTAAATTAAAAAAAGATATTTAATCTAATTCAAATTATTTGTTTTAATTTCAAAACCCTTAGAAATCAAACCTAATGGGGTGTTTGGTTGCATGATAATTGAGGTTTTTATTTTAATTTTTAAAAATTATAAGAAAACTTGTTAAAAGATGTGTTTGACAACCATGATAATTTTATGTTTTGAAAGTGATTTTCTTCTTAAACAAAAAAAGAGGGCCTCACCTCTTTCTTTTTTCTTGTGGTCCCCCACTTTGTTTGGTCATGTGTGGTACACTACAGGAAATAAGGTCATTAGCGACGGCTGACCGCCGTCGCCACAAATACAAAAGCCGTCGCCAGAAGGTAATAGCGACGGCTGTTCCGCCGTCGCAATCCTGTCGCAAATAAGCCCGTCGCCAATTTTAATGGCGACGGCTAATGATAAGCTATCGCTTTTAGCATTATTTGCGACGATTAACGCCGTCGCAATTAAGTTATTAGAGACGGCTGAAACCGTCCCTCATAAAGTTTTTAGCGACGGCATTAAGCCGTCGCAAATAAATTTAAACCCGTAAAAGCCATTAGCTACGTAGTTACTCTTTTTTTGTAATCACATCCCTCCAAACATGATAATTTTATGTCATGAGTTGGTTCACTTTTTATTTTAATACAATTTTTATCATGAAAGTGTACAAAAATTTATCATGCAACCAAACACCCCATAAGTAAACTAATTATTGACCGTGTTCGATCTAACCAAAGGAAACTGTAGTACAAATCAAAATGAACCAAACTAAATTACTCATTTTGTTTGATTTTTTGGGTTGAGCCCCATGGTAAACACATTGTATATATGTTTATTTGCTACAATTATTTACTACAATGATAAATCTGAGAAAGTTTGTATTGAACTAAGAAATTTTCTTTTAAACTAAGAAAATTCTCTCTTCCCCGTTCCCCACTTTACGTGGGATGAAGACACAATCAACAAATGAAATCAACTTCAAAATTGGGATAGAAGAGATGGGATCGTCTCAAAAAGACTCTTGAGAGAGTTCCTCATAAAAATACATTTAAGATATAATGTGACGATTTATTAAATACATGACATGATAGATCTTAAATATATTTTGGTGAGTGACATGAGGAGGTTTCCTCGAGAACCCCCGAGGCGATTCCATCTCAAATAGAATGCTTCTTTGCGGTGTACTACTGTTATTGGCCGGCTGCCGGAAGCCGCCGGCTATCGACCAGCTAGCAACAACGACATTTCGTCACTACGTGATGAAGAAGCCAAAGAGAAATTGGAACAGAAGAAGCAACCAGAGAACCTGCAGCAAGTTTCACCAGAGCCCCCGTCTTCATTTATTGGCCTCGAGCAATGATCAGATTAGGTGAGGTGATAAAGATAAGCCTTATCAAATACAATAAAAGCCCATAACAAACAGGGGTAACAGAAGACCCATATCAGAGAAAGAACATGCAATAAATACTTGTCTCTATCTCTTGTCCGATCGCTTTCTCGCTCCGTGCCTTCCAACCTCTTCCATACAACGATGTAGCAGCATAGATTTCTTAGCTGCCTGGGCCTGGGGCTCAAGAGTCACCTTATTGGCTTGCTGCGATGGTAGTCTTGTCTGGACGCGAACACAACCTACAATAACTTCGACTGCGATCCGTAAGCGTATTCAATGTAAGACGTCCTGTCGAGAGACACTTCACCCGTCTCTCTCAACCATGAGGGCCAACTCTGCTCTTCTCCCGCCACTACCGGCAACCATGTTGCGAACTGTGGCAGTCCTCCGGCTTTGAAACAAGACAAGAGTAGCCCTGGCTTCCGCTTTTACGGTCTTTATCGTGATTTACAGCTGCCCGTTGCTTGGTGCTGTTGCCCGTCGGTATGGGTGTGCCGAGATGAGTCCTCACCCGCACACGCTCACCACATCCGAGCCGGGTTGTCCCCGTTTTCGCAATGGGCAGAGCTCAAAGCAAATTTGCCTGCACCGTGCATCAGGAAAAGAACGACCCGAAAACAAGTAAATGAAGATAGCGGGTTATGTCAGTTTTCAGGCGGAAGGAGTACTTTCAATCTTCTATAAAAAAAGATTACAATATCAACTATTTAAGTGATGGATAATGAGTTAGTAAGATATTGATAACAGTTCAATCATGTTGATAAAGAGTTAATAAGTCTGTGAATTGTTACTGAATTGTTACCAACGTCTTACAAACTCACTATCGACCTTAATATAACTCGTTACCCCGATAGGTAGTGAATTAGTAAGACGTCGATAACGGTTCAGTTCTTTTTTAGTAGCGATTCACCAAATTATTATTTGAATCATCCCTTAAATTGACTGAAGTCGTGATCGCCTTTTATTAGAGATTGAGCGTACTCTTTTTACCGAATGCTTGAGATGATTCGAACCGATAAAAGAAAAATGGTTCGTCAAACACGTTTTCTAAGCACCCTAAGGTTGGCGGAACACCCTTTTGCCCTGCTCAATAAAGAAGTCATCATGACCCCAGTTGAGGTTAGTTTCGTCCTTTCGCCACCGTCGATTGATGGCGGCGAATGAGGACTGAGAAGGCGCGCCGTCTATATGGATCACGTGAGCCCGTCGTGGGTGCAATCAATACAGGGATGGTGAGGCCGACGGGGGCGATTATCAAAACTTATTACAGCCCCTCCCTCTTTCTCTCTCTCTCTCCTGTATGGGCATATCTCTTTCTCCTGCCTGTGGGTTGGCTTACCCATGGCCCACGCCTGTTCCAAGATAGTTAACGGTTGAAATTTGGTGGCCCTCCATTTTTGGCTAGTTAACAAGAGAATGTAAATGCGCGAGGCGCACGAGGCCCCACTCCAGGCGAGCAGGCCTATCTCTCATGATAGATAGGGTGCAAACGAACCAATACACTCGACAAGTAGCTCGAAGCTTGGCTCGATAAAAACTCGACTTGGCTCGTTTATTATGTTAAATGAACAAGCTTGAACAAAAAATAAAGCTCGAGTCATTAAACGAGCAAAGCTTGAACAGACTCTTGCTCGGCTCGATAAGCTCGCAAACAGCTCGATTAAATATTATATTATATATTTTATTTTTAAAAATTAAATTTTAAGTATTAATATTTATATATTGTCACTTAAATATATTAAATAATTCAAAAATTGAGTTTAAACTTAGATTGAGTTTCATAAATGAGTTAAATTTAAAGTTTCACAATGACTTTTCATTGATTTTGGGTTTATAAAGAAGTTTGTATATAGCTTAAGTTTGAATATGAATTGAATTTTAGTCTAACTACTACTCGAGTTCAAACTCGACTCGGCTCGATTAATAAACGAACCAAGCTTGAACAAGGGTTCCACATACTCGCTAAAACTCGAGCTCGAGCTCGAACTCGTGTAAAATAAACGAGCCGAGCTTGAACACCATACTACTCGGCTCGGCTCGACTCGTTTGCACCCCTAATGATAGATAGTGCAGATCACCTTGAGAGAGTATCTTAGACTGTAATTTTAAGTCTCTGACATAAATATCATCATCAAATATCTTATTTAATAATTTTTCACTAAGATATTATCTACCGGAGAAAATCCAGCAAGTCCTCTGTCATCGAGTGGAGATCACTTCAAAAAAATATCTAAAACTGTAGTTTCAAGACCCTCACATTAAAAACAAGATATCTTTTTTTCAAATGTTGTGTTGCATGTGAAGTGCAAGAAGTACGTTCCTGTAAATTTCAGTTTTTTTTTTTCAAATCCATCCATTCATGTATCCCTCTGGTATATTGACTGCTCTCTTGGCATTCACTATCTTTCCAAAGGAAAATTTTGACTCCGCGACCGAGACATATTAATTCTTGATCTGTGTAGTACGTATTAAGTATTATCATCCATACATCCCTTCCTTTGAATGCGAAGGGGAAATGGCCTGTTTACATCATTTTCGCCAGGGTCCTGCTGCTCGCGTCCCACGAGAGCTGACCTCGTACCGCAGGGAAATTCTATAGTAATCAAATAAATCGGAGAAGCTCACGTAAATGATAAAGACTACTGCACCCTACTCCCAAGGTAGTCGAAAGAAATCTGGGCGGCCATTCCGAACAGATTTGCTCCAGGCCTGCTGCTATCCTATTAACTGCGGAGGGGAGTGGGGGCTGTACACGGTCACCGGCCGGCAGCGAGGTGCAGGCACGGCAGTCCGGCGGGAGGTCCCGCTGCCCATGTTGTCAAGGAACGCCTTTACGATCAAGGACGGTAGGTGAGCACGGGCAAGAGGTACACGACTGCGACGGCTTCCCCATTGTGATATTATCAGGTCAGGTGCCAGCGCTCCAGGGCGTCGGACGTCGTCGTCTCGTTCGAGGCGCAGTTCCTCCCACGCATACGCCTCGTGGCGCCGGTAGAGGTGCAAATAGTCAGTCAAGTTGAGTGATAAGATATTTAAATTTGACTCGTCTATTTTACTTGAGTTCGAATTTGAACTCGAGTTTCGACGAATATGGTGAATTCTCGATCAAATTTGATTCATTTATTAATTAGGTCAAGTCAAATTCAAACTCGAGTAATAATTGGAATAAAATTTAATTCACATTTAAACTTAGATTATATACAAACTAATTTATAAAATTTAAAATCATTGAAAATTTATTTTGAAATTCTAGATTTATCCCATTTATGAAACTCGATCTAAGTTTAAACTTAAAATTTGAATTATTTAGTATATTTAAGTGACAATATATAATTATTAATACTCTTTATTTAATTTTTAAAAATAAATATATAAAAGAATATTTAATCAAGTTACTCGCGAGTTTATCAAATCGAGGAGTCTATTCAAACTCAACTCGTTTAATGAGTCAAAATTTATTTTTTATTTAAATTTATTTATTTAACATATTAAATCTAAATTTTTATTGAACTGAACTTTTGAGTGTATTGATTTGTTTGCACCTCTACCTGGCAGGTCACTCGGGTGGTGATCTATCAATTTCTTCTCGGTGTTCCGTTGCGGCGCTGCACATATATATATGGGTGCCAAAGAGTTTTTAAAAAATAGCTCACAAACCTAACATCTTTGTCCATTACAATGGTCTTTGGAAAACCATGTAATCTCATAATTTCTTTCAAAAATAGTCGAGCAACAATAGAGATATTAGAAGTTTTCGCACAAAGAATGAAATGTGCCATCTTAGAAAATTTATCTACTACTATTAGAATTGATTCATATCTCCTAAGGGTCTTGGGAAGGCCTAAGTCAAATTTCTTACTAAGATCTTACCAAGGAGAGTCAGATAGTGGAGTATACAATCTAGTGTGTGTATATATATATATATATATATATATATATATATATATATATATATATGATATCCGACCAAGATGCTCTACCATCGAGAGTTGCTCAGGATGGTAGTCCATAAACAAATATTGAAAACACAGTTAGTTAAATATAAATAAAATATAATACATTAAAAGTACATCTTAATATAAATTATATATAACATTTAAAAAGATGAACAAACACTTAATTTCAGACAATTTCAAAGAATTGTATGATATATGTACAGGAATACTATTGCAGACTTATATTTCAATAACATGGACTCCACAATATAAAATATGTAATTATGGAATTAAAAATTTTAAATAAAAATTATAAAGAAAACATTGTCAAAAGTAGCGCCATCCTCTTGTGTCGTTGCCTCGCCGCGCCACTCACGCGCGTCAGTGCCTTTCAAAATGTTTCTGTAATATCCGGTAAAAAAAGGATTTATTTTTTTATTATTACTTTTTTCTTCTCCGGTCTCCCCCTCTCACCCGGACTCTCCCCCCCTGCCCGCCGCTCGCCTGGACTTCCCCCCTCCCGCTCGGACTCTCATCTCCCTCCCCGATTACAACCCCCCCCCCCGTTGCGCTCAGGTCGAGTTCTTCCTCCTTCCTCTCCCTCCTTGTCCGTCGCCGTCCGTGCCGTTCGCAGTTGTCTTGGTCGCCATCGTCGGAAGCCCTGCCACGCTCCCTCCTTCGAGTGCCGTCGTCCGTGCGCACGATCGCCCCCCCCCACCAGCCTCCAGTCCCTCCTTCCTCCTCCTCTATGCCATTGTGCGTTGCCGTCGTGAGCCCTCTGTTGCCGTCGATCGCCTCGCCGGACCTCACCTGTTCCAACCGGAACTGCCTCGAGTCTCCCTCGCCGCTGTCGCCGTTGCCGGCCTCCGCCTTATCTCACCTCCGCCGAGTGCCTGCAGCCTTCCCCCCCTCCCCCCCTCGGCTGTCTTCGACCGCTGCCGCCGCCGTGCCCCTACAGCCCTCGGTCGCCGTCACCGGCGAGTGCCATCGCCGCCGCCGCGAACGTCGCCACCGCACGAGCCCGCACAAACGCCGTCCGAGCTGCTGGTCGAGCCCGGCTCAGCCCCCCCCCTGAGCCACCCGGTCCAGCATCCGGCCTAGCACCCTGAGCCGCCCGGTCCAGCCTTCGGCCCAACACCCTGAGCCGCCAGTTGGTTTTATTAAATCTGAAAATCAAAGTTAAGGCCAGAAAAATCAATAGAAAATCCAGAAAAATCTGTAAAATTCACAAGAGCTTCCAGGTTGGTTTCTCAAGTTCGTCTATTTATTTGACCCCATTTTGATTAGAAAATATGCATAATTTAACTTATAAATCTTGATTTGACTAGTTTAGACTTTGGACTTAAGATTAGTGATTCTTCTCAAAAATCATTGAAATTAGAAACTTGAAATTGCTATTTGTATATTATGGAACATGTTTAGCTTGATTCTGGATGGGTAGAAATATTTTTCACAACTTTTAATCTTATGTTAGTTATGTATGTGAATATATGCTAGATTGGACCTAAAATTGAAATATAAATATGTGTATATTTGAAAACAGCATGGGTCATCAAATCACACCTTTTAGAACTTGTTTAGGTCAGATTGTGGTTGATTACCTCAGAACTTAATTTGTTTAGTTTATGCCAAGATTGATTTAGGGTAATTGTCTTGTATATGCAATTCAGTATGTCTAGTTCGGTTTGTCATTTCATGTATGTAAATCATGTAAATTTTGGTTAGTTTAGTTTCAGATTATGTATTATGTCATGCATGGTGTGGTTATGTTCATATGGTCAAGTTTGGTATAAGTTTGATTTAGATATGTCAACCAAGTTGGTTAGTACAAGTCTTGTTTAGTTTATGGTAAAATAAATTGTTTTCCATGAAAGATACTAGAAAGTCATGTTTATGTCTTATGTGCATCATGAGTGTCATTATTTGAAACTTGTTATTAATTCTTGTTACGGCATGTTATGAAGGCTCACCAGCCTATTTTAGTCAATTGCTCGTGGGCAGCGGGTAACTTAGTTGAATCTGGCCCTCCCACAGATCCCGGATTACCGCGATTTTTCCCTTAGTGTCACCACTGCCTAGGTGCACTTTGGGTTAGCTTAGTATATGTTACTTCTATATATATTAGAGCTGGTGAATGCATTTTGTACATGTGATGTGAAGCAAGATGGCCAATTCCTTGCTATTTGACTATGTGTTTGAAAGGAATATGAATTTGTGTTAATTGCATGTCATGTATAGGTGTTAATCCATGTTTAGGTTAGAAAAATCAGATCTGTCCAATGTTAGTTCGGTCTTGTTAAGTTAAGTCTTGAGGTCATTTAGATGATATTTGTCTAGCTTGTATGGTCTTGTGTGTTTTAGTCTAAAAGTGTATAGCATTGGCATAATTGTTCCTTAAAGTTAATTCATGGTTTGGATATGAGTTGTGAGCTTAATATAGAAGACATTCTATATAATTGTATTTACATCTCAATTTAGATATGTTATCTATCATTGCATGTTTATATGTTAGTATCCGATTGGCGGGAAATGGGTGTAAATCCTATGGAGTCCCCGGACTCACCCCGTTGTGGGATAAATTTTTCAGCAGGTATTGGAGATCAAGAGCTTGGCTTGAAGGCTCAGGAGGAACCCGTGGAGGAACCAGCATCCCCTGGAGTTGAGACATAGGGATCTTTTTCTCTTGTTAGGTTGCTTGATTAGGATTTGTTGGTTAATATGTAGTTGAACTATATCTAGTTGTTTCCTTTCTTTTGAGATAGAATTGGTGAATGAATTTGGATTAGTGTTTGGTTATTAATTGTTAAAGTTATGTTGAGATCTTGTGATTTTAGGTGTGACTTAGTATTAGAGTTGATTCATACTATTAGGTCATGAAATCTGAGTGATGGATTTCTCCCACTGTCACGACGTTGTGTGTTTTCCGCTGCGTAGTTGTGGTTGTGTTGTGTTTTTCCCGGGTCATGACAGTTTCATCCTCTATCCTAAACCTTAGATTATTTAGGTTTAATTTGGTTTATGTTATTTTGTAATTTAAACCTAAATTTAGATGTTAATAGGTTAGTTTGAACTATATTTAGTATAGTGTGAATATATGTTTGTTTCGGTGTTGAAAGCAATTGTTATTATTTTTGAAGAGATGCAGTGCCAGTGCACCTCCTATATTCGAACTCACTTCTTCCCTCCATGAGGAATTCGGTCGATATCGGTGTGTGCATTGTGACAGTCGTCAAAAATTAAATTTATGCTAATTTAAGTAAGTGTTAAGATATTAATATGCTAATTTAACATGGTTAAAGTAACTTATTTAAATTTTACTATGTTTCTTCAAACATCAAATTGCTCATTTCCCAGCTAAGATGGGCATAAGTTATTTTTTTTTGCTCTATGTAACTTAACAACAAGGGGTGTAAGCACTAAACAATTCTGTTCGAGCGAGTTGTAGGATTTTTTTTTTAAATTGAAAATTGAACAAGTTGCAGGGTTATTAGATGGAATTGAACTAGTTTAGCTAAATCTCAAATTGACAATGAACTGAACAAAAATATTTAATTTGTCTTGGTTTGATTCGATTTGATTTGTCAGTATAATAAATTATTTATTAATTTAAATAAAATAAAAATTACATTAAATTATTATATAATAATTAATTAAGATTAATATTAAATTTAATATTTAAATTATAATAAAACTTATTTTAAAAATATTATTAGATATAAATTAAAAATAATAAAATATAAAAATAAGCTTAGTCTACTGAACAACGACAAATGTTAAAGGATCTTCAAGTTAAAATATGTGAATCAAATATTAGCATGATAAATCATGTATATGAATAATCTTTATAAACATATATATTTTTTATTGAGTTCAAACAATGTGTACCTTACAAGATCATGATTTCTTTCGTGAACATGTGAAAAAAAGATATGAATCTTATTTTTAGAAAATGAACGTGGTTATATATTTTTCTTCTTCTTCTCTCAGTTTATTCAAAAAAAGTGAATAGAAATTTTTTTCATCTCCATCTCCCCCTCCCCCTTCTTCATCCCCTCCATTCCATTCCGTTTCTTTTTCACCTTTTTCTTTGTCTTTTCTACTTCTTCTCATCATCATCAACCTCCTCCTCCTTTTTCAACTAATTTACTATTGTTTTTGGTGCTTCAAGACTACGATGACTACTACTACTACTACTACCACCACCACTACTACAACTATGATCACTACTACCTTTACAACTACCACTACTACTACGATTACCACTACTAATACTGCTACTACCCCACCTTAGGAGGATGATCTCCATCACTATGGGTAGAAACACTTGACCTAAAGCCTCGTGGAGTTGGCTTTTCAGTGTTGGCTTCTAGATGGAGAAATGTGATTCAATTAGAACAACAACATCTGATCTGCCACTTCCCATGTGTTGACTCCGAGAATAGATTGGCACCTTACATATGAAAAGGGAGATGTCATATCTCGCCCACACTCATCTTGATCCCCAAACATTCTACCCTTGGTGTCATTTGAGCATCAGAGTGACAGTTCGGGGGTTGTGTGGGAGGAGGATGAAAAGTAAAAATAAATGACGATTAAATTAAATTAGAGAGATGG
The DNA here is from genome assembly GCA_036172225.1 of Cryptocoryne crispatula var. balansae. Lineage (NCBI taxonomy): Eukaryota > Viridiplantae > Streptophyta > Magnoliopsida > Alismatales > Araceae > Cryptocoryne > Cryptocoryne crispatula. The sequence goes on along the minus strand of CM069925.1, from coordinate 18,862,616 downwards.
AAGAAAATGAGAATCGGTGGTCGTCAGGAGCCACGGGCATCGATTTATGTAGCAATTGAATTAACTTAAAGGTTGACCGTGTGTGTGTACCTTAGTGTGAAAATGGATGCGGCTATGGCTTATCCTTCTTTGGTTGGTCGACGAAGAACAATGTCTGACTCATTTATGCTTGATTTTTGTATGCAACTCAAAGACAATAAAACATGTGAAGCAAAGATTAGAACTTAGTGGAGTGTAGTAAATGCAAAGAAGATGACATGAAGGTGGCAAAAGGTTAAACCCTTTTTTATCTTTTCTCAAATTAAAAAATGATGCATAAAGTATGTAAAATGAAAAAAATATGATTAAGGATGACTAAATTGTAAGTTTAAAATAAAACGAAAACAAATTTGGGTCAAATTGATGTGGAATTGAAGAAGCTTGGCACCTAGGAAGTTGCCTAGTTTGAAATTAGAAACTGGCAGCGCACCTTTGCTTTAGAGCTTGCCACAATTATTACAAAATTCAAAATTGATCACCATTTGTTGAAATCAAAATAGGACGAGGAGAGTAAACATTTCTTTTTAGACAACTTGGACAATACATGCTTTTAAGCTTTTATAGAGGTTAGAGAAGAGTAGCAAGCCTAGTGAACATGAACCAACCTTCCTCTCTCTAAACTTGCTAAATTCTATCTCTAAAAATCATTGGAGTTTAAAGATGGGGTGTAGGAATGTGCTAGGATGCCCGAGGGACATGCCGCCATCCTCAAGAGTGTTTGGAGGTCATCCTAATTTATAGAGAAGAGAGAAGATGACAAAATAGGCAATGAAGTCCCATGTGCCCCCCTTTGGGGGCGCGTGGAACTTAGAAGGAAAGCACCCCCCGCGTGAGAGCGCATGCACCCTTGGTTGGGGCCACATGCATCCCCAACCTATGGCGCATGGAAATTAGGCCAAAATCTTATTAAAATTCATAGATCCAGTTAGAGTTGCCGAAATTGGGAGGATCCATCCGCCCCAAAGCTCCGTACATGCACTCCCTACCTAGGGGACATGAAATTTAGGCAATAAAATCAAATTAGACAACATTTTGATCAAAATCGAAATTAGAATCGAAACAAAACTAGGGACGCATGACCATGCACCTCCAACCAAGGGCACATGACCATGTGCCTCCTAAGGGGCCATATAGATAGTTTAGTAAAAAAATACTTTTCGAGTTTTCAAGGGGTCTCGACTTCATTCAAAGGGATATGAAAGTGACCATAGAGGTATGAAGATGATTGGAAAGGCTTGATCTTTCCTAGGAAAGTCTTGGGATGCGAACTGACATGACACGTATTAGACTGGTCATGACTGGATGATATCCAGAATGATTAGGTAACAATCAAAAAGATGTGTCATGATTGAACAATACACTTGGTATAAACGTAACCTTATGGAATTAAGCTTGGATGTCGGTCATTAGGCCACATGGCTTTCACTCGGAAGGTACGATTTCATTTAGAAATCTTCAAAAAATGTTCAGTTCCCCATCGATATTCGGCAAAGCTCCTGACCCCATTTAGTGAATCCTTTAGACAAAGAAAAGACCCATCATGATTTTAAATGGTGTAATGACATGTATCACCCTATAGAACAAAAGTTTTATGATATGAATCATTTGCATGTCTACAGCTTGTCTATCCTTGACATTGACTTTGCAAGGGAATGACATGTAATGGAGTGGAGTGATTCGTAGTGAAGTGTTGTGAAACACAAGCGATCATAGATGAATGTAGAAAAGTGAAATGGTGTGGACTAAAAGGATAATATCAATGTGTAAATATATACATCCTCATCAACCCTATTCAACAATGTGAATCTCACTGAGCATTCAAGATCACTACTATGTTCCATCAAACCCTCCTTTGATTGATTGGTAAAAGCTATGCTATGAGCATGGGAGAGATAAAATAAAAGAGTAGTCAACTCCAGCACAGTGGGAGTCCTCAAATCACAGATTCATAAGTTCATCATCAACCAACAATCCAAACTTTGTAATGTTCTTGTACTGTGATGGACTAAAATAAATAAGAACTTGTTTGTAAAATAAAAGAACACCAATCAACTAAAATTCTCGGTTTGATTTTGAGTGGAATAACCTCAAGTTCAAAAGGACTTGCATTCAAGCACTATACAAGTTGTACATGTATAAAAACTTAGTTATGCTAAAAACAACGAGACATGATAAAATAAACAAGATGGGGTGATGAAAATTCAGATCATGGTGGGATTTGAGGACATGATGGGACAAAAGTTACCATGATGAGATAAAAGATGAAAGACATGGTGGGACAAAAGGTCACCATGGCGGGATAAAAAGATGAAAGAAATGGTGGGATACAATAGAGATGACAAACCCACGGTGGGATGATGTGGACCAAGAAAATCAAACATTGGTATCGAGGCAATGAATGGAGAGAAGAAAATGAAATGATGTCCATAGTGGGATAGAAGATGATATATGGGTTGGAATTGATAGTAGGACATGATTAAAAAGATAGGAAGATGGTGGGGGAAGACACCATGTTAGAAACCACTGCCCATCCGATGATCAATTTTGGCCTATCCATTAGCATGAAAAATGACTGGACCATCATGGATTTTGTTGAAGGAGATCTTGGGTCTAGCAATTTTCCACACTTATGTCTTCAACATCAATGCATATATATAGTAACAGACCAAACTAAAACAAATAAAATATAGATGTGGGTGGAGTGATGATGTGTCATATGTCAGAAGTGATAATGGTGATGTAAAATGTATAAAAGAATGGTGATGACAATATTTAGCACTTGCATACAAAATGTGGAGTTGCTAATATATATATATATATATATCACATACTTTAGACTTTGCAAGTGTAGCTTGAGTGGAGACTCTGAGTTGTGGTCCTAAAGTAATCTATCAACCGACACTAACCACTTGATGTGGATGGGGTTTTCTTCCCACCCTTCTTTATTGTGGCTCTGCTAGTAATGGGAGGTGGAGCTGTGTGTAGTCGCTAGGAACTAAGGGCTCCAAAAGAAAAGAAAAGAGATGATCAATGCATTAAAGAGATGAGAGTGACTGTGTATACCTTTCATAGAGAGAGTTGTAGAGTTTCAACTTCCTTCTCTTCAACTGGTCAAAAGAAAAGAGCTTGAGAAATGTTTGTTTTCTCCTACAAAATCGAGTGAAGACAAGAAGAAATGTAAAGAGAAGTTAGAACTAGACGAAGTGTAGCATCTTCTTCAAAATGATAATAAAACCACAAATGAAAACTAACTAACCAAATTAGGACTATCTCTTAACCTCTAATGGACAGTTTATGGTGTAAAACATGAAGTAAATATGACATGCATGCTGATGCTTATCATAATAGAGATGCAAAAGACTATTAAGCTAAAAGAAACATATGAACAAAAGGGGGGTTGGTTTAGAAACAGGTATGGTGTGTTGGATTCCCTGATGTCCTGATAGTCAGTGCGTTTGACGTCCTAGAGTCTAGGACATCTAACGTCATCTTTGACAGGCCGTTTCTTGCTCCCAAAACCAATGTGCGTTTATCGAATGCTGCTAACATTGCCATAGAAAAGGCATTTTATGTCATGAGGATTGGGATGCTTAACATACCAGCTGGGGTGCCATCAACTGCTTTTGAAATTGATCTTCTTTAAGCCAGTGTTCTTTGATCTTTGACGCTGACTTGCTGAGCTTAGAGTAGGTACTTTATGAACTCCCTAGAATGTAGAAGCTTTCAAGAGCTTGGAGAAGGGATGATGTGGTTTTGCCATGGAAAATTGATGCTTAGAGGTGGATGATGGAATTCTTGAGGGGATTAGGGTGATGTGCTTCTTTAAAATACTCTTGGCAAGGAATGTTGGTGCTTGGAGTCAATCTTGAATCTCTTCTTAGTAGTTTCTAGCAAACCTTTAACCAGTTTCCAACCTTTAAAATGTTGGTAGAGAGGCTCCTTTTATAAACACAAGGTAGGGGCATTTCAGACATCAATTGACACTGTTGACTGCACCTGACGTCTAGATAGACATGATACTAGACATCTTGACAGTTGGGACATTTTCTAGTCAAGTAATGTGATAGAAATGTATGCCCTACAAGCCAATCATATATGATATGATTCGACATTTCTAGAAATATCTCATTCAATTAATTAGGCAAATCTTCATTATAAGCTCTTATTAGTCCTTGATCATAATGAAGTCCTTGATCAAATACAATGATGATTAAATCATGATGAGATCATGATAATGAGATTGATCATCTAGAGGTATTTGACCTAAATGTTCCTAGTCATAGGATACTTGAGACGGGACATCAAGGATCCGGATAGACTAGTGTATGTGATGTCTTCTCATGTGATGAGGACGACCGATCTCATTGGTCATTAGTATGGAGACACTGAGATACACATACAGGTGCTCATTAGTTGAATGAGTTCACTGAACTGACCGAATTAGAAACCCTGAATGGTATCTTACCGAACTGTCTATCAGGGTCTTCTATTATCACGGTTGCATGGTTGGACCTTTGACCTGAGTCGCCAAAGATGCCTTATTGGGTGGAACTTGTGCTTTGACCATTGACTTATGGATCACAATTTAGATGGTCCTATATAGCGATGGATCGGGTACAAGGAAAATCCGATGGAGGCAATTGAGCGGACAACAAGGGATCATCCACTCTCGGTAAGTGAGAGTGAATGTCCTATGGGATAGTACTCTAAATCCCTGGCCAGGGTAGATAGGATAATTGGAAAAGGAGTTTTCCAATTGATCCAATTCCGAGTACAGGATCCTATAGAGTCGGTACACTAAGGAGTTGACAGTCGATGCCGTACTCCTTTCCGACCGGGACATTGGATGGTAACTGATGATGGAAAGGCTCAATGGAGATGAGATTATCCCCATAGCCATTTGGGATCATGGGATGTGGCTTGTACCCTTCATGATCGGTAGGCCGATTAATCTGTTGTCGGATAACGGATTTAATTAAATTAAATAGAATTGTTCTATTTTATTTAGGCCTCAACCAAATAGGCTATTGGGCCTAGTGGGTCACACACAAAAGGACTTATCCACAAGTTCAGGGGCAAGGGCGTAATTTATAGAGATTTTGGGTTTTTATGAAAAATTCCATAATTCTCTATAAATACTAATGGTTTCAGCCAAACCCCATCAAGCCAAGGGTGAAAACCACGTCACAAGTCTCCTCCCTACCTCCTCCTCTCTTTAGAAGGTGTCCATGGTCGATGGAGCTCCGTTCGGGAAGAGTTCTCGAGGCCGGCGCGAAGGGAGAACCTGCTGTGGGTGAAGTTCGTGTGGATACTGCTGGAGACCGGACACTTGAACGGTTTGTAGAGCTTAAGAAGCTCATCTCCTTCCTCTCCATGGGATTATTTGAATCCCTATCAGGTATATTTGAACCCGATTTGATCGGTTTTCGGTTTTCGTCGTTCGGTTCTGATTGAGACGGATTCTAAAGGAACCCATAGGAATCGTTGCTTCCGCTGCACCAAATTTTAATGGACGATTCCTTACATAATGCCATTAAATGCACCATGTGCCAAAAGTTGGCGCCACTTGCCGAAAGCAGGTGCATGCCTTGACCACCACTTGCTACAGTACTTGATGTCCCAGCGACATGACATCACTGTACTATACCATACATGGTTGCAGGTCAGGTCCACTTAGTCTGGGGGTCAATTCATGATTGAATTTGGAAGATTTCTTACTATGTTCTATGCATCCCTAGGAGAGGGTGCATGCACCCCCAAGGGGGAGCGTATGGGACCGTCTTTCCTGATTTGTCATCTTCTCTTCTCCCTATAAATTGGGATAACCTCTGGATGTCCAAGAAGTTGTAAAATCATCTCCCAGGCTCCCAGCACATTCTTCTTGTCCATTCTTGAGCTTTACTAATTTTTAGAGAGAGAATTTAGTGAGAGAGAGTTTGGTTTCTGTCTAACTAGCTGGTTTCTCTTCTTTGACTTCTACAGCATCATGGAAGCATGTATGGCTAGAGTTGTTTAAAGTGAAGTTCTTACTCTCTCTGTTCTTTTTCGTTGACAACAAACAGACCTCAATTCCTACATCTGTGCTGATCGTGGCAAGTTCTGAAGTGAAGTCATGCTGATAGTTTCTAGTTTCAGACCAGATTCTTCCTAGGCCTCAAGTTTCATCAATTCTTTATCAAATAGGCTTAGATTGGATTCCTTTTTCTTCTAGATTCATATTTTAGTCATTATTTATCATATTTTTTGCATTTTAAAATTTTTTGAATCATTTTTAATTTGAAGAAAGATCAAAAAATGGGTTATGGATAGCCTTGAAACCAGTCAATTCTATACCTTTTGTCATTTTTAGGTCATACTTTTTACATTTACTACACTCCACTTACTTCTAATTTTCGTGTCACTTGTTTTATTGTCTTTGAGTTGCACAAGTACTATCAAGCACACACAAGCTATAGACTCTTCTTCATCGGCCAACCGAAGAAGGATAAGCTAGAACCCGTATCCACTTTCCCACTAAGGTATATATACACGGTCAATTCTTAATGTAATTTAATTTTCACTATAAATCGGAGCCCGTGGCTCCTGGAAACCACACGTTCTTATTTTCTTTAGTTTCATTTGATTATCAATTATTTTATATTTTCCCTCCCACATGACTTGAATTGTCTCTTTGACATCAAAGTGATGTCGAGAGCTAAATGTTCGGGGACTAAAGTGAGTGTGGATGGTGAAGGGATTTTTTTTCACATTTAAATATGGGCACTTTGTAGTTGAGATTTTCAAATCCTTAAGCTCTCGGGTACTTATAACTCTGATTATTTTTTTAAAATTTATTTTCATATCCTTAAGCTCCCAGGTACTTTCTCCTCAGTTTCATTTTCTACTACGGCACTTCAAGTGTGTATGAATTACCAATCTTATTTGACTACATGATGTCTTTTTACTTTTCCTAACGTTATTATACTTTTTACTTTTTTGTCACTTACAGTTAACGTATCAGATAATACATTTTGGTATGCAGCAGTTATAAGAGTTGTCGGTGAAGGAAACTTGCTTCATTAGTTCAGGACATGTGCACTACTTCAGACTTCTCCATTTTCATATATCATTTTCAATTGTGCTCTTGTTATCACAAATATCAAATATTTTTTCTTACATATGCGGTTCTCTGGATGGGACAATGCTTGAAACTTTGCGACTTCATTTATTTTAAACAATAAAACTTGACATCACTCAGTTCATGGTTTACGAGATTGTCTTTTCATGATCAATCAAATATTGATTGTTGTATGTTTTTGAAACAAGGATGGTGTATATATGAGCACCTTGTGAATGGTGTATATAGGAATGTTTTATTGTGAAGTTTTATTTTTGATCATGTTTTGTTTGTAATGAGTAGACTCTATTTTTTCATGTTTGTTTTGTTTGTGAAATGTTGTCTAAATTTGGATTAGATTGAGTGATGAGGTCTTTTGAAGGTTGTATGAGTTTTTTGTGTGAATTGTGTTTGCATTGAATAAGTGGAATGTATTGAGTTCAATGAGTGAAATGTATTCAGGTCGAATGGATTGAGATCAGGCTTTAGATATGAAACATTTACCTACGCATATTACTCCCGTAGGTAAAGAGAATATTGTCTGTAGGTATAGACTACATTTGCGTAGGTTACTGTTGGCGTACAGTTTTTTCAAACAAAAAAAAAGGGAAGAGAAGAAGAGGAAGAAGCAAAGCAGGCGGCCTGGCCTAGGAGCTGGCCCAATGGCCCATCAAGTTGGCCACAATTGGGCCCAATTAAACACCCTAGCTAGGGCCGGATCCATCCAGCCCACCATTGGCACAAATCAGGCCATGTTCAGGCCATGTGCGCAGCCCACAGGAGGGCCTGAGCTTCCCCTCAGCCCGTTGGCCCAGCAAACAGGCCCAATTGGGCCAGGCCCACTTCAGCAGCCAGGCCAATCAAAGCCCAGCCGCACCCACTTGCCACCTCAGCTCCTTGGTGCGCACTCAGCAGCCAGCGCAGCCTCCCAAGGGTCAGTTGAAGGGGGGGAAAGCCAAGGGACAGCCACTCATTCAATGTGGTTAAATGGAGTAACTCCCATGGGGAGGCCAAGAGTCACCTGCGCCCACAACTCCTGGCTCTTCATTTACCCTCCTCACTCTCTATAAAAGGGAGGGGGACGCACCAGCCAAGCAAGAGGGAGTTGGAAGCGCCGACAGGCTGCCGGACTGCTACCCCAGAGCTGCTGCCACCTGCGCCAACAACCTGCTGCCGCCAGAAGAAGGAAGGAAAAGAAGGAAAGAAGAGAAGGTAAAGGAGCCTGCTTGGTGCGCCCATGTAACCCCCTCAAGGGGCCTTCTTTTTCTGCTCATTCCGGGCCCATCTTCAGCCCCCTGCATCTCTGCAGAAACCAACTTGCATAGCCTGTGTTCGGCCCTAGATCAGGTCCTCTGAAAACCCCCTTGCGCAGGCCTGTTCCAGCCCAACCGAACCCCCCATTTCAGGCCCAAGTTCGGCCCCAATGTAGCTTGCCAAACAGCCCCCCGGCTGCAAGCCCATGGCCGGCCCATGTTCAGACCCAAATACAACCCGTTTAACAGGCCCATCCGCAGGCTCACCTGACCTCTGATCAAACCTGAAATTGGCCCATAGCCTGACCCCTGTTCAGGCCCACAATCAGCCCATGCTCAGGCCCCCTAAAGCAGGCCATCTGCTGGTCCAAGCCCAGCCTTGTTCGACCCCCAGCATAGGCCACTTGCAGCCCACCTAGTAAACCCCCCCTACGCAGGCCCAAAAGAGCCCACAAATCTGTACAATTGCCTGCCCTTCCCGCAGCTAAAATCAAGCCCCCCATGTGGCCCAACCGAACACACATCTTGCAGGTCTGAAACAAGCCTCATTTAGGCCCATCTTCAGTTCCTTTACAGCCTACCAGAAGTAGCCTAGTGCAGGTCCAAAGAGAAGCCCATAACCGGTCCATCTCCAGCCCCTGCACAGCCCACTCTCAGTCCAGCCAAGTGCCCCTGCACAGACCCATCTTGGCCTCCTGTCCAGCCCTCAAACAGGCCGCAACCAGGACCATCCCATGCCCTCTGCGCACCCCCCTGACAGGCCCCTGAAAAGCCAGACCCGGCCTGGCCACAGTGCCCTTTGCGCAGGCCTGATCAGCCCCTCCAACCAGGTCCCAAATCAGACCCAGAATTGGCCCATAACCTGACCTCTGCACAGGTCCATCTTGGCCCACCCAAGACCAAATCAAAAGCACCCCTTTGCGGCCTGCTCAGAGGACAGCAAACCGGGGAGTTCCAAACAGCAAGACAGCAGCCAGGTTGAGGGCCGACTTGAAGGTGACAGCCCGGACCCCCTTGGAAACCGTACGACGGGCCAAGGGCTTAGCTGGGTGGCCTTCCAAGTCGGTCCGGTCAGGCAGCTCCAGAAGTACAGCAGCTCCCCAACAGGCCCTTCCGGCCCAGACAGCACAAGGCAGGCCCAGCGGGCCTATGAAGAATGAAGGCCGGCTCGGAACGCCGATGAAGTTGAACCGGCCTCCATGGCCTTATTCCAAAAAAAAAACAAACAAATAATAAAATCTAGAATGCGAAAGCAATATTAAATTAAGGACTCCACCCTTCGTGGGGACTCCAACCTTGGACGACTCCCCCCGGGTACGCCCCGGGATGTCGATCCGGACGGTGGCGCGGGCATGCTCCCGTAGCCAGCGGTTCCTTCCCCCAATATGGCCAAGCTAAGGCTAGCTATTTTGGATGGGTAAATTTTCACTAAGTTGGAAAAATAGCCGGCATACCGTCGTAATGCCAAAATTTTTCCAAAGTAGTGGAGATGAACCTATATTGGGGGAAGGACCAACCATATTGTACACCGATGTACCTTACTCATATTTCAATGAAATAAAGTTCAATGTCAATTTGATGCATGAAAGTGGGCACCGATTGGCAGCCCAATGGGCCCGATCAGATGCAAACCGCCAGAATCAAGTAAGCAGAACTTCTTTTAAACAATCAAAAAATAAAGCAATGCAGGTCTAAAATGGGATTTTACTGCCCTCTGCAAGCCCTGTCTAGGCCCATGGCTGCCCACCTAAAACCACTTGCGCAGACCCCAATCCAGGCCCATGAACAGCCCCCCTGTTCGGCCCACCTGCTGTCCCTTTGCAGACCCAGTTTGAACCTATAGGTCAGGCCCAAATCTGGCCCAAGTCCAGTTCAAATCAACCTGCGATCAGCCTCCCTGTTAGGCCCATACATCAGCACATCTGCGAAGCCCATGGCTAGACCCTAAGAATCAGTCCCCTTGCGACCTGATTTCAGCTCATTTAGAACATCCCTAATAGGTCATTTGCAGGCCCATTTTTGACCCTGTTCAGGCCCACAACCGAGCCCATAACCGGCCTATCTCCTGATCCCTTCCCAGGCCTTGAGCTGTCCCCAGTTCAGCCCAAGTCCGGTAGCCCTCATGTGGTTAATTTCCACTCCTCTGAAGCTTACCCAGAGCTGGCCTAAAACAGGCCTTCAAACAGCCCCTTTCAGGCCCCTTTGTAGCCCATCCAGCCAACCTCCAAACAAGTCCATAACCGGCCTACTTGCAAGCTTATGCTCAAAGCCTAGAACCAGTCCCTTTGTGACCCAGTTTTCAGCCCGTCCAGGACACCTCAAACAGGTCCCCGACCGGTCCATTCAGAGTCACCTGAACAGGCCCCCCTTAAGCAGGACCGAAGCTGCCCTTGCTCAGCCCACGTCCAGGTTCTGGAACAGGTATCAAAATAGTCCTCCACTCTGGCCCATTCTGGCCCATCATAATCCATTCATTCCAGCCCCTTTGTGGCTCGGTGAAATCCCAAATCAGTCCTTAAATAAAAATCAGATTCTGACCAAATTCAAAGCAGATGAAACTCAGAAATCAGAAAGCATCAAAGCCATCCAAAAGTAACAAATAAAACAAACCCGAACAAATCGGTTTGCATCTGATCGGGCCCAAAAGGCCGCTGCCCTTTTGAGTTCCCTACTGTGTGGATGTGCATGTCTCCGACAACAGGTTGCCGCGACGGTTAATCAAAGGCGTTCGAGCCGTTGCTCGATGTAAGTTAACGCCGGATACTCGCACCATCCGGCGGAGAAGGGTCAAAAATGAAATTTTCAAAGAACCCGAACCTCGGTTCTAATATTTTTAAAACTATCACCGGACTACTTAATATTTTTAGGATACCACATATTTTCCTAGAAAAGTCCGGAGATGTCTTTCTTTCTAAAGAACAGACGCAGAAAAAAGAGGTTCACACAGTTACCTACGCAAAAAAATCATAGGTATAGGCCATTTTCCCGTAGGTAAAATCTTTACCTACGGATCTACTTATGGATTGGTCGCGTAGGATTAGTACATGTAGGTAATTGTTTACCTACGAACGGTTCCGTAGGTATAGTATGACTTACACCTAAGTACTATACCTACGGATTCGTCCGTAGGTAAAACATTTACCTACATGTACTAGCCCTACGGATGGTTCCGTAGGTAGCTCCGTAGGTAAAGGTCATTACCTACGGAAAAATGGCCTATACCTACGACTTTTTTGCGTAGGTGAAACGCGAATTTCTTGTAGTGTTTGAGATGACGATCTGGACTCAACCCCTTTTCGGAGTCAACAATACATAGTGTGAATATGTGATATTAATATGATATAACATTTATACCATAAAAATATAAAATATAAAATTTAAATTCCAAATTCATGTTTATCATTTTTTTCATAAAATAAATAACATAAAACAACATATAAATAATTTATATAAAATAAACAAGCACATTTAAACTATTTGGAACATTTATGCATTCCTAATGCTATGCAATGTCAAAAATTAACATTCTAATTGCTATTCTACAAAATACCATTGTAAATAATTAATTAAAACATTAATTAAATAATTCAAACCTTTAAAACATTTTTAAAGTTTAACAATGTATGGATCTATAATAATAAGACTTAATATAATCTAACAGACCATTAAACATTTTAAAATCTATCAAATAATATTGTATAATTTTTAGAGATTTTCTAAAATTTTTATACAATTTTTTAAATTTTTAGAATTTTAAATAATTTAAAATCAAATCAGCATGCTGTGGATGCATTGTGCCACATGCCCGACACATTGAGCCACTCTGACATGTGCCCTTGTGCACCCCAGCATGCACCAGCTCCCTCTTTCCCTATGCCACATTCGTTTGCGCCCGCTTGTGCTTGGTCAAAATTAGGGGCATGGTCAAAATTGATGCAAGCGCGGCAGGCGGCTACGATGCCAAGTCAAACATCGAGTTGACCATGATAAATGTGGATTCGCCACAGCAGCTACTAACTAGGTCCACATCAAACTCTTCTCCTCCCAATGATGTTGCTACAATGTCATGGAAGAAGAAAACGGCAACTGTGACATTAGGGATGGATAACTCCTTATCTGGTGCTCCCAAAAAAGTATCAAAAACATGCGCTAGAATCTTCATTAAATGAGGATTCCAAAACACTCAACTTTATCAACAGTAAAAATGTCAAACGACAAGAAATGAAGGAAGAACAAGGGTGATGTAGTTGGGTAGGATCAAGATACTGTTGAGTTCCCTTACTCGTTACGGACATTCCAGATGTGAAAAAAAAATCACCAAAAATAGAAGTTAGAATCCTTGTCCAACAAGGATTTAAAATAATTCAACCTAATCTTCTAAATCTTTTCCAAAAGATGGCAATCACGTGAGGAAGGTGCCATCACTGCTAGGGCTCCTGCCGTCAAAAAATTCTAAATTCACTTCCCCCTCCACCGTTCAAAGCACAAATTCATGGGGAAATGTTAGATAATTTAATTACACATATTATAAAGACTTCATAAGGTTTCAATTCTCTCCATAGATGAAGATTTAAAAAAAAAACAACAAATTTAGGTGACTGTTTGAACATGATAGAATCACTAACTTTTGAAACTTCTCCCAGACTCTATAGAGGTCTAAAATTCAAACAGTTTGCGACATTGGAAAGCAGTATATCACTATATTCATATAGTGTTAACCAATCTTTAATCTACGTTATATATAGATTCTGACGACCTCGACAAATTAGACATTTGCATAGATTTGGGAACATGTAAAATACATAAAATATCGTTGATTCAATGTTGGTTTTGACCGAGACTTGAACTTAGTTATAATACCATTGTAAAAAATTGTACAATAACATTTGTTCAGCGGAAGTTATGATTCTTATAAGTTCATATTGATCTTGTCTCAATCAGAACCAAATGACGAAAAACCAAAAACTGATCAAAATGGATTTGGGAACATGTAAAATACATAAAATATCGTTGATTCAATGTTGGTTTTGACCGAGACTTGAACTTAGTTATAATACCATTGTAAAAAATTGTACAATAACATTTGTTCAGCAGAAGTTATGATTCTTATAAGTTCATATTGATCTTGTCTCAATCAAAACCAAATGACGAAAAACAAAAAACTGATCAAAATGGATTTGAATATAGCTGATAGAAAATCATCTAATCCTTTGAAGAGGAAGAATAAGAACTTATTAAGCTCTTTAAACCATTCATATGTGCAGTCTCTAGCGGTATCTACACGAACTTCATCTTTAGTAGGTTCTTCCTTTGAATCAGGCTTGAGAACTCTTCCCAAATGAAACTCCATCACCCATGGATGTCTTCTAGAAAGAGGAAGAGGTAGGGAGGAGGCTGAGTACATAGTTCTCACCCTTGTCTTGATAGCATTTGTATAGAACCATTGATATTTTTAGAGAATTTGAAATTTTTCATAAAAAGTCAAAATCTTCATAAATTATGCCCTTGTCCTTATACTTATAGTTAAGTCCTTATGTGTGTGACCTATTATATCCAAAAGCCTATTTAGTTGAGACCTAATCAAAATAGAATACTTCTATTTAATTTAATTAAATATGTTATTCGATAACAGATCAATCAGCCTACTGATCATGAAGGGTACAAGTTACATCTCATGATCCCAAATGACTATAGGAATAATCTTATCTCAATTGATCATTTCTAATATTAGTTATCACATGGATATAAACTCTCATTCATTCAATGTACTAATCAGAAAGGGGTATGGCATCGACTGTTAACTCTTTAGTATATCGACTTTATAGAGTCATATACTTGGAATTGAATCAATTAGAAATTTTTTTTAATAATCCTATCTACCATGCTCAGAGATTTAAAGTACTGTCCCATAGGACATTCACTCTCACTTACCTAGAGTAGATGATCTCTTATTATCTGCTGAATTGTCTCCATCGGGTTTCCCTTGTATCCAATCCATCGCTATACTAGATCATTTAAAAGGTGATCTATAAGTTAATGGTTAAAGCATAAGTTTCGCCTAACAAGGCATATTTGAAAGCTTAGGTCAATTATGCCCAATCATGCTATTGTGATGATAGAAAATCCTAATTGATAATTTGATAAGATAATAGTTAAGATTTCTAATTTAGTCAGTTCAATGAACTCATTTAATTAATGAACTTGTGTATGTGTATCTTAGTGTCTCCATACTAATGATGAATAAAATCGATTATACTCATCACATGAGAAGGCATCACACACACTAATCTATCTGGATCGTTGATGTCCCATTTCAAAGATCCTATGAATAGGAACATTTAGATCACATATGACTAGATGATCGATCTCATTATCATGATCTCATCATGATTAAATCATCATTGCATGTGATCAAAGACTTCATTACGATGTTCACATCTCATAAGAGCAAGTAATGAAGATTTGCCTATTTAATGGAATGAGATATTTCTAAAATGTTGAATCATATCATATATGATTGGTATGTAGGACATACATTTCTATTATGAACACTCATGGGTTAGACTCTCTATGCTTTGACATATGGGATGAAGGTTTAGACCCATATGAAGTGTTCATCCCCGCTTATGAGTCCAAATCAATCAAGACAACCCCGTGGATGAACATTGAGAATCTAAAGGGTGAGTAAGAACCTAAAGGATGAGGTCCAACAGTAGAAGAAGAAGATCTTGGAAAAAGAAAGAGCTCCATTGGTGACAGTGGCCTGTAGAGATGGTGACGAGGGTAGCACAAGCCGATGGCAACAGCGACGGAGGCCAGCAACGATGGCAATGCATGCAACTCACTAGAGAGAGAGAGAGAGAGAGAGGGGGCTTGGGTAAGGTTAATATCAAGCAAACATTGGTGATGGTTGGTAAACTGTCACCAGCGATGCACTCAATGACATTGGCAATAGTTTCCACCATCATTATTGACAGACGACTATTGAACGGTTGTCTTTCACTAATTGGCGATGGCTTAGAAAAGCCATCACCACTAACATATAGATCTGCCCAAACTCTTGCTTAAGTATTTTTATTATGGCATCATGATGGCTAAAGACATCACAAATCCTAATTCTTGTGAAAACTTTAGTAAGCCATTTCCAATTATTGTATAGTGGCAACAACTGATCTTTAGCCGTTGTTGATAAGCATATAGGGGACAACTTTTAGGAGTCGTCACTAATAGCATCTTTTCCTGTAATAATCCAAACATATATCCCACACCTAGGCAAGTCACAATGAACATTAAGGCTAGGTTAATCAGTTAATGCTCTGATATCACTTTTGTCATACCCCAAACTAGGATATACATAGTGGATATATCCAATGACGTAATAGGAGAAAAATCACCCCTTAAATATATTGGATTAAGAAAAAATGAATAGAATAACAAATATAATCCAATAGTCAAATAATTTCTATCCAAATATCACAATGCATACACAATTTAAATATCTAAAATACTACTTTAAGCTGAATATATGACTGTGTTGACTTCTAACTCCGTTGAGTCATCTTATTGAAAGTAATATAAAACATGAGTAAAAATAGCAATCACACTCTCATAGATTTGTGTAATTTGATTCTCCTACCAATGTTTCTTTACATTTTGACTCTAGATCTAGTTCTTCTAATCATGGTTTGTCGGGTCGCGACCTGGGCCCGACCCGATCGCTTTTGGGGCTGACCGACCCGATCCCAACCCCAAGACCCTGACCCCAAAATTAATTTATTATTATTATTTTTGGCGACCCCGGCCGACCCCGGCCCGACTCGGGTCACGACCCCGACTGACCCGGGTCAGTTTTGGGCCCAACCGACCCAGTCCCAACTCCCAACCCCACCTTCCTTGCTTCTAATCATGTGAAAGCATAAAACAATTTAAGGGGTGAGTCATAACAACTCAATAGACATCCCTATCATCCGCTAGATTGGAAAGCCAAAGGCCCTAAAATGATGAATAAATAAATATTCAAACTTAACATGTTGTATATAAGTATAGAGCTAAACAATATAATAAACATCTGACATTTTCATTTGTTTTAAACCACCAATAAATACCTACAAACACACCAAGCAGCACCTATAAACCAACTAACTACCACATATATACATCTAAAAATAATCAAGACCAAAAGGGATAACATATCCATGAACATCTACCAAATGAACCATATGATGTAATCACTACATGTGAAACTTGTCATGCATACAATACAATATAACCTAATTATGACAAACTAATGCACACCACAAGACCACTATCCACAATGCCATGCAACTAATGCACATATTCTCTAAATAAAATACATCTTTTTCTTATTTGCAAGGAATGCATCATCTTACGATCTGAATAAACTTGCATCAGATCTAACATATGTATCATACAACTAAACTAAATCATGTAATGCACTTAAGTAGGGATGGCACTTAGGACAAACTACAATATTCGGGATCAAAATATGCACTAGATTGTTGTAATCTCCGTTGCCCATAGACACAACTAAATAGTTTTGTGTAGCTCAGTCTCTTATTCAATTAATGTCTCATGTATTCATACCATCTCATACCATACCATGACAATATTCATGTAGATTATGACCATCAAATGGACATATATACACAATTAATGCATTCAACCATCTAACAAAAATACACATATACATGACATAACATAACCATGATAGTAACACTCTATGTATAATGTTTAAAGAAATGTTGTTTTACACATACTTGTACATCTCGACATATAACTTAAATGCTTAAGATAACCACAATCTGAAATATAAATTATTAGATTTACAAGAAAATTCAGATTTAATAAATTATCTTTAAATCCATCTAATTTGGTTAACCTGTAGCATCCTATGCATTAAATAGACCCAATCAAACTAGGCATGTCATCTATCAAGATCACAATTTTTAATAACATAATATTATATTTCTAATTATATATCCAAATACATCAAATGTTACAAACATACCACACTCAACTAGAACACAATAAAAATAATTAAACTACCAAAGTCATCAGTTAAGTTGTATGCATCTTCTTGTTTTCACAAGAAAAACAACTAAGTAATATCACTGCGTCTAATATGAAACAGATACATTTAGATGAACACTTACATGTCATTGGTAAATTTTGAACATCAAATTTACTGATATTAAATGTGTCCAGAAATGCCTACCTAATCTAAGCTTTAGGATTTGCTTACGGTCAGGGACTTATGGAAACAAGCGATGACTCTAAGACAACGTCAGTAGTGCCAAAAAGGGGTTGATACTCGTAATCAACCGAAAGTGAGGAAGGCAACGACTGGCATGACATAGAACGTTCAAACACAGTAGTGGGGCTAGACGGTGTCGCGGCTACGCTGCAAGGAGGCAGCAGCAATGGGAGTGCAAGAGGCGGTAGCAGTGCTTTTGTGCATTGCATCAAAGGTGAGAGAGAGAGAGAGAGAGAGAGAGAGAGAGAGAACATGGCTCTAGAATGGCTCCTAGGTGGATTCGTATGAGTCTGTGTGGCCATGCGAGAGAGAGAGAGAGAGAGAGAGAGAGAGGAACAGGAGGGGGCAACATGGGAATGGCCATGCAGGTGAGAGAGAGAGAGAGAGAGAGAGAGAGAGAGAGAGAGCAGGCGACGCAGATGAGGCTGCTGTGGCAATGGGTGGAGTGGGCCTTCAATTAGACGTCAACAATGCGGTGCGGTGAAGCCGACGGAGAGGGAGATCACGACAGGGACGCAATGGGGCAAGCAATAGACAGGCTTCAATGCCTTCGCATTTCGATGCAAACGAGACGGGGAGGCTAGTGCACGATGACACTTAGGTTTTGTTTGGTATGGGGATAACCTAGGATAGACCTGGTTTATCCCTAATCTCCTGTTGGGTACACACTTAATATTGGGTTTAACCTGGATTAAGTTAATTCAGGTTATCCCAAAAATTAGGGATAAGTGTGGGGATAAATCATCCCACCTAATACTTGGGTTAAACTGATCCTGAAGTCACATTTGGGGGATACGACGTCTGGAGGGGGGAGGCGTGCGGGGAGGGGGTCCAGGGGCGAACGCCGCCGGAGGGGAGGAGGGGGCCGAACGCCGGGGGGGGGAGGGGGGGCTCCGGCCGGTGTCCACGGGCGCGGGGAGCCGGCGGGGGGACTCCGGCCGGTCCGGCCGGCGTCCGCGCGGGGGGCACGGGGGAGGGGGGCCGAACGCCGCCGGGGGAGGGGGGTGAACGCCGGCCGGGGGGGGGGGGGGCGAACGCGCCGCCGGGGGGGCTCCGTCCGGCGTCCGCCGGCGCGGGGGTGCGGGGGGAGCCGGCCGGGGGGATTACGGCCGGCGTCGGCCGGCCGGGGGGGGGGGGAGAGCCGGGGGCGGGCGGGGAGGCGACTCCGGCCGGCGGGGGGGCTCTCGTCGTCCGCAGGGGGAGGGGGAGGGGCCCGAGCGCCGTCCGGCGGGGAGCCACCGCGGGGGGAGGGGGGCGCTTCCGCGGGAGGGGGAGCCGGGAGCTCGGGGGAGGGGCTGAGCGCCGTCGTCCGGCGGGGAGCTTCCGCGGGAGGGGCGCTTCCGCGGGAGGGGGAGCCGGCAGCTCCGGGGGGAGGGGCCGAGCGCCGCCGTCCGGCGAGGAGCCGCCGCGGGGGAGGGGGAGCCGGGAGCTCCGGGGGAGGGGCTGAGCGGCGCCATCCGGCGGGGAGCCGCCGCGGGGGGCGGGGGCTTCACCGTCCGATGCCGCCGCCGGGGGGAGCCCCGCCGTGGT
The DNA here is from genome assembly GCA_036172225.1 of Cryptocoryne crispatula var. balansae. NCBI lineage: Eukaryota > Viridiplantae > Streptophyta > Magnoliopsida > Alismatales > Araceae > Cryptocoryne > Cryptocoryne crispatula. The sequence continues at coordinate 18,843,424 of CM069925.1, read as the reverse complement.
CCGCCGGGAAGGGGGGCGGGGTGTTTGTCGACCGCCCGCCGGGGGGGGAGGGGGGCTCCGGCCGGTGTCCACGGGCGTGGGGGGAGCCGGCGGGGGGACTCCGGCCGGTCCGGCCGGCGTCCGCGCGGGGGGCACGGGGGAGGGGGGCCGAACGCCGCCGGGGGAGGGGGGTGAACGCCGGCCGGGGGGGGCGAACGCGCCGCCGGGGGGGCTCCGTCCGGCGTCCGCCGGCGCGGGGGTGCGGGGGGGAGCCGGCGGGGGGGATTACGGCCGGCGTCGGCCGGGGGGGGGGGGGAGAGCCGGGGCGGGCGGGGAGGCGACTCCGGCCGGCGGGGGGGGGGGCTCGTCGTCCGCGGGGAGGGGGGAGGGGCCCGAGCGCCGTCCGGCGGGGAGCCGCCGCGGGGGGAGGGGCGCTTCCGCGGGAGGGGGAGCCGGGAGCTCCGGGGAGGGGCTGAGCGCCGCCGTCCGGCGGGGAGCTTCCGCGGGAGGGGCGCTTCCGCGGGAGGGGGAGCCGGCAGCTCCGGGGAGGGGGTCGAGCGCCGCCGTCCGGCGAGGAGCCGCCGCGGGGGAGGGGAAGCCGGGAGCTCCGGGGGGAGGGGCTGAGCGCCGCCATCCGGCGGGGAGCCACCGCGGGGGGGGGGGGGGGGGTTCACCGCGGCCGATGCCGCCGCCAGGGGGAGCCCCGCCGTGGTCCGCCGGGAAGGGGGCGGGGTGTTTGCCGACCGCCCGCCGGGAGTGCCGCCGCGGGCCGCCGGGTGAGCGCCGCCGCGATCCGCCGGGAAAGGGGCGCGGGAAGGGGGGAGCACCGTGCTATCTTTTATAATTTTTTTTATTAAGTCGATTTAAACGATTTAGTTTGATTTAAATCGATTTAGAGGTTTTCCGAACCGAACCAAATTGAACGGGTCCCAAACCGAACCGAATCGAACCGAACGCGGTCCGCCTGGGGGACGGGGGGCGTCGGTCTGCGGGGGGGCGGGGAGCGTCGGTCCGCCGGGGGGCTCGTCCGCCAATGGGGGGCCGGAGGGGCGGGGAGCGGCTCCGCGGGGAGCACCATCGGTCCGTCGGGGAGGGGGGCGGGGGGCGGGGAGCGGCTCCACGGAGAGCACTGCCGGTCTGTCGGGGGGGTGCGTCCGCCGGGGGGGGCGCGGAGGGGAGCATCGTCGGGCCGCGGAAAGAGGGGGCGGGGAGCGACTCCGCAGAGAGCGCCATCGGTCCGCCGGGGGGGGGAGGGCTCCGGCCGTCGAGGAGGGGGGGGGGGGGGGCCGGCGGTCCGCCGGGGGGGGGTCTGTCCGGCGGGTGGAGGGGAGGGGGCGCAAGGAACACACTTGCTTCCCGTTAAAATATTCCGCCTAATAAATTACATTATTTATATTTTCAAATTTATATTTTTAAGTTTATTTATATTTATATATTTAAATAGAATTTTAAATTTATTATATAAATATGTAAGTTGGTTAAGATGTTTATGAATACGTTATGAGTAATAAAATAAGATAATATAAATAAAGTAAAAATATAAAAATATACGGTTATCTTCGAATTTATTGTTAACCTACCAAACATAGGATAGGATTATCCCTAAACTTATCCTAAGTTAAACCAAACATGACGAGGATAGGGTTAACCAGAAAGATTGGTTTATCCCTATCCCCATTAAATTTATCCTGATACCAAACGACGCCTTAGGGTCTGTTTGTTTCAGAGGGAAAACATGATGCATGCGTCGCTTTTTCAAAAAAAAATATTGCAGCAATTTATTTGGTTGCATAGAAAAAGGTGAATTACGTAAAATATTTTACGTACGTCTTAAGGTAATCCCGATTTTAGCATCCGTGATTGTGCCGTTGATGCCGTTTTCGGTGAGAGGCATTTATTTTGTTTATTATTTAAAATTGTAAACCTACATTGAGAGGCATTCTTTTCAGCCTGAACTCAATCATTCTTTATGTTTAGTAATTATACATAAAAATTTTAATAAATAAAATGAGTATATTGTAGTAAAATTTTACATAAAATTTAGGAATATGATTTACATATATTCAAATGACTGAAAATAATTTAGGAAAATAATTTTAAAATTTAAAACTTAAAATATTTTTATTTTCAATAACAAATTTTACTAATATCTAAATAAAAAAATTATTTTTTATTTTATTAAAAAATTTGATGTAAATAATTTATTTAATTTAATTTTGAATTAATATTTTATTATAAATAAATATTTTTAATGCACATAAATAGATAAAATTATCTTAGTTGTTGTGATGTTAGAAGTGTTTGATAAACTTTTTCAGAAGAGTTAACCAAACAACTATCATTATTTTCAAATTCCTGTAAAAGTGCATTCTAGGAAAAAAAAAATTCTTAAATTTTTATTTACACATTACCAAATAGACCCTTAGATGGGTGGTCGATGAAGGGAGGCGAAGGCAGCCAAGGAAAGAGAGAAGGGGGTGCCGTTGAACTGTTGAACGGGGAGGGAGGGAAACGAGAGAACGGAGATGGGCATTATTACCAAATAGAGGAAGAAATAGCGGCAAGGTGAACGGAGTAGAGAGGGAGCGGCGGCAACGCGAGGAAGACGGAGGGGGGGCATCTAGCTACTACGGCGAAGCGGTGGGTGACAGTGTACTGGCACGTAGACAAAGATGAAGCAGACGTTTGGCAGCTTCTTACAAGTTACAAAGCAAGTAGAAGTATGTACTAAACAGTTCAAACACGATTCGAACCAAAAAATCAAACTGGACCACGTTTAATTTGATTTGGATCTCTTCCAAACCAATTTAAATTAAATTAAAATGTTCAAATTGATTTCATTAAAACATTACAAAAATATTATATTATTAATAAAAATATTTTATAATTAAATAATATTTTATTTTGATCATTTTTGACTTAAAAATAAATATATATAAAATAACTAATTTAAATGCTTTTATTTATTTTCAATTTTAACCAAACCAAATTGGACTAAACCGATTGAGTTCAGGCTGAAAAGAATGATCCAAGCCGACTAAATCGAACCACGAACACCCCTAGGATCAAGGGAGAGAGAGACCAGGTGGAGAGAGAAATAGCAAGGGTCTGTTGGCAACCAAGGGAATAAAATAGAGGAAAAAAGACGTTCTGTTGCGACTGTGAGCGGCTGTGCTTAGTTTACTAGGAGTCTAACTTATGTTGGAGAGACAGAAAAAGAAATATAAATTAGAATTACATACTGCTTTATGTTCACGTAAGAGAGAGAGAGAGAGAGAGAGAGAGAGAGAGAGAGAGAGAGTCCGTTTTAATACGGGTATCTAACATATAGCTGATTTGTTTTATTGCAATCCCTTTGTTTCAAAATCACATATTTAAAAATAAGACTTTTTTTTTCAATTCTTAAAATGAAGCTTTTTTGTTTGTTGAAATTTGTAAAAAAATGAAAAACAAAAATAGGAGAACACATGATTAAAATGATATTTTAACCATAAAATGTTCTCGTTTTTGTTTTCACCCCATCATGTAATTCATGAGCCATTATTTCAAAATAGAAAATTTCACATTAACCCGAACAATATCATGGAAAGATGGGGGAGTACCAAACATTGTTACACATTATGTTATTACGAAGTGTTAAAGATGTAACGACTAGCTTTACAAGCATGAGTTTTCCTTCTCCAAAGCGATGATATGAGATAGCCTGTCATGAACCTAGGCAAAAAAAAAAAAGGTTTGAAAATGAAGTTAATCCAAACAGACTTACAAGGAAATCATGCTCAAACATTGACCACAGAGCAAACCTGTAAAAGATCAGCTTTGTTGCACGAAGAGTCATACCTGGATTGAGAAACAAATGATATCAATTATCAAGTGATCGAAAATTTTCTACGATGTAAAAGAGTAAACACGAAAGTAACTCACCACTCACGGGGAAGTCCAGCTTCATCACGAGCAACGTAATTGAATGGCCCTTTTGGTTCCACATTATATTCCTTTAACAAGTCTGTAAATAACAATCATGAGAAAAATTAGCATAAATGTGAGAAAAGACTCGCATCAACCAACCAGCAAGAAGACTGCTGACTTTTAAATGCCGCACAAGGTGCATGGCCTATTCTTTTACAAACTGCAAGAAACCAAACAAAACCAACTGCAACATGTGCAACTTCCTCTTCTGCAATTTTTGCTACAATGCTAGCTGATCTGTGATCTCCAAAGCCCAACAACTTTTGGACTAATCTAGGACCAGCATCCAGCCCTCGAGCCTCCTAAGAAGGTTTGTCTGTTAATCCACCAAACAACTGCCATTTTCACGAATAATCAAATTTACAAAAAATAAAAAAATACATAACGAGTAAACTCAATATAAGGATAAGCTGTCTCAATGAGCCATTCTCGAAATAGTGATTTTTTGTTCTTTGAATATAAACTTCAATCTCAGCCGCCAGAAGTGAGTTTACCTGAACAAGTGGAATTACTGCCAAACGTGCAGCAACATCTTTAGATGACCTCTCACATTCATTCCACAGTAAATCATGTGCAGGCATATCTCCATACCTACTCATGAGAAATACAAAACCCCGAGTAAGCTTGGATAGGCATCTGGACACTTTATAAAATCAGATCAAACAACTCTAATAAACACGTGAACTAAAGAGAAGTAACTATGTTCTTCAACAAATAAAAATTAAAAATTATAAGCAGAAGTAAATGGATCAACAAAGGATTAGATGACCAGTAAGATCACAGGATAAAGGAATTACAGGAAAAGGTTGCTGTGGGATAGACCAAGGCCTATCCTGATCCCAGATAGGATTAATTGATCAGTTGATAGAAGTTAGCGATCAGCCAATCCACTGGTGTTGGTCATCAAGGTGAGGAGCAGATCCACTGGCTGCCAATCCGCAAGCTGGTCCTGAAATTCCCATGTCTTCCCTGGTGGAGAGGCAGCATCGGCACTGCCTGCTCCCTTCATCTTCCACACCCTGTTTCTGGAGGGGAAGACAGGGTGCAACCCATCTTGCAACTCCGTGGATATGGGTCTCACAGGATATCAGATCCATAAGCTATCAGGATTGAGTGGGCAAAACATGGATTGTGGAATCGGTCAATTTAGATTGGCCAGGGGTGGGGGGTTCGATCCCTTCCCACGAATCCCAGCCAAGGAAAAAAAATAATGAATCATACCCAACAACCAGATCAGGTCAAGATGGGAGTGACCCCGATCTTGGTCAACCCCTCCCCAGCCCTATTCATTCCCAGATTCCCTCCCTCCCCCTCAGCACCATGCTGCTGCCGGAGTTCTAATCCACCCTACCGACAGAGAAGCATTAATGTTGTAGCCCGTCAAAGCCAGCCAGCCACCAGTGTTTTTGAATGCCTATGCCATTGGATAGCCTTGCCATCGCCAAAGAACTTTGTGCTGCTGGAGAGGTGATGTTTGCCACATGATCAGATAGTTTTCAACCCAAAATTGGTTGATTTCAATCTGGATCTGCTGGACCAGAACTCGGATCTACCTGATCCGCACCTAGATCTATTAGATCCAGTTTGGATTTACTTGATCCACACAAACATCTGTTGGTCGGGATCAACTAGATTGTATCCAATCTAATAATACTAGATAGCGCTAAATTTGACACTAACATTTTATTTAGGGAGGAAACTCAGATCTCTTCCTTAATAAAATTAGAAAAAAACTCACTTTATCCACTCAAATTGGGTAGAGGAGTCTGCCCATGTTTATTTGCTGATTTTTAACTAATCTGACTATCATTACAATGTTTTCACCCAAACTCGCCCCAATGCTTCCTCAAAATTCTGATTGAAGCCAAATTAGTAACTCCTTATACCTTCTGCAGGCAGGGCATCAAGTATAAAGTCTTGGTCTAGAGGAGGATTATGTTGACAGCTACACCGGCATCGATCATAATATGGTTCAGCTCATGTTCATTGACCAATCCTTTCATACACAATGGCAAGTTGTGGAATGGGATAGGGAACATAATGTCCTCCTCAGTAAATGAAACCAATGTCGTGTATGCCTCAAACTAGCCCAATTTGACCAGTGTTACATATGCCTTTGGCTCCTGCAGCACTGCAATAAAGGCTTCCCAAAGTCCCTTGCTTAAGGAAATGGCCTCCCACATACTCAGATGTACAGGGAGTCTCTTCATCTTTAGTAACACCCTCTTGTCAACCTTTTCCTTAATGACTGCTCGAGAAAGTAAAGTATCCGGCTGAGGGAAAATGAAGTGCTGCCCCATGTGTTCCACTATAAAAACTGGCTGAATTGGACCCTCTGCTACAACCTGTTGAGGTACAGATTGATTTTGGTCAAGCTGGACAACCTCCTTTGTAGTAGACTCCTTCTGGGCTTCAACAGTTCTATTGATGCCTTGGCAGCTGTAATTGTTTCATTGTCATCCTCCTCGTCATTCAAGAAGGGTTGAAATTGGACGACATGCCTAAGGGGATGCTTCACCAATGGTGGGAGTACTGACCCGGATTCTTTTCCTTGAAAATAGACGACTTTGTTGTTGACGGCCCTATCCTGGGTCTCTATGTTTGGTATGTTACCGTGGGATGAGAAGATTGTTCCCTATCCTCCGATCCTCTATTATTTAATAAATGATGGTGGGACACTCATCACGTTGCAGGACAGCTCGTGGAAGTGGAACACAATGCCTTGCAAGTCTATCTCGATTTCACCGCCTCCACAAAGGTTGTACACCTCAATTGGTGGTGTTTCTTCGCCTTTGGCCACCTTCCTTTTAAGTTCGAGGAGCCACTTATTAAAGTTAACAAATGCAGCCTGTGTCCTAAAGAATGTATGCGCCAAGGGGAGCTAAACCCGAAAGTGTTTTAGGCTTGTATACCTTAAGCTCATTTATAAGTGATTGTAGCTTATGCAAAAGTGTAGGGTTTTGCAGACGAGTCTCCGTCGCTTGCAGCTGCTCTTCCTAACACTTTGCCCTTATCCTATATGTCTTTCTTTTTGTTCTTCAATTGCTTCCTCCGGTGAGCAAGGCCAACCAGTCCTCTATATAGTGCTAGTCATGGGGATTCCTCGGCATGTGTAGCTTGTGTGGCCTGCATTTCAGCCCTCTTGTAGGCTGTCACTGCTTCAACCTGTGCTTTATCCTCTTGAGTAGGGACTTTGCCAGTGAGAATGTTAGCAATTCGGAAACAACTACCTTGTGTTTAGTATGTTGAGTATGTTTTAGGATACGTTTGCCTTTGCAACTTGTCCCCTGCTTGATGCCTCTGTTGTATGTTGGTTTCTAGGGTAGCATGCATGACATAAACCAAGAAATCCAGCCTAATACTGCTATGCAGTCGTGATGGCCAAATCAAGTGATCCCAAATTAAGAACCTCGTCCCTTACAAGACATTTGATTTGCCCCCTCGCAGCCCTATACTGCTCGAAGGTACACTCTATAGTGAGGTAATACATTCATCCTTCCCAGGGAAAAGAGAAGTGGTGTTGTTCATGTTGGAGAAGTAGAGGGATTAGGCCTACTTTAACCCAATATTCAAATAGTGAGTAGGTCATTCCTTGAGAGAATAAATACCGAGCATAATAGGATTTCAGGGACATCTTCTTAATTCCAAATTTTTTGGTCATACATTAAGAAACATAGGAGTGTGCATCGGACATTGTCATGCTCCTCACTGTATCTTTTTGGCATCGGCCACCATGCATCAGGCATATCTACTATCTGTTCTGGGGACGATGGATATAACCTGACGCTTAATGATCTTTGCAGTTCGTCATTAGTTGAATATATATCTTCTTATATTAATTCGTTTGTCATTAGCTTTGTCATATTGATCACAGTGAGCCTTAGATCCTGCTCAAGAGTGCGCACCTCTACCGGAACTTCTCCAAGATAGTATAAATTCTAACGGCCGTTTCATAAGTTATTGGATGCACATGATCATGTAAACATGTTGATTGAGTGAAGCTTCATATGACCTCTGGTTGGAATGAACTCCTCTAGTACAAGTTCTAATGGTCATTTCGTAAGTTATCGGATACACATGATCGTGTAAAACATGTTGATTGTGTGGAGCTCGGGATGACCCTTGATTGGACTGAACCCCTATAGTGTATCACATCCAATGTGAACTTGAGTAGTTGTTTCAACTTAGTATGAGACTGGGGAGGGCTCACCAAGTACTTGCCCATTTTAATAGTACCTTCACAAATTAAAGTATGCTAGATCTTTAAACAAGTAGTAATCATCAAGGGGTGACCTATATCTGGCGATATAAGCAGAAGTTGGGCTCATTAGCTTTACTAGTGTTACAGGTCATCTAGGTTGTGGAAGGTTGATCAAGTCTCCTTTGATACAAATGTCAAATAGCCTTCTAGTATACTTTCAACTGAAAGAGTATAGTTTCTTAAACCAATTAGTCAATGTACTAGTAGAACTGGGCTGATTAGGATTTTTAGGTGCTAAAGTCAAAGCCCATCTTTCCTACCCCTGCTGTTACTATTCTTTACTATGGAGAAGTCTATCAGATGAACATCCTTGGCTGCAGACTGTTTATCCATACATTCTATTTTGCGGTGAGTACCACCGACTTATCAACATAGAATAACTTAAACTCACTAATTATTTGATTTAGTTTGTCAAATGTGTAGATGTTAGTAATTATTAACTTTTCTAACATTTCAGCCAGCATGCCCATTTTGCACAAGTCCACCAAATTTTCATTTATTGGTGGGTTAGGACACTTCATACAAAATTTTCTCCACCATTTGATCTAGTCATTCATTGGTGTAAGGAGGTCAACTCAACAAGAGTGAATGGTCTCTTGGTCAACTTAAAAAGCTCAATGAACTTTATTTGCATGTCTTCCCAATTTGTTACTAGGTTTGGCTTCGGCTTGAAATATCACTCAAAGGTTATCTCATTCAAAGTGGTGGCAACATATCTAAGATAAACCTCCTCGAGTGCCAATTTGTCCATGTGTGAAATACAAAGAGTCAAGTGGTCCTTCGAAGATTAGTGTCCATCAAACTTTGAACACTTATAAATCTTTGTAATCTCCCTTGTAAGTTTCTTGAGTTGATGGTGGAAAGATATGAAACCATGTACAAGTCCAGTATTCCGAGTCTGTCCTTATGCTAGTCTAGCTTTGCCTTTATCAAGTGTTCGATCATCATTTTTTAAGACACTGCCGATTACTCCTGAGGCAGTGGGTATGCTTGTAATGTAATTTGTATCTCATCCTTAGACAGTGCCCTTTGTATTTGGTGAGGAGAAAGTTGATATACTACCAACCATTGAGGTGTTGTGGGAAGCTACTCTATCTGAGCAATACGTGGCCCCTTTGACAATTCTGCCACTCATGTGTTCTGGGTTGGTTGTGGCTGTGATAGGCCAACATTTCTAGGTAATACTCTCAACTCTTGATTTTCTCACTAGAGTTCTCCCAGTTAAAATTAGGCACCCAAGTTACTTTGATGTGCTACTTCTTTTGGTTGCTCACACTGTGCAAGATTAGTTGCTAGGAGTGGAAGACCAGACTGGTTGCGGGAAATTGGGATAGGATAGTCCATAGTCTGTGAGGCATCAACAGCATCTTCAGATCAACTTGTACTTAAAAGTGGCAAAGCATGTATACATGCACATTTTGCCCCCTACCCTGGTGTCACAAATCTTCTTGGGGAGTTGCAAGAAGGTGTGGGATGGGTAAAGACCGACTCGTCCTCTGGTAGAATTTGTAGAATGACAGATTCGTCGTAATTGTGAGACATAAATTGATGTCATGTTGATGATGCAAACTAGACCATAGGTCAAGCTAGGATGGCCTTTGTCTGTATAAATGGATCGATGTAGTCAGAGGTAAGACACAATCGAGGCACCTGGCCTCTCCTCAAAAAATATATAAAATATATAAAAAATGCAGAAAATATATCAAAAAATGCAGACAACACATAAAAATACAAAAATATCTAAAAATGTAAAAAATAAATACATCAAAAAATGCAAGAAAGATGTACCCTTTTCTAATCTTATTTCTATCAGACTGCGAGAAAATAAATACATCAAAAAAGTACATTAATATGTCAAGTGGACAACATTCGAACAATAATTGTAAAATAAGCATGAAAGTACATTAAAGCTCACATTTAAAACACCATTAAAAGTACATTCGAATAATATCCCCACCTGATTAACATAAATATCAGTCGAAGAACCATCAGTAAGGGTCCGTTTGATAACACTTAACAAGCCTCTTATGTCTGATTCGGTCAGACATCAGAGTATTTAAGCTGTTTGACAAAACGTCTGAGCTAAGTTCTGACCGAACATCTGATCTATGAAAAATGATCTGAGCGGTTCAGTCTTGACGTATAGCTTTGTTTAGTTCAGACGTTTATTTGCTCACACGCTATGTGCACAGACATGTACGTAAGTGATTAAACTTTTTATTCGAATATGCAAATCCAACGATCGTGTTAGGCCTTATGCACATATTTGCTTTAAAAATAAATTTAATTTATTTTTAATAAAAATGATTATATAATAAATTAAAATTTCGATATAAACATATGATTTTACAATAAAATTTATTAAAATTTTATTTTATGATTATTACCAAAAAAATTTGTGTCAAACAAAATAAATCACTTATATGTTAATAAAATTAAATATTTTTACCACTTATTTAAAAATTAAAATTTAAATTAATAGTTTATTTTTTTAAATTAAACTAAATCAAACTGTCACCTTATTCTTTTATTTAAAATATGTTTAAAATATTAAAATTATTTAAGTAAGATATATGTATATTAAAAGGAGAAATAAAAATCTAAACACAATATATCAAATTTTATTAGTAATACAAACTTTATTACCTTACTCATTAATAAAAATATATATCATTAAATTAGTTTAAGAAAACATATATTTATATATATTTAAATTTATGTATTTCTCATAATGTTCCGTGTAAATATTATATATATTAAATTTGTATATATTTAGCTCTTGTCTAAATAGTACTCATTCTATTAAGTTTTTAGTATAATATAATTTTTATAAAATTTTTTATTAAAATATATTTTGACTCGTTATATAATAAATTTTAAATGTTACGTTCAAATTTTAAATTTTTTATATTTCTATGAACACGTGCACACGTGATCCAAAAGTTTAATGTAAAATTAGTCTAATTAGATGTTGATTTAGATGTTTTATCAAACATACTTATCACTTATATCTTAATAAGATTAAGTACTTTTTTTACCACATGTTAAGATATTAGAGATGAAATTAAGAGGTTAGATTTTCAGATTAAGCCTAATCAAACGTCACCTAAGATTAAGATGAAATTTTCTGTCCGATTCTGAGGTATCTTCATTAGTGGTCACACTCTTTCCTCTCTCAGGTTTGTCTTTTAGAAGCCGCTGCTCTGGTGGAAAGACCCTCATATTCTTCAACACCGGCTACTACCTTAACTTCCCTCAATGTGAGCTCCTCTCCTTTATGCACATAGTCTTCCTCATCCCTAGTATTTCACTCATCGACCTCATCAATATCATCCAAAGAAATAGGGTCATAGACTCATAATTGAACTTCTCCATCCTAAAATGACGATCTCGAAGTCTTTGATTATATTAGACATAGACAATATCATTTAGTCTTTTTATGTTCCAACATATTTCTTTTCTTTATATGCACTGGTAATACAAGGCCAAAAATTACTTCAAATTTAATAAAAATGTATTGAAAACGAAAAATATTACTAATACATACATGTTCAAAAATACTCTAGTTGCGCTCACAACTAAATGAACTACAAGTGAGGCTTAATATCTTGATTGCGAATCTTTGCAATTGAGAATCTTACTCTCCCAATCTTTTCACCAATTTGCTACAAGAAAAATGATAGTTAATCTAATTAAAAATGATCATGATCATGTGAAATGTAGAAATTAAAATTTTAAAAAGAGAATGCCAATCTAGAATGGATATTTTTGTCTGTCTAATGGCCATATCTCTATCAAAGAGGCCCTTGACATCTCTATAAGTATTCAATTGCTTAGTAATCAAATCTTGCTTATTAGGATTTTCAATTAACTTTTTAATGCTATCATATAGTCCTATTTTATTTCTCCATCACTCTCAATATCGGGGTTAGAGTAGAAGAATTGAGGGTTAAAATAATACCACATCGCATGTAATGCACGATGGAGTTGATTGTCCCACCTATCAACAATGTCCTAAATGGGACCATATTTGTCGAACTTATCATCCAAGACACTCTAAATACCTTCCATCGTATGGTTCATTGCTTCATAAATATAACCCATACTTGGCTTCTCACAGTCAACTAGGCATAAGACAAGCACAAGAGGTTTGAAAATTGATAGAGCATATGCCACACCTCTAGAAAAAGTGAAATTTAGAATGATCTCACGACTTCTTCCTCTCAGTTTGCTTAACTCGTATATTATTAGAAGCAGTCCTATCTTCGAATGTGAACATTTTTCTCAACTCATCCTTCAAATTGTGTAAGCTCTCTAGATTTAGGTAGTTTGATGCAAACCTTGTACAAAAAAAAGCGTTATTGATGGTCAAAATTCACAAACAAAAATGAAACATCATAAAAAGACACTTTAATTTGAGAAATTACCTTGTGACAAATGCACTGCACAACTTTTTTCATTGATGAACTTCCTCATCAAGGCAAGAACCTTTGTATGACAATAAATAAATGTCATGACACACTTAGCATGCCCAATTGTAGACTTGATGCTCAACAATTTAGAGATATCTTCTAACATGAAATCAATACACTGTAATGGGCTGCACATGGTGTCCAAAATAAAATGAGGATACTATGGACATCAAAATTCTCCCTGTAGCTACATAACTGACCTCATTATCATTACTGATTTGGATGACATTTTTTCGTCAACTTTGACCACAACCTTATCTAACGAATCAGCCAACCTTGCATCTTTGACTTGTGAAGATGCATCCACGGATTTTAAAAACATTATGCCTATATGTGTGTTGACTAAAAAATTTATCAATATCCTCCCCTCTTCTATCTGTCCAGGCATCTGGTATTATAATGCATCCATATTTCACTCAACTACTTTTTTCCTTTTTAACTAATTCTTGAGTTGTTTCAATCTCTTTTACAAGTAAAATTTCATGAACTTTATGATACGAGGAACCTTTCAAAGCCCAGGCCAAATTAACCAATAGCTTCTAACATGATCTGAAAACTACTCAACATATAGTGTTGAAAGAAATACCTACTTGGTAGATCTGCCAAGCAATATATTGCACAACTTTCTCTCTTTTTCTTCAAATGCTTCTTGTCTTTCACACTTTTCTTTTTGGAAACTTCTAGAATTTATCTCATAAACTGATCTATAGGACCTCTTAAACAAGATGGCATAAATGCCAGATCATTAACAAATTGTGTGTCCTCTTCGCCTTTGGTGCTTGCCTTCGAAAGAATGATACCATGTAGATTGTGTCTTCCTTCGATTTCCTTTATCACTACAACGTTTTCAAAGTGAGCTTGTTTAGCTAACTCTATGTGTTGCTTAATCTCTTATTTTGCCTTTGGTGTAGTCTTCTTACAAATTGTGACATTTGTGGATAAACTATATATCCCATACTTGTAATCCTTGTTACAAAACATACATCTAACAACATCCCTATTTTTTAGATCCATTAAAATTCCATACTTTCATCTAACATCCTTCAATAAAGGAGGATGTCTTGATGTCATGGGACTCGTTGAAGTCATTGCGGTGTTTGACCCCGTCTCCGAAGTATGATCTTACTCCACACTTTGAGACATCTTCATAAAAAATAAACAAGATAGTTTTAAGTTCAAATAAATAGCAATGGCCAATATGTTATTTAAACAAATAGATATGTTAATCTAAACTAAAACATATAGAAATTAAACTAAAATTAAAAGCAAAGTTACAAAAAAAAAGTTTAACTATAAGTTGCAAAAAGGCACTAATGAATGTACTAACTACTAAGTTTAACTATAACAAAAGAAAGAAAGTAAATATGAAAAATAAAAAAATTTATACCTTTTTGACAATGTCTGACTTATTTGGCAATTTTTTCCGATTCTAATTAAAATAACATCTTGCTTCTCTGCCTCTTTGGTGTGCTAATAAGAACAATTTAATTACATTTACAATGCAAATCGAAAAAGAAAAAAAATAGAAAATAGAAAAAAAAATAAAAATACACCTTACCGACAACATTTCCCAATTCTAATTAATGCAATGTTCGGCTTCTCCATCTCTCTTGTGGTGCTAATAACAATAATTTAATCACATTTACAATATAAAAAAGAAAAGAAAAAATTGAAAGAACATACTTTTTACGGCTAAATATAGTTGTCCAACAAAATACAACAATAATGAATAAACAATATGCTATGAGAAGGATGTTATATTAGGACAATGATGATGAACCAAAAAAATAAAAGACAAAATGAAAAAATAAAAAACCCTAAATCATAGCTATTTAACTCCTTTGAGAAGGGGAGAGAGAGGATGCTGGCAACTTCTTTGGTTTTCTGCGACAACAGCAGTGGCTCCTCCGGAGGCAAATGGTAGCGCTGATAGCTTCTCCAGTAGCAAACGGCGGTGTCAGAGGGAGTTGAAGGCCGAGGCGTCGTCCATGGGGTGTCTGCAATGTCGGGAGGGGCTTGAGAGAGGGAGTAAGACTAGGGGGATTTTAAGTATATTGGATCTGGGCCGGGTCCAGGTCTGGCCTAGATTCGATTGCTCCAAGGCGATCATCTCATCGCCTCGGTTCACCTCAGCCGCTTGTGGCCGCCTCAGGTGGTCATGGGCGAGACAAGGCTTTGTGACCTCACCTTACCTCACCTCGCCTTAGCACCTAAGCACTTGAGGCAGTCACCACTGATAACATAGAAATGGATGAGGTCAAGTGCTGGAATAGCAACCGATAGTATAGTGAGGACATGTGGCTTTTGGCAAAGACCCTGATGTGGAAACCTTCACCTTAGGCACCCAAATTTACTTCAATTTTCAGGTAGAGAATTTTCCCCTACCCCCTATCATTATGATGGGCAATCGGTTGTCCTTAACCCAAGTTATGATGTAGCAACATGGAGGCCTGTCCACCATGGTTCGCCGGGTCGGCGACCCGGTCGCCCAGGTCGCCCGACCCGGCCGGTTTCCGGGCCGACCGGCCCGGAAACGACCCCGCCAGGCCGACTCCAAGCCGGCCCGACGGGGGGTCGCGCGACCAGCCTTTGGGTCGCGCGACCCGGCGACCTAGTCGGCCGGTGCGACCCGACCGATGTCTGTTTTTTTTATATTATTATTATATACTTAAAATTTTTTCTTCTCCCTCCCCGTTACCACCATTAAAACAAAATTTCTTCGGGGGCGTTGCCCCCCGATACAGGCGGGGCGCCGCCCCCGACCCCCACGACCCGACCGCGCAGTCGATCCGCGACTACTCGCGCCGCATTTAATAATAGTATAACAATAATTCACTATCATTTATATCATCACATATATATAAGATTTATAATCATAAATATATGTTATATACTTACATTTTATAAAGATCTATTTTAACTCTTTTCTCTTTCACACACACATCAAAAATGTCAAAAATAATTATTTTTTTAATGTTCCATTTATTGATTGTACAATAATATTTTACTATCATTTATATTGTTACGTATAGTTAAAATTTATAATTCTAAATATACGATACATCTTAAAAATTATAAAATGTATTTGTTAAGTATCTTTACCTTCTCACTTAAGATTAACTCTTTCCCAACATATATTAATACAACATAATCACACACAAAAATCATATTCACTTGTATACATAGATAAACACTCATATTCAATTATAATATAAAATATATAATTATATTTATGTATACATAAATATATGACATAAAATTCATTATTTCTATTTGTTTCTTATTTTTATATAATTTTTTATAATAAAATAAATAAAATCCGACCCCATCCGACCCCGTCTGACCCGGGGTCGCGACCCCGTCCGACTAGGTCGGTTTTGGGGCCGACCGACCCCGGGCCGACCCCCGACCCTGCCTTCCTTGCTGTCCACAATCAGTTGAGTACCGACAACAACTGGCTCATATTGGGTGGTGGATTGATTTTGACCCCAAGAAACACATACAAACTTTAGCAAGGGCATTGGATTTATTCCAAGTCCGAGGGATATCATAGAGCCACACCAATAACCAGGTAGCATCTTCCAAGTGGAGAACATAGGATTGATTCCCAGCTCGGCGAATAGCATTAGGGGCAGAACTGTTGATTGGCCATCCTAGTTGAAATAGCAGGTTGAGGATTGTTCCCTCACCTAGCTAGTAGCTGAAATAGGCCATTGATCGGCCGAGGTTGTTAATCTTTGACATGGAGAGTTGATCCCTCTCTTCAATAACATATACGGTTGTTGATCAGCTGGATGTATCTAGACAAATGAAAGATTTCTTCTACCCTTGGAAAGATGCATCATTGTTAATAGCGGGCTAGTAAGCAATCTTGTTCTTCTCGTTGACTTGTGTCAAAGTGACAAAACTGTTGGCAAGCGATAGAATGGTGAGCTTTGGCTGAAATTGCCTCAACTTAGCTTTAGTGTATATCAGGGTAGCAGAATGCCCCTTCTACCATCATGGATCCCACTATAAAAGAGCGGCGTGAGGAGTACGGAGTTGTAATCCTTCCCACTTGGAATCTTGCAGTTTTGACTCTACTTGGCACACCAAGATTTGGTTGATTGACAATGGTGCTTGAAAGTTCATTGGCTCTTCCTCCTCAAGAACAAGCTCCACAGCCATAGTGGCAAGTATTATGTCCTGTTTGGTTAGAGTTTCATTTTTGGTACTATATCAATATTGATATTAATATTTTTAAATGTTGGAGTATCAATATCAAAAGTAATACAAGTTGATACTTGTATTACATAATATGCTTTGCTTGCACTACAAATTTTAAAATTGATACAATTAACCAAACACCTCTTAATGGTTCATATCAATATCAATTTTAAAATTGATAGGGATAGAGGTACCTAATAGTGTTACCAAACAGGGCATTAGCTACTAGACTGGATACATGTCTTCATCGGTAGCCACCGGGTTTAGTAGCTTTATGCTTTGATTATAGGCTGGCTACACAACCTCCAGAAATGCCCTAAACAAAACTAGGTATGGCAGTGTCCTGATAGTTTGGCATTGGACAAATTCCCCCAAGTAGAAGACCTTGGTCTTAAAAAATATCCTTAAAGAGACAAGGCAAACCTATCAAATGTAGAGAGTTTATATTTGATTTAAGAGTAAATGACTTCTTGAATTACTATGGTGGAGATATCAAAGGAATGAGAGATCTCACCAGACGTGCCATTTGATGTAACCTCAAATTCCACCACTATCTCTTACCTTTCCGGAAAAAGACGTTTGATTTTCATTTAACTTTAACAACTAGAAAAACATATGGTTTTCCATAAAGTATTAGTAACTCATGATATTCATAAAATATTTAGCGTTGTGAAGCATGGAAGTTAATTATATCTAATAACCATTAAAACACCCTTGATTAACCAATGTAACAACTCGTGCATAGAAGACAATCACAAAAAAAACAATCAAGCATGATGACCTCATGAACTTGACGAAATGTAAACTTTAGTGTTTTGAATTTGGTTTAATTTGGTTTGATTTGAGTTTTGATTGATTATGGTTTCATTTTGGGATTTGGTTTGTTTTGAGTTGATTGTTCGTTTGATTAGGACTTAATGTCTTTTATCTTAAGAGTTTGTTTTAAGTTTGTGAGTTTCTAGTTTGTTTGGGCTTTGCAATTTTTAGTGTTTTTTGTTTTTAATCTGTCAGACTGATTGTCTTTCAGATTTAGTGTGTTTTGGGAAATTTCAATTTGAGTTGGAATTTGATGAGTTTTCATATTCGAAGATTCTGGGATTTAGGTCAGGATTCAAAGTTGTTTTGCTCCAATTTAAAATTAAGGTCTTTTGGGAATTGAGTTTCAGATTTGAAATTGATGTTATGGGATTTTTGGATTTGATTTAGATTTCAAAAGATTTTAGTTTTTAGTTGTGGTTTAAATTAACATCTTTCACTCTGAGGTTCATTATTGTTAGTTTGAGATTTGGTGCTCAGATGGACTGATTTTCTGGACATTTAAATTTTCAGCTCCATATAAATCCGAAATTTCCAGATTTACTGATTTTTTTATCCCCAAATTTCTGGAAATCATAACTTTCAGATCCGAGCTCAGAGACTGCATTTGAATTGGCCAAAATTCAGAATTTTGATGTCATGGTCTGGATTTGTTGTTTATTGTGATCGATCCAATACTTGATATTCAGTTTGCAACACTAGACTGGGTTTTGTTGTGAAATTTCAGGTCTCAAAATTGTAGATTATGAGATTAAAGCTTCAGATTTTGATGGTTTTGAGCTTAAAGTTTGTTAGGATTTGGAGTTAACTCCAGCTCCTCACAACGTCTGTCACTTTATGCAAATTCATTCTTCATCATTTTTTTTTGTCTTGGCGGGGACTTAACCTGAAGATGGACTGAACTCTGTGAGTTTAGCTAACAGGATGTGTACTAACAAGGAAGGCCAGGTCGTGGGTTGGCCTGGGGTTGGTCAGCATTGAATCCAACCCAGTCGGACTGCCTCATGACCTAGGTCAGACAAGGTTAAATCTATTTATTTTTTAAAAAATATAAAAATTACATAAAATAAAAAAAATGTATACTATATATATTTATGTATACATAAAAATATATATACATAAATATAATTATATTTTTATGTTATAATTAAATATAGATATAATTATATTTCAACGTTATAATTGAATATGAATATTTATCTGTGCATGCAAGTAAATATAATTTTTTTGTGATTATGTTGTATTAGTATATGTTGGGAAAATGTTAATCTCAAGTGAGAGAGTGTGAAACCTCGATTTTCATTTCATTTTAAACGTGTTTAAAATTTTTTTTTTTTAATGTTGAAATATCGTACCCGAATTTTCTATTAAAATAGATAATAGACCAAAAAAAATACTAAATAGTCCGGGTGATATTAAAAGAGTATAGAACCGAGGTTATCGGGTTCTTTGAAATTTTGATTTTTGACCTCTCCCTGTCGGATGGTGCGAATATCCGACATTAATTACATCGAGCAACGACTCGAAGACCCTTGATTAAACGCCATAGCAACCTGTTTGGTAGAAGATGCACATCCATATAAAATAAATACACAATGAGCGATAGCCCCATGGGCTCGATGAGATGCAACCATGTTGATTTAAGATGTGGTTGATGTTGATTTTAACTTGGTTTGGATTTATTTCCAAATTTGATATCAACTGTATTTGAGTTTGTTTTTATGTTTGGACTTATGTTTGGTTTATGTTCAATTTGAATATTTATCTCATTTTTGGGATCTGATGAGTAAGTCACAATTAAGTTGATTTAAATGTTTCAGATTTTTGATGTTATCATTCTCATGATATATGTTGATTTTGGTATGTTTTGATTTTAATCTTGATTTGATTTGTTCTTAGTGTTGATTGGCTCATTTGAGTTATGTTTTGATTTTGTTCTTTGAGTTTCATTTAGTTTTGTGATCTGATGATGATTCTTTTTTTTAATGTTTAAGAACTGTTTTTGATGAATTTTCAATGTTTTGAATAATGTTTGTTTTTATTCTTTATAAAGTAATTTGATTATCACTTGTTTAGAAATTTAATTTCATAGATTAAGTGATTTTTTAAATAACTTTACAGATTGGTTAAATCTGATCTTTTATTTTTCAGATTTAATGAAGTCATTTTTTATGTTTATTTTGTTGTTTTTTTTTAATTTGGGGTTCGCATCCCATCCGGTCCATTAGGTTAACATCCGGTGCCCAGTTCAAACATACACAGGCACTTGAATCATTAATCTCATTCCATTCTATTTCGGAGTACATCAAGTCGATACATGGGACTAAGTCTGACAATGGCGGTTTCCTTCCCTCAAGGTGTATTTCCATAAGATCAAAGATAAGAAATCGACATTATAACGGCATGCCGACCCATCCTTGATTGAATGGAATTTACCACCAATATGGCTAAGTCTTTTGACTCGCCACACCGAGGGAAGGATCCGTCGACAACGGGAGCCAGTCCATGCCTACGTCTAGGATGCGACATGCCAGGTCGGGCCCGGGCTAGCCGTTCAAGGTGAAGCGTCCAATGGTGGACTAACTCCTTATTTAATTTGGCATTTTGCATTTCAGATTTTGTTTAAGTTTATTTTTTATGTCCAAGGCCCATTGGGCTGCTATCATGTCATTCATGACCCCGCCGGTCGCGTTTCTTGTGAGCCCGGCTGATCCGACTTGCATTTCCTTGAGCATGTTTGGCATATTTGCACCTTCAACTTCACCCTGTCCTCCTTGTTTTTCAGATAGAGAATTGAGGGCCTGCCCGAGTACTCTCGGTCCGTCCGGCTGATTCCGAGAATCTCAAAGCGTCGACCCTAAAAGGAAGGGATCCAGGTCTATTTTTTTATGGTCTGAAAACAGGTTCTATTTGGGGTCATTGGGCTGACCAAGGAGACTGCATATGGAGGATCTTCAGAGCTATTTTAAAGACCAGTTTTTGGGCCTGACTCAGGGTTCATATGTGGGCTGTTTGGGATTGGAATTAAGGGTCAATTAAGGGTCTGGCAGGCTTAGACAAATGGGCCAACTGGGGGGACCGAACAAGGAATGATTCAAGCTCATTTTTGATGCCTCAGCAGGACTTGTGTAAGGGGGGTTGTGGACCCTATAGGACCCGTTTAAAGGGTCCGATAGGTGTTGGCTTTTGGTGGACCTGGGGCTTGAAAAGGGGACCGACATGGGGTCACATCGCGGTTGATGAAGGGATGAACCTGTGGGCCAGAAATGTGGGTCGAACAGGCCTAAAAGAAAAGAGATCTAAGGGAGAATGGAAGGAGAAAAGAGGGGGAATAGGAAAGAGGAAAGGTGCAACCGATGAGGCATTTTCTTACATTTCTTCTTTCTTCCTTCCTTTCTTGGTGCGACAGTAGGGGACAGACCTCCCCCTTCTCTTCCTTGCTTTTTCTTCTTCTCTTTGACTCCTTCTAGGGCTGCCAATGCTGGTACGCAGGAACCTGGTAGGCTGAGACAGCTTCTCTTCTTCTCCTCTTTCTCTATTCTCTCTCCTCAGAAGCTGGCAGTGGCTGGAACAAGGGCTTGTGCGTACGTCCCCTTTTTTGACCTTGAAGGGATGTGATGGGGACCGGTACGGACCGGATCGTCCGTTTGTTTGGAGATAGCGTCTTCCGGGTCTTGAGGAGACGACATATTTATTTCTTTTATTTCGTAGTATTAGATTTTTATTTTTATGCATTTTATTTGAGTATTTAGAGTCCTTTGAGACCTTTTTTTATTTTAGTCCTTTAGAGGACATATATGTAATTAGGGTTTTTAGAGGTCCATCTTGTAATGTCCAGCTCTATTTAAAGAGCCCAAATCTTTGAATGAAAAAGAGATAGATGTTTGAAGAAGAAAGAAGCTCTCCCGTTTTCCCCATTTCCCCTCCGACGTCGGCATCGTTCCCTCACCTCCGGGTGCTCCCGGTTCTCACCTTCCCTTCCTGGTACTCCTCCCACCTCCGGAGCTCGGTCCGGCGTCCTCCCCCCCTGTCCCAGTCACTTTCCCCTTCACCTCCGACGAGTTTCGAGATCCGTCGACATCTCCGTCGACGCCCGCCCCGCCCTCCGTCGAGGCCTTCCGTCCCACCCCTCACCTTCCCTGCACCCCTACGGCACCCCCCCTTTTACCGGAAGCTCGCCGGACCCCCCCCCCCTCCCCGGGTTCCCCCTTCCGCCCCCCCTTCCCCTCACCTTCCGGGCGCTCACACGCGCCCTAAACAGAAACCCCCCCCCTGCGGCTCCCCCACCCCCCGAGCACCCCTCCCACAGGGCCTTTGGCCTCCCACGGAGCCTCCCCGAAACCCCTTCCCTCCTATTGAGCCGCCGCGAGCTCGGACCCCAACCCTGCTTCCGTCGACCGTCGAAGACCCCGCGAGCGGTGCCATTTATAGAGGGCCGAGCCGACGACGACGGAGGAGGAGAGAAGAGAAGGAGGAGGCGGCGCCGTCGGGACCTCCGGCCGCCGCTGCCGCGGCCTTCCCCTCCGTTCTCGCCGCCGCTGCGGCCGCCGGGTCCGCCGTGCGCGGAGACGAAGACCCCCCCCTTCTGCGCCGTCGGGGGCTCCGGAGAGACGCCACGAGCCCCGCCCCCTCCCGCTCTCTCTCTCTCTTCTCGAGCCGGCACCCGGCGGCGCGCCACGACCCCCCCTGGGGGGATTAGTCGCGCGGTCGCGCGGCGCCGCCCCGGGCGGCCACGACCCCCCCCACGCGGAAAGGGGAGACATATTCTGTGTTCATTACCAAAGAAAGATGTTTTGCCTCTTGCTTTTGACCATTGCTCTCGGGGCTTCCGCCCACATACTGCTGCGAAAAAGGGAGGAAATTTACAATAGATTGATCCTTTGTGTGGCAAATATCAGCCATGGGCCGGCCAAGTGTGCTTGTGTTTCAACAGGGACGTCAAGTCATACTAGAGCCATACTTTCCATACCGCTTCGGGAGGAACTTTGGTTGCGACCAAGGCGTTCCTCCTAATGCCGACTTTGATATTACAAGCAGAATGTACACAGCAACTGATCACTACTTAGTCACAGCGGAGTGGTGAAACTTCTTCTTCAGGGAACATCAAGGCAAGGCTATAGACATCTCACCTCTAGGAGTTGTGGGTGACTTTGATATTGTCTACGGCAACTGGTGGGTCCATCGTAGCTATGACTATAGGAGACCACTTGCGGCAATTGCAGAGGCTGAGCTGAATTGGTTGATATTGAAGGATCGTCCACCCCCAGATGTTGATCCGGCTTTCTTAGGTGCGCACTACAAAGATCAAAAAGATCTTATCTTGGCACGACAACGAAGATGGGTTAAAAAAGATCTTCCCCCTGTTCCACCCCCTGGGCCATACAACGGCTCAATGGATCTTCTGTCTGAGCCCCTTCGCTCTTCCTATCGGGCTAGGCAACCAGCCCCCCCGCAGGCCATTGACTGGTATGGACAATTAGTAAAAGACTGCAATGGTCGCCTCTCTGCGCCATCCGACGAGTTATTGCACCTCCACGACCGCTCTAGCTTCTGGAAGCGGTACCTTTCAGAGTTGGTGTCTTCTTGGGGACCTTTAAAATATGCTCTAGCCATAGAGCAAGCCTATTGCCTAGGCGACATCCGGTCTGCTATCATGCAGGCCGCTCGGAAGGTGGGTTGGGATGCTGGCCTCTTGCTCCCTCCTTTACTAGAGATAACCCCTCCAGGTATGTAGGTTATTTTGCTTTGCCATTTGACATGTCGACCGTTGTCCTTGTTTGATGCTTTTTATCCTTATAGAGGTCAGCCTCCCAACTGTGTCTACAACTGATTTTGGGAGAGATGAGGTACTCCCTGACACCTCTCGTCCTCAAAAGAGGCTCAGGATGGCGGAGAAGCTTCCTTCTCCCACACCCCGTTTGTAACACATAATAAATATCCATGCTTCTTTTCATAGTGTGTGTTTTTTTTTTACATTGTGTGACACTTGTTTTTTTTTTGTACACAGCTTCCCACGACCCTGTGTCCCTAGTGGCTGAAGTTGGGGCAGATCTATGCATGGCCTCGGAAGGAGCCCATTCTCCTGTGGTCCTTGAGTCAGATAGCCCAGTGAGAGGCATGGAACCAGCTTCTGATGCAACTCTTACTTCGGTCCCTTCCTGCTTTGCTCGTTCACCCTCCCCTATGAAGTTGGGTAAGAGTGTGGAATCAGACTTTAACGACACTCCCTCGGGTAAAGTGTTGATGTCAGTGTTTTTGTTAGTAGTTCTTGTATCCTTACACCTGATCCATCTCTTTTATCCCTATGTTTTAGGTCGGGAAGATCTGCCTCTAGCGGGAGAGATTATTGACTCAGTGAATCGGTCTGGTCAAAAGATAATCTTAGCCCTTCCGGCCGCCTCCTCTAGTCCCCCTACTGATGTGGGGAAGGTTGTGATTGAAAATTGCCAAAAAACTATGGAGTCATTAACAAATTTGGAGACAGGAGCCGAGCTTCCCCAAGAG